>BTPG01000003.1:92174827-92264827 GCA_036245525.1 Semisulcospira habei
TCAGTGTTAACTATTTGACTTAGTTTTGATAGCAGGAATAGATTTTTAGATATTGTTTTGCATGTGTTTTCGATATGTGGTTCCCAGCTGAGCTGGTTATCTACTGTGACTCCAAGCAAACGATGGTTTTTTTTTTTTAACTTGATCAAGGGGCTCAGAGTTCATGTATAATGTTAAGGGCAGGAGACCACGTTGATGTTTTTGGCGTGAAGTAATCAACATACTCTTTGTCTTTTGGACACTAATTATCATATGATTATGTTGGCACCAGCTTGAAACCTCATCAAGACTTTGCTGGAGAACTTCGTTTATTTTTGGCAATTCGCTGTTTGATGTATGTATGGTAGTGTCATCAGAAAATAAGTCACATGTTGCATCGGGATGTGAGATAGAGAATGGAAACCATTGATAAATATGTTGAACAACAATGGGCCAAAAATTGACCCCTGAGGAACACCACACGTTACTAAACCTTCAATCGAGTAATTACCATTAAGCAAAACTTTCTGTCTTCTGTCACTTAGATAGGATGATATCAGATGTACTGTATTGGAATCGATGTGATACATCGGTAGTTTTTTAATATGATAGAGTGGTTGACTAAATCAAAGGCTTTTTTAAGGTCAAGAAAAACTGCATCTGATAACTGAGAATTATTAATGCCTGTAAGCCATTTATCAATTATATGTATAAGGGCAGTTTGGCAAGAGTGTTGCGGGCGAAACCCAGACTGCATTTTACTGAGTAGACAGTTCTGTTCTAGAAAATTTTGCAGATGTGTATGGATATGTTTTTCAATATGTTTTGAGATGACTGGTAGAATGGAGATAGGTCTATAATCATTCAATGAGTTTAAGTTTTTGCTTTTGGGAAGGGGAATGACCTTAGATGTTTTTAACTCATCAGGAAAAATATTTCTTTGAATAGACAGATTGTAAATAAACGTTAGAGACTCAACTATGTAGGGCAGAGCTATTTTAAGAATTTCGCAACTGATGCCATCTGAACCACATGACCTCTTTTTCATATTAGATATATATTTACCCACGTCAAAAACAGTCATTGGGGGAGTGAAAAAGCACAACCAGCAGTACTGTTACTGTGAAATCGTAGTTGCTCAGAACATTGGTATTTTGCAGGATCATTTGTATTAGTGCGTGCTAAAGTCTCAGCTATGCTAAGAAAGTGGGTATTGAAGGTATCTGCAGTGAGCTCAGGTGCAATGTTCATGTCTCTGTGATTGTGACCTTTAGTAAAGGTGTTGATAACTTGCCAAGCAGAGCGCAGGTCCTTGCCATCTGCAATGATCTGTTCGGCATGTTGTCTTTGAGCTTTTCGAACTAAAGATTTGACAAAATTTCTTTGTTTTTTATAGTCAACAAATTTCTTTTCTTTCTTAAGTGTATCTCTGAGTTGCATGGCTGCTTTTATTTCTCCAGTTAGCCATTCAGGGATTGTGGGATGTTTGACACGTTTTGTTCGCACTGGGGCATGTTTATCTAGAACACCGAGGAACAGTTCATACCAGCGGGTGAGGGCTTCATTTGGGTCATTGTAATTTAACACATCATTAAATGGGATATTGGATAAGTCATAGAGAAGGGCATTCTGGTTAAATTTTTTGAAAGACCTGTAAATAATAGTAGTATGCCCTGTGCAAAATTTCTTAGCTAATTTGGCAGACAGCGAGAAAGATACAGGGAAGTGATCACTGATAGAAAAATTGAGAACATGGACATTATTAACAGCATTTACATTTGTAGTATAGATATGGTCTATCATTGTCGCAAAAGATGAAGTAACTCGTGTGGGCGACTGAACAACTTGTGTTAAACCAAGAAAAGAGATCATTGAATTCCATGAAGAGTAACAGTCTTTTAACAAATCAACATTAAAATCACCTAGGATATGTATATTACCCTTGCATTTCTGTACTGTGTCAATCATTGATTCAAAGTCATCAAGCCATGCCACTGTGGCCGCTGGATTTCTATAAATAAACCCTACAAGAACCGGTGATGACTTCGATGTTTTTATTTCCAGCCACATGCATTCAATTTGCTTTGATTCTAGGTCAAATCTTCGAGTCACATTGAATTATAGAGTCATGTATGTATATTACTATGCCAGTTTGGCCCAGAACAGAGGCATCACGACGTAGAATAGCAAAATTAGGTATGGAGATTGCCTGATCACTGATATTGTCTGTCAGGCGGGATTCAGTAAGCCAAAGATATGAAATTGTGATGGCTGATTTAAGAGAATTGTGATGTCAGGTATTTTGCGGCAAGGATGATACACATTAAGGTGGCCAATGTTTAAGAGACGATCTGGGTTGTTGGTATTTGGTGACATGTGTCTTTCTGACTACAGGATAATGGGAGAAAAAAGAAACTGGTTGCACATGTGAAGTAACAAGAGAATGAGAAAGTAAAGCTAAATAACCGAAGCTAAATACCCCATAACAGGTTTAACACGAACGATCTAATCTGTGCAATAAGTAATGACACGCAATAAGATTTCCAAACACGGTACGTGGCACAAATGAGAGTTCAATGTTCCTATATCTCAATGCTGCCAAAATTATTATTTTTTTAAGTCGCAGGCGCGTCCAGCAATTTCTTATGTCCGGACAAATCCCAAGAAAAGCACAAGCAGATACAAATATGCTTGTGATGAAAGTGTCAACACTCGCACGATATGTCAAGATGATGCCATCGCAGCACACATTTAAGATATTAAATAGATATTAGTAATCAAAATACAGTAAGACACAGTAGTCCATGAATTACTATTTTCAGCTAGCAATATATCGGCATATAATACTGAAGGATTCATATTAAGACACTCTATGCCCGTCACATTTCTGTTGTATTGAGTATGAGCGCCTCGCATAGCCTGACATAATTATTAGATAAGTCGAATGGCAGACAATGAAACATTCTAGTGATTATGATGTAGTGAATATCACCAACGAATTAAAATAAATAGAGAGTCATAGTCTATTCTATGCTCACCGCCTTCCTCGTATAATGTGTATGAGTGCATATCAAGACAATACAGTAACGGAAAAAAAAAAAGCGATGGGCATAAAATAAAGTATGCTACTGACATGCTGAAAGGATCCTGTCGAGAATATCATTTCAAACGCAGACAGAGGTCATATTCAGTTTTTATGCTTAACACCTTCGACAAGTGAAAAGTCTCAGATATGCAACATTAGTAAAGTGGCAACATATGCTAGTAAAGCAATATTTCATTTTCTTTCTCAGACGCAGCTCACAATCAACGGTCGATGAAGATCTTGAGTCGGCATCACATCGGAATATATTGTTAGAACTACAGGGTCATACCCTATTCTATGCCCTGCGCCTTCCAACATGTATTGGACGGTGAGTGTCTACACATGTAGATTTCCAGTTGGGCTAAAGCGTGGGGCATAAAATGGAGTAAGCCAGTGACAAAACTGTGATTGAGACTACCAAAATAAAACAAGAAGGCCATACCCAAGTCTATGCCCATCATCTTTCTCACACAGAGATATGAAGTGTATGAAGGTTATG
Source organism: Semisulcospira habei (assembly GCA_036245525.1). NCBI lineage: Eukaryota > Metazoa > Mollusca > Gastropoda > Semisulcospiridae > Semisulcospira > Semisulcospira habei. The sequence continues at coordinate 92,178,391 of BTPG01000003.1, forward strand.
AGCATAGAGTGGGGCATGCCACCGTGTATCGTACTGCAAACTCAGCTCATAATGTAGGGTTTTAGGAGTTCTGCAACAAGCTGCAGGGGGTCAAAGGGTTGTGCAGATGGAGCTGAAGGGGCCTTGAAGCCAGGTGAGTAGACAGGCTGCCCCATCTCCAAGGGGTTGATGCTGGGCTGAAAGTGTGTGGGTGTGGGTCGCACCATCTGTGGTGATGTAGGCCGGTAGACATGCTGGGCAGACATACCCATCACAGAGTTGTGGCTGTAGAGGGGGTGTGACGCCATGTGATGAGTACGAGGCAGGTAGAATGGCTGACCTGCAGAAGGTGATTTAGTAGCAGGGTCATAGTGCGGGGGTGTCAACATGTGTGCATCTGTTTAAAACTCTGAGCCCCAGTAGGCGTATGCTGGGTAGAGGGCGCTCCAGCAACCACCGCGCTGTATAGGCGTGTCTGGCCGAGCTCTTCAGAACGCTGAGGAGTCTCTGACTGCAGAGACTGCTGAGAGTGTGCAGTGTGCCTTCAGGGGTTAAAGCTGTGTTGTCGACGGTAATTGTTTCGAGCGGGCGTGTGCTCTGATTCTCTGCACGCTGTAATCCTGTGTGAGCGATTCCGGTGTGGGGGATGTCACTGGATGGAGACGCGAATACAGCAGCTACGTTGAGTGCCAAGGGGGCTGGGGTGTAGCGAGTCTCGGTAGCGAGCTTGACGCGGTGCTTGATTAGCAGTGAGAAAGATGCTGCTATGGTCTATGCACTCAACGCCAAGTTTCTTGCAAGCAGTGCTCAAGTTCACATTTGACGTCAGGTTTGCTGGCTTTTTTTGGGTGTGCACCTTTCGCAGGTACAATGGAAGACATGTGTAGTCTGGCAGCGGGAAAGGCTTTCTTGCATGTCTGAAGGAGATGGGACCACCTGCTTTCCTCCACAGCTGACTTGTCAGTGCAGTCATTAACCCCAACATGGATAGTGAGATGCTGCACGTGGTGATGTGGGCCTGGCTGGGAAGTTACCCACTTCTCAATGTCTGCAATTTGTAGACCAGAGACTACACATTTTTGGACTCTACTGCCTGCCGGTACCATCCTGTAGACATCAACTGGACGGAGCACGGAGTCTCCAACAAAGAGGAAGGTAACCTCGCCCATGATAGGCTGCTGGAGAAGCTGTTCGCATGATGAGAGGAAGTCATTATGTGTAGGGGACGTAGCTGGCCAATCATTGCTGACGGGGACTGCACTTTTTCCCGGTATAGCCGATTTCATCCTGCCAGTGCAGTCCCCGCTCTTGGGAACAATAGGGTTTAAGTCTTCACTGTTGTCATCTAGGAGGGAAAGGCTATTACCTGTGGAGACAGTGGCAGCCACTTCACACGTTGTAGGCTTCTCAGTGGACAGTGAGGACCTGCAAGCTCCTGACGGCTTGAAATCAGTGGCCTGGACGCTCGATGAAGCCACAGATTGTTGCGATGCTTGCAGTGCTGTGATGTCCTTATTAGCGGCGACAAGCTGACTAACCAGAGTGATGTTCTCTTTTTCCAGATCAGCGACCTCGGTGGCGCAGGTCACGGTATACATTTAAATTGGGAAGTTCAGGCAGTAAGAGGTCCCGTGTTTTTAAAAATAATTTTTGCCTTGTTTGAAAATTTGCAGTTGGGCTGAATGTGGAAATTTGCTGGAAATTTGTGGTTAGCTGAGAGGAGACATGTTTGGTGCTTTGATTCATACCATCCTGAGCTTATCCAGTGGACATTTGTGGGCCTATGTTGAGTTGCCTTTGGCGTAGTGATTTGAGGGGCATGCTGATTTCAGCTGTGCTTGGGTGTGGGGTTGGTAAGGAACCAGTTTCATAGCCAAGAAATGAGACGGGTCATGTGCTGTTTTTTTTTGGTATTTTATGCATGGCAAATGTGCAGCTGGTGGGCGGTAGTGCTTTTTAGGGAATTGAACAATTAGGGGATGACTGGGATTGACTAAGGCTAAGAGACTGGACAGTACGGAAACACCACTATGGTCCGTGGCCTGCAGAGAGAGAGAGAGAGAGAGAGAGAGAGAGAGAGAGAGAGAGAGAGAGAGAGAGAGAGAGAGAGAGATGATGATGATGATGATGATGAAACGTTTTATTGACAGGATAAAGTTTTAGGCGAAACACCTCTCTTACAAACTGTCCTGTTAGACAAGAAACATTAATAGCAAAGAGTAAGAGAAACACAATAAATCAAAACATGAAGAAATAAACTGAAAAAAATAACACAAAAAGCAATGCAAATAATGCGCACACATATCAATAACAGTAAATTATATATATATATATATATATATATATATATATATATATATATATATATATATGTAATATAATATAATATAATATAATATAATATAATATAATATAATATAATATAATATAATATAATATAATATAATATAATATAATATAATATAATATAATATAATATAATATAATATAAGTAGTCCGTTCAGGTATTAAGTTACTGTAACAAGATGTTATATAAGCGAGTTTTGAAGGTTGTAGAGTTAGAAAAGGATTTAATTTGGGGTGCTAGTTCGTTCCAGTCTTTGGCACCTGAGAACGAAAGGCTGGATTTATATATATCGAGCCTGGCCCATGGTAGCTGTAACAAACTGTTCCTCGTGTTTTGTCTTTGACTATCCAAAAATAACATACGAAGGTAAGATGGGGTTTTATGGTGAAGAATTTTATGCATAAGTATGCATCGATTAAATGTGAACTGTTTGTTTAGGTTTAGCAGTCGGATAGTTCTAAGCTTTTCGTCGGTGGGAGAGGGACCAGGCACAGTTAACTTTACCCCTCGACGATACAATGAGTTCAGTTTTTTTTAATGTACCTCACTGCATCCATCCAAGATAGTAGAGCAGTAATCACAGTGTGTCTTAATGTTGGCATGGAGAAAGAGTCTTCTAGTGTCAGTGTTAACTATTTGACTTAGTTTTGATAGCAGGAATAGATTTTTAGATATAGTTTTGCATGTGTTTTCGAAATGTGGTTCCCAGCTGAGCTGGTTATCTACTGTGAATCCAAGCAAACGATGTTTTTTAACTTGATCAAGGGCTCACAGTTCAAGTATAATGTTAAGGGCAGGAGACCACGTTGATGTTTTTGGCGTGAAGCAATCAACATACTCTTTGTCTTTTGGACACTAATTATCACATGATTATGTTGGCACCAGCTTGAAACCTCATCAAGACTTTGCTGGAGAATTTAGTTTATTTTTGGCAATTCGCTGTTTGATGTATGTATGGTAGTGTCATCAGCAAATAAGTCACACGTTGCATCGGGGTGTGAGATAGAGAATGGTAAATCATTGATAAATGTGTTGAACAACAATGGGCCAAAAATTGACCCCTGAGGAACACCGCACGTTACTAAACCGTCACTCAAGTAATTACCATTAATCAAAACTTTCTGTCTTCTGTCACTTAAATAGGATGATATGAGATGTACGGTATTGGAATCGATGTGATACATAGGTAGCTTTTTTTAATAAGATAGAGTGGTTGACTAAATCAAAGGCTTTTTTAAGGTCAAGAAAAACTGCACCTGATAACTGAGAATTATTAATGGCTGTAAGCCATTTATCAATGATATGTATAAGGGCAGTTTGGCAAGAGTGTTGCGGGCGAAACCCAGACTGCATTTTACTGAGTAGACAGTTCTGTTCTAGAAAATTTTGCAGATGTGTATGGATATGTTTTTCAATAGGTTTTGAGATGACTGGTGGAATGGAGATAGGTCTATAATCATTCAATGAGTTTAAGTTTTTACTTTTGGGAAGAGGAATGACCTTGGCTGTTTTTAACTCATCAGGGAAAATATTTCTTTGAATAGAAAGATTGTAAATGAACGTTAGAGACTCAACTATGTAGGGCAGAGCTATTTTAAGAATTTCGCAACTGATGCCATCTGAACCACATGACCTCTTTTTCATATTAGACATATATTTACCCACGTCAAAAACAGTCATTGGGGGGAGTGAAAAAACACAACCAGCAGTACTGATACTGTGAAATCGTAGTTGCTCAGAACATTGGTATTTCGCAGGATCATTTGTATTAGTGCGTGCTAAAGTCTCAGCTATGCTAAGAAAGTGGATATTGAAGGCATCTGCAGTGAGCTCAGGTGCAATTTTCCTGTCTCTGTGATTGTGACCTTTAGTAAATGTGTTGATAACTTGCCAAACAGAGCGTAGGTCCTTGCCGTCTGCAATGATCTGTTCGGCATGTTGTCTTTGAGCTTTTCGGACTAAAGATTTGACAAAATTTCTTTGTTTTTTATAGTCAACAAATTTCTTTTCTTTCTTAAGTGTATCTCTGAGTTGCATGGCTGCTTTTATTTCTCCACTTAGGCATTCAGGAATTTTGGGATGTTTGACACGTTTTGTTCGCACTGGGGCATGTTTATCTAGAACACCGAGGAACAGTTCATACCAGCGGGTGAGGGCTTCATTTGGGTCATTGTAATTTAACACATCATTAAATGGGATATTGGATAAGTCATAGACAAAGGCATTCTGGTTAAACTTTTTGAAAGACCTGTAAATAATAGTAGTATGCCCTGTGCAAAATTTCTTAGCTAATTTGGCAGACAGCGAGAAAAATACTTGGAAGTGATCACTGATAGAAAATTTGAGAACATGGACATTATTAACAGCATTTACATTTGTAGTATAGATATGGTCTATCATTGTCGCAGAAGATGAAGTAACTCGGGTGGGCGACAGAACAACTTGTGTTAAACCAAGAAAAGAGATCATTGAATTCCACGAAGAGTAACAGTCTTTTAACAAATCAACATTAAAATCACCTAGGATATGTATATCACCCCTGCATTTCTGTACTGTGTCAATCATTGATTCAAAGTCATCAAGCCATGCCACTGTGGCCGCTGGATTTCTATAAATAAACCCTACAAGAACGGGTGATGACTTCGATGTTTTTATTTCCAGCCACATGCATTCAATTTGCTTTGATTCTAGGTCAAATCTTCTAGTCACATATTGAATTATAGAGTCATGAATGTATATTACTATGCCAGTTTGACCTAGAACAGAGGCATCACGACGTAGAATAGCAAAATTAGGTATGGATATTGCCTGATCACTGATATTGTCTGTCAGGCGGGATTCAGTAAAGCCAAAGATATGAAATTGTGATGGCTGATTTAGGAGAATTGTGATGTCTGGTATTTTGCGGCAGAGATGATAAACATTAAGGTGGCCAATGTTTAAGAGACGATCTGGGTTGTTGGTATTTGTTCACATGTCTTTCTGACTACAGGATAATGGGAGAAAAAAGAAACTGGTTGCACATGTGAAGTAACAAGAGAATGAGAAAGTAAAGCTAAATAACCGAAGCTAAATACCCCATAACAGGTTTAACACGAACGATCTAATCTATGCAATAAGTAATGACACGCAATAAGATTTCCAAACACGGTACGTGGCACAAATGAGAGTTCAATGTTCCTATAACTCAATGCTGCCAAAATTATTATTTTTTAAATCGCATAAACGTCCAGCAATTTCTTATGTCCGGACAAATCCCAAGAAAATCACAAGCAGATACAAATATGCTTGTGATGAAAGTGTCAACACTCGCACGATATGTCAAGATGATGCCATCGCAGCACACATTTAAGATATTAAATAGATATTAGTAATCCAAATACAGTAATATATGCTAGTCCATGAATTACTATTTTCAGCTAGTAATCTATCGGCATATAATACTGAAGGAATCATAAGACACTCTATGCCCGTTACATTTCTGTTGTATTGAGTATGAGCGCCTCGCATAGCCTGACATATTAGATAAGTCGACAGGCAGACAATAAAACATTCTAGTGATTATGATGTAGTGAATATCACCAACGAATTAAAATAAATAGAGAGTCATAGTCTATTTTATGCTCACCGCCTTCCTCGTATAATGTGTATGAGTGCACGTCAAGACAATACAGTAACGGGGGAATAAAAAAAAAAAAGGCGATGGGCATAAAATAAAGTATGCTACTGACATGCTGAAAGGATCCTGTCGAGAACATAATTTCAAACGCAGACAGAGGTCATATTCAGTTTTATGCTTAACACCTTCGACAAGTGAAAAGTCTCAGATATGCAACATTAGTAAAGTGGCAACATATGCTAGTAAAGCAAAATTTCATTTTCTTTCTCAGACGCACCTCACAATCAACGGTCGATGAAGATCTTGAATCGGCATCACATCGAAATATATTGTTAGAACTACAGGGTCATACCCTATTCTATGCCCTGCGCCTTCCAACATGTATTGGACGGTGAGTGTCTAGACATGTAGATTTTCAGTTGGGCTAAAGCGTGGGGCATAAAATGGAGTAAGCCAGTGACAAAACTGTGATTGAGACTACCAAAATAAAACAAGAAGGCCATACCCAAATCTATGTCCATCATCTTTCTCACACAGAGATATGAGGTGTATGAAGGTTATGAGCATAGAGTGGGGCATGCCACCGTGTATCATACTGCAAACTCAGCTCATAATGTAGGGTTTTAGGAGTTCTGCAACAAGCCGCAGGGGGTCAAAGGGTTGTGCATGTGGAGCTGAAGGGACCTTGAAGCCAGGTGAGTAGACAGGCTGCCCCATCTCCAAGGGGTTGACGCTGGGCTGAAAGTGTGTGGGTGTGGGTCGCACCATCTGTGGTGATGTAGGCCGGTAGACATACTGGGCAGACATACCCATTTCAGAGTTGTGGCTGCAGAGGGGGTGTGGCGCCATGTGATGAGTACGAGGCAGGTAGAATGGCTGACCTGCAGAGGGTGATTTAGTAGCAGGGTCATAGTGCGGGGGTGTCAACATGTGTGCATCTGTTAAACTCTGAGCCCCAGTAGGCGTATGCTGGGTAGAGGGCGCTCCAGCAATCACCGCACTGTATAGATGTGTCTGGCCAAGCTCTTCAGAACGCGGAGGAGTCTCTGACTGCAGAGACTGCTGAGAGTGTGCAGTGTGCCTCCAGGGGTTAAAGCTGTGTTGTCGACGGTAATTGTTTCGAGCGGGCGTGTGCTCTGATTCTCTGCCCGCTGTAACCCTGTGTGAGCGATTCCCAGTATGGGGGTTGTCACTGGATGGAGACGCGAATACAGCAGCTACGTTGAGTGCCAAGTACCTAGTGCCACGGGGGCTGGGGTGTAGTGAGTCTCGGTAGAGAGCTTGACTCGGTGCTTGATTAGCAGTGAGAAAGATGCTGCTATGGTCTATGAACTCAACGCCAAGTTTCTTGCAAGCAGTGCTCAAATTCACATTTGACGTCAGGGTTGCTGGCTTTTTTTGGGTGTGCACCTTTCGCAGGTACAATGGAAGACATGTGTAGTCTGGCAGCGGGAAAGGCTTTCTTGCATGTCTGAAGGAGATGAGACCACCTGCGTTCCTCCACAGCTGACTTGTCAGTGCAGTCATTAACCCCAACATGGATGGTGAGATGCTGCACGTGGTGATGTGGGCCTGGCTGGGTAGTTACCCACTTCTCAATGTCAGCAATTTATAGAACAAGGACTGCACATTTTTTGACTCTACTGCCTGCCGGCACCATCCTGTAGACATCAACTGGAGGAGCACGGAGTCTCCAACAAAGAGGAAGGTAACCTCGCCCATGATAGGCTGCTGGAGAAGCTGTTCGCATGATGAGAGGAAGTCATTATGTGTAGAGGACGTAGCTGGCCGATCATTGCTGACGGGGACTGCACCTTTTCCCGGTATAGCCGATTTCATCCTGCCAGTGCAGTTCCCGCTCTTGGGAACAATAGGGTTTGAGTCTTCACTGTTGTCATCTAGGACGGAAAAGCTATTACCTGTGGAGACAGTGGCAGTGGCAGCCACTTCACACGTTGTAGGCTTCTCAGTGGACAGTGAGGACCTGCAGGCTCCTGACGGCTTGAAATCACTGACCTGGACGCTCGATGAAGCCACAGATTGTTGCGGTGCTTGCAGTGCTGTGATGTCCTTATTAGCGGCGACAAGCTGACTAACCAGAGTGATGTTCTCTTTTTCCAGATCAGCGACCCGGGACTCGAGAGCTTTCAGAGTGGCGCCAAGCTGACTGGCTAGCGCGACCTTCTCCCTTTCCAAAGAGAGAGAGAGAGAGAGAGAGAGAGAGAGAGAGAGAGAGAGAGAGAGAGAGAGAGAGAGAGAGAGAGAGAGAGAGAGAGAGAGAGAAATGAAATGAAATGAAGTGAAATGAAACTTTATTTCTCAAGGAAAAATGATTAGGTACACAGACCTTTTTTCAATCATGTCCTTGCACACGCACTCACACAACAATCTCACGCGCGTGACTAAAACTAATAAAATTGGAAAGGCAAAACGTGATAAAAAATTTTTTTTAAAAAGAACTAGTTAGCAGTCACTCACTCACACACACACACACACACATACACACACACACACACACACACACACACACACACACACACACACACACACACACACACACACACACACACACACACACACACACTAAGAACCTGATTAACATGAACGTTAGAAACTTAGTTTGAACAGCAACAGCAAACTCGACAATACAGGTCAATGCGCTCGAGTAAAGCCGACACAACTACACAACTATGGGCTTAAGTTTCTTTCAGCTGCCGAAATAAGCGGGCCCTGAATGTGGACAAAGAAGGAGCCCCAGTAATGTCGATAGGCAACAAATTCCATAGTTTGGCTCCTGAGTAAGACAAACTAGTTTTGAATATATCGAGGCCCGGCATTGGTATGGATAGATTGTTCCTCGTCGTTTTATAAGGCGTATGAGCAGGGCTAAATAGATCTGTTAGATAACTAGGCATTTTAGAGTGGTAGATTTTAAACATAAGTACGCCTTTATTGTACATAAGTAACTTACGCAGAGGCAGCATGTCAAGGGCTTTGAGTCGGTCGTCAGTGCTTTCTTTACTATCCGGGTGGATTAATTTAGCTGCCCTACGATGAAGAACATTAAGCCTTTTTATGCACGCAGAGAGAGAGAGAGAGAGAGAGAGAGAGAGAGAGAGAGAGAGAGAGAGAGAGAGAGAGAGAGAGAGAGAGAGAGAGAGAGAGAGAAACAGAGAAACAGAGACAGAAGCGGACAGTCAGACAGAAACAGACAGACAGACAGAGATAGAGGCAGGCATACGGGCAGGGCAGGGAGGGCAGGCAATCGCTGATTCCTTAGAAACTATAGATGCTTAATATGACACCGTTTGTTTCACAGTTTCATGCCTGATGTGCGATCCCAATGTCCTGGCCAAGGTTGGAATATTTTTGATGTGGGTCGGAGGTACCCTTGCCATCATTGGTGGAATTGTTGCAGCAACCGGTAAGTAAACGAGCGTGCTGTTGAGCACATACAATTTTTTACTGAAAATAACCGATGCTACCTTGGAATGACTGCTAATGCAAGGCAATTATTAGCTCTTGATGACGGCACAGTCTTATGAGACGCAAGAAGTTTTTAACTGTCGGTTGTAGGTGTGCTTAGTAAAACAACATAAACGTGCCCATTTTTAAGTCTCTTCTATTTATTTTGGGATGGGGTACGACGTAGCAAATTTTTTAAAAAATGCCAGTGACGAGAATGGCGGGCTGATCTGAAAATCTGACAACTAAAGTAACAAGATAATAAGATGAGATGAACCATAACCCACAAAATATTATCTACATGAGAGCCATAACCCACTAAGTCCCTTTTTATATGCGAGCTCTCCTCCTGTCAAAGGGTCTCCAGCTGTTGTCTTGGACCTGATTCTGATGTTGAAATATCTCCTTTTGAAAATGTTTCGCATATTTGGCAATGCGTCAGCGAGCTCGATAAGGGGCACAGTGCATACACGTCATTGTTTGTTTGTTTGTTTGTTTGTTTGTTTTTTTGTTTTTTTAAACCGTCATTTGTCATGACGTAATTTTACTTTCTATTTAAGTTTATATTTACTCGATATCAGTTCAAAATTAGAAGAAACTTCCAAGTAAGTATAAAAACAGTGTCAGGGGAGAGAATTGTGCATTATCGACCAATGATCATAGACCTACTTCGGTCAAAGCAACAAACAAACAAAAAACAAACAAAAAACAAAAAATAGAAAAGAGGGGTGCGCTAAGTAAGTGACTGGAAGCTATGCATATGTAAGCATCGAAGGGGCGCGTCTCAGACATCCACTGAATTTCCAGCCCCTTGGTGCATACAATTTAGATCTAGGTCTCCCAAGCGGAGTCCAGATGTTAAGCCGTTGTGAACAGCTGTTTCGTTCTAAGTGACCTCTTCACACAGGTATTCTGCATTGTGCTGTCGTGTCAGCGGGGTTTTTATGGTGTCAAACATTCCGTGTATTCACGAGTTTCGTGCGTTCGCGAGTTCAGCGATTCGTACGGAGTTTTAATGACGCAGCTCAGCCTAACAGAGCTCAAGAGAAATTAGTACGTGATATTCTGTCATAGAGGACGGACGTATGTTGGACATATTAGCCGTATTCCAAGACCCTGAAACCGAGATTCCAGGTACGTTTCTAAATGTATAATCGACAGCTAGTCAGTTAAATGTAGTATACGTTGGTAAGATTTAGTTCGGTTGTGTAGCGTTGATTTGGTTCAGTTATGGCGGTTTAGAATTTGTTGAGCTAACCGGGGATTTTTTAATATAATTATGTACCGCGATGGATAACTAAGGAATGTGGTGTGTTTTGGTATGACTAGGTTGTCCACGAAGGTAATACGTGGGTGTGTTAAGTATAATCTTTTCCTATACGAACCAGTGTATGGTGCGTGCGTCATGTTATAGTCTTTTTCAGAGTAGTGACTCGTTTATGATGTGTTGCGAATCTATTCTGTTTTATGAAGCGCGAGTGTGTAAATGAACGTATAGATTTATCTGTATCAGCCAGGTTACGTAATGTGCCTCATATCACCCGAAATTTGTGTGTTAAGCAAGTGTTATGACATTAGAACTTTATTGTTCAGAGTTCTTGTGAGGAGTGAGGGACTTGGTGCCGATCCATCAAAGTCAATAGAGTCTGCCGCTGGAGAAACCTGTCGAGAGGACATCCACAGCTGGGGGAGCGAGAGACGGTGCCAGCCATCAAAGTCAGCCGAGGCTGCCTCTAAAGGAGCGTGTCGAGAGGACATCCACAGCTGGGGGAGCGTGGGACAGATTCAGGAGCGCGTGACGCCGACAACTACACGCCTAGACGTGGAGAAACGTGCGAACTATGCAGAACGATAATACCCGTTTAACAGGTTGGATAGTGAGGACATCTTACGTAGCCTGGCTTTTATTATATTGTGTGGAAGTGAGTGTGACATGCTAGTGTTAATAGTTTTATAATTTGTTAAACCTTTTTCTTTCGTTAGTATTATACGTTGGGTCACAAAAAATGGTGTTTTGAGTCTATGCTGCACGAATGCGTCTGACTGAGATTCAGTTTTGTTTGTGTATGCAGTCTTAGGTCGAACGCCAAGGGGAGGGAGAGGGTTGTGGTAAGTGTGGTGGGTGAGGGTCACGCTATCTGTCAAGCTATCTGTCATCAGCGCCAGCGCTGCCCCCTGGTGTTTTGTTTTGTTTTTTTTTTTTTTTTTTGTTTTTTTTTTTTTTTTTTGGGGGGGGGGGGGGGGGGGGACTAGCCGTTACTCGCTACTCTTCCCCTTTCAGTTCAGTCTTGCTTCCTTTTCTGACCTCTCTTCATTTTGGCTGGTAACAGTGTCTAAGTCAGACCAGTACAACTGCAGTTGACATAGATCGCTATGAACCCCCAGAGAATGAATCGTCTCAAGGGAACCTGTGCATTTTGCAGGCTCACTTTACATCCTTATTAGATTCCCCGGATGGGTAAGCCACTGCGGACTTTTTGTGTATCCAGGGCCTTCCATCGGCAAGAAGCATAGATTTTCATGAGCCTACGCATGCTGTGAATCAAAGTGCTCTTTGGGACATTTTGACATAGATCGGCCTCGTTTGCATCCTAAAGTTGAGGGTGTTATTATTGGTTAAAGCGCAGAGTAGACTAGAAGAAGTGGAGTTGCACATACTATATAAGATAAGATAAGATAGATAGATAAGATAGTTTATTGCCATATGTTTCCATGTACAAAACAATAAAAACATTGGAATTTGTCTTGATGTCAGTTACTAAGACTAAACACACACACACACACACACACACACACACACACACACACACACACACACACACACTAACATCTGATTCAGTTAAAAACTGACTGTACACATTCGTTTTCACTCGCCACTCGCGCTCTCTCCAATTAGTCCGGTTGATCAGAGAGAGCGTGAACAGCCTGAGGGAAAAAAACTGTTGCGGAATCTGCTGGTCCTGGTACGGATGGACCTGTACCTGCGCCCTGATGGTAAAATTTGGAAAAGCTCATTGCCGGGGTGGGTGGAATCACGGGAGATAAGACTTGCTCTACGTAAGAGACGCTGCTGGTACAGTGAGTCCAGGCTAGGTAGATCTCTGCCTATGATTTTTGAAGCGGTCTACTCAGTCTGATTTTCTCTTTGGCTGTGATGGAACCATACCAAACCGTGATCGAAAAGGTGAGCACGCTCTCAATCACAGCTCGGTAGAATTGCATCAACATGTGGGCACCGAGACCGAAACTTTTCAGACGTCGCAGGAAGAACAAGCGCTGCTGTGCTTTTTGGACGATGAGGCGAGTGTTTTCCTCCCACTTCAGGTCACATAACAGGGTAGTGCCAAGAAACTTAAAAATCTGGACTGATTCAACGATTTCACTATTGATCACAAGAGGGGGAGGGGGAGGGGACTGTTTCTTTCTAAAGTCCACAATCATTTCTTTTGTTTTGCCAGAGTTCAGTTCAAGGTTGTTGTTATTACACCAACTACGTAGAGTCTCAACCTGACTACGGTAAGCGGATTCGTCTGAGTTTGTACTGCACCCTTCCACTGTGGTGTCATCTGCAAATTTCAGAACTTTAGTACTGGCATGGCATGAAGCACAGTCATAAGTAAACAGGGAGTAGAGCCTAGGGGAGAGCACGCACCCCTGAGGCGTGCCCGTGGATAAAGTGAGGGTGGACGACACATTTCCACCAATGTTAACGACCTGTGGTCTCATCAACAGGAAATCGAGGGTCCAGAGGCACAATGCCTCTGGAACGCCGATTTGCTGGATCTTCAGGTAAAATTTGGATGTAATAATGGTGTTAAAAGCAGAACTGTAATCAACAAATAAAATTCTGGCATACATGTTTGGGATTTCAAGGTGTTGTAAAACATAAAACAACCAAGTGACACCGCATCCTCCACGGAACGTTTTTCGCGATACGCGAATTGAAAACAATCCAGCAGAGGGTCGGTAAATGCTCTCAGAAACCGGAGGACCAGGCGCTCAAGCGTCTTCATGACAACTGAGGTCAGAGCGACCGGTCTGTAGTCATTTAGGGAGGACACTTTGGATTTTTTCGGATCAGGAATGATGGTGGACCTTTTGAAACACTGAGGAACAGTGCACTGAGAGAGAGACATGTTGACAATGTCAGTAAAGACGCCCGAAAGCTGGTCAGCACAGTTTCTGAGTAAGCGTGGAGAAATGTTATCTGGACCGGCAGCTTTCCTGCTGTCTAGACGCTGAAACATGCACCTGACATCGACGTCTAGAATAATGTAAGGTGGGTTCTCAGTATGACTCCTCTCGAAAGAAGGAGGTGGGGTCATATTCTTTTTGTCAAAATGACTATAAAAGTCATTCAGAGTGTCTGGGAGAGACGCATCTGTAACATCAGCAGTCTTGGAGGCAGGTTTATAGTTTGTAATGTCTTTGAGGCCTTGCCAGATGTCTCTAGGGTTACTAGCTGCGATTTTCTGTTCTAGTCTGTCTCTGAAGTTGGCTTGTTTGTACCTTTCTCTGTCATTGTCTTTGTATGCGTCATATCAAACTAATATGAACAGTGTGGACATATAAAAGCGTATTTCTGATACGTATGAAGCGAATATATTTAATGCACGATATCTGCAATTAATTGTCTCGAATTATTGTTTCGAAATTAAGATTTGAAATTTGGTGTCACCTTATGTTCCGTCATGGAATATGTCGGTTTAGTTAGCCTAGTTTTTAAAACAAATATAATAATAATAATCAGTAATAAATTATATAACTCTTCGATAGCGCAATATCCTCACAGAGAGAGGTTCAGAGCGCTTAACATCTAGATAATCCAACTAAATGAAATTAACTAACTATAGTACAGACAACGTACAAAAACTCAACCATTCATAGGTCCAAATGGACACTGACACAATACTAAAATAATAAACATAACATTTCAAGAGTCTGATCAGGATATATACACATTGATGGGAAAACGTAGGGTTTATCAATCCCTTTCAAAGGCCAAGTTGAAGAAATATGTTTTCTATCTAGCCCTGAAAATGGCCAAAGATGATACATGGCGAATATCATGGGAAAAACCATTCCACACTTTGGGAGCTTCGAAAAAAACGACCGCTGTCCAAAGGTTTTAAAGGACCCTCTGGGGGTAGTCAATATTATGTCATTAGTGCTGGAGCGCAATACTCTGCCTGGTGTATAGACAGGGAGACTGGAGGACAAGTATACCGGGAGTGTTTTATCAAAGGCCTGAAAAACGGGGGAAGCAATTTTGTGTTCAATTCTGAACTTCACAGAAAGCCAGTGTAACTGCTTAAGCAAGGGAGTGATGTGGTCACGCTTTGATTTTTTTTTCAGTACAAGTCTTGCTGCTTGGTTTTGAATCTTCTGGAGCTTGTAGAGCAGATCGTTCGACATACCTGACATTACAGTTACAGTAGTCAAGCCTTGACAAAATCTGTGAACAAGCGCGATTTCCTTTCAGGCATCGTCAATAAGTCAAGTAAAAAAAAAATCTTCATTTATTCCACGAAGGGGCATTGCAGTCTGGACGGGAGCATATAAATGTGATAAAACTCTATGCTCATGCATAGTGTTCACACAGTAGTGTTAGTACAGTACGGTTTTTGTTAACGGTTTGTTTTGTGCCGGTAGTCCGTGAGGCCCGTGGCCCACGTGGAATGTCTAGGGAACGTTTAACACGGGGAGTTTTTAGTGAGTTCTAGGCGGAAGCTCAGTCTGTCAGAGGGCTAAATACATTAGTACGGGGCTTGACTGTCAGCTTGGACAGATGTGTTTGAGATACCTAGCCCGTATTCCAAGACTCTGAAACCTAGGATTCAGGTATGTTTCTATATATGTATTATTGTTAGTTGCTTAGTTAAAGTCGGTATGCGTTGGTAAGAGTAATTTGGTTGTATAGTGTTGACCGGTTTGGTTCAGTTAAGTTGGTTTGGAATTCGGTGAGGTAACCGGTGTTTTTCGTATATAGTTATTTACCGAGATGGATAACTAAGGAATGTGAGGTGTGTATGCCAAGTCGCTATGAAGGTTAAGCATAGTCTTTTCCAGTGTAGAGAATAGTGTATGGCGAGAGTGTTAGGTTATAGTCTGTTTCAAAGTAGTGACAGTTATGGGGGTGTTACGAAAGTAGTCGGGTTATGAAGCACGTGTGTGTGTGAATGAACGTGTGAGTTATTTGTATCAGCCAGGTTACGTAATGTTTCTCAATGATCCAATATGTTGTGTGTTTAGCAAGTGCTACGATTTGGGTCCTTCTTGTTGTTTAGGGTGCTTGTTGGAGAGAGAGAGAGAGAGAGAGAGAGAGAGAGAGAGAGAGAGAGAGAGAGAGAGAGAGAGAGAGAGAGAGAGACGGACGCCGAGACGTCAGTCACCAGGACCTAACGCGAGGTTATATCTCCAGTTCTTCACTCGGGGAGTGAGCGGCCGGTGCCAAGACACGAAAGTCACAGCGAAGACGTCCACGATACGAGAGACAGGACGACTCGAGGAGCGTACGAGAACGGACTTGCACGCCTAGACGTGAAAGGACTGACAGTAACCAGGCGAGAACACCAAAGAGGTTGGATAGTGAGAGACTGATACCTAGCCTGGCCGTGTTATTGTGTATGTTGTGTGATGTTTGGATGCTGGTAGTAGGGAAGTGTATATAGTTTGATAACCTTTTGAGCGTTTTATTGTTTACTTTTGTATAAACGTCGTCGTTAGAAAGGGAGCCGGTGTGTTGAGTTTTTACCGCATGAATTACCTGAATTACCTGAATTTACCTGAGTGGCCACTGAGCGCGGCCGACGGGGTAGGAAGTTTGAGAACTTATTTTAACCCCCTTAACTGTCTCTTTATCATGGCGGTTCTTGAACTGGTTGACAGTTTCAGCTTCGACAATTGATTGTTTCAGAGCATTCCATGGGTTCACAACTCTTTGGGAAAAAAAGTTTTTTCTAAGATTCAGCCTGGACCTCCCTTTGAACAGTTTGCTGCTGTGACCTCTATGGTAAAATGATGACTGGCATGAAGTAAAAAATATGTCCGCAGAAACTTTTTCAAGTCCCTTTATGATCTTGAAAGTCTCGATGAGATCTCCCCTGTCTCTCCTTTCTTCCAATTTCTGCAAATTGCAAAAGGCCAGTCTCTCCTCATACGGCAGGTGACCAATCCCTGTAATCGATCTTGTAGCTCTCCTCTGCACCTTTTCCAACTCTGCGATGTCTTTTTTGAGGTATGGTCGCCATGCTTGGATACAATACTCTAAATGTGGTCGTACAATTGTTTTGTAGAGTGGGACAATAACTTCTCTAGTTCTGGCTGTAACTGTTCGCATGATCTGCCCCACTGCTCTGTTGGCTCGTTTTGCTGCCACGCAGCACTGACGACTGACCGACAGTGACCTGTGCATGATGACGCCTAGGTCCCTTTCTTCCTCCACTGCTCCAAGTTCTTGTCCTCCCAGCGTGTAAACCTGACAAGTGTTTTTACGGCCTGCATGCAGAGTCTTGCACTTGTCCACGTTATACTGCATCAGCCACCTCTCTGACCATCTTTCTGCTACCTTAAGGTCATGCTGTAGTTTGTCGCTCCCCGCGGGGTCGGAGACGTCGCCGTAGATCTTAGTGTCATCAGCAAACTTTAGAACGCTGGTCAGCATATCGTCCTCCAAGTCATTAATGAACACCAGAAACAAGGTCGGCCCCAAAATGGATCCTTGTGGAACTCCGCTCGTCACATCTACCCATGGAGAAGCTTGTCCGTTGACCACAACTCTCTGCTTCCTGCCACGCAGCCATTCTTCCATCCACTGCAGCACTTTTCCGTCTACACCGTGTGCTTTCAGCTTGTCCATAAGCCGTTTGTGAGGGACCTTGTCGAACGCCTTGGCATAGTCAAGGTAGATGACGTCTACATCTTTCCCTTCGTCCAGCATGCGTGTCATGTCCTCCAGGAAGACGAGCAGGTTTGTCAGGCAGGACTTTCCTTTTGAGAAACCATGTTGGCTGCCTCGGATCAGCTGATGCCTCTCAAGGTGATTGTTCAGAGAATCCCGCACAACACTTTCAAAGACTTTCCCAACCTGAGAAGTCAGCGATACCGGCCTGTAGTTTCCTGCTATACATTTTGCACCCTTTTTGAATATCGGCACAACATTTGCCTCTTTCCACCCCACTGGCACCTCTCCGGTGTCCAAGGAAGCCTGAAAGATCAGTGACAGGTGATATGCTATGGATTCTGCTGCTCCCACCAGTACGGCTGGAGAAATTTCGTCAACCCCTGGCGCCTTGCTAGCGTTCAGGTTTTGCAACTTCTTGAGGACTATGTCCTCTGTAAAGATCACATGTACCAGTCTTTCCTCTGGTAAGCCCGTAAAATTACATTGGGGTTCCGGTCTGTCATCATTGCCCTCCACCGTGAAAACTGATGCAAAGAAATTGTTCAAGATGTCCGCTTGTTCTTCATCATCAGTGTGCAGCTCCCCGTCGCTATCTTCCAGAGGACCAACCTTGACCTTGCAGCGCAGCCTGTCTCTTACGTAGGCGTAAAAAGACTTTGCATCCTTCTTGATGTTTTGTGCCAGCTTTTCTTCAAACTTCAATTTACTATCTCTGATGAGTTTTGTACTGCCATTCTGCCACTGTTTATATACAAGAAAGTCTTCTTGCCTACCACTCTGCCTGTATTTCTTCCATTTCTTTCTCTTCTTCTTGACACTTTTGAGTGCCTCTGTTCATCCACTTGGGCTTCTTAGTGCACCTCGTTTTCTTCAACGGTACGAAACTTCTCACCACCTTCTGCAGCGTTTGATGAAACAAGTCCCACTGTTGACTGCAGCTCTTCCCTTCAAATTCATTGTCCCAATTCACCTTATCTAACTTCTCTCTGAGCACTTTCCAGTTTGCCTTTCTGAAATCCCTTATCTCTTTCCTCCTGTCGCTGTTACTGTCTCTAGGCTCGGAAAAGGCCACTTTGAAGTGCACAATGTTGTGATCGCTGTTGGCTAGAGGATCTCCTATCTCGACCTCTTGCACCATCTCTTCTTCAGAACTGAACACCAAGTCCAACATATTTGCTTTTCCAGTGGCTACAGCCACATGCTGAAACCAAAACCAGTCACTTACTGTATCACGCAAACCTTCCCCTTCTCCATCACACTCATACGTATTCCAGTTAATACCAGGACGGTTGAAGTCTCCAGTAACAACCACATGCCTGTACTTTGCTGCCTCTTTTAAAACTGCAAATAATTTCTCCTCATTTTCCTGACTAACACCGGGTGGATTGTACACAACACCAAACAATTTTTCTTCTTTGTCGTGACCATATATAACACACCAGATGCTTTCTGCATAGTCCTGCTCCTCACAGAGTTTCACTTCTCTAACCTGCAAATTATCTCTCACATACATCAAGCATCCCCCTCCTCTCCTTCCCACTCTATCACTTCTAAATGTCTTGTATCCATTGATGTGAATTTCACTATCTGAAATGTCTCCATGAAGCCAGGACTCAGTAATGGCACTAATGTCTAATTCCTCGCTTAATACAAAGGTGTGAAGATCATTAAATTTATTAACAACACTGTGTGCGTTTATTGTTGCGCAATGCAAAAAATGTGGTGAAGAAGTAGAAACAAATGATGCATTATATACATTATTTTGTACAGATGCAGCAGGTTCAGGATAAAAACTTAGTCCTTTTTTGATGCAGAGGCCACATTCAACTCAGATGCTGATGACGCCTCATCCTCAGATTCGTTTGCTCTATGATGGTTACTCTCATCTATCATAATCACTTCATTACTCTTGATCATGTATTTCTTGCCATCCTTCAAACTGCGTTTCTCTTTCAATTCATCTCTCAAAGCCTTCTGTTCTCTTTGCTCTGATTTTGTCAAGTCCCTACTGACATACACCGTATTGTACTCTTTAGTTCGAAACAATTTCTTGCTATTCATGAGAATGTCCTTCTTCTGCTTGGCACTAGTACACTGCACCTTGAGGGGTCTGGGTCGCTCACCTATCTTCCTGCCTAACCTTTCCAAGCCAGTTCCCTCTGCCGCTTCCTGACCCAGCCCCAGTGCAGACACCACATCAGCAAAAGCCTCCTTGTCTGGTTTTGTCTCAGGCAGATTCTTGATGATAATATTCATCCTTCTTTCCTCTCTGAGCTTAGCTTCGTACAGCTCCTCTCTAACCACCGACCTGACGGAAGTCGCAACTCTCTCTTCAAAGCCACTATCCAAGTTGTCCACTTTGCTTTCCACAGACTCCAGTCGATTTTCTAGCTCAACATTTTGTCTCTGACTTGTTGTACAAGTTTCAAAACATCCATAGCTTTAGGATTGCACACATCACAAAACCAGTGACAACTACCACCACTTGCTGAGCCAAACTGTTTGATCATGTTGTACACTAGACACATTTTGGCATTCTCTGTGAAATATTTTCCCACAATATTCACACTGCATGCAATCTGTTCTTCTGTTCATTGAGTTATCACATGTGGCACACTTGTTAGAAGTACCTTGACTAGATCCAGAGATCGTTTTTTCACTCATTGAAACTTTTCTGCAACTAGAGTCCGCCATTGTGTAGGCCATTGTGTAGGCCTAACTCACAACACTGAGCTCTCACAGCTGATTGATTTCTGGGGTTAAACACACTTCCTACCCCTACCACACCATTGCAGATGCTGCAGAATTGCTCAGGACCACTTTAGGCAATTCAGGAGATGCTGTTACTGTTTCTTTCTTGAGATATTTGTTGAATTTTACATTCCAATGGAAGAGCTCTTCAACCACGTCCGCCATTTTCAAGGACCACAACTCACACCTTCGCCCGTCTGAGTCAGTGGCTGTGTATGCGTCTGTTGTGCGAGAGTCTGTGTGTACGACTGGGGGCAAGTCTGCATGCGTTACAATAAATATATGTAGATGTCACGACTCCCGCTTCCGGGCGCAAACTATGAGTGCTACCACTCGAGATACGCCCGAACCACACTAACACAAACATAACACAAACACCAGAGTAACAATAACGACGACATTTATTACATATAACCCTAACAATAATCAAACTCAATCCTAAACACGCATTCACACATCACATTCACACTCAAACGTCCAAACTCCACACCCCCAATATCCGTTATACACAATACAAAATAACAACAAGATATATAATAAACTAAATGTCCCTAATACAAAAGGTTGGGAAAACTAACATATCATAAACAAATATCGTTAATAAAAGTATAAAAGAAAACTGAGGCTGAAAAGCCTAAATCCTAAGCCACCGGACTCCGACGGAAGCATAAGCGTCAAGCGCTAACGCCAGTTAGACCAACGCCTATGCCTCCACGGAGCGCCCCTCGCAGCACGTGGCTCCTAAAGTAACACAGTATTTCAAACAGCACAATATCAAATATGCGATGAATCAAATATGCTTACTAAAACACAAATGAAGATCAAGAAAAATGAATATAGTTCACAAGCTACTGAATCTCCCCAGCGGGAGCACGAACGACAAGTTCAAATTAACTTAGAGCACAAGGCTCCTTTTACTAGCAATATTTCAGAATAAACAATGCACGTATACAAATAACATATATTTCACGTCACTGGATCTTCTCGCCGGAAGCACAACCGTTAAGCTCAGCTGAGTTCGACGCTCTTGCTTCCGCGAATAAGGCCCTCCGTAACACAGGCTGCTTTTAAATAATACAATATCTCAAAACACTTTCCGTCACCGTGACAAAGCTCCTCTCACAACATAGTCACTACGAGGAGATGGAATAAATCTCCCAAAGTTCTTTACGAGATTATAAACAAGCAAAACTTCACTTAAATAGCTTAGAAATAATTAAATGGGACGACCCGACCTGACTAAACACGGGCGTGCCGCGACACTCACAACAGCACCCAGGTCCGGCGTCGTAGGCCCACAAGGTGGAGTGACACAGTCAGCCTCCACTCTCAGTACCACAGCACGGTTGCAGACTTAGCCTGCTAGTTCTTTAAGGTTTAGGCCGTTGAATTTGGACCATTGGATTAGGATGCACTAAAACACAGGTGCAAAAATACACATATAAATAAATAACAAAAGAAACAAGATAATCACATCACCCTTCCCGCAACTTTAATTGCCGTCTTTTATATTCCCTTCACCTCTCTCCCACAACAATTCAACCTCAACAAAATACATATTTACACGCCACCACATGACTCACTTCCAATAGTTGCACTCTGACGCTAAATAGTGAGATGACCTTAGTCGCCTGCTCGGCATCAAACCCCAATAACTAATTTGACGCCAACTACTACCAAATACAACAGATGGCATTCCCTTCTACATTCTATTCTCACACTTGCCCCCCAATACACATAACCAAAATAATAACAGAACAAGCAAACACAAACATACCCCCCCGAGTAAATGGCCACTAAAGAATTGTTGCGTGTTCTTACTGTCATCCGTGAAGACGCCCTGCCCAGGACGCCGCCGTGAGATGGCCTTAGTTGCCTGCTCGGCGTTAAACCCAAATAACTAACTAACTAACCTGGCTAGGACGCAGACAAACAAGGACGAGACAAGCCAGGGGTAAAGTCGTCGCAGCTCTTCTTCTTTTCTCCTTCTTCGGACACCGGCTCCGGGACGACCGAAACCGTATCGAAGGGCCGATACAAAAGAACGACACAGCTGCTTGCGGCCTTGAGCGAATGGCGAACCACACCTGACATACTACCCTAGGAGACTGCTGGAAAAACGACTGACTCGTTCGCACTTGGAAAGCGACTGTCTGTCAATTTGGATAACATTAGGTTAGCCAAAAAAAAAAACGCTCAGTAAATCATGTGATTGACTTTCACGTTAAACAATAACAAACAATCGAAAGCAGTGTATGGCCCCAGGCACCTGGTACAAAGTCCCCTGCGAAGCGCGAATGGCCAGGCACTCCTCACAGATAATACCTCCATCTTGAACCGCTGGTCGGAATACTTTCAGAGCCTCTTCAGCGCTGAGCGCACTGTTCAAGAAGCAGTCATCCTACAAATCCCACACCTCCCAGTAAAGGTTGAATTGGACGAACCGCCCACCGCTGAAGAGACCCTCACAGCCATCCACCAGCTCAAGAGTGGCAAAGCAGCAGGCATTGATGGAATACCGCCAGAGATCTGGAAACATGGAGGCACAGCACTGCACAACAAGCTCCATGACCTCTTTCTCTGCTGCTGGGATGAAGGAACACTACCAAAAGATCTCCGTGATGCAGTCGTTATCACCCTGTACAAGAACAAAGGCGAGAAGTCTGACTGTTCCAACTATCGGGGAATTACCCTGCTGTCCATTGCTGGGAAAATCCTTGCAAGGCTGCTCCTGAATCGGCTGGTACCTGCCATCGCTGAAGACCAACTCCCAGAGGGCCAGTGTGGCTTCAGAGCAAACAGGAGCACCACCGATATGGTCTTTGTGCTGAGACAGCTACAGGAGAAGTGCCGCGAGCAGAACAAAGGGCTGTACATAACATTTGTCGACCTAACAAAAGCGTTCGACACTGTGAGCAGGCAAGGCATGTGGCAGATCCTGGAGCGACTTGGCTGTCCCCCAAAGTTCCTCAACATGATTGTCCAGCTACACGAGGACCAGCAAGGCCAGGTCAGACTCAACAATGACCTCTCAGAACCATTCCCTATTCTCAACGGCGTAAAGCAGGGCTGCGTGCTGGCACCGACCCTCTTCACCATCTTTTTTAGCATGATGTTGAAGCAGGCCACAGTGGACCTCGATGATGACGATGCAGTGTACATCAGGTATCGTCTCGATGGCAGCCTGTTCAACCTCAGACGACTGCAGGCCCACACGAAAACCCTAGACCAACTGATTCGTGAGCTGCTTTTTGCTGATGATGCTGCCCTCGTTGCACACACAGAGAGAGCCCTGCAGCGCATCACGTCTTGCTTCGCAGATGCTGACCAGCTCTTTGGACTCGAGGTCAGTCTGAAAAAGACAGAGGTCCTCCATCAGCCGGCACCCAAGACAGTGTATCGCCCTCCTCACATCACCATTGGCGAGTCTGAACTAAAGTCAGTGCACCAGTTTACTTACCTTGGCTGCGTTATCACGTCGGACGCCAAGCTGGACAAGGAGCTTGACAGCAGGCTGGCAAAAGCGAACAGCGCTTTCGGGCGACTTTTCAAGCGGGTGTGGCACAATCAACAGCTGAAAACAGGCACCAAGATCAGCGTGTACAGAGCTGTGGTCCTCACCACCCTGCTGTATGGTTCCGAGTCCTGGGCCCTCTACCGCAGCCAACTACGACTCCTCGAACGCTTCCACCAGCGCTGCCTGCGTACCATCCTGGGCATTCACTGGAGTGACTATGTCACCAACGTCGAGGTCCTTGAACAGGCTGAAACTGTGAGCATCGAGGCTTTGCTGCTGCGGACACAGCTCCGCTGGGCGGGGCATGTCTCCAGGATGGAGGATCATCGCCTACCAAAGATCACCCTGTTCGGCGAGCTTGCTACTGGACACCGTGACAGAGGGGCACCAAAGAAGAGATACAAAGACTGTCTCAATAAGTCACTTAGTGCCTGCCAAATCGACCACCACCAGTGGTCTTCGCTTGCTGCGGACCGTGACACCTGGCGCTCCACCATTTACAAGGCAGCTGTCTCCTTTGAGGACTCTCACAGAGCTAGCCTTAACGACAAGCGGCTAAGGAGAAAAAACAGAGATGCCGCAGCTCAGAACCCTGGCCATACCTTCCCCTGCAGCCACTGCGGTCGAACCTGCCTGTCTCGGATTGGCCTCCACAGCCACGAACAAACCTGCAGACGTCGTGGGCAACTCCTATAAAATCTTCGTTCGCGAAGTCAAGCCAAACCAAACAATAACCACTCGATCACGCAGACCGGGCGATCACGTGCGCCACGCCGTCCTCCAAACTCTCGCACATCAGCAAATACTTGTGTACAGGCCAAATACCCCACCTAAACGTCCGGTGACTATCTATATCCTGTCACCCCTTTACACTTACTCCCCTACAAAAATAGACGAAAAAAACACCCGTGTCGTGACAGTAGATATCAAGTAAAATGAACAGAATGGACAAGACGGACATACACACACATAATTTAGAAACTATACTAATACTCACATCTATACTAATACTGACAACTATCACATAAACCTTACAAGAACAAAACTGGCACCTTCCATCCCCCTCATGCTTAGAGTACAGATCTCAGAGCTGAATATATTTAATAGAAGTCTATGCCACTTTGTTCAAAAGAACAATAGCGGTTGGAATAAAAGAGAACTTCCTTCTGTTTGTCTTACTTATGGTTCCGTCTAAAAGAGCTAAGCCTCTTGAGCTCAAGATAGCAGCAGCGGGACAGGTGAGACACATGATCGTTCATGGACAGGACATTGTCAATGTAAACACCTAGGTTTTTCACACTTTCTTTTTTTAGAGGGATGTCCTGTCCACAAACAATCAACGACTCATTATGGGAGACACTCACCCTGGAGCGAGTGCCTACAACAATGGCATCTGCTTTTCCATTATTGAGCTTTAGCTTGTTGTCTGTCATCCAGTCCTTAACAGCTTCTATACAATGTTCCATGTCGTGCAGAAGAGACGGGAATGTTTGAGAGGAGCATCTTTTTTCACCTGTTTGTCATCGGCATATTTGTGAATTTCACATCCTTTACTGGCAATCACCTCAGACACAGTCTGGGACAAAGAAAACAAGACAGGTCCGAGAACTGTGCCCTTGGGCACGCCATATCTTAGAAAGAGGGAAACGGAAGTAGAATTTTGTATAATGACACGTTGGAACTTGTCAGACAAATATGAGGAGAACCAGTCAAGGACTCGCTATATTATTAGTTCATATGTCTCAGCGATTATGCATCAGTACCTGCTTTTTGTTATCTCAGTTATAACGATAAAGAAAGACTGTGCTGGCTCACATGGGCGGACATGCCGGCGATGGAAACCCCGCTCACCGCTGGATGGTGCTAAAGAGGGAAAAGGAAGGATCCTGAAATACGATGCCGTCATCAGGCGTTGGTCCAAAATTTAGTTTAGATAGCTTGACCATCACCCACAGCTATTCCACAACCCTCTCCCTCCCTTTGGGGTTGGAGCCAAGATTGTGTACAGTGAGTGAACTATCCGACACCAGACATTTAACAACATGATGATTATGTTATATGTTATTGCCAACATAGTGACCCAGTCGTGATGTTTGATCGAATCACCATATCAATATTATCATGTTTTAAAATACAAATTGTAGAGAACAACGGGCTGTTTTGCGAGGAAGTTTACAGAACATGACGTGAAAATACGCTATTGTGAACGGAACAAATTAGAAAAACAAACAAACAAAAAAACAAACAAACAAACATGAAATATGCTATAAAACAACCAAAAAAATTCAAAAAAGATCTTGGTTGAAATAAGACATCACTGAGAAAACGTTTTGACTGGCAAATTAAACAAGATAGGAAGAACCATAACCCACAAAGTCCCTTATATGAGAGCTGTCCTCACTGTCAATGGTCTCTACCTTTTGTCTTTGACCTGATTCTGTTGTTGAATTATCTCCTATTGAAAAAGTCTCGCAGGTCTGCCTATGTGTCAGTGAGTTTTGTAAGCAGGACATAGGCGTCATTGAAATTGTCAAACGTCATTTGTCATGACGTCAGTTTTAGAATTTTTACGTAATTTTATATTTTACGTGATATGAGTTTCACTTTCCTTTCTCCGCCGTGAGATGGCCTTAGTTGACTGCTCCCCGTTAAAACCAAATAACTAACTCATTTTTGCTTCATAGGCTTGAGAAAAGTACAGGGGTCATCTGCATGCTCTTCTGAAAGCGCGTGGATGTGTGTGTTTGTGTTAGTGTGTGCGCGCGCATGCTCTAAACATCTACAAGAGAAAATGACATCATATTTAGAGTATTATGTCAGTGTCTGCATGGTGACGGAGTTGCCTCTTTTACGTCACCGCCACTGTCTGACTTTCTCTAAAAGTCAAGTTTTTACTGTTTAAATTCTTTTGTGAAAATAATTAATTTTTAAAAAAAACATTGAAAGGATACAAAGCTGGCTAACGAACTCATGCAATGTCCTTCTGCAAACTAGCTATATGCAAAAGGTCAAGTAAATATGACACAAATTATGGACTCTAATCTGGGTCAACCGACTTCCTATAAATGGTAGTTTATGTCTTCAATGAGACATTACAAATAGAAAGGGAAGATCAGATACGTCTGTTGTGTTTGTGCCAGCAAATTTTACCATAGCTAGAGAAGCAACAATAGTTTTGAAATTATCATGAGGTCTTTGGATGCTGCCAAAGAAGCAAATATCGCACAGGGAATCAAACTTACATGGGATAGCTCAGTGTCAGAGTATACAAAGGTCATTATTGCTATTAGAAAAGATATAGATGAAGAAGTATCAAGTAGTAACCCTGCTGTTAAGGTAGAAGTCGATAAAACAATTCTAGTTATTCTAAGTTACATAAACCTCTAACACATAGATCTTGTTTCATTTTATTACGCCAGCAAGTTGTATACCCGGCTGATTAGATTAAAATAAATATTCATTCAAAAGAATGGTGAACTTGTATTTGCAAATACCGCTTCTGCTGACTAAGCCTCATGAGCCAATTGTGCTCGATAAAACATCACAAGCAAACTCATTCTGATTAATAAATATTACAGAAGCATTGAAGTATTTGGAAGTGAAGAGGCAAAATATTCAAGGTGCAAAAGACGATATAGCACAGTTTTTAATTCTGTACAAAACACATCAATGGCTGTGGGTGTGGTTTCAGCTGGATGTTCTGTAGGGGGAATTGCCCTGTTCACGACGGGAATTGGTAGTACCATAGGGATTGTTATTGAAGTTAGTGTTGCAACATGTCTGGCATGCTTTGGTTTGGAAGCCCTTAACAAAAGATTTCAAAAGAAGTTACAAAAACATGAAGTGTTGAGTACTCTTGCTGGTGCAAAGCTGAGTAGTATGAAACTTATTATCAGTAAAACTTGGAGGACAATAAAATTGACGATGATGAGTTTAAGAGAGTGCAGGATGATTTGGCCAATTACAAACAACAGAAGTCCGAAATTCAGAATAAGATGCATAGTCAACCCTTGAATGTTGAAGAACTAAAGGCTAATTTTTTAGAACAAGGGAAACAGATCAGGATAAAAGAGACAATGGGAAAAGTTCAAGGTCTTTTAAACAAATAAAAATCAGTTTGGTAATCGTTTATTATTGCTATCATACACTTCAGAGAGATATGACACGCCACTCACGCCTGTCTGTTTGATGCCCATGGTGCCACCAGAATATTACTGAGAAAAAGATAATAATTTGCTGTCTCTGTAACTTGGCAAAATTGTCCGAGTAAGTTGATGGCTGGAGTCAAGTTCTTGTAAGATCTTATGACAAGGCATTGTCAAGTTCTTGTTAGAACTTATGACAAGCACAGCTGTGCAGAACCACACTTTTAGTTAGGAGCAGACCGGGGCCACTGAGTGCAAGATAAGCCATCTGTGGCAGTTTCCGGGCGTGGGGGCAATTACTCATAAGTGTGCACCTCTTCAGGCAGAGTGGGAGAGCTGTTCATGTCCTAGAAAGGAGTGCTCTTCCAATACCCTACACTATGTGTACATGCCGACAGCCGCCTACCAGCGCACTGCAGCGGAAACGCTGAAAAGTGTTAGTAACTGAACATTCACAAAATGCGCTTTTTTTCCTCAAGAATGTCATTATAACATGAGTGTAAATTTGTTGCTGATAAAATTTGCTTTCTTTTAATATTAAACATCCCCATGCTGCTTACTACCAGCACACCTTCAAGTGCAGTTACATTTCATATTTGCAATACAATGAACATGCACTGACAAAAAAAAAGCATTAACTTTCAAGATCAATCTTTTGTGCATGTCATTTTTCTGTGGGATGAAAAGTTGATGTATCTACACAGCATTCTAGCCTCTACTGTTATCACTTACCAGAATTCGGGTTCCTTTCCTGCAAGAGCAACACTAGCGTCAGAAAGTACTCCACTGCTGAGAAGCTAGTAAGCTGTTAAACCCGTTTGGTCCATCAAGACGATTAACACAAATATGCTGATCCCAGCATTTATGTACTGTGTTTATGCCATACACTTTAGTTTACACAATAAATGCATATCCACTAACACAAGTAACAGGTGTTAAGCACATTACACTGGTTCCTTTATATTAACATTAACACAAATAACAGGTCTGAAGCACATCACACCAGGCCTTTATATCAACATGAACACAAGTAACAGGTCCTAAGCATATCACACTGGTGGTTCCTTTATATTATCAGTTTTTAGAATTTCCCTTTTAGGGGTGAATACAGTTTTTTTGTAATTGACTCAAGAGTGTGAGCAGATTTCTTTTTTAGTTTCATTAGCCGTTGGTAACATTTCAAACAAAACGAATTTGAGTAAAACAGTCCACTAGTTTCATTTACAGTGTTTTCATGTGTATTTCCTGAAGCTCAGTTACATACATTTCACACAGTTTGATTAGTTTTTCATCAAATCTTCGTTTTGAACTTCCTCCACATACTCTACATAGAGAATTTAAAAAGTGAAAGTCTTTTGTGTTTGCAACAGTTTCTTGTGAATGTTTTATTATTCACGCCAAAACTGTACTGTCTTTTTTTTTAGACTACACCATTTGGAACAAAGCCAGAACCACGATAATATAAATGAGCAGACAAGAGTTAGTACCTTATACTATTACTGAACAGTATCAAAGAGAATACTGGAGGCTATAAGCAGAGCATAAAGCACAGGGATTACACAATACCAAAAGTATTCCAGAATAGAGAATGAATGTTCAGAACTACTCAGTACTGTGAGGCTCCGATAACTTATTGTTTATTCCCAAACAAACATGGTACCTGTCTTTATCCTCAGATTGCACCCTTAATAATAGCGTAACCCGAATAATACCACCAACACAGGAACCAGCAGACACCAGTACTTAAGTGTGTCAAACGGTTCCATGTAGAAAAGCGCTGAATAGGAGATATAGAAGATTAAACACAGGCAAACACACCACACATCAGTAGTCCGTTACAGAGATTATAGAAGGAATAGTTGGCGCCAGCCAGTGACCTAGATAGCCTGCTCGCAGCGGGGAGTGGCGGCCACATACCACAGCAGCATCTGCTGGGCCAAAAAGAGTGCGAAATCTGGCAAACTACACAGCCATGCAAGACACTGTCAAGTTCTTGTAAAAACGTAAGACACGACACTGTCAAGTTCTTATGACAACTAACTAATAAGTTTATGTTAACTAACTAAAAAACCTGTAAGGTAACCTGCAACCTATAAGTAACATATGTAGTTTATTTGATAAATGACGGGTGACACTATTGCCAGTGGACAGCAAAGATAAAGCAAGTACTGATAGAAACTCTTGTCAGTAGATAGCAAAGGGGTAATTTAAGGTAGTGCTTTGGTCCTGCTAAAAGCAAACCTCTTCCTGGTATTGAAAAGAGGCCACACATGACACTAAATTGGGAGAGGGCTTAAACCTCTCTGCCCTTCCGGGTTAAAGCAGACACGTTAAAAGGTGCTTTCAAAACCTGACCCACTTGAAAACACTCAAGCTGCTTTAAAAATAAGAGAGCTTTCAGAGGCCTGTGCTACGGATTAAAGCTGATGCCATATGAGCAAAAAGATCCCAACACTTGGCAGTTGGCTATTAAAAGCAAACACCTTAATAAAACGTTTTCTGCTCTATGTTAATTAATTTCTGTGACAGAAAAAAATGGTAAAAGTGCGGCCGGCCACCATTTTTTTTCCACACCCTCGCAGGAGAGGTTATATCACAATTTTCTCCTGTAAAGGTATTGTGGTATGGTCAGGACATTATTGTGTTTTGTCATGCCCCGACGGGGATATTTGTTTTATTCATTTGTCTGCCCAGTGGCGTCAGCAGTATGTCTGGTGATCGCTCATCCTCGGATTTCCAGTTATGTTTTTTGTCTTAGGCCTGCCCGGTGATCGGGCAGCTCACACTCGGTCTTACAGCCAGTTATTGAAACGAAAATTGAGAGTCTCAGAGGTGATTCGAACCGTGTCACACGTGAAAGAGTAAGAGCCTATGTTTTTGTGCGCATTTACTCTTACGTATGTTCCAGTGGGCAGTGGGCAGATGTTCACATCTGCACGGGACATAGACGACCCCGCCCTCCACGAGTCGCCTGCTGCCTTGCAGGCCTGGCCGCTTGGCTGCGGAAAGGCTAAGGGAGGAAACCCCTGACATCAAAGCCCCCGTGTCTCCGGGGAAGGCTTTTGAGCCAGAGACTAGGACAAGGACAGTCTGATATAAAACCTACGACCCGAGGACCTCGATGCCATCGTCCCAGCTTGCTAGGCCATGGCAGATGAACCAAGGGTTTAAAGGGTGGGGCCAGTACTGCGCACACTGCACTCCACCAAAAAGCTCCACCGCGCAGGCTTTAGGAAACGTCCACGGACCATGACACTGACCATTCCAAGTCCTGTAGCGACGGGCGAGGGGCGAAACGGCAGGTGAAAGATGTCACTGGAAGCCGCAGTCTCAAACCTGCATGCAGGCGGTTCAGGATATTGGTCGTCTGATGTTGACTTGGGGATGACAACATCACTCGGCACACCCTGAACGACCAAGCAGCCTTCTCTAGGGACAGCACTGCTTGCTCCACACGGAGAGGGGCCTAGAAAAGGTGGCCTAACCAAAGCTCGTCCCCTCGCAACCCCAGTTGGCTAGCCGCGGTCAACGGGCATCTTCTCCTGCGGTCAAAAAACAAGAAAGAATAACGGATCCACTCTCATGACGACCACGACCGGACTCAACGTAGCATGCTGGAACGTCCGAACCATGCTCGACAAAGCAGACAGCGGACGCCCTGAACGTCGCTCCGCCCTCATTGCCCATGAATTGCGGAGGTTAAACATCGACATCTCCGCGCTCAGCGAAGTACGCCTTCCGGACGAAGGCAGCCTCCAAGAACTTGGTGCTGGGTACACCCTCTACTGGTCAGGCAGGCCTGCATCAGAAAGACGGCTCTCAGGCGTGGGTTTCATGGTCAAGACATCCATTGCGACTAAGCTGGAAAACCTACCAACGGGCCACTCAGACCGCATCATGTCCATGCGCCTCCCACTGAGACACCAGCAACACGTCACCCTTCTCAGTGTGTACTCCCCAACCCTCCTGGCAGAGCCTGCTGAAAAGGACAGGTTTTACACTGACCTGCGCAGCCTCCTACAGAGTATCCCTGCAGACGACAGGGTCATCATCCTTGGCGACTTCAACGCCAGAGTGGGCCAGGACTCTGAAGCCTGGAAAGGAGTCCTCGGCAAGCATGGCGTGGGGAACTGCAATGACAATGGCCGCCTGCTGTTGGAGTTCTGTGCGGAGCAGCAACTGGTCATCACCAACACTACTTTTCAGCAAAAGGACAGTCGAAAGACCACCTGGATGCATCCTCGCTCCAAACACTGGCACCTTATCGACTATGTCCTAGTGCGTCAGAGGGACCGAAGTGACGTCCTCCTCACCAGAGTGATGCCCAGCGCAGAGTGCCACACTGACCACCGCCTTGTCCGCTGCAAACTCAGGCTCCACTTCAAGCCAAAACCCAAGAAATGGGGGCCGCCCAAGAAAAAGCTTGATGTTGCCAGCCTTCAGCGTGACGATGTGAAAGCTGCCTTTCAGACAGATTTACAGCGCAGGCTCAAAGACACAGCGGACCCAGTAGACTCCTCCCCTGAAACACTTTGGGAACAACTGAAAACTGCTATTGCAAAATCCTCTGCAGAAGTCTTGGGTTTCGCCAGAAAGAAGAACAAAGACTGGTTTGACGAAAACGATGTAGAGATCCAGGAACACCTAGCAAAAAAAAGAGCCGCCCATCAGGCCCACCTAGCCCAGCCTTCCTGCCCTGTGAAGAAGTCTGCCTTCCGCCTCGTCTGCAGCAGTCTCCAGCGCAAGCTCAGAGATCTCCAGAATGAGTGGTGGACCAGACTTGCACAGAGGACCCAGCTTTGCGCTGACAATGGTGACTACAGGGGCTTCTACGAAGCACTGAAAGCAGTGTATGGCCCCAGGCACCTGGTACAAAGTCCCCTGCGAAGCGCGAATGGCCAGGCACTCCTCACAGATAATACCTCCATCTTGAACCGCTGGTCGGAATACTTTCAGAGCCTCTTCAGCGCTGAGCGCACTGTTCAAGAAGCAGTCGTCCTACAAATCCCACACCTCCCAGTAAAAGTTGAATTGGACGAACCGCCCACCGCTGAAGAGACCCTCACAGCCATCCACCAGCTCAAGAGTGGCAAAGCAGCAGGCATTGATGGAATACCGCCAGAGATCTGGAAACATGGAGGCACAGCACTGCACAACAAGCTCCATGAACTCTTTCTCTGCTGCTGGGAGGAAGGAACACTACCAAAAGATCTCCGTGATGCAGTCGTTATCACCTTGTACAAGAACAAAGGCGAGAAGTCTGACTGTTCCAACTATCGGGGAATTACCCTGCTGTCCATTGCTGGGAAAATCCTTGCAAGGCTGCTCCTGAATCGGCTGGTACCTGCCATCGCTGAAGACCAACTCCCAGAGGGCCAGTGTGGCTTCAGAGCAAACAGGAGCACCACCGATATGGTCTTTGTGCTGAGACAGCTACAGGAGAAGTGCCGCGAGCAGAACAAAGGGCTGTACGTAACATTTGTCGACCTAACAAAAGCGTTCGACACTGTGAGCAGGCAAGGCATGTGGCAGATCCTGGAGCGACTTGGCTGTCCCCCAAAGTTCCTCAACATGATTGTCCAGCTACACGAGGACCAGCAAGGCCAGGTCAGACTCAACAATGACCTCTCAGAACCATTCCCCATTCTCAACGGCGTAAAGCAGGGCTGCGTGCTGGCACCGACCCTCTTCACCATCTTTTTTAGCATGATGTTGAAGCAGGCCACAGTGGACCTCGATGATGACGATGCAGTGTACATCAGGTATCGTCTCGATGGCAGCCTGTTCAACCTCAGACGACTGCAGGCCCACACGAAAACCCTAGACCAACTGATTCGTGAGCTGCTTTTTGCTGATGATGCTGCCCTCGTTGCACACACAGAGAGAGCCCTGCAGCGCATCACGTCTTGCTTCGCAGATGCTGCCCAGCTCTTTGGACTCGAGGTCAGTCTGAAAAAGACAGAGGTCCTCCATCAGCCGGCACCCAAGACAGTGTATCGCCCTCCTCACATCACCATTGGCGAGTCTGAACTAAAGTCAGTGCACCAGTTTACTTACCTTGGCTGCATTATCACGTCGGACGCCAAGCTGGACAAGGAGCTTGACAGCAGGCTGGCAAAAGCGAACAGCGCTTTCGGGCGACTTTTCAAGCGGGTGTGGCACAATCAACAGCTTAAAACAGGCACCAAGATCAGCGTGTACAGAGCTGTGGTCCTCACCACCCTGCTGTATGGTTCCGAGTCCTGGGCCCTCTACCGCAGCCAACTACGACTCCTCGAACGCTTCCACCAGCGCTGCCTGCGTACCATCCTGGGCATTCACTGGAGTGACTATGTCACCAACGTCGAGGTCCTTGAACAGGCTGAAACTTTGAGCATCGAGGCTTTGCTGCTGCGGACACAGCTCCGCTGGGCGGGGCATGTCTCCAGGATGGAGGATCATCGCCTACCAAAGATCACCCTGTTCGGCGAGCTTGCTACTGGACACCGTGACAGAGGGGCACCAAAGAAGAGATACAAAGACTGTCTCAAGAAGTCACTTACTGTCTGCCAAATCGACCACCACCAGTGGTCTTCGCTTGCTGCGGACCGTGACACCTGGCGCTCCACCATTTACAAGGCAGCTGTCTCCTTTGAGGACTCTCACAGAGCTAGCCTTAAGGACAAGCGGCTCAGGAGAAAAAACAGAGATGCCTCAGCTCAGAACCCTGGCCATACCTTCCCCTGCAGCCACTGCGGTCGAACCTGCCTGTCTCGGATTGGCCTCCGCAGCCACGAACAAGCCTGCAGATGTCGTGGGCAACTCCTATAAAATCTTCGTTCGCGAAGTCAAGCCAAGAGATGTTCCAGCAGCCGCACCACTAGGCCACCTGCAGGTTTGAGAAATGCTGTTATTTTTAAGTACTTAATTGTAGACATTGTGATGTCAGCAGTGTGCGTGCACATTGTGTCCCGCCAGCTTAAGTTTCTGAACAGGCTGAAGCCACAGGCAGAGGAAATCATAGATGAGGAACAAGCAGACTTCAGACCAGGGTGCAGCACAATTGAGCAGATCTTCAACCTGAGAGTTTTATGTGAGAGGTACCTCCAGCACCAGCAAGACCTCTATCATGTCTTTGTGGATTTTAAGAAAGCATTTGACAGGGTGTGGCATGCAGCCCTTTGGTCCACCATGAAGCTATACAACATCAATGCCAACCTGATCAAAGTCATAGCAAACCTTTACAACAAGGCCACTAGTGCAGTCGGCTTCAACGGCAAAATAGGAAACTGGTTTAGGCCTACAGTCGGAGTCAGACAAGGCTGCTTGCTGTCACCTACTCTTTTCAACATCTTTCTGGAAAGAATCATGACGGACGCTCTGAAAGATCATGAAGGAACTGTCAGTATTGGAGGCAGAACAATCACGAACTTGCACTTTGCAGACGACATTGATGGCCTTGCAGGAATAGAGAAGGAGCTAGCTCAGCTGGTGGAGAAGCTGGACAGTACAATCATTGCGTATGGGGTGGAAATCAGTGTAGAGAAGACCAAACTGATGACAAATAACATGAGTGGCATTGGTACTGATATCATGATTGGAAGCCAAAGACTGTAAACAGTTAATAAATTCAAATACTTAGGAGCCATTGTGACAGATGAGAGATCAAAACCAGAAATACTGTCCAGGAGTGTGCAGACAACAACAGCACTGACAAGACTGAAGACCATATGGAAGGACAGACACATCACGCTCTGCTAAAGGATCAGACTGATGGTCTCCTTAGTCATCTCAGTGTTCTTGTATACCTGCGAGTCATGGACCCTCACAGCAGACCTTGAAAGGAGGATACAAGCCACTGTAATGAGATGTTTTCAAAGGCTGCTTGGCATTTCATACAGAGATCACATCACGAACGAGGAAGTGGGAAGTAGAATCAGGCAAGCCATTGGGCCCTATGAAGACCTATTAGACATTATGAAAAAATGCAAACTGAAGTGGTATGGGCATGTCACGCGTTCAGCAGGGCTTGCCAAAACAATCCTGCAAGGCATTGTGCAAGGAGGACGAAGGAGAGGAAGACAGAGGAAAAGATGTGAGGACAATATCTCAGAGTGAACAGGACTGAGGATGGGCGATACACTAAGGATGGCAGAGAACTGAGAGGAATGGAGGGAGCTGATTGCCAAGTCATCTGTGGTGCCCCAACGGTCGGCAACAATATGGGATGTAGATAGATAGATAGGTAGTTTAAGTTTGACTCACAGAGGCCTGTGGCGCTGCAAATGTGCTGACTAATTGTACAGCCGATTGAGCTGAGAGCATTGTATGTAGAGATAGATAATATGAGTGGAATTCGACAATTTCTGTCGACCCCATATTTTTACAATTTTTGCCCACAAACTTCCACACCTTCACGCCGCCCATTTTTCCCAGAAATGTTAGTATTAAAACAGCGCCCGGCCGCTACTGCATTATTATTTTAACAATCACTCTTTTATGTACCTCTCAGCAGAGTAATACCAACAGGGGAGTTAACACTTGAGTTAATTAATCTATCGATTATGTAAGTGTGTACATTTTGAAATGTGTATTTAATATGTTTAAATATAGTTTAAAAAATTAATATTTTTTATTATAAATGAACCAAAACAAATTACTTCTTCTAAACGATATCAACGCTGTAGAAAACAAAGATTTAGACTCTAAAAAACAGCGTCTTTTGTCTGTAGCTGTTTCAGGCAAATCAAAAGCTTATCTCGGAAAACAATACATGACAGAAGATATAGAATCCCTCACGGCTGACGAGTTAATTAAATTACATTTTTAATATGAAAATCCTATCGCTTCACTAATGACTCATGATTTGAGTCGATCTCTTGTATGTCTATACACAAAAGCAGTAAGTCACTTTCTACCTGTAGACACTGACAGTCTATCACACAACCTTGAAAGCAACCCTATTGTTTCAAGTTCAATTGGTAAATTAGCATGCGTCATGTTTTACAAGTTTGGAAATTACCTTGCACCTGTGGTAACCTTACTTGTTAGTGGCAGCCATATTGATTTTTTGAAAATAAATTTTACTGCAGAAGAAAATGGACAAGACCCAGACGACTCCACAACCGAACCCCGGTCCTGTCTTGACACAGGTTCAAACGGTGACTAAGACTAAAAGTCCAGGAAGAGTAGAGGCTGGAAAAAGATTAGCCAAATATAACAGACAAAAAAAAAATTACAGCTTCAAGCGCAAACAGAAAAAAACTCATGTAACTGACCCACCGTCAGGACCAGTGTCAATACCAACACCGACAGGACCGTCAGGACCATCAGGACCATCAGAACCAACACCGTCTGGACCGTCAGGACAATCACACCCACATCAAAGTGTAAGACTAACAACTAAGTCTAACCCTGAACCCGAAACAACAAAATATATAGTTGCTGGATTTGTTGTCAGATTTGGTTACGTAAGTTACCAATTATACAAAAAATACAGACCACAGACTCGAACAGTGTCCAAAAAATCAGACACTCCAAAAACAAAACCAGAAGTCACCACATTACCAGTAGCATCCAAACCTGTCGACCCATTTCTTATGCAGTGATTAATTTTTTATTTTAATTTTTATTGCCTTAGAAAATGAGTGACACAAAGAACTTGATAAACCTTGTCTATCACTCTGCTGTGATAAGCGGACTAGCAGTAGCTTTCTCTATGCTGGGAAAAAGTCTACTCAAAATGAAATCGGCAGACTTGAGTAGATTAGACTTTGAAGACAGTGCTAAGCTAATTGTAGTTGTCACAGCATCAATTGTGTCAAAAGACTTTTTTGTCAAGCAAGGAATTATTCCCGAAAATGTTTCTATGTAAATAAAAATATGGCTACAATAGCTATCATGAGGGGGAGCGGTGGTCAATACATTGGCATTTAGTGGTTCAAATTATCTTTTTTCAAAAATGGGTAGAGAAGAATCAGCAGAAGAAATGAAACGACACAATGAAGCTTCTGAAAAATTAGCACAAGCGCAACAAGATTACGAAAAGCAATGAATAGAGAAACTTGATTTCATTAATGAAAAACTCAGACTTGAAGGCCACGCACAGAATACGTTTTCTAATACAGACAAAGCAATTCGTGAGTATTTTCTCGTCACAGGTAATGACATGTCTATCCCAAAACCGAAACTAAGTGACTATTACAAACCAAGTACAGAACAAAGAAACGGAGAGATAATCTTTGTTCTAGTGGGAATGACATTTGTATACTTTACTGGCCTTTATATTGCTAGAAAAAAATGAACGTCGAAAATAAATTATCGAAAATATATTACTCCCCAATTGGATATTGGAAAGGACAAACTGCTATTCAGAAATTACATGCGGTCATAGGCGGTGATGTAACACTCAATCAAATAAAACAATGGTTACAAAAACAGGCAATTTGGCAGATATATTTACCTGCGCCAAGAAAAATAACAAGACCTCATTTTGAAAACACAACACCAAATGACACACATCAAATGGATCTATTGTTTCTGCCCCATGATACAATAAGAAAGAAACGATACAAGTATGCATTAACTGTCATAGACATTGATTCAAGGTACAAAGACGCCGAACCAATATTTGTCAAAACTGCTACCACAGTTGCTACAGCATTAACAAAAATATATATACCCTAGACTTGTGCAAGTTGATGACGGATCTGAATTTAAGGGTGCAGTTAATCAGTTATTTGCGAAGCACGGCGTACTTGTTAGACGCGGCATTCCAAGTGTGCACAGATCGCAAGCAATTGTAGAAAATTTCAACATGTATAGAGACTTTTCAGCTACCAGTATTCTAAGGAACATGACGCATGTAACACTGAGTGGGTAAAAAGATTACCACATGTGATAAAGCAATGAATAATGAAGGCCATGTAAAACCTGCTGATGCTATTAAATTAAAAACAATTACAAAGCAAAAAACAGGACCAATCCCAGCACCCAACACAAGTTTATTTACTAAACAGGTGAGATATTTATATCAACCAGGTGAGGTCGATAAAGATTTTAAACGCAGAGCAACCGACCCCATCTGGTCTACATCTGTACATAATATAAAAAAATAATTCCTGGTGCTGATGCATTAATATATTACCTGTACGAACCAACACCGCTGACGGCATTTGTCAGAGAAGAATTACAGATTATTCCCCCAGACACTGTTACTCACTTTTCACCAATTCGTCAATCAGTTCATCAATGAGCTTATCACAAATACCTTCAGATAACTTGAGCCTGTAATGTCCAGGCGCGTCAGCTTTTTCTTTACTGTGAAACACTCGTTTCGTGTCCCCAACTGCCAGTGACTTCTTATGTGTTTGGATCATTTCTACATTATGTTTGTTTGATCTCAGTGACTTGTTTGGATAGTCAGGCATCAGTTGTCCATCTAATACTTGCTTATAATGTTCATGACGAATGTCTTTATTTTCAATCACTGGTTTTTTTTTTAATACCTTTGGCTTTCGACTGACTACCCTTTTGATGCAGTATAGAATACATTTTTGATCTCAGTCCAACGTACTCAACTATTGGCACACCATTCAGTTCGTCTTTAAACTTTCCAGGTACTTTCTTGTTTTGTGTGCTATATAATGGGTGTTCCTTAGGGTAGTCAGACGTGTCATACATGTGTAGTTCTGTTTGCATGTCTTCATAAAAGTCTTCAGTAGGCACGTCAATGATCATAGAGTCAGTGTCAGTGTATAGCAGATGACACTCAGGATACTTCTGTTTGAAGTAATCATAATAAAATTCAAGCATCAACAGTTTTGATAACTCATGAATTGCCATACCAATGAATACTGGCTTGTCCAGTTTAACAATCATTTTTTTGAGTGACACTGCATACAATGATAAATAAAACTCTTTATACCCTGTGTACTGAGGCTTGCCTGTAAGTTTAATTGCACCCAATTCAGTTGTGACCAGTCTCACATCTTTACGGTGATGAGGATT
Source organism: Semisulcospira habei (assembly GCA_036245525.1). Classification (NCBI taxonomy): domain Eukaryota; kingdom Metazoa; phylum Mollusca; class Gastropoda; family Semisulcospiridae; genus Semisulcospira; species Semisulcospira habei. The sequence continues at coordinate 92,218,105 of BTPG01000003.1, forward strand.
TTCCATAGTCTTGCCAAAACAGGAATTGTTCATAAGCTTAAAGAAGTCTTTGTCAAATGCAGTGTTGCCATCCCTTGCACGCAATGTTGTGTTCTTCATGATGTAATCTTTCATGAAAGCACTCTGATCAAACTGAATACCTCTGTGAACTTTCTTTAGTACTAACCCATGTCTTATGTAAAACTGCAACAAGCGATAATGGCACACGTAATTGAATTCGTCATTCAAATTTGGTACAAGACTGGTGTCTTCTTTTTCCCCGTCATACTCATTTTCTCAACAGCTAAGGGATAATCATTGTGATGAAGCTCTATGCTCGGGCATAGTGCTCATTTAGTAGGATTAGTACGGTACGGTTTTTGTTAACGAGTAGGATTAGTACGGTATGGGTTTTGTTAACGGTTTGTTTGTGGTGGCATGCGACGCACGGGAAATCTGTAAGACATGGTTAGCACGGGATTTTTTAGTGAGTTCTGTTTAGTGAGTTCTAGGCGGAAGCTGTGACTGTCAGAGGTCTAGATCGGGAGTGCGGGCTGTTTTGTCGTATGGAACGGTTGTTGAGTTACCTAGCCCGCATTCCAAGACTCTGAAGTTTAGATTTCAGGTATATTTCTATAAACGTAGTATTGATAGTTGTTTAGTTAAAGACAGTATGCATGGTAAGATTAATGTGGTTGTATAGCGGTGTTCCGGTTTGGTTTAGTTATAGTATGTTTAGAATTCGGTGAAGTAACCGGTGTTTCTGTATACAGTTGTTTACCGAGTTAGATGACTAAAGGAATATGAAGTGTGTATGTCTAAGCCGCTAGGAAGATAGTACGTGGTTGGTTAAACATAGTCTTTTCCAGGGTATAGAGTAAGGTATAGCAAGAGTGTCAGTTAGGCTATAGTCTGTTTCAAGATAGTGACAAAGATATGGGGGTGATACGAAGATAGTTTATGAAGCACGTGTGTGTGTGTGAATGAACGTGTGAGTTATTTGTATCAGCCAGGTTACGTGACGTTTCTCATTGATCCAATATGTTGTGTGTTTAGCAAGTGTTACGTTGGGACTTTTGTCTATTCAGAGTTCTTGTAACGAGAGTTTTAGACGGACGCCGAGACGTCGAGTCGCAGGTGGGACCTACGTGAGGTCATCCCTCCAGCTCTTCTGAGAGTGAGTCTGACTGGGGACCAAGACACCCAAGTCCAAGTGAGAACTGAGTACCGTACGAGAACGAGGACGTCCGTGCCCAAAGAGACAGGACGGCAACAAGCGTACGACGAAGGACTTTCACGCCTAGACGTGAGAAGGACCAACGTAACCAGGCAACAACATCAAACAGGTTGGAGGCAATGTGAGACTAAGACCTAACCTGGCAAAGATACTGTGATACGTGTGTGGTGTGATAGTAGAATATTGTATATAGTTGATAGTTATTTAAGTCGTTCTTTTTCATTTATACTGTATAAAGGTTACTTTAGAAAGGGAGCCCGTGTGTTTGTTTTTTTACCGCATGAATGCGCCCGTCTGAGTCAGTGGCGGTGTATGCGTCTGTTGCGTGAGAGTCTGTGCGTACGACTGTGGGCAAGTCTGCGTGCGTTACAGTGGTGACCCTGTTTTAGCGGTAGGTTAGAAGTGTTTGCGAGCGATAGTGAGTAGCGATTTTAGAGTAGGATTTGTTGCTATGTGCATGTTGTTGTGTTAGATTCCCCTCTCCGATTCTAGGGGGTAAGATCCGTTGTTTCCGTAGTTTTCTGGATCTTACGAGGAATTAGTACTTGTTTCTTCCTGTTGTATAGGTAGTATTCTTTTTCCTTGCTCTTCTTTCTATCGTTCTTATTTTTCGGTCTATCTGGGCGTCAAGTAGGTCACTATTTTCTGCGTAGGTTGTTGATATTGTTGTGAGTTTCATTTTAAGTTTTGCCGTTGATTTGGTTGTGGTATTTGTATTTTTTTACGTGCTCAAGTTTGGGAAGTTGTAGTAAATATGGAGGTAGACCCGGTAGAGGCTTACATTAAACAGGGTGAAAGGTTAGGCCTTAGGGATGAGACGCTTTTTGATTACGTAGAGAAATGTAGGGATAGGGAAGATAGGGCGAGAGAAAGAGAAGCTCAGAGAGAGAGAGAGAAGAGAGAGTACTTAAGAAAGAGGAGCTAGAAGTTCAGAAAGCCTTAAAGGAGAAAGAGTTAGAGGTTCAGAGGGTGAGGGACGAGAAAGAGTTAGAAATTCGTAGACTTAGAGAGGAGAAAGAGTTGGAAATGCAGATACATAGGGAGGAGAAAGAGCTAGAAATTCAGAGAGAGAGAGAAGAGAAAGACGTAATACTTAAGAAAGAGGAAATGGAGCTAAAGGAGAAGGAATTAGAAGTACAGAGAGAAGAGAGAGCGTTTCAGAGAGAGAAAGACGAGAAGTCTCTAGCGTTTCAGAGAGAGAAAGACGAGAGGGAACATGCTTTAAGAGAAAAGGAACTAGAGTATCAGAGAGAGAAAGAGGAAAAGGATAGGGAGGAAAAGGAGAGAGATAGAGAGGTGCAACTACAATTAGTTTGGGATGCGGGGTCTAAAGCAGATAGTGATTCAGTAGGCCGGGGCATACGGAATTTTCCTAAACTGCCAATGTTTAAAGAGTCCGTGGACTCTATTGACGCTTTTTTGTGTCGGTTTGAGTCTCATGCGCAGGCGTTGAGTTGGCCTCCTGGCAACTGGCCCGTTTTGCTTTCGTCTGTGCTAGAGGGTCAGGCCTTGAGTCTTTACCATAGTTTGACCGTTTCGGGGAACATAGAGTACGAGACTTTGAAGGAGTGTCTCTTGCAGAAGTTCCAGTGTAATGCGGAAGGTTTTAGGGAACGCTTGAGAGCTTGTCGGCCAGAGACAGGGGAATCGTTTATGTCGTTTGGCAAACGATTGTCCCATTTGCTCGTACGTTGGGTCGAACTGTCAAAGATCGACCACACGTACGAAGCATTGTTCGATCTCATGTTGGCTGAACAGTTCTTTGGGAGCGTTTCCAAGGATCTAGCGGTATTCTTGAGAGAGCGTAACCTCAAGACTACGGACGAGTTAGTACAGCACGCGGAGGCTTTTCGGATGGCGCATCCTACGAAAAACCTCGCGCGTAGGACCGAGACACCGCCAGTCGGGTTGGTCGCTGCTAACACGTCTGGGGGTTACCGGGGGGTCAATACTTTACGTGGAGGCCAGCGGATTAACGGTAGAGGTACTTTGCGTTTTCGACGCGGTGATCGAGGTAACAGCAATGGCGGTAGCGATTCGTACGCACGTGGAGGGACTTCTTTGCGTGGGTATGGTCGTGGTCGTGTTGCGAGTTCGGACACGCAGTGTTTTTCTTGTAGTGGGTACGGGCACTTCAGTCGGAGCTGTCCGTACTACAGTGCAGGCGCGCAGTATGCTAGTTATCAGGAGCACGGCCATCTGGCTCATCATGGTCCTAATAATCCTGGTATGGTGGATGGGGCGGTGCAGCCCACTCACGTAGCTAGTTTTGCGGTCCCAGTCGGGGAGGAACCACAGCTGGGCGCAGTGTGTTCAGATGACGGAGGTGGTTGCCTACCGCTGGTAGACGGTGTTGTTAATGGATGTCTTGTTTCTGTTCTCCGTGACTCCGGTACAACGACCGCGGGGGTCAGGCGTAGCCTTGTTAGACCAGATCAGTTCACAGGCGAGACACAGAAAGTAGTTTCGTTTGGAGGAAAGATAGAAGTTTTTCCGTTAGCTAAGATAGAGATTGACACAGAGTTTTTTTCAGGTAGTCTGGTTTCGTGTGTCATCGACGAGCCAGTCGTTGATTTAGTTCTGGGTAACATGAAGGGTGTGCAGCCAGTCATCGCTAAAGTTGGAGCGATTAAGCGAGCTCATGTTCCTAGCGGTGCAGTCGCGACGAGAGCTCAGAGCAAGCGTGCTCGTGGGCAGAGGGAACGTGTTATTTCCGTCCAGAAACAGGGAGTCGGTCGGAGGGCTTGGCCCAGTAGTCGGCTTGGTCTGAGACGGCATACTTCTGTTGCGGACAGAAATGCGGCTCAGCACCCAATATTTAGGTAGATCGGAGACTAGGGTCTCGCGATTGTATGCAAGTCGGAGACTGGGGCCTCGCGATTGTCGGTAGGTCAGAGACGGGGGTCTCGCGAGTGTGTGTGTGGGCAGTCGTTGGATCGATTTCATTTCTGGAGGTTTTGGCACGTTGGTTCTGTTTTTGCGTTCGCTGTGCGATCTTAAGTTGTGCGTTGAGGAGTAAGGCTGTAATCTTTTTTCTTGTATTCTAGATAATTAAAGTTAGTCCTTCCCTGTTTTTGGATAATATTACGTCGAGTAGTCTTAAAAAGAAACTCGGTCGTTTCTTTTTTCCCGAGGAAGGGGGAATTGTGATGAAGCTCTATGCTCGGGCATAGTGCTCATTTAGTAGGATTAGTACGGTACGGTTTTTGTTAACGAGTAGGATTAGTACGGTACGGGTTTTGTTAACGGTTTGTTTGTGGTAGCATGCGACGCACTGGAAATCTGTAAGAAATGGTTAGCACAGGATTTTTTAGTGAGTTCTGTTTAGTGAGTTCTAGGTGGAAGCTGTGACTGTCAGAGGTCTAGATCGGGAGTGCGGGCTGTTTTGTCGTATGGAACGGTTGTTGAGTTACCTAGCCCGCATTCCAAGACTCTGAAGCCTAGATTTCAGGTATGTTTCTATAAACGTAGTATTGATAGTTCTTTAGTTAAAGACAGTATGCGTGGTAAGATTAATGTGGTTGTATAGCGGTGTTCCGGTTTGGTTTAGTTATAGTATGTTTAGAATTCGGTGAAGTAACCGGTGTTTCTGTATACAGTTGTTTACCGAGTTAGATGACTAAAGGAATATGAAGTGTGTATGTCTAAGCTGCTAGGAAGATAGTACGTGGTTGGTTAAACATAGTCTTTTCCAGGGTATAGAGTAAGGTATAGCAAGAGTGTCAGTTAGGCTATAGTCTGTTTCATGATAGTGACAGAGATATGGGGGTGATACGAAGATAGTTTATGAAGCACGTGTGTGTGTGTGAATGAACGTGTGAGTTATTTGTATCAGCCAGGTTACGTGACGTTTCTCATTGATCCAATATGTTGTGTGTTTAGCAAGTGTTACGTTGGGACTTTTGTCTATTCAGAGTTCTTGTAACGAGAGTGGAAGACGGACGCCGAGACGTCGAGTCGCAGGTGGGACCTACGTGAGGTCATCCCTCCAGCTGTTCTGAGAGTGAGTCTGACTGGGGACCAAGACACCCAAGTCCAAGTGAGAACTGAGTACCGTATGAGAACGAGGACGTCCGTGCCCAAAGAGACAGGACGGCAACAAGCGTACGACGAAGGACTTTCACGCCTAGACGTGAGAAGGACCAACGTAACCAGGCAACAACATCAAGCAGGTTGGAGGCAATGTGAGACTAAGACCTAACCTGGCAAAGATACTGTGATACGTGTGTGGTGTGATAGTAGAATATTGTATATAGTTGATAGTTATTTAAGTCGTTCTTTTTCATTTATACTGTATAAAGGTTACTTTAGAAAGGGAGCCCGTGTGTTTGTTTTTTTACCGCATGAATGCGCCCGTCTGAGTCAGTGGCGGTGTATGCGTCTGTTGCGTGAGAGTCTGTGCGTACGACTGTGGGCAAGTCTGCGTGCGTTACAGTGGTGACCCTGTTTTAGCGGTAGGTTAGAAGTGTTTGCGAGCGATAGTGAGTAGCGATTTTAGAGTAGGATTTGTTGCTATGTGCATGTTGTTGTGTTAGATTCCCCTCTCCGATTCTAGGGGGTAAGATCCGTTGTTTCCATAGTTTTCTGGATCTTACGAGGAATTAGTACTTGTTTCTTTCTGTTGTATAGGTAGTATTCTTTTTCCTTGCTCTTCTTTCTATCGTTCTTATTTTTCGGTCCATCTGGGCGTCAAGTAGGTCACTATTTTCTGCGTAGGTTGTTGATATTGTTGTGAGTTTCATTTTAAGTTTTGCCGTTGATTTGGTTGTGGTATTTGTATTTTTTTTACGTGCTCAAGTTTGGGAAGTTGTAGTAAATATGGAGGTAGACCCGGTAGAGGCTTACATTAAACATAGTGAAAGGTTAGGACTTAGGGATGAGAAGCTTTTTGATTACGTAGAGAAATGTAGGGATAGGGAAGATAGGGCGAGAGAAAGAGAAGCTCAGAGAGAGAGAGAAGAGAGAGTACTTAAGAAAGAGGAGCTAGAAGTTCAGAAAGCCTTAAAGGAGAAAGAGTTAGAGGTTCAGAGGGTGAGGGACGAGAAAGAGTTAGAAATTCGTAGACTTAGAGAGGAGAAAGAGTTGGAAATGCAGATACAGAGGGAGGAGAAAGAGCTAGAACTTCAGAGAGAGAGAGAAGAGAAAGACAGAATACTTAAGAAAGAGGAAATGGAGCTAAAGGAGAAGGAATTAGAAGTACAGAGAGAAGAGAGAGCGTTTCAGAGAGAGAAAGACGAGAAGTCTCTAGCGTTTCAGAGAGAGAAAGACGAGAGGGAACATGCTTTAAGAGAGAAGGAACTAGAGTATCAGAGAGAGAAAGAGGAAAAGGATAGAGAGGAAAAGGAGAGAGATAGAGAGGTGCAACTACAATTAGCTCGGGATGCGGGGTCTAAAGCAGATAGTGATTCAGTAGGCCGGGGCATACGAAATTTTCCTAAACTGCCAATGTTTAAAGAGTCCGTGGACTCTATTGACGCTTTTTTGTGTCGGTTTGAGTCTCATGCGCAGGCGTTGAGTTGGCCTCCTGGCAACTGGCCCGTTTTGCTTTCGTCTGTGCTAGAGGGTCAGGCCTTGAGTCTTTACCATAGTTTGACCGTTTCGGGGAACATAGAGTACGAGACTTTGAAGGAGTGTCTCTTGCAGAAGTTCCAGTGTAATGCGGAAGGTTTTAGGGAACGCTTGAGAGCTTGTCGGCCAGAGACAGGGGAATCGTTTATGTCGTTTGGCAAACGATTGTCCCATTTGCTCGTACGTTGGGTCGAACTGTCAAAGATCGACCACACGTACGAAGCATTGTTCGATCTCATGTTGGCTGAACAGTTCTTTGGGAGCGTTTCCAAGGATCTAGCGGTATTCTTGAGAGAGCGTAACCTCAAGACTACGGACGAGTTAGTACAGCACGCGGAGGCTTTTCGGATGGCGCATCCTACGAAAAACCTCGCGCGTAGGACCGAGACACCGCCAGTCGGGTTGGTCGCTGCTAACACGTCTGGGGGTTACCGGGGGGTCAATACTTTACGTGGAGGCCAGCGGATTAACGGTAGAGGTACTTTGCGTTTTCGACGATGTGATCGAGGTAACAGCAATGGCGGTAGCGATTCGTACGCACGTGGAGGGACTTCTTTGCGTGGGTATGGTCGTGGTCGTGTTGCGAGTTCGGACACGCAGTGTTTTTCTTGTAGTGGGTACGGGCACTTCAGTCGGAGCTGTCCGTACTACAGTGCAGGCGCGCAGTATGCTAGTTATCAGGAGCACGGCCATCTGGCTCATCATGGTCCTAATAATCCTGGTATGGTGGATGGGGCGCTGCAGCCCACTCACGTAGCCAGTTTTGCGTTCCCAGTCGGGGAGGAACCACAGCTGGGCGCAGTGTTTTCAGATGACGGAGGTGGTTGCCTACCGCTGGTAGACGGTGTTGTTAATGGATGCCTTGTTTCTGTTCTCCGTGACTCCGGTACAACGACCGCGGGGGTCAGGCGTAGCCTTGTTAGACCAGATCAGTTCACAGGCGAGACACAGAAAGTAGTTTCGTTTGGAGGAAAGATAGAAGTTTTTCCGTTAGCTAAGATAGAGATTGACACAGAGTTTTTTTCAGGTAGTCTGGTTTCGTGTGTCATCGACGAGCCAGTCGTTGATTTAGTTCTGGGTAACATGAAGGGTGTGCAGCCAGTCATCGCTAAAGTTGGAGCGATTAAGCGAGCTCATGTTCCTAGCGGTGCAGTCGCGACGAGAGCTCAGAGCAAGCGTGCTCGTGGGCAGAGGGAACGTGTTATTTCCGTCCAGAAACAGGGAGTCGGTCGGAGGGCTTGGCCCAGTAGTCGGCTTGGTCTGAGACGGCATACTTCTGTTGCGGACAGAAATGCGGCTCAGCACCCAAAATTTAGGTAGATCGGAGACTAGGTTCTCGCGATTGTATGCAAGTCGGAGACTGGGGTCTCGCGATTGTCGGTAGGTCAGAGACGGGGGTCTCGCGAGTGTGTGTGTGGGCAGTCATTGGATCGATTTCATTTCTGGAGGTTTTGGCACGTTGGTTCTGTTTTTGCGTTCGCTGTGCGATCTTAAGTTGTGCGTTGAGGAGTAAGGCTGTAATCTTTTTTCTTGTATTCTAGATAATTAAAGTTAGTCCTTCCCTGTTTTTGGATAATATTACGTCGAGTAGTCTTAAAAAGAAACTCGGTCGTTTCATTTTTTCCCGAGGAAGGGGCAATTGTGATGAAGCTCTATGCTCGGGCATAGTGCTCATTTAGTAGGATTAGTACGGTACGGTTTTTGTTAACGAGTAGGATTAGTACGGTACGGGTTTTGTTAACGGTTTGTTTGTGGTGGCATGCGACGCACGGGAAATCTGTAAGACATGGTTAGCACGGGATTTTTTAGTGAGTTCTGTTTAGTGAGTTCTAGGCGGAAGCTGTGACTGTCAGAGGTCTAGATCGGGAGTGCGGGCTGTTTTGTCGTATGGAACGGTTGTTGAGTTACCTAGCCCGCATTCCAAGACTCTGAAGCCTAGATTTCAGGTATGTTTCTATAAACGTAGTATTGATAGTTCTTTAGTTAAAGACAGTATGCGTGGTAAGATTAATGTGGTTGTATAGCGGTGTTCCGGTTTGGTTTAGTTATAGTATGTTTAGAATTCGGTGAAGTAACCGGTGTTTCTGTATACAGTTGTTTACCGAGTTAGATGACTAAAGGAATATGAAGTGTGTATGTCTAAGCTGCTATGAAGATAGTACGTGGTTGGTTAAACATAGTCTTTTCCAGGGTATAGAGTAAGGTATAGCAAGAGTGTCAGTTAGGCTATAGTCTGTTTCAAGATAGTGACAGAGATATGGGGGTGATACGAAGATAGTTTATGAAGCACGTGTGTGTGTGTGTGAATGAACGTGTGAGTTATTTGTATCAGCCAGGTTACGTGACGTTTCTCATTGATCCAATATGTTGTGTGTTTAGCAAGTGTTACGTTGGGACTTTTGTCTATTCAGAGTTCTTGTAACGAGAGTGGAAGACGGACGCCGAGACGTCGAGTCGCAGGTGGGACCTACGTGAGGTCATCCCTCCAGCTCTTCTGAGAGTGAGTGTGACTGGGGACCAAGACACCCAAGTCCAAGTGAGAACTGAGTACCGTACGAGAACGAGGACGTCCGTGCCCAAAGAGACAGGACGGCTACAAGCGTACGACGAAGGACTTTCACGCCTAGACGTGAGAAGGACCAACGTAACCAGGCAACAACATCAAACAGGTTGGAGGCAATGTGAGACTAAGACCTAACCTGGCAAAGATACTGTGATACGTGTGTGGTGTGATAGTAGAATATTGTATATAGTTGATAGTTATTTAAGTCGTTCTTTTTCATTTATACTGTATAAAGGTTACTTTAGAAAGGGAGCCCGTGTGTTTGTTTTTTTACCGCATGAATGCGCCCGTCTGAGTCAGTGGCGGTGTATGCGTCTGTTGCGTGAGAGTCTGTGCGTACGACTGTGGGCAATAGTACTTGTTTCTTCCTGTTGTATAGGTAGTATTCCTTCTCCTTGCTCTTCTTTCTATCGTTCTTATTTTTCGGTCCATCTGGGCGTCAAGTAGGTCACTATTTTCTGCGTAGGTTGTTGATATTGTTGTGAGTTTCATTTTAAGTTTTGCCGTTGATTTGGTTGTGGTATTTGTATTTTTTTACGTGCTCAAGTTTGGGAAGTTGTAGTAAATATGGAGGTAGACCCGGTAGAGGCTTACATTAAACAGGGTGAAAGGTTAGGACTTAGGGATGAGACGCTTTTTGATTACGTAGAGAAATGTAGGGATAGGGAAGATAGGGCGAGAGAAAGAGAAGCTCAGAGAGAGAGAGAGAGAAGAGAGAGTACTTAAGAAAGAGGAGCTAGAAGTTCAGAAAGCCTTAAAGGAGAAAGAGTTAGAGGTTCAGAGGGTGAGGGACGAGAAAGAGTTAGAAATTCGTAGACTTAGAGAGGAGAAAGAGTTGGAAATGCAGATACAGAGGCAGGAGAAAGAGCTAGAAAGTCAGAGAGAGAGAGAGAAGAGAAAGACAGAATACTTAAGAAAGAGGAAATGGAGCTAAAGAAGAAGGAATTAGAAGTACAGAGAGAAGAGAGAGCGTTTCAGAGAGAGAAAGACGAGAAGTCTAGCGTTTCAGAGAGAGAAAGACGAGAGGGAACATGCTTTAAGAGAGAAGGAACTAGAGTATCAGAGAGAGAAAGAGGAAAAGGATAGGGAGGAAAAGGAGAGAGATAGAGAGGTGCAACTACAATTAGCTCGGGATGCGGGGTCTAAAGCAGATAGTGATTCAGTAGGCCGGGGCATACGGAATTTTCCTAAACTGCCAATGTTTAAAGAGTCCGTGGACTCTATTGACGCTTTTTTGTGTCGGTTTGAGTCTCATGCGCAGGCGTTGAGTTGGCCTCCTGGCAACTGGCCCGTTTTGCTTTCGTCTGTGCTAGAGGGTCAGGCCTTGAGTCTTTACCATAGTTTGACCGTTTCGGGGAACATAGAGTACGAGACTTTGAAGGAATGTCTCTTGCAGAAGTTCCAGTGTAATGCGGAAGGTTTTAGGGAACGCTTGAGAGCTTGTCGGCCAGAGACAGGGGAATCGTTTATGTCGTTTGGCAAACGATTGTCCCATTTGCTCGTACGTTGGGTCGAACTGTCAAAGATCGACCACACGTACGAAGCATTGTTCGATCTCATGTTGGCTGAACAGTTCTTTGGGAGCGTTTCCAAGGATCTAGCGGTATTCATGAGAGAGCGTAACCTCAAGACTACGGACGAGTTAGTACAGCACGCGGAGGCTTTTCGGATGGCGCATCCTACGAAAAACCTCGCGCGTAGGACCGAGACACCGCCAGTCGGGTTGGTCGCTGCTAACACGTCTGGGGGTTACCGGGGGGTCAATACTTTACGTGGAGGCCAGCGGATTAACGGTAGAGGTACTTTGCGTTTTCGACGATGTGATCGAGGTAACAGCAATGGCGGTAGCGATTCGTACGCACGTGGAGGGACTTCTTTGCGTGGGTATGGTCGTGGTCGTGTTGCGAGTTCGGACACGCAGTGTTTTTCTTGTAGTGGGTACGGGCACTTCAGTCGGAGCTGTCCGTACTACAGTGCAGGCGCGCAGTATGCTAGTTATCAGGAGCACGGCCATCTGGCTCATCATGGTCCTAATAATCCTGGTATAGTGGATGGGGCGGTGCAGCCCACTCACGTAGCCAGTTTTGCGGTCCCAGTCGGGGAGGAACCACAGCTGGGCGCAGTGTGTTCAGATGACGGAGGTGGTTGCCTACCGCTGGTAGACGGTGTTGTTAATGGATGCCTTGTTTCTGTTCTCCGTGACTCCGGTACAACGACCGCGGGGGTCAGGCGTAGCCTTGTTAGACCAGATCAGTTCACAGGCGAGACACAGAAAGTAGTTTCGTTTGGAGGAAAGATAGAAGTTTTTCCGTTAGCTAAGATAGAGATTGACACAGAGTTTTTTTCAGGTAGTCTTGTTTCGTGTGTCATCGACGAGCCAGTCGTTGATTTAGTTCTGGGTAACATGAAGGGTGTGCAGCCAGTCATCGCTAAAGTTGGAGCGATTAAGCGAGCTCATGTTCCTAGCGGTGCAGTCGCGACGAGAGCTCAGAGCAAGCGTGCTCGTGGGCAGAGGGAATGTGTTATTTCCGTCCAGAAACAGGGAGTCGGTCGGAGGGCTTGGCCCAGTAGTCGGCTTGGTCTGAGACGGCATACTTCTGTTGCGGACAGAAATGCGGCTCAGCACCCAATATTTAGGTAGATCGGAGACTAGGGTCTCGCGATTGTATGCAAGTCAGAGACTGGGGTCTCGCGATTGTCGGTAGGTCAGAGACGAGGGTCTCGCGAGTGTGTGTGTGGGCAGTCATTGGATCGATTTCATTTCTGGAGGTTTTGGCGCGTTGGTTCTGTTTTTGCGTTCGCTGTGCGATCTTAAGTTGTGCGTTGAGGAGTAAGGCTGTAATCTTTTTTCTTGTATTCTAGATAATTAAAGTTAGTCCTTCCCTGTTTTTGGATAATATTACGTCGAGTAGTCTTAAAAAGAAACTCGGTCGTTTCTTTTTTTCCCGAGGAAGGGGGAATTGTGATGAAGCTCTATGCTCGGGCATAGTGCTCATTTAGTAGGATTAGTACGGTACGGTTTTTGTTAACGAGTAGGATTAGTACGGTACGGGTTTTGTTAACGGTTTGTTTGTGGTGGCATGCGACGCACGGGAAATCTGTAAGACATGGTTAGCACGGGATTTTTTAGTGAGTTCTGTTTAGTGAGTTCTAGGCGGAAGCTGTGACTGTCAGAGGTCTAGATCGGGAGTGCGGGCTGTTTTGTCGTATGGAACGGTTGTTGAGTTACCTAGCCCGCATTCCAAGACTCTGAAGCCTAGATTTCAGGTATGTTTCTATAAACGTAGTATTGATAGTTCTTTAGTTAAAGACAGTATGCGTGGTAAGATTAATGTGGTTGTATAGCGGTGTTCCGGTTTGGTTTAGTTATAGTATGTTTAGAATTCGGTGAAGTAACCGGTGTTTCTGTATACAGTTGTTTACCGAGTTAGATGACTAAAGGAATATGAAGTGTGTATGTCTAAGCTGCTAGGAAGATAGTACGTGGTTGGTTAAACATAGTCTTTTCCAGGGTATAGAGTAAGGTATAGCAAGAGTGTCAGTTAGGCTATAGTCTGTTTCAAGATAGTGACAGAGATATGGGGGTGATACGAAGATAGTTTATGAAGCACGTGTGTGTGTGTGAATGAACGTGTGAGTTATTTGTATCAGCCAGGTTGCATGACGTTTCTCATTGATCCAATATGTTGTGTGTTTAGCAAGTGTTACGTTGGGACTTTTGTCTATTCAGAGTTCTTGTAACGAGAGTGGAAGACGGACGCCGAGACGTCGAGTCGCAGGTGGGACCTAGGTGAGGTCATCCCTCCAGCTCTTCTGAGAGTGAGTCTGACTGGGGACCAAGACACCCAAGTCCAAGTGAGAACTGAGTACCGTACGAGAACGAGGACGTCCATGCCCAAAGAGACAGGACGGCAACAAGCGTACGACGAAGGACTTTCACGCCTAGACGTGAGAAGGACCAACGTAAGCAGGCAACAACATCAAACAGGTTGGAGGCAATGTGAGACTAAGACCTAACCTGGCAAAGATACTGTGATACGTGTGTGGTGTGACAGTAGAATATTGTATATAGTTGATAGTTATTTAAGTCGTTCTTTTTCATTTATACTGTATAAAGGTTACTTTAGAAAGGGAGCCCGTGTGTTTGTTTTTTTACCGCATGAATGCGCCCGTCTGAGTCAGTGGCGGTGTATGCGTCTGTTGCGTGAGAGTCTGTGCGTACGACTGTGGGCAAGTCTGCGTGCGTTACATCATTGTGATAATCATGTAGATGGTGTGGGTACTCTAGGTCGACTTCAAAGATCCAACCCTTCGCATTATTTCGATCATGATTCATAATATTGTTGGTTAACTCTGTTATGTCATACTTTGACAAATCATACAGTTTAAAGTTTGTCAAGGGTAATAACTCACACATCGCCCAGCCATACAAATTGTTCGCATCAAAGTAGGTAATGAATGACCTTGACCCTGGGCTTGAGGGGTCAAACCCAAGGTCCGAGCCATCCAGATATTTATTGTTGGCTCTGGCATAGTTGTTCGCTGCTATACTAATGCCACCCCTCAATCCACGTTCCACCATTTCACCCATTGTATGATCAGACAACAGGCCTATAAATATCTTACTGGATTTCAAAAATGCATCCCATGTCATGCCAGGAATAGTTATATAACATGCGGGGTCAAGACTGTAGTGTAACAAACCATTTTCACGATAACTTTCAAATATGTCTGCTAGCAAGCAAACGTCTGCTTTCAAGTACTGGTCATGATAGTCACCAATTGTCTGACACCCTAATTTACCCCATGCATCGAGTGCGTGTTGATAATCATAATCAGAAATACCTTTACCATTTAGTGTATAATAAAATTTCTCTTTTGGTGGTAGTCTCCTTTCCTCAAACAAAACCCACTCACTGATGTACTCATACGGATACACACCTTTCTTAATTAACTCAGGCTGAAACTATTTACTTGTTATTGGAAACTCTGTCAGACCTTCTGCTAGACTAGCAAGCCCTAAAGACAAATGTTGCGTGGAGTTATAAAACGCTAATTTATCCAATCTAAAGGTCAAGTATTTCTCAGTTGTCTGTGCTACACAACTTATGTTTCTGTAAGACTCGTCTACAGCCTGCATGAAAATGTGTGAATCATAACCTTTGAGATTGTGAAAAAAGATTGGTAACTTATATGTCTTAGGATCTGTTTTTAATAACAAGTTACAATTGTTATGTGCAGCACCTCTGTGCCGTCCAGTTATGTGATCATGGTCACGAACTTTGTTACCACCCAGAGGTTGTTCACAAATCCAACACGTCACAACTGTATCAAAATTCAGTTTGTCTTTTTCTGTCATCACCAAACGCATCTGACATGTTGTGAGATAATATAGTACCTGGCTATATAGATGTCTCATTTCTGTTAAAAACAGGCATGCTGCATTTTCTCCTCTGTAGATAACAGGTTCTGAATGCTGTCCGTCTGACCGAACAATAATGTATCCAAAAGAACACACCACTTGGTCACTCAACTATATAGTCTTTTGTAATGATTCTGGAACAGGTCCTTCATATGGTACAACCAGTGATTCAAAATCAGCATACACTACAAATGGCAGCTTTTGCTGATTCCCATAGTTCTTAAAACACACTTGACTACCAGGATCTGGATACTTAAGAACAGTTTGTATGTCATCAGCTGACCTGCAGTGTAAAACATGTTTGTGCGCAACTTTAATAGAAGAAAATCTTTGTAAACATCTCTTACACACTTCCTGTTTGCCATTGTGTTTTGTTGTATGCCCATGAATTAGTCGTGACATTATTCTGATAATTGTGTAGTGAAAGTTATCATTATCTCCTATTAGCAACATGTCAACATGCTTATTTTCTGACTGACCATAGGTTGGGGCAAGTGGTGATACTCTAATGGGTTGTAACTTGTCAACAGACTCATTATCCCACACATACACATTTACAGATATACCAGGATTTTGTTTTTCAAACAAGTCTATGTCTTCTATTTTAACAGGAAAATCAATACCACTGAAATTGAGTTCAAATTTAGTGTAGTTAGATACACATTCAGGTTTTGATTTTACATAGTGTAGTTTAGCAAGCACACACCACATGAAACAATAGTGATCATTGTTCTCTATTTTGACTACAGCCTTTTTGTTTGCAACCTTTGTTGGCAGTGGTAACCATGATTTACCTAATATGTGACTTTCTCTCACGAAACCAGTCTTAACTCGCAGGGAACCGATCAGCACTACATGCAATAATATGTGGTGGGGGTCAATCTGGGTCATTTTCACTTTTTTGCAGAAATGTATTCTACATACACCAAAGTATCGTATGGTTAAAATCTTTATCATGAAAAATGACATTAAATAGGTTTTAACTGATTTTAAAAGTCTGCCCTTGGCCCCAATTATGCTGCACACAGAAACTTCCCAGGCTGTTTTCTCAAAATGGCCGCCAGAGGCTTTTACAACTTTAAACACTAACAACTTCTACAATTTTTGCACTACAGCATACAGTCATATATCACAGTAATCAGCAAACATTGTATTTTCAGAAATGTATACATGTCAAAACATCCAAAATGCGAGTTAAGACCGATTTTGTGAGAGAGGGTCACATATAGGATGATACCTTGACTGCTTTTATTGTAGTTCATGTACATGTCCTTCGTGCCATCCAGACCCCTTCATTTTTGCGTTGTCAATTGCTTCTAGAAAGTCAGGTAATAGTCTGTCTCTAAACACGTTCTCTAATTCTCTTCTTGTGTTAACTGTGTGTTGTCTTGTCGATATATATGATACAATCACTTCACTGTCTACTCTAGTAAATTCTATTTTTGCAACAACCTGAATCTTTACACTGCCTGAGAGAAGATTATCTTGTACAACAGAAAAAGAGTTTTCTATCGATTCATAGACATTGTTATTATTAGATATAGGCAAGTCTGTTGTGTGAAAAACGTTTCTTAAGCCTGAATGGCTTGTCAAGCCTGAGAGGCTTTGTGGATTGTCCATCATTTTATTACACGGACAAAATAATAATATAAACATTATTACTGCTGACTCTTCTTACTCTGCTGGCGCTGTATGTGTAATACCACTTTATTGACTGCAACACTGTTAATATAAACATTTAGTTTGTGCAGTTCTTTAAATATGCTATAACAAAGTTCCTCTAACCAGAGCAAGCGGTCATTATCATTAACTTTAAAGATAGGGGTCTTTAAATCAACTGTCATGCACTCCACATCTGGAAGCTCATCAACATAATCCAAAGTCACACTATATGTTGCATATATCTCTACTGGTGCTGAAAAGTTTATGTGTGATGAAGTTTGGGTGATGATATTAAGTCAGTAAGGTGCTCAACATCTTTGAAGCAGTGTGAGATATCAATCACTTGCACTTGTCCGTCATTTTTATTGGACAAACAAAAGAATAAATTAATTTACTAACCCATACCCTGTGGGCTGATCTGTCTTTAAAAGAATCTTTAAATGCTTAGTTGATTTCAGTTTATTTTTTAAATCATCCCGTTCATGTTTATTTGGTATGACATCATTCTCTCTGAGACAGTCTTCAAAGCTGTCATGATCCTTACAGTAAAACAAACAGATAAACTTTAACTGTTCTCGAAAATCTTTCAGTACAGTATTATATTTTTTTGTGAGAATCCATACACTTACATTTGCGTGTCTGCCACTAAAAGCCAGTTCTGCTAAAATGTTTCTTTTCTTGACAATGTCTTTCCCTGCAGAACAGTCATTAACAATAAACAAAGTTGACTGTCCTTCAAATTGCTTGTAAAAATACTGTAGGTAGTCATTCAGTTTTTTCTCAGGGTCGACTAAGTAAATGTTGTTGTCATTCCAAATGAATGTACGGTTGTGATAAGCTTTGTTGTGTTTGATAGTAGGACAAAATATTACAATATTTTCAACATGATGGATGTATCTTGTTTGCAAGAGGTTAAGTACAAATTCAGTTTTACCACAACCTGTGGCACCGCAAAACAAACCACAGTGTGGATCAAGTGTCATCAAGTTCATTTTAATACACAATATAATTTAATACAAGTGTCCACTTAGTCAGCATTCTTGTATGTTTAGTTGTGCATCCTAAATCAAATACAAATATATATTTATTGCTGCAGCAGTTTCAACCTTTTCTTGTATCTGGATTGTAATCCCGTCACTACCATTTTCAACAGTATGACCTGACCCATGTAGGTAGTCGTCATCTGTACTACAAAGGTCTAACCACAGTGCATACTTATTTGTCAGGTATTGTCCGATCCTTACATCATACAGATGTAAATCTTTACATGCCATGTTTGCTGGTTTATCTCTAATCCTTCCACCCGCAAAATACTTTGTGATCTCATCGTAGTGTTGATAAGGTAGCTTTCTAGAAGCGTACACTTGATTTGGACGGCCTTTGATTGTACAAGACAAATGTGTTATCTTTGGATTGTAGAATTTTTCTGAATCTCTTTTGTATGGAGCCGCTGGTTCAACAAACAACATAAGAATGCCTTTCAGTGACCTAGCAGGTGTGTTCAAGTTTATGTTCCACATCGGGTCAGTTTTGTCTTTATTGATTAAACTATGTCTAATCACCCTGTCATAATAAATGGGCATTCTTGACTGGTACTGATTTTGAATGAGTCTAGCTAGATCAGTATGTGTGACAATTTCATATTCCAAAGAAATGTTAGAGATCTTGTATGTTGCGTCTGTGGCAGATGATTTAATAACTTTGGAGTAGTCATTGAAAGTTAGTTCAAAACTCAGATGGTCATTGAGTGCTCCTTGGTAATAAGGCAAATGTGCTGTTAGGATTTCAAACTCAAGTGGAATGTAAAACCTGGTTCCATATGTTTCAGCTAAAATAACGTCTTTGGCTGCTGACATTGATTTATATCTGGCATCGATTCGAAGTTTACCAACATTATCTGACTGTATGCCTTGATAAATACGATCTTCTCTTTCTTCTATTGTGAGCCAAAGATCTTTGTAACAGTAAAACACACCAGCATCGTCAAGACTAAACACTTCCTGTCCTTCAAGTTTTACTTTAATAGTTCTAATAATTGCTCTGCCAAGATTGTTAACTAGTGTTCTGTTTACATCTGCGTCTGATGATAGTTCAATATTAAATGCTAGGCATGCAGTGCCAGGAACAATAACGTCAATGGGGCCTAGGTTTGGTAACTTGACTGTAAGAGTTTGGTTTTGATCTATGGTACTTGGATTGTTTGTGATGACGATTGATTGTCTAATACCCTTAACACCAAGAGGCTCTCGTGGTTTTCTATATGGGTCTAACTTTGATCCGTAAGATGATGTCATTTTTATTATGCACAATAAAAAACATTAAATTAATAAAAACGATGGCTGCAGGAGGATTTAATCATGAAGATATTGAAATGGATGACATGTATGATTTTGGTAATACAACAGATATGGCAGATATGACTGGAATGACTGGTACAAGAAATACTTACAATTTGTGTCATGAACTTTTAGAAACCAAAGTGAACTCGTTTTATGATCATGTTGGTGATCGCCCAGACAACATAGATCCTAATCAGTTTGAACTTGATGGCAAGGTCATTTGTATTTAAATACTGTTGACAAAGGAAAAGTACTATTGACTAACAAAAAAGACCCTGGTAAGTTTAGGGCTTTAAGTACAATCAAAAATGAAGGTGGTGTTGGTGCCTTGCGTCAACTTGGAATTGGAGGGTCTCCGGTACCACCACAACTTGTTAGTACCCTTCACGACATGCAAACAAAGTTACCAACGGGACAAGAAATTGAAATGGCTGCAGTAACAAGCCTGCCAGAAATAGCAAACGCGGTGATACAAGAAACCTCATTTACTGAAGGACAAATAAATGATGCAATGAAAACAATAGACGACCCTCCTTTGTCAATAAGAGAGATATAGGGTTGGATAAATCTCTGCAGATGACAAGAGGTGAGATGGTAAATAACGTTGCCAAACTGGGTGAGCTTGATAAACACATATAACATGAAAAAGAGAAACTGGCTACAGCAGACAATGGGAATCTTGACACAGAAATGAAAGAAAGAATCCAACAGAGATTAAATGATTTGCAGTTAGATAGATCAGGAAGGTTAGAAGTGATTAGTATTGGGAGAGAAAAACTAAAAACACAGTTTAACAGAATTAGAGAAACTATTCAGAAAATACTTCATGAAGACACAACTCTGGCTGAGAGATTGAAAACACTTTTCAGAGAACAGGGAGAGATACAATATAGGAGAATACAACCCCACCCATTTAAGAAACAATTGATTTATTTGATCCTTTCCGTAAATAAACAAACGCACTTGACCAAATACATTTAACAGCATTATCTGCCCAGTCAGGTCCCCCAACCCCTTGGAAACAAAAGGCTAGTTAAAATATCTTCCCGAGAAATAATGACTACCGTACACGCCACCCACCACTCAATGCTGTCAGAGTTGGCCTTCCTGAGAATACTTCCTGTTCATGGTAAACAATAGTCCTCTATGCCCAAATAGTGTGTGTGTGTGTCTCTCTCTCTCTCTCTCTCTCTGGTGTTTCTGAGAAATAGTGAATACGCAAAAACAAACTGCGTGTCGGAGGATAAATGCGCAGTCATCATGACGAGACAGGGCAGGTCAGTACGACGATGAAAAAACTTTTGACCCACTTCACGTCAATTGTATGCATAAAATTCGGAGCCCTCACGAGTTCTGCTCTGCATTGACCCGCTAGCGTGGCTTGCGGCAACTGTTCACAGTCAATAGCCACAACTTCCGCGTTCCTGCCCTGTTTTATGTGCATTGGTCAACATACACCAATGAAAGAGTTGTGACTGGCCCAAACAAGCATTGCGTCAGCTTTTCCGGACATTGCGCTGTTGAACAATCGGCCTTTGTGCTCAACCCTGTCGCGTGATGAAACTGGATTCCTGTTGCGTGCAGTTATTGCCGTCATAACCTGTAGGTAGAGACAGCTGTTGTGTAGTCATGTGAGTTTACAAGATTGCATCTCTTTCATAACCAGAAAGTTGGGCTTGAAAATTGGTTGTGAAACGGTTTCCTGTTTTCACTCCAGCGGGTGACATTTCTGAACAATAGGTCTTTATGCTTAAGCTATTGCGTAGTCACTGTCGCGTGATGCATTTAAATTGAAAGACAAAACCCAATAACTCTAATCCCAGTGATAGACCTAAATGATTCAAGTTACTAGTACACCCCTCCCTGTTTTTACGAGTGTTTTTAGATCACTCGAGGTGAAAATTGGGAATGTTGAAATCGGTAGTGAAACTGTTACCTCAGTGAAACGACGCCTTTTATTTTCAGTTTAGTCCGTGTTTCAGCACAAGCTTGACGTGCCTACTAATACGTTCGGATTTTATAGTGATTTCGGTATTCAAAATGGGCTGTGAAGGATTAAAACCAAGCTAAGTGAATACTTTTAATATATGTGACTACTTAGTCTGCACTCAGAAATGTTAAGTTGCGCATCATAAATCAGATACAAATATATATTGATTGCTTCAGATTTTTCAGTTTTTTTCTGTATTTGAATTGAGATTCCGTCACTACCGTTTTCGATAATATGGCCAGAACCATGAAGGAAATTATCCTCCGTAGAACGCAGATCTAGCCACAGTGCGTACTTGTCTGTCAGGTATTCACCGATTCTTACGTCATACAGATGCAGATCTTTGCACGCAATATTTGCTGATTTTTCTCTAAGTCTTCCCCCAGCAAAATACTTTGTGATCTCATCATAGTGCTGATATCCCATCATTCCAGACGCAAAAATTTGATTAGGTCGGCCTTCGATTGTGCAGGATAAATGTGTAATTTTCGGATTATAGAATTTTTCTGAATCTCCTTGGTAAGGACTTTTTGGTTCAACAAATAACATAAGAATGCCTTTCAGTGACCTAGCAGGCGTGTTTAGGTTTATATTCCAAATCTGGTCGCTCTTGTCTTTGGGTAATAAACTATGTCTAATCACTCGATCATAATAAATTGGAAGTCTTGACTGGTACTGATTTTGAATGAGTCTGGCTAGTTCAGTATGCGTGACAATCTCATATTCCAAAGAAATGTTAGAGATCTTGTATGATGCATTGAGATCCGTTGATTTGATAACTTTGGAGTAATCATTGAATGTTAGTTCAAAACTCAGGCGGTCATTTAGTGCCCCTTGGTAATAAGGTGAATGTCCTGTTAGGATTTCAAATTCGAGTGGAATGCAAAACCTATTTCCATATGTTTCGGCCACAATAACGTCCTTTGCTTCTGTGGTTGTTTTGTCTGATGCATTTATTCGAATTTTCATAATGCTATCTGACTGTATGCCTTGATAAATACGATCCTCTCGTTCTGGTTGTGTAAGCCACAAATCCGTGTAGCAGTAGAACACATCAGCATCGTCAAGACTAAACACTTCCTGTCCTTCAAGTTTAACTTTAATATTCTTAATAATTGCTCTACCTAGATTGTTAACTAGTGTTCTTTTGTCATCTGCGTCCGATGAAAGTTCAATATTAAAAGCAAGGCGAGCAGTACCAGGAACAATAACGTCACTGGGGCCTAGGTTTGGAAACTTGACAGTAAGAGTCTGGTTTTGGTCTATAGTACTAGGATTGTTTGTGATGACAATTGATTGTCTAACTGCTTTAACACCGAAAGGTTCACGTAGTTTTCTGTGTGGGTCTAACTTTGATCCGTAGGACTGTGTCATTTTTATTATGCACAAAAAAATTAAATTAATAAAAACAATGGCCGCGGGAGGATTTAATCATGAAGATTTTGAAATGGATGACACGTATGATTTTGGAAATACAACAGATATGACAGATATGACTGGTACAAGAAATATTTACAGTTTACGTCACAAACTTTTAGAAACCAAAGTGAACTCATTTTATGATCATGTTGGTGGCCGCCCAGACAACATAGATCCTAACCAGTTTGAACTTGATGGCAAGGGTGATTTATATTTAAATACTGTTGACAAAGGAAAAGTACTATTGACTAACAAAAAAAGACCCTAGTAGGTTTAGGGCTTTAAGTACAATAAAAAATGAAGGTGGTGTTAGTGCCTTGCGTCAACTTGGTATTGGTGGGTCTCCTGTCACGCCAAGACTGGTTAGTGTGCTTCAAGACACGCAAACAAAGTTACCAACAGGGCAAGAAATTGAAATGGCACCAGTAACAAGCCTACCAGAAATAGCAAACACAGTGATACAAGAAACCTCATTTACTGAAGGACAATTAAATGACGCTTTGAAAACAATAGATGATCCACCTTTGTCAATGCGGGAGATTATAGGGTTGGATAAATCACTGCAGACAATAAGAGGTGAGATGGTTAATAATCTTGCCAAACTGGGAGAGCTTGATAAACACATAGAATGTGAAAAAGAGAAACTGGCTACCGCAGACAATGGGAATCTTGACACAGAAATGAAAGAAAGAATCCAACACAGATTAAATGATTTGCAGATAGAAAGATCAGGACGGTTAGAAACGATTAGTATTGGAAGACAAAAACTGAAAACGCAGGTCAACAGGATTAGAGAAACTATTCAGAAAATACTTCACGAAGACACTACTCTGGCTGAGAGACTTAAAACACTTTTCAGAGAACAGGGTATCACAATTGCCAGTTTAATTACAGCTCTGGGGTTTATTATCAGTACATTTGTGTTGGCTGTCTCCGGGGGTGGTTCTCCACCTCCAGCACCACCAACCCCAGTCCCCACAGATCCAAAAGACTTACAGTCGTGGGTAAAGAAACAACTGTCTCACATATCAGACTTGCTTAAGAAATTGGCTCTGAAAGCAGTAGACGCGTTGCCTGGCATTATAGGCACGGTTGTCAGTTGGTTGATTAGTACTGCAGCGAAGGCAGTAGGGTTTATGGCAGAACATGTGTGGGTCTTTTTGGTGACAGTAGGAGGGTTAATAGTGGGTTATTTAATGAAACAGGTAAAGAAGTAATACCCCTAATCCAGTGAGACCTATTACCAATGCTGTTCTCTCTGACTCATGTGTGTCAAGGATTGGTGTTGGTGTTGGTGTTGGGACCGGGGTTGTTATTGTCTGTACGGGTGATGACGTTACTTGTGCTGGTGTCATTAATGGTTTTAATGTCTGTACATGTGTGGTTGTGACCCCCAAGTTTACAGATTGATTGAGTCCTAATTTCTGACCAACACCTGCAACAACTATTTCATTATTATAATTTGTTATTGTCCCCATTTGAAGTTGAAGGTCTGATGGCAACATGTATAACCCAATACCAACTACAAAGTCAACTTTTGATCTAGCATATCTTAAAACGTCTTGGTAACGCTGTATGCTTGATGGGAGATCAACTGTTGAGTTAATTGAATCTTCAAGATTTGCAAGAAACTGTTTTTGTGCTTCAAATTTACCACTTCCATTCAAAATATTCGATTTTGTTAATGATTGTGCACCTAGTATACACCAGACATATGTTCTGATAGACTCATTGATGCGTTCGATTCCTGCTTGAGTAAACCCGTCACTCCTGTCTAAAATAAATGTAGTCCAGGCATTAGTCTGCTTCTGCTCAATTGAGCCTAACCACACTTCAGATTTTGATGAGAATGAAGTGTAACCAGGGTAATAATCTTGAGGGTATTGTCTGTGACTCATAGCATAATACAGTGTACCCCTGCCGTGGTGATCATCAAGTTTTTGTGTGAAGTTATACCGGGGGGCTTATGTTAAACTCATTACAGATGCGTTCAAATGCTTTCATATCCATGGGATTATTAAACTGATTAAAACTGGATTCAGTTGGTAATGGTGTATGCAGTTCTGACAGAATATGTCTAAGCTGGTAATACGTGTGGAAATGATACACAGACCTAATCAGTTTGTTTGAGTGATTCAAGTGATCTGTAAATGAAACACCACAGCCTGTAGTACTACACAGTATAGCAAAGTTAAGTTGGTTTTGAAACATCTGTAGTGGGCTTGAAGACCACTTTCTTGCAGTAGCATCGTCTGTTATTGGAGGGTTTAGGTAATGATCAAAAGGGTTGGGTACTTTGACTTGAAATAAATCTTGTTCGCTTACAGCTATGTCGAGTTGATTTAGTTGAATTATTTTCTGTTCATAAGTAGGGGCGACATTATATTTAGCATCTACATTAAATTGAAATGCGTTTGTAGTGGTAATGGTTGGTGATTTAAATTCCATCCTTTTTTTTATGTGATAATAAAAATGTTTATTACCTTAACAAATCTTGACACAAGCAAACCAGTGTGGTTAACTAATGGGATTGATAATCGTGATGGTAGCAAGGCTGTAGCTATCCATGAAATGTTCTACACAGTAAAGTGGTTTAATGTAACGGATGATGAAAATTATTCTGTAAGTGGAACTCTCGATGGTTTAGAAAAGGGTGATACTTTACGAGCCGGATATTATGACTTTTGTACTTTAGCTGAATGGCTTCAAAATGAATTTAAAATTAAAGCAACTTTAAACCCAGCTAATTTACTTGTTACAATTGAATTTCCAAAAAGTGGTCAGTTTTCTTTATCAATTAGTCTTTTATTATTACTTGGATTTTTAGGTAAAAAAATAACACATCCAGATGAAGATTGGTCACAATCAGTTGGTAGTCTACTATCACCAAAAAAACCAAGAATAACTGGCAGATATCCTGTTCATTTGTCAGTACACACAGTGCTAAATGTTCATTTGAAAGAACTGAACACTACTGAAAATGTACACAATGGAAAGCCTTCAACTTTGTTGAGATGCTTACCTACTGGAACTGCCCCATATTGTGAAAGTGTGGTTGCTAGATTTCCTAATTCTCAGTTTAAAAAATTAGGTTCTAGTTTCTTTGAATCATTGTGCTTATCTGTAACTAATCAGAATGGTAAACCAGTTGTAATGCATGATTTTTATGTTGTTTTGGAAGTTAAATAAATTTTATTTTTGTTTATAAAAATGAGTGGTCTTGGTCCAAAGCCGAGAATCATACCAGTTGCGTGTTCAGTAACAGAGTTGAAAGATTTGGCAGACGTACAGGATTTTGAGAAGGAAGGGGAAATTGGAGAAATATATGGTTTTGAACTTGATTCAAATGGCATGTACAAGAGGAAAGTAATTGTTGACATGAAAGATGGTGAAAAACAGATTCCTAAACTTGGTCAGCTTCGTGATGTTACTGTACCTACTCCACCTGTAAATAATGCGCCTTACAACTTAATACATGTAGGTAGTAAGTGGGTGGTTTCACCTGTACCGGCACCACCACCCACAATTGACTGGGACATAAAGATTGAATTTATTAGTCCTTATGTATACACTGATGATGAAGGCGCCTTAGTGTTTAGGAAGGTTGTTAATTCTGGGCCGCTTATTGTAAGCCTTGTTCCAAGTTTTGCCCTAGACAACAATAGCAGAGAAAAACTGAAAGTTGAAAATTATGAGAGACGGAGATATCTTCTTACAACTAGAAAGGGTAGATCAGATACTTCTGTTGTGTTTATGCCAGCAAGCTTAGTCGTGGCTAGAGAAGTGACAATAGTATTTGAAATTATCATGAAATCTGTTGCTACTGCTAAAGAGGCTCAAATTGCACAAGGAATTAAACTTACATGGAATGAAACAGTAACAGAATCATCAAAGGTCTTTATTGCCATTACAAAAAATAATGATGTTATTAATGTTTCGAGCAGTATTCCAGCTGTCAAGGTGGTGGTTGACAAAACAACTTTTGTTCGTCTAACTTACATAAACCTTGAACACATTGATCTTGTTGCATTTTATTATGCCAGCAAATTGTATACTTTTGAAGAGTTGCAAAATGTAATTGCTGATTAAAAAAATATTTGTCATAAAAAATGGTGAACTTGTATCCACAAATACCACCTGAGCAGCTTGAGCCTATTGAGCGTGATAAAACATTAAAGGCAGATTCATTCCGTTTAATGAATATTACAGAAGCGTTGAAGTATTTGGAAGAAGAACAAGCAAAATACTCGAGGTGTAAACGCCGTTACAATACGGTTTTCAATTCTGTACACAACACATCAATGGCCATGGGGGTGGTTTCGGCCGGATTATCTGTAGGAGGTATAACTCTGTTTGCAACGGGGGTGGGAAGTGTCGAAGGAATTGCTGTTGAAGCTGTTGGCCTTGCCACAAGCCTGGCATGCTTTGGTATGGAAGCCCTTAACAAAAAATTTTATACAAAGTTGCAAAAGCATGAAGCATTAAGTACGCTCGCAGCAGCTAAGCTGACGAGTATGAAACTTATTATTAGTAAATCTTTGGAAAATAATGAAATTGATGATAATGAATTTAAGAGAGTCCAGGATGATTTGGCTAACTATAAACAACAAAAATCTGAAATACAGAATAAGATGCGTAGTCAGGCTGTAAATGTTGAAGAGCTAAAGAAATCTTTTTTAGAACAAGGAAAAAAGATAGGCGTAGAAGAAACTATGAAAAAAGTTCGAGAACTTACAAGCAAGTAACGATAGGTTTTGGTAATCCATTATTTTTGTCATACACTTCGCAAAGAGATGTCATGCCTGCTCATTTGACGCCATCAGCTCCACCACCAGATTATTACTAAAAAAAAGTTTTCTTGTTGTCCTTCTAACTTGAGAAATCTGTCCGAGTGTCTTATGACTTGGGTTAAGAACTTATGATAACTAACGTCAAAGTTACTTGTAAGTTGTAGGTAACTTTGAAATTAGTTATCAAGTAAGATCATAAGTTATTCACAGGTCCAAGCAAAGTTTTTTTTTAAATTTATTTTTCATTATAAAAATGAATCAAGACGAATTACTTCTTCTAAACGATATTAATGCTGTAGAAAACAAAGACTTAGACTCGAAAAAACAGCGTCTTTTGTCTGTGATTGTCTCAGGCAAATCAAAGACTTATCTCGGAAAACAATACATGACAGAGGATATTGAATCTCTCACCGCTGACGAGCTAATCAAGCTTCATTCTAAATATGAAAACCACATTGCCTCACTAATGACACGTGATTTAAGCAGGTCTATAATATTCCTATATACAAAAGCTGTAAGTCATTTCCTACCTGTAGACACTGACAGTCTATCACACGACCTTGAAAGCAATCCTATTGTTTCAAGTTCAATTGGCAAATTAGCATGTGTCATGTTTTACAAGTTTGGAAATTACCTTGCACCTGTGGTAACATTACTAGTTACTGGTAGCCATATTGATTTTTCAAAAATAAATTTTACTGCAGAAGAAAATGGACGAAACCCAGGCGACTCCACAACTGAACCCTGTTTTGACACAGGTTCAAACTGTGACGAAGACTAAAAGTCCAGGCAGGGTTGAGGCTGGAAAAAGATTAGCTGAATATAATAGGCAAAAAAAATTACAGCTTAAGGCACAAACAGAAAAGACTCATGTAACTGATCCACCATCAGGATCGTCAGGACCTGTGTCAGTACCGTCACACCTTCATGAAAGTGAGAGACAAACAACTAAGTCTGACCCTGACCCCGAACCTCAAACAACAAAATATGTAGTTGCCGGATTTGTTGTCGGATTTGGTTACGTAGGTTATCAATTATACAAAAAATACAAACCACAGACTCGTACAGTGACCAAAAAATCAGACACTCCAAAAACAAAACCAGAAGTCGCCACATTACCAGCAACACCCAAAGCCATTGACCCATTTTTTATGCAGTAAATAAAAATATTATTTTAATTTTTCTTGCCTAAGAAATGAACGACTCAAAAAATTTAATGAACCTTGTGTATCACTCTGCCGTAATCAGCGGATTAGCAGTAGCTTATTCTATGCTGGGAAAAAGTCTACTCAAAATGAAATCAGCAGACCTCAGTAGACTCGATTTCGAAGACAGCACTAAGCTAATTGTAGTTGTTACAGCGTCGATTGCAACAAAAGACTTTCTTGTCAAGCAGGGAATTATTCCCGAAAATGTTTCTATGTAAATAAAAATAATATGGCGACGATAGCTATTATGATAGGAGGTGCTATGGTTAATGCTCTGGCATTTAGTGGCTCTAATTATCTCTTTTCAAAAATGGGTAGAGAAGAATCTGCAGAAGAATTAAAACGTCATAATGAAGCATCTGAAAAACTTGCTCAAGCCCAGCAAGATTATGAAAAGAATAGAATTGAGAAACTTGATTTCATTAATGAAAAACTCAGGCTTGAAGGTCACGCACAGCATACGTTTTCAAATACAGACGAAGCAATCAGGGAATATTTTCTTGTCACAGGTGAAGACATGTCTATCCCAAAACCAAAACTAAGTGACTATTACAAACCAAGCACACAACAAAGAAACGGGGAGATAATCTTTGTTCTAGTGGGAATGACATTTGTTTATTTTACAGGAGTTTTCATTGCTAGAAAAAATGGCAGCCGAAAATAAACTATCAAAAATATATTACTCTCCATCAGGCTATTGGAAAGGAGCAACAGCTATTGAAAAATTACATGCCGCTGTGGGCGGAGATATAACACTCAATCAAGTCAAGCAATGGTTACAGAGACAGGCAATTTGGCAGATATATCTACCTGCTCCAAGAAAAATAACAAGGCCTCATTTTGAAAACACAACACCTAATGAAACACACCAAATGGACCTTTTGTTCTTACCACATGACACAATAAGAAAGAAACGATACAAGTATGCATTAACTGTTGTAGACATTGCTTCAAGGTATAAAGACGCTGAACCCATATCTGAAAAAACAGCCAGTACAGTTGCTACAGCATTAACAAAAATATATGGTCGAGGCCCTTTAAGATACCCCAGACTAGTGCAGGTTGATGACGGATCAGAATTCAAAGGTGCAGTTAATCAGTTATTTGCTAAGCATGGTGTACTGGTCAGAAGAGGCATTCCAGGTGTGCACAGATCACAGGCAATTGTAGAAAACTTTAACAAACAGTTGTCAGAGAGACTTTTCAGTTACCAGTATTCTAAGGAACTCATGCATGACACCCGTAACACTGAGTGGGTAAAGAGATTACCACATGTGATAAAAGCAATGAATAATGAAGGACACCCTAAGCCTGCTGATGCTATTAAATTGAAAACAATTGCAGAGCCAAAAAAAGGGCCAACCCCACCTCCAGACACAAGTTTATTTACCAAACAGGTGAAATATTTATATCAACCAGGGGAAGCTGGAAATGACATAAGACGCAGGGCGACAGACCCCATCTGGTCAACATCTGTTCATAATATAAAAAAAATAATCCCTGGTCCAGACGCAACAATATATTATCTGTATGAGCCTGCGCCTCAGAGGGCATTTGTCAGAGAAGAATTACAGATTATTCCCCCAGACACCGTTACGCATTTTTAATCATTTCATCAACTAACTCATTGATTAGTTCATCAACCAGTTCATCAGCTATTTCTTTAAGATAACTTGAGCCTGTAATGTCCAGGTGCATAAGCCTTTTCCTTAGTGTGAAACACGCGTTTTGTGTCCCCAACTGCAAGTGACTTCTTATGTGTTTGGATCATTTCAATATTGTGTCTATTTGATCTCAGTGACTTGTTTGGATAATCAGGCATCAGTTCTCCATCTAATACTTGCTTATAATGTTCATGTCGAATGTCTTTATTTTTTATCGCTGTTTTTTTGATACCTTTGGCTTTGGATTGACTTCCCTTTTGATGCAGTATAGAATACATTTTTGATCTCAGTCCAACATACTCAACTATTGGCACACCATTTAGTTCATCCTTAAACTTACCAGGTACTTTCTTGTTTTGTGTGCTGTACAGTGGATGATCTTTAGGATAGTCAGACGTGTCATACATGTGTAACTCTGTTTTCATGTCTTCATAAAAGTCTTCAGTACACACATCAATGATCATAGAGTCAGTGTCAGTGTATAGCAGACGACAGTCAGGATATTTTGGTTTGAAGTAATCATAATAAAATTCAAGCATTAATAATTTTGACAACTCAAGAATTGCCATACCAATGAATACTGGCTTGTCCAGTTTAACAATCTTTTTTTGAGTGACACTGCATACAATGATGAATGAAATTCTTTGTACCCTGTGTACTGTGGCTTACCTGTAAGTTTAATTGCACCTGATTCAGTTGTAACCAGTCTCACATCTTTGCGGTGATGAGGATTTTCAATAGTCTTGCCAAAACAAGCATTGTTCATAAGCTTAAAGAAGTCTTTGTCAAATGCAGTGTTGCCGTCTCTGGCACGCAATGTGGTGTTCTTCATTATGTAATCTTTCATGAAAGCACTCTGATCAAATTGAATACCTCTGTGAACTTTCTTTAGTACTAACCCATGTCTGATGTAAAACTGTAACAAGCGATAGTGACACACGTAATTGAATTTATCATTTAAATGTGGCACTAGTTTGGTGTCTTCTTTTTTCCCTGTCATACTCATTTTCTCAACTGCTAATGGATAATCATTGTGGTAATCATGTAGATGGTGTGGGTACTCCAGGTCTACTTCAAAGATCCAACCCTTTTCATCATTTTGACCTCGAGCCATAATATATTTTGTTAATTTTTTTTATGCCATACTGTGACAAATCATACAAACAAAAGTTTTTTAATGGTAATAATTCACACATCGCGAATCCGTACAAATTATTAGCGTCCACGTACGTAATAAATGACCTTAACATTGAGGGGTCAAAGTCATCAAGATATTTATTATTTGCCTTGGCATAATTATTTGCTGCTAAACTAATCCCTCCCCTCAATCCACGTTCCACCATTTCACCCATCGTATGATCAGACAACAGGTCTATAAATATCTTACTGGATTTCAAAAATGCATCCCATGTCATGCCAGGACTAGTTATGTAACAAGCAGGGTCAAGCTTGTAGTGTAACAAACCCTTTTCACGGTAACTTTCAAATACGTCTGCTAGCAAACAGACATCAGCCTTTAAGTACTGATCGTGGTAATCACCAATTGTCTGACATCCTAACTTCCCCCACGCATCAAGTGCATGCTGGTATTCAGAGTCAGAAATACCTTTGCCAGTTAGTGTGGAATAAAATTTCTCTTTTGGTGGCAGTCTTGTTTCTTCAAACACAACCCAGTGATCAATGTACTCATACGGATAGACACCTTTTTTAATCAAGTCTGGTTCAAAATATTTACTTGTTATTGGATACTCAGTCAGTCCTTCTGCCAGACTAGCCAATCCTAAAGACAAATGTTGCATGGAGTCATAAAATGCTAATTTATCTAACCTAAAAGTCAAGTATTTTTCAGTTGTCTGGGCAATACAACTTATGTTTTTGTACGACTCATCCACAGCCTGCATGATAATGTGTGAATCATATCCTTTGAGATTGTGGAAAAAGATTGGTAACTTGTATGTCTTAGGATCTATTTTTAATAACAAGTTACAATTGTTATGTGCAGCACCTCTGTAACATCCAGTTATGTGATCATGGTCACGAATTTATCACCCCCCAGAGGCTGTTCACAAATCCAACACGTCTCAGCTGTATCAAATTTTAGTTTGTCTTCTTCTGTCATCACCAGAGGCATCTGACATGTTGTGAGATACTGTACTACCTGACTATACAGATGTCTCATTTCTGTTAAAAACAGACATGCTGCATTTTCACCCCTGTAGATAACAGGTTCTGAATGAAGACCGTCTGACCTAACAATAATGTATCCAAAAGAACACACCACTTGGTCACTCAATTTTATAGTCTTTGGTAATGACTCTGGAACTGGACCCTCATATGGAACAACGAGTGATTCAAAATCTGCGTATACTACAAATGGCAGCTTTTGTTGATTAACATAGTTCTTGAAATAAACCTTGCTGCCAGGATCTGGATACCTAAGTATTGTTTGAATGTCATCAGCCGACCTACAGTGCTGGGTATGCTTATGTGCCACTTTTATACAGGAGAACCTTTGTAAGCATCTTTTACATATTTCCTGTTTGCCATTGTGTTTTGATACATGATTATGAATTAGTCGTGACATACTCCTAATAATTGTGTAGTGAAAGTTATCACCAGAGCTTATTAGTAACATATCAACATGTTTATCTTCTGGCTGCCCATAGGTTGGGGCAATTGGAGATACTCTAATTGGCTGTAACTTATTCTCAGATTCATTATCCCATACAAACACATTCACGGATATACCAGGATTTAGTTTTTCAAACAAGTCTATGTCCTCTATTTTAACAGGGAACTCAATGCCACTGAAGTTGAGTTCATTTATAAAATTGGTATAGTTAGATACACGTTCAGGTTTTGTTTTTACAAAATGCAGTTTGGCAAGCGCACACCACATAAAACAGAAATTATCATTGTTCTGAATATTGACCACACCCTTTTTGTCTACAACCTCTTTTGGTAGTGGTATCCATGATTTGCCTAAAATAGGATGATATCTTGACTGCTTCAGTTGTAGTTCATGTACAAGACCTTCATGCCAGCCAGACCCCTGCATTTCTGCTCTGTCAATTGCTTCATGGAAGTCTGGTAACAATCTTTCTCTAAACACTTTCTCTAGTTCTCTTCTCGAATTAACTGTGTGCTGCCTTGTCGAGATATATGTTACAATAACTTCACCAACATCTCTGACAAATTCTATTTTTGCAACAATCTGAATCTTTACACTATCAGAAAGAAGGTTATTTTGTATGACTAAAAAAGATCTTTCTATTGATTCATAGACATTGTAAATATTATATATAGGTAAGTCAGTTGTGTGAAACACGTTTCTTAATCTTTGACGGTTGTCCATCTTTTTTATTTGTCCGACAAAAAAATAAATAGAAAATTATATAATAAAAATTGTACTTTATTGGCTGTAACTCCTATAATAAACAGATTTGTTTACACACTGACTCAATCATCATTATTGGTTTTGTATGTGCAATACCATTTTATTAAATGTAACAACGTTAAAATATAAATTTATTTTATATAGTTCTTTTGCTAAATCACTACACAATTTAGTAAACCAACCATCGTAATATTCATTAACAGTAAATGATTGTGTCTTAATATCAACAGTTATTTTTTTTATAAATGGATTATCAACACTTAAAGTTATATTACCAGACATATACACTGTTGTTGGTAACATAAATAAATTACCTGGTGACTCTTTATTATAAAGCTGGCTTTCATATTTAACATCTTTAAAGCAATGTGTAATATCTATGATTTCACTAATAGGCCAATTTTGTCTGTCTGTCATTTTTAAAGACAAACCCAAAAGTATAAATTAATTTACTAACCCATACCCAGTGGGTTGATCTGTCTTTAAAATGAGCTTTAGATGCTTAGTTGATTTCAGTTTATTTTTTACACAGTCTCGTTCATGTTTATTGGGAATTACATTGTTTTCTCTGAGACAGTCTTCGAAGCTGTCACGATCCTTACAGTAAAACAAACATATAAACTTTAACTGTTCTCAAAAATCTTTCAGTACAGCATTATATTTCTGAGTGAGAATCCATACACTTATGTTTGCATGTCTGCCACTAAAGGCAAGTTCTGCCAGTGTGTTTCTTTTCTTAACAATGTCTTTTTCTGCAGAACAGTCATCAACAATAAACAACGTTGGCTGTCCTTCAAATTGCTTGTAAAAATATTGTAGGTAGTCATTCAGTTTTTTCTCAGGGTCGACTAAGTATATGTTGTTTTCAGTCCAAATGAATAAACGGTTGTGATAAGCTTTGTTGTGTTTGATTGTAGGACAAAATATTACTATGTTTTCGAAATGATAGATGTATCTTGTTTGTAAGAGATTAAGAACAAATTGAGTTTTTCCACAGCCCGTGGCACCGGCAAATAAGCCGCAATGTGGGTCATGCGTCATTAAGTCCATTTTAAAAACACAATATAATCTGTTTGTACAAAAACACTATGCTTGCCTTTCTGGTTATAAAAGGGGTTTCAAACTAACCACTCACACCGCAAGCCTTATAATAATGACTACGAAAAGCTTGTCTGGTTAAAGCCTCCGGCGGCCATTTTGAGAACACAGCCTGGGAAGTTTCTGTGTGCAGCATAATTGGGGCCAAATGCTAATTTGTTTTGTGTGTGCAGAGAGAGAGAGAGAAAGAGAGAGACACACACACTATTTGGGCATAGAGGACTATTGTTTACCATGAACAGGAAGTATTCTCAGGAAGGCCAACTCTGACAGCATTGAGTGGTGGGTGGCGTGTACGGTAGTCATTATTTTTCGGGAAGATATTTTAACTAGCCTTTTGTTTCCAAGGGGTTGGGGGACCTGACTGGGCAGATAATGCTGTTAAATGTATTTGGTCAAGTGCATTTGTTTATTTACGGAAAGGATCAAATAAATCAATTGTTTCTTAAATGGGTGGGGTTGTATTCTCTTATATTGTATCTCTCAGGGTATCACTATTGCAAGTTAATTACTGCTCTTGAGTTTATTATCAGTACTGTTGTGTTGGCTGTCTCTGGTGGGGGCGGACCACTGCCTCCAGCACCACCAGGTCCACCAACCCCAACAGACCCAAAAGATTTACAGTCATGGGTAAAGAAACAGTTGTCTCACATATCAGACTTGCTTAAGAAATTGGCTGTGAAAGCAATGGATGCTTTGCCTGGCATAATAGGCACAGTTGTCAGTTGGCTTATCACTACAGCAGCAAAGGTATTCGGGTTATGGTAGAAAATCTATGGGTCTTTCTGGTTACAGTAGAAGGGTTAATAACTGGGTATTTAATGAAACAGGTAAAAAGGTAAAACCCCTAATCCAGTGAGACCAATTATCAATGCGGTTCTCTCTGACTCATGTGTGCCAGGGGTTGGTGATGGTGTTGAATCCAGGGCTGTTACTGTCTGTATGGGTGCCGGGGTCAAAGACGGGGCTGTTACTGTCTGTACAGGTGACGATGTTACCGGGGCTGGTGCTATTAATGGTTTTAACGAATGTACATGCGTGGTTGTTGCCCCCAAGTTTACAGTCTGATTGAGTCCTAATTTCTGGTCACGACCAGCAACAATTATTTCATTATTATAATTTGTTATTGTACCCATTTGGAGTTGAAGGTCAGATGGCAACATGTATAACCCGATGCTAACTACAAAGTCTACTTTTGATCTCGCATATCTAAGTATGTCATGATAGCGTTGTATGCTTGATGGGAGATCTACCACTGAGTTAATTGAATCTTCTAGGTTTGCAAGAAACTGTTTTTGTGCTTCGAATTTACCACTCCCGTTTAAAATATTTGATTTTGTTAGTGATTGTGCACCTAGTAAACACCACACATATGTTCTGATAGACTCATTTACGTCCTCAACTCCCGCTTGAGTAAACCCGTCACTCCTGTCTAAAATAAATGTAGTCCAGGCATTAGACTGTTTCTGTTCTATTGATCCTAGCCAGACTTGTGATTTTGATGAGAATGAAGTGTAACCGGGGTAGTAATCTTGTGACTCATGGCATAATACAATGTACCCATGCCATTGTGATCATCAAGTTTTTGCGTAAAGTCATTCCTGGTACTGATGTTAAATTCATTACAGATGCGTTCAAACGCTTTCATATCCATGGGGTTGTTATATCTGTTGAAACTAGCTTCAGTGGGCAGTGGGATATGCAGTTCTGACAGTATTCTTCTAAGCTGGTAATACATGTGAAAACGATACACAGATCTAATCAGTTTGTTTGAGTGATTCAAGTGGTCTGTAAATGAAACACCACAGCCTGTAGTTGAACATAGTATGGCAAAGTTAAGCTGGTTTTGAAACATCTGTAGTGGACTTGATGACCACTTTCTTGCCGTTGAATCATCTGTAATTGGAGGTTTTAGGTGATGATCAAAAGGGTTGGGTACTTTCACTTGAAATAAATCTTGTTCTGACACAGCTATATCAAGCTGATTTAGTTGAATTATTTTCTGTTCATAAGTTGGTGCGACATTGTATTTGGCATCCACATTAAATTGAAATGCGTTTGTAGTGGTAATGGTTTGTGATTTAAATTCCATCGTTCTTTTTATGAGATAATAAAAATGTTTATTACCTTAACAAATCTTCACACAAGCAAACCAGTGTGGTTAACTAATGGGATTGATAATCGAGATGGTAGCAAGGCTGTAGCTATCCATGAAATGTTCTACACAGTAAAGTGGTTTAATGTAACAGATGATGGTGAATATTCTGTACATAGAACTATACGACGTACAAGTTGGGGCACTAATCACTTACAGCCTGGGTATTACGACTTTTGTACTATAGCTGAATTTTTACAAAATATGTATAAAATTAAACAACTTAAAATCCGGCTAACTTGCTTGTTACATTGGAATTTCCAAAAGATAGTCAGCTTTTATTAACAGACAAACTTTTAATATTAATAGGTTTTTTAGCCGAATCTGATCTTGGTATTGTAGCTGTTAGTGGTGATAAAGATTGGACTTATGAAACAGGATTAAAATTAAGCCCCAAAAAATAAAAATAATTGGAAGATATCCTGTTCATTTGGCAGTACATACAGTGTTAAATGTTTATTTGAAAAAACTAAACACAACTGAACATGTTCACAATGGTAAGCCTTCAACTTTGTTGAGATGCTTACCGACTGGAACTGCACCGTATTGTGAAAGTGTATTGTTAGATTTCCTAATTTGGAGTTTAAGAAATTAGGTTTCAGTTTCTTTGAGTCACTGTGTATATCTGTAACTAATCAAGATGTCAAACCAGTTGTGATGCATGGCTTTAGTGTTGTCTTAGAAGTTAAATAATTTTATTTTTGTTTATAAAAATGAGTGCTGGTCCAAAGCCAAGAATTATTCCAGTTGCGTGTCCGGTAACAGAGTTAAAAGATTTGGCTGACGTACAGGATTTTGAGAAAGAGGGGGAGGTGGGTGAGGTGTATGGATTTGAACTTAATTCTTTTGGCATGTACAAGAGAAATGTAATAGATGACATGAAGGACGGCACAGAGAGACCTATTCCTAAACTTGGTCAGCTGCATGATGTCACTGCACCTACTCCGCCTGTAAATAATGCACCCTACAACTTAATAGATGTAGGTAATAAATGGGTAATTTCGCCTGTGCCTGCACAGCCACCCACAATTGACTGGGACATAAAATTTGAATTTATTAATCCTTATGTATACACTGATGATGAAGGCGCTTTAGTGTTTAGGAAAGTTGTTAACTCTGGGCCATTGATTGTAAGTCTTGTTCCAAGTTTTGCACAAGACAACAATAGCAGAGAAAAACTGAAAGTAGAAGATTATGAGAGACGAAGGTATCTTCTTACACATAGGAAGGGCCGGTCAGATGCAAAGGTCATGTTTGTACCAGCAAACTTTCCCATCGCAAGAGATGTGACAATAGTATTTGAAATTATCATGAGATCTGTTTCTTCTGCGAGAGAGGCAAATATTGCGCAGTGAATCAAACTTACGTGGGATGACACAGTGACAGAATCATCAAAGGTTTTTATTGCCATTAGAAAAAAATGATGTTGTTTTTGAGGTTTCGAGCAGTGTTCCAGCTGTCTAGATATTAGTCAATAAAATAACTTTTGTTTTTCTAAGTTTCATAAAACTAGAACACATTGATCTTGTTTCATTTTATTACACCAGCAAATTGTATACTTTTGACGAGTTGCAAAATGTAATTGCTGATCAAATAAAAATATTTGTGAATAAAAAAAATGATAAAATTCAATCCACAACTACCGACGCTTGAGTCTGTGACGACGCTTGCGCCTGATCCGCATGTGCAAATTGCATCAGATAAAACATTACAGGCAGACCCATTCTGATTAATAAATATTACAGAAGCAATTAAATATTTGGAAAGTGAAGAGGCGAGGTACTCCAGATGTAAAAGACGATATCAGACAGTTTTCAATTGTGTACAAAACACATCTATGGTTGTGGGTGCTGTTTCACTTGGATTATCTGTAGGAGGTATTGCACTAATTGCTACTGGAATTGGCAGTTTAATTGGAATTGGACTTGAAGGAGCTAGCATTGCCACCGGTCTAGCATGCTTTGGTTTGGAAGGCATTAACAAGAGATTTCACACAAAATTACAGACACATGAAGCATTGAGTACCCTGGCTAGTGCGAAGTTGAGCAGTATGAAACTTATTATCAGTAAAGCTTTGGACGATAATTTTATTGATGATATTGAATTTAAGAGAGTTCAGGATGATTTGAACAATTACAAGAAACAAAATTTCCGAAATTCAGAATAAAAAGCGTAGTCAGTCTCCAGTAAATGTTGAAGAACTGAAAGCCAGTTTTTTAGCGGAAGGAAAAACGATTGGTGTTCAGGAAACCGCAGAAATACTACACAATCTTTTAAGCAAATAAAAATCAGATTTGGTAATCAATCAATATTTTTGTCATATGCTTCGCAGAGAGATGACACGTCATTTACACCACTTGTGCCTGATTATTTAGCCCCATCCGCTCCACCACCAGAGTATTATTGAGAAAAAAAAGTTTTTTATTGTCCTTGTATCTTGTCAAATCTGTCTCAGTAAGTTGTGACTTAAGTCAGAAACTTACAAGTTGTTATGTTTAAGTTGTTATAAGAAATTATAAGTTCTTATTTTAACTTCTTGTGTTAACTAATATATAGGAATTTAAAAAGTTACCTGTAAAGTTATTTGACACTTTTAACTGACTTTGGAATTTGTTATTATGTATCTGTAGGTTACTTAAAAGGTTGTGTGTGTGTGTGTGTGTGTGTGTGTGTGTGTGTGTGTGTGTGTGTGTGTGTGTGTGTGTCTGTGTGTGTGTCTGTGGTTATTATTTAAATAACTATGTTTTGAGGTATTGACACAGAGACAATGGTAAACATGTTTTTGTAATATCCTTTTTCCTATCTCTAACACTAATATATATATATATATATATATATATATATATATATATATATATATATATATATATATATATATATAATATATATATATATATATATATATATATATATATATATATATACGCACGTAAACAGACAAACACACATACATGCACTCACACATACACAGACCCGCATTTTAGTGTTATGACACGCGATACTGACACAGTGGCTATGTACACACTGTGTTCATTGTTTACATTGATCACAGACTCATTTAATGTCTAGCATTCTTAGCAGACCATGGTGCTGAAGCTGATATCATATGAGACAACTGTGGGTTATTAAAATAAACTTTTTTGAACAAAAGTCCCGTCTGTTTAGTCCGATTCTCAATGGCCTTTTCAAGAGAGGATTCACACTTGCCTCTCTTAAAGAGGCATTGAGAATCAGATTGGCGATCCGTCGCCCAGATGGGACAAGGGAAGAGTGGACAGACAGACAGACACACACACACACACACACACACACACCTGCCCAGCTCCCTTATCCCCCTTATCCCCTTATCCCCCTTGCTCCCTTGTCCCCTTGTCCCCCTTACCTGTGTGCATACAATTTGTTTTATTTATTTGCCGGCCTGGTAATTTGTTTATTTTAGGTCCTACGGCTAATTATTTGTTTATTTATTTGTCTAGACTTATATTTGGTCTGGTAATTATTGGATCGTCACACCCCCAGATAGGAATCTCACAGCTCAGACATTTACTGAAATGAAAATTTTGAGATTCCCGTGAGGTTATTCAATCCTACGCACACACGTACCTAGTAAATTGCTCCACGATCTACTCGGTACATGTGTAATGGGGCCGAACACACCAGGCCAAGCTCGGTACAAGATAATGTCGTTATTCTTGAGTATATAAATATAAGCAGATCGATACCAGATATGATGCAAAGCGTCTATTCCGGCGACCGGTTCTGTATTGATCGATTTACAGGTCTGTAGCGCTAACTAATCATACAACCGAGTGAGATGTGAACATTGTTATTAGTCTTATTAACCTTGTTTTAGTTGGTTGTTTGAGATAAGCGAGTAATTGTGTATCCTCTTTTCTCAGAAATGTGAGCGGCGAAAGCCGAAAGCGGGCTAAAAAAAGTTTCTAAGGGAAGTAACTGCTGTATGACGTGTATGATGTTTTGCCTATAATCGGAAATTCCCAAAATAAGCCACACATAAACTAGGCAAATGGACGCTGATTTACTTCATTTTAGTGTGTACACACTTACATAATCGATAGAGTAATTAACTCAGGTGTTAACCCCCCTGTTGGTATTACTCTGCTGAGAGGTACATAAAAGAGTGATTGTTAAAATAATAATGCAGTAGTGGCCGGGCGCTGTTTTAATACTAACATTTCTGGGAAAAATGGGCGGCGTGAAGGTGTGGAAGTTTGTGG
Source organism: Semisulcospira habei (assembly GCA_036245525.1). Taxonomy (NCBI): domain Eukaryota; kingdom Metazoa; phylum Mollusca; class Gastropoda; family Semisulcospiridae; genus Semisulcospira; species Semisulcospira habei. Next base: position 92,258,834 of record BTPG01000003.1, read on the forward strand.
GCAAAAATTGTAAAAATATGGGGTCGACAGAAATTGTCGAATTCCACTCATATTATCTATCTCTTAAGTAGACAAATTAACCTTGTTTTAGAGGGTTGATACAGCATTGTTAATTAGAAATACTAGTATTTTTCTATCTTCTCTCTCAGAGGTGAAACTAAAAAAACAAGATGGCTAAATTGGAAATTTCCGTTTGATTAACAATACGATGTAGGCTCTAGAAAGGGGTGCAACTCCTCCAGTTCTTTACATCTGACCAAAAGTTAGCTCCCTGATTTTTGAGAAATTTTGCCTGTACCGAGTGTACTAATAAAGTCATAGACTTTGTGAGAGGAGATAGAGGTGGTGGAGTGTGTACAAGGCTATTCAGTAAGCAAATACTGGGTACGCTACTCACATACACACTACGCGACTAGCAAATTTCCAAAAAAATGTTATCTGATTGAAAAAATGGACCCAGACAGTGTGTGTAATATAAATTTTTCTTGCATGAACCGTGTGTGTGTATTCAGGTAAGCTGACCACATTTTATTTTAAATGTTTGCTTTGTTTAAGGGGTCAATGGCGTTGATTAATTTTGGTGATTTGGAAATCTTTTTTACTGAGTGCAATAAAAGGGATCCAGGATTTTTTGAAGGCTGAGATCAGTATGATCAATGTTTGCGAAAAATAGCTAATTAAGGTCGTTTAATTAAGATAATTAAAGACAAAAAAGTTGTCCAAATATTGTTCATTGTTCTATCTCTCAGCTTGATTCAAGGTGAGTAATCGCATCTGTCGGTTATCGGCATCGTATCAAGCAAAATTTGGCTTAGTATTATTCATTTACCCAGTTCACAACAAAATATTACCAAGAGTCCTTCAGTTAACAGCCTATTACGTTGATTAAAATCTCATGACATGACTTGAGGCGCTTGGTGGAATTAAAGTTGTGCAGGTACCCATTACCTCACTGTGTCACTTCGACAAGTCAGCTAGCACGTGGTCACTTGCAACTTCCTCAGTTGAAATGCCTATATGCGCTCACCGTTCTCCCTAGCTCGTGGTACATATGTATTAATTATTATTACGTATTATAGTGAAATCGACATCAATGCACGCTGTGTGTCCTTTTTCTGTGCAGAACCTTGTCCATCAGATGATTTTTCTACCACACTACAAGAAATTCTCGGCCTTGTGTTGGCAGTCATTGGGTTTGTTGTCTTTTTTGTCGGGATCATCATCGGAATCGGTAAGTGAAAAAATAAAATAATTGTATCTTTTCATGAACGTTCCATGAATGGAGTTCCACAAATGGCATTGCATGAAGGTATTTTGATATATTTTGTAACTCGCATGTACATTTAGTATCATCAATGTCAGGTGTAAAATGTATATTGTTAAAACTAACAATTTCACTCAATTTGGGAGTTTTAATTAATTAAATTAAATTAATGTAATTATTGTTTCACTCAGTGAAAGGCAAATTTCTGTCGTGCCCTGACTCGAACAGACAATAAAGTTGTATTGTATTGTATTGTATTGTATTGTATTGTATTGTATTATTTCCCTGAAAGTCCTTTTACTTTAAAAAAAAATATGCTAGTTTGAAGGACTTGTATTTTAATGAAATCAGTGAAGCGTATTTTTTTAAATATGTCGACTGTATGTGCAGCTCATTCTTTCACAAGTAACTGTTGTAAAATAGTCATCTTAAACATGACGTGCAGTAAGCTGTACACTCTATAACAAATGATGAATGAAAAGAAGGACCTGAGTCAAAATGGGCAATGTTTCTTAACTCGCTTGTGTGTACAATTGGTAATTTATTCCTTGGTACCTTGTGTGGCACATGAAATCGCTATAATTGTTGTGGATTTCATTATTTCCAGAGTAAAACAGTAATAAAGTAGTTTTGGGCTCACGTGCCAAGCAAAGGTGAGTCTATGTTCTGGGCCACTGGTTGTCCATCCGTCGTCCATCCACCGTTGTCCGTGGTAAACTTTATCCTTGGCATTTTTTCAGAGACTATTCAAGCTGCAGTCTTCAATTTTGGCCCAAGGATGCTTGGTGGCAAGACTTTTTTCTAAATATACCAATCTGAGTGACCTTTCACAAAGGTCAAGGTCACATGGGATCAGGAATTAGGTGAAAAGTGTATTTTTTCTCAAATAATATTCACAACTTCAAACTCAAACTTGGTACAAAGATGCCTGATGGTAAGACCTTTCTATGCATACTAATTTGGTTGACCCTTCATATAGGTCAAAGGTCACAGGAGATCAGGAAACTTTTTTTTTAAAGCCATATTTTGAAATTTTTTTTTGTCACATACTATTCAAAACTCAAGGGTCACATCAGGTCGGCAAATGTGTGTAAGATGCCAATTCTATCATAGAATTGTATTTATCATCAAAATGTTTGCAAACGTTTTGATTATATTAACACAAAAGTAGCTGATAATAAGACCTTCCTATGCATACTAATTTAGTGGACTCATTGCAAAGGTCAAGGGTCATGGGGATTGACAGATATATCAAAAATGCTACAATTTTGAGAAAACATGGATTTGCTGGTGCAGAAGCCAGCCCTTTACTTGTTCTCAAAAAGGTCACACATATGTGGATCGGTCATACATGTGCACCATAAGGGTTTGCCTTTCTTTTTTTATTTTTATAAATATCCTGGCTTTATCAATATACTGTAGCATGCATACCATGTACAAAATTTACGCCAGTGCATCTCTACTTGATATTCAAAAAGCCATTTCTACTGGGATCCTGGGATCTGAAAATAATGTTATTGCTGTAGTAGATAAGACGTTTATTGCACGGAACATATTTTCCATATTTTGTTGGAAGTTTCTTTTCTCTGCAGTTGCGTTAATCAAGATAAAAACAAAACTGTAAGTATACTTTACATTATTTTTTTCTATATGCACAACAAATTTAGGACATGTTTTATTTTATTAAGGTTTCAATATTGTAACTTCGAGACACATTGTTTTAATATTAATCAAAAGCAGGCCCGATTGGTATAGAAAATCCCGAAGTAACAATATCAGCATATTGAAGATTATATTTAGAGTCCACTCTATTTACAAAAGGGACTTCTTAAGATGGATCGCAGTGGAGCAAATTCAATATCATGCCCATGACTTTATTTCGTCATGACGTAGTTTTTGTCTTGTTACTTTAGTTGTCAGAGGTTGAGGCCTGCCCACCTATGATGTGGCATGCTATTGAACTCGCTTCATTGCGACTCATCTTAAAAAGTCCCTACTATAAGGTAAGTATAAGTAGATCGGTCTTAAAAACCACTTGGACAAACTTTTCTATTTCGGACTGGCTTCGGATTTGGATACTATTTGTATTTTTATGAAACGTACATTTAGGTGTACCGGGCTGTGAGTAAAGTACAGTATGCTTTTGAAGGGTTCTGTTAAGAGATCATTTGACTAGTCATCTATAAATTCGCAACATAATAAATTGACGGTAGTTTTATTGTCGTGCATTTGAAGTTTGTCATAAGCAAAGAATTTACATAAACAAATGTGGGTGGAACTTGCAAAAGAAATACGTTGCCATACCCGACGTTTTTTTCTCTGACTATGTAATAAGCAAGTCCCTGTGGTTTCAATGGATTTACAGTGAACGAAATATGGATTTTCTAATTACATAAAACATCTATTGAGTAGCTCCCTGGCTCATTATTCTGATATTGCTTAGATTACAGTCAAAATGAGGATTATAGTTTATCAAGCTGAATTTTTACAATTAAAATTAGACTGCCAATCAACTGTCATCTGGTTTTCTATAAGGCGTGATCTTGATGGTACAAGTACTCATCGTTGAGGCGAAAATTGATGACCTGCAAGCATTGGAAACTCGCCAAATGACATTCCACTGGGGTGAAAGTGACAACACGTTTTGTGTTAGGCGAACAGGAGGATAGATACGATCGTGTGAGAAAGAAGCAGAACTGCTGAACTGAGAACTGAGAAGTTTATACAATGCACACTTAACGCCATCAACAACAAGACAAAGGTTCAACGGTCGATATTTTATGTGTGTGATATTTTGTAAAGTGCAAATTATGTTGTTTTAAACCTTGTTTGCTTCTCTTTGCAAACTGTGTTGTTTTCGGTTGTTAACTGTTGCCATACGATGCAGGGACACCAGTATCCATCAAATAAAAGTAATCGCAAGGTCAGTATTGTAGCTGATGACGATGTTTTGTTGCCCATACCGTGTGTTTCCTTCGCAATTTTCATATTCTTATTTCGCTGTTAGAAACATCAGTTAATTGACATAACTCACTGCAGCTTTCACTGATTTTCCTTGGCAGATGGTACCAGTACGGTCACAGTACAAGCCGTATACTCCCAGACACGTTGCAAGTGAAACTGCAGCAGATGTGTTGCGTGAGCCCAGATATTGACAAATTCGGTTCACTTCCCTGCAATTGGGAACACTACTCCTGGAACTCCAGGATGAAGGTCCAATCCATTTCCGTGTTTGTTGCTAAGTGTAAACCTGCTGATGACTTTTCCTGCTTGTTGTCTTACGACACATGGCATAGGCTGTTAATTTTTATGCTTTTGGCGTCCGAGATTGGCATGCACTTCAGTGTGACATTTCACTTGGCAACAAACATGAAAACGAGTTAACTCTTCTTTGTGAATTTCCATGTGTGTGTTTGTGTGTGTGGGGGGGGGGGAGGGGGTTACTTGTCAATAAAAGCATCAACTTTCTTTCTGATAATCAACCATAAAATAAATAATTAAAAAATAAGAACAAAAGCCGGTTTACCAACAACATGATCCCATTTGCATCAGAGTAAACGGATCTTATGTTATCTGCTTGTAACGTGTTTTGGAGTGGATGTCTTCTACTAGCCGTATAGGTACCATCTTCCATGGAAAAATCAATGCATTTTGTGGTGAGAAATGTTGAACAACCGATATATTTAATAATAATTTTAATTTGAAATTTTTGACTATACGATTTTTTTTTTAATTCTGAAGGAACCAAACGATATAGGCTAAAACACACTGTAATAAGCTAAACAATATGGATTGAACCATAACCCACAAAGTTCCTCTTGTATGAGAGCTGTCCTAGTTGTCAAGAGTCTTTACCTTTTGTCTTTGGCCTGATTCTGATGTTGAAATATCTCCTTTTGAAAAAGCCTCACAGATCTGCCAATGGGCCACAGTAAACATTAGATAACACACGCCTCATTGGCTTTGCAAACGTGATTTCTCATGACATATTTTTTTGTTTTTGTGTAATTTTATATTTAAGGTGATATGAGTTTCACTTTCGCTTCAAATCTTAAGTAAATGGTGACAAAATTAGAATTTCAATGTACAATTTGTGAGTTTTGCTATTATTTGTGTGAAATCAGGCTGACTACCTAGCTACATGATATATTAAGTACACCTGCATGCTCTTCTGAAAGCGCGTTGTTGTGTGTGCGCGTGTGCATGCATGCGTGTGTGCGTGCGCGCGCTACAAATATCTCCAAGAGCCATAGATCCTCATGCGCCCTCCCCCCCCCCTCCACACACACATATATAAGGGACTTTTTAGGATGAGTCGCGGGAGGGCGCAAGAGGATCCATGACTCTTGGAGATGCGCGCATATGTGTGTGTGATCGAGAGAGAGATCGAGAGAGAGAGAGAGAGAGAGAATCAATGAATCAATGAAACTTTATTTTACAACGGTTTAGGCATTGACATCGTCATCGACACAGCCATTTTACAAACCTGCCGTTGCTAACAACTACAAGACTAACTACAAATATACATACATATAAGTAAACATAATACTTGCAAAGCGATGACAACACTATTCACATAGACAGACATACTCATAGACTCACAGACACCCCCACCCCACCCACCCCCCTTCACACATAGACAGAGCTAAGTAGTCCAAATGATAATTGAAAAGGATAACAGACTTAATTGGGAATAAATTGGACCCAGCATAAAAAGAAACATATAATAC
>BTPG01000003.1:92267327-92337220 GCA_036245525.1 Semisulcospira habei
AACTAGTGAGCGATGCAGTCACAAAAAGGACAGCTGATGTCCTGATGACACAATGCAAGCTTACCAGCCTGGAATTCCATGGCATTAGCACAGCATTCTCAAAATATATATAGACGGGCCTTTTAGTATGGGTCGCGGGGACGAATTTAATTAATAGCATGTCCGTGATGTCAATGGGTGGGTGGGTGGGTGGGTGGGTAGACACGAGAATCTCAGATATTGCTGTACGTACAAGCTTGAAACTTGGCGAAATACTTTTTTTTAACGGGGTGAGTTGGGGGGGGGGGGGAGTGGAGGGGGGGGGCGTGGCTAAGAGAGCATCCGAGCATGTCGTAACTGGATGTCTCATTAAAGACATAAAAGACCATTTATAGAAAGTCGATTGACCCAGATTAGAGTCCATTTTTTAAAAAATAATTTTCTTTAATTTTTGGATGTAGCTAGTTTGGTGAAAGTCGTTGGATGAGTTCATTAGCCAGCTTTGTATCTCTTAAACCTATTGAATAATAATTAATTCATTTTTCCAAGTTCTGGATCCACTATATAGTCACAACAAACAATCAACCCAGGAAGAGGCTGTGTGGGAAAAAAAGTCAGCCCTGTAAGAGGCTGCGTGCCTTTCGGATGAGTGACGTGAAACATCAATTTCGTCACTGTGTACACGCTGCCGTGAGTCTAACGATGCCATGATGTCAAGCTTATAGTGACGTCATTTTGCTGCTCGTACTCTTTTTTTTTCTTCCGAATTCCTGTCGCTACTCCACCCACAGAGCGTACTAATGGCGGGAAGCGCCGTGTGTCCGTCTTTATTTGTGTGTGGCGGCGTGTGTGTTCATTAGAGGTTGGCTTAGAGATGAGGGAAATAGATCAGAAGGATAAGCTTAAAAAATAACAACTGTTAATGTTCCTAAAAGTAAAACGCACGTGAACTGCAAAAATACGGTAGACCTTGGGATGAAATCTTGTTCAATAGGAGATATTTCAACATCAGAATCACGTCAAAGACAAAAGGCAGAGACCCTTGACATCAAGGACAGCTCTCATATCGAAGTGACTTTTTGGGTTATGGTTCCTCCCATCTTGTTACTTTAGTTGTCAGAGGTTTAGGCCTGCCCGCCTTTGACATCATGGACATGCTATTAAATTAGTCCCACCGCGACCCGTCTTAAAAAGTCCCTTCTATAAATAGAAGGGGCTTAAAAACGGACCATGCGAATTGTATTTGGAGGATATTAGAGTTCCCTGTGTCATAGCTCAAACAGTTACCAACGGAAAATAAGCGGGTTTGCAGTGTTGGAATGATAATTTAAAAGTTTGAGATTCTTTGTTATGACTTACATAAAATATAAACATTTATGAATTGTCGACCGTTGAATCTTTGTTTCTATGGCGTTTGGTTTGCATCCCGTCCGTCGCATTGAATAAGGAGTTAGTGGCATGGAGTGGGAAGAACCCACTAAATAAGTGATCCTTGAATCGACGTTCGCTTGAGTGTGCCCCGTGTACAACCGTGCACATGCCAGCTCATTCGGACGTCGGTTCCAGTAGCTTTGGCTCGCCAGGTACACAATTGTCGGTAGTGTTTTAAATGACCAGGAGTCAAACGTACCCACGGCGTACATAAAGTCCGCATACTTGACCTAGATGTTGAAATCCGGCGGGGCTCCATCAGGGTTTTGATATATGGATTTTTCTTTTATTTTGACCAAATTTGTAGACAGTACAGCAAAATCAACAAATCAAAGGAGTTATAGCGCGCCGAACATAGTACACAAGAAAAGTGACTTCTGAATGACCCCAACTTTCGCTTTTTTCTAGGGGACAAAACGAATGATTAAGAATGTGCAAATTATTTAGTTGCCGCGGCGGTTTAGTGCATATGCGGCGGAAAGGAGTGCTGGTTTCATTGAAAGTTCAGTTTTCCCAGTAGTCTAGGCAGAACCGCCAACTATACTGCAAATTTGTCCCAGACTTGAGAAATTTGGCAGAAAAGTACAATTTCTAACCCAGTTTATATTGGTAACATTCACTTTTCTGCTACCGTTAAAATAAGGGGAGATAACTCTTACAGACACTTTTCAGTTATTGTATTGTAGCCAACCTATATTATATAGATTGAAAATGCGTTTTGCTGCAATTGAATGCCAATGTGAGTGTATGTAAATGACACATTTTTTGTTTGTTTGTACGTTGGCCTGTCAGTTACCGGCCATTTTTAAGGTCATACTATTATTCGATGGCGGTAAACGTTAATGCAGGTGTTTTATCTTAGACTGGTTAAACCACATACTTCATATTTGGCATGGTGATAGTCGATGGTAAGACTTGTTTACACGTCCCAATCGGAATTACCTTCATAAAAGGTGAAGGTCGCGATAGGTCATTTGCTATACGGCACATCACATGTTTAAACAAACATGTCTGAACTGATCTTGATCATTATGGCAAATGGTTAGGTCTAACTAAGCATAGAGTAAGTTTATTACATCACTTTCCTACATTTACATGCTTTAGTGACATTTACGAAACGTATAACGTCAGAAAATGCAAGTAAGTGTGGATGAATAACATTTAGAACAAAAATCAGCTTTCTCTGACTTAACGTTCGACCCTGGTATATATATTCTTGTTGATAATACTGGTAGCCGACTCAACTTATGGATGTCTGTTGTTACATATGATGAGAAGTGGTTACTGGATTTAGCGTGTCTGATTTGTGTGTGTGTGTGTGTGTGTGTGTGTGTGTGTGTCTGTGTCTGTGTGTGTGTGTGTGTGTGTGTGTGTGTGTGTGTGTGTGTGTGTGTGTTCGTGCGTGCGTGCGTGTGTTTGTTTGTGTGTGTGTGTATGTCCATGCCTCAAACTTTAGGTGATGAGAATCCTTACATGAATGGAAGTGTCACTGTCAAGAATTGTGTCGCTTCCTCTGAGGTCACGATAATCACATTAACTGAATATTTGCTCTTGGTCATAGTATTTGACCTCTGTAAAAAAAACAGTCGGTCTGAATCAAATGTGAAGGATTGCTAGGAATGTTAGAAAGAGTGTGTTTTATGCTGGAATGACGTCACTATCGAAGGTCATCAAGATCATGTGTCTTTGCAAGTAATATATTCCTATCCGGACAATATATCTGAAATTATCAGACTCCTTAATTTTGGCTCAAACGTAAACGGATTACAGTTCAACGTGTAAGAAAGTGTAAGAAACAAAAATCGGGCTGCTGTCTTTAAGGTCAAGGTCAAAGTGGCCATTCTATATTTCCTTAAGAGATATCTCCCAGACTAGTTTATCGATTCGCTTCAAATTTGGTATGATGTGAGATATTAATGGAAAAAGGCGTTTGATAAAAGAACTATGTTACTGCCTTAAAGGTCAAGGACCTAGAAGCCGTGTCACACTGTAGATTATTCCAAGTAATATCTCTGAAACTTCTTATATTTTGGCTGGATTTGATGATAGGTTTGATGTCCCTAATATAAGGGCAGTTCATTGCGGCTCGGTTTAGTTAGTTGAAGGTGCTTGAAAAGGCTAATTTCTCCAGTGTTTTTATTTTTGAGGATCTATGCCTCTTGTAGATGTTTGGAGCGCCTGCGCACGCACGCACTAACACGTACACACACATCGATGCGCTTTCAGAAGAGCATGCAGGTGACTCGTGTACTTAGTATATCATGTAGCTAGGTAAAGTCAACCTGCTTTCACACAAATTATAGCAAGACTAAAATTGTACCGTGAAGTTCTAGTTTTGTCACCATTTTCTCAAGCCTATGAAGCGAAAGTGAAACTCAAATCACGTAAAATAATAATTACGTAAAAACTAAAATGTACGTCATGACAAATGACGTTTAACAAATCAGTGACGCGTATGTCCTGCGCCCCTTATAGAACTCACGAACGCATTGGCAGATCTGCGAGACTTTTTCACTAGTAGATAATTCAACATCAGAATCAGGTCAAAGACAAAGGTAGAGACCATTGACAGCGAGGACAACTCTCATATAGAAGGGCGTTTGTGGGTTATTGTTCATCCCATCGTGTTTCTAAATCCGACAGTGCATCCAAAACACACAAAAAAAGAGCAAGACAAAAAAGACAAACCAAAAATGATTCAGATAAATAAAACAAGCAGAGGTTAGTGGTTCACCGTTGAAAGATGGGGTTGGCTTACCCATCTCTTAAGATATTTTCATCACAAAAATGGCAACTAAACAATATAAACTAAAATAGCGATTCTTTTGTATGCAGTACTTCGTCCTTAGTCAAGGTGATGAAAATTTGGAAATAGTCGGATCCTTTTTTTTTTTACCCCGAGATATAGTGACTGCGCAGAGGTTCTAACAAAAATCTGATAGTTGTGACCTTGACCTTGAGATTATAGACCGCATTTTCTTTTATGGCGCTTTGCCTTTATTTGGAGTATCGTGGCCTTAAATTTGAATCATATCAGTCAAGTCGTACGAGAGCATGAGCCTACGGGCAAGTGCCAAAAACGATTATGGTAGCCATGACCTTGACCTTGAGGATGGCAACCTTATTCTAACATCAAACAATCTGCTATGAGTAGCACTGTCATCATCTTAAACTTTGATTAAATTGGTTCTGTGGTTCATATTCTCATGTGCACTTCTTGTTGTTTTTTTTTTTCTTTTTTATAAAGCCGTTGTGACTTTGACCTTTATTACATTAGCAATGAAATGTTCGTTTCCTATATTTCTGTTCAAATACATAATATCATCATCAACTATTTGTAGCGAATTAATGGCAGCTATGACCTTGTCTTCAGAGGACGCAGAATGACACAGGTTCATAATATTTCATCTTGTAATAGAGAAAAATGTAGGTTAACAACACGGTTTTTGTTTTAATCTGTATGTCTTATGGTTTGTGGGTTGGTATGGGATTTTTGTGTGTGTGAAGGATTTACGAAATACAATTTTTTAAAAATTAAACATGGGGCAGCAGTGACCTTGACCTACATTAGGTAATCGTTTGGCAGGTCCTAGTTATGTAACAGTACAATCTAGGACCAAATGTGTATATGTGGCTGTAACTGTCAATCTTGTAGTGTTCCTAAATGAATGTTACTGTCATATTAGACGACTGAAAGCAGACTGCAGATTAAGTCAGACATAACGGGTGAGAAACGGGAAGTGTTCGGTTCTAATATGTATAAGACAGCTGCTAGCTTGATAATACAATGACAAATAATAAATAAGTTGACAATGAAACAAGATTTTTATGTCTTGTGTTGCAACGGTAGTATGCCCGTATTTCCTTGTTACCATCTTGTTGGTGCCTAGATAGATCTAGCTTGTCATTAACACCTTGTTACACCTCAGTGGCACTAGCAAACGTAAACATGGGTCGCTTAATTTATATTCACGTTGTTTTCCTTAAAACTAACTGGCTCAAATTCCTTTTGGTTGCACACTGTGCACACCAATCTATTTCCTGAGGCTACATATGAATTATCGGTGGCCATTATGAAAATGACAGGCATGATTGTCCTATGTCCACCCTACGCCTTTTATTACATCAATACTACGGTCTAGTTTCATTCCTCAAAAATGTCTCGCAACACTCATACACTTTCCTTCACTGTGCTCTCAAATATGGTATATTAAATAATTTCAAAAAAGGACTGACGAAAACTTGGACAAAAAATAATTAATTTTCATGCAAAACGTGTACGTTTCTCCAACTGACATCCTACTAGCTTGAAAAAGTGCAGTTGTCAGGCTATCCAAATAGATCTTTATTTTATCGCTTGTGTTAACCTCAGCCGATATTGTGTACTACCCGCAACTAAAAAAATCCATAGGGTGTGTGGGCGCCATCTTGAAAAGGGCGGCCAAGCGTCATTGGTATTCATGTCAGCAATCTCAGTCATATTCCACTATAATCAAACTAATCAAAAGCGAAAACTAAATGTTCCTAACTTCGAAATGTCACGATTTAGCTGCGGTTAAAAAGTAATGGTGGTAAAATGGTTATTCAAGAGATGACGTTAGAAACGATCTTTTTTTAACGGTTCCAATGCAAAATCTCGATGACATCCTACTGGTTTTACCAATAGGGTATTGACGGCTAGCTGTGTCCGAAATTTGGTGCCCGTAAGTTGAATTTGCAGGATAATGCACTTTTCATGGCGGTACTGCCTACACTACAGGCAAAATTTATATTCGGCGCGCTTTTTAAAAATGGCCTAAATTAGGTCAATTGGCTCTAAATGATATGCGTTCTTAAACAGGCTTTCTTTGCGGAAATATTTGCAATAAACGTTGTCCTTTTCAGGATCTAACGGCCTATACCAAATACACGTGTACAGATTTTCATGTGTTCCTGCAGTTGCTTCTTGTTAATGCCACTTTGTAGCCATGTTGCTTCGACGGCTGGAGATCTTTGACGTGGAACTTGCAATGGTTTCAACAACGCAATCGGCGTTCACCAGCAGTGGTGTGGTGGGTGAGGGGGCTTAACCCTTTTAACCCCAAGGTCGCATTTGTCAAATTTGGGAAGTGTTGCCAAACGACTTTGTACCAGTTGAAGGAGATGGACTGACCATGATAATTCAAGAGAAGTGTCAGATTAGCTTCGCGCCTTCAGGCGCCGAAGCTAATCTGGCACTACCCTTGAATTATCATGGTCAGGCCATCTCCTGCTGTAGGGATCAGGGACTAAAAGGGTTAACATTGAAATGGGAAGGGAGGGAGGGGTCTAGATGAGATGAGGTAAGAATTCCGAACTAGATGTGACATAATGGTGGAGTGAGATAAGAACATGTTTAGAGTAAGTTGATAACTGTATTGTAATTTATGATCAAATGTGTAAATATTGGTTTTGTGTGTGTAAACAGTTCATGACGTCAATATATCTCCGAGTTTTGTTATTTGTGTTTGGTGTTTGCTTGGGGTAGAACAAGGTCAGTGTAGGTGAGAGGGAAAGATGGGCTGGGGTTGGGTTTGGCGGTTATATATGCAATACTAATGCAGAAGTGTTTGCCCGCTGGCTTTAACTTACGTCCTCTTTTTATTTAATTTCTGCATCTGTGCAATCAAGTGACATAGGTATTCAGTACAATGATTCTCACTTTCACGTACTAATATAAGCTTCCTTGTCGATGTAATCATGACGTTGCTGTTGTTGTTTGTTTGTGTGTCCGTTTATTGGATGTAGGGGTGGTTAGTTGTTGACTTTTCTATTTAGGTCACCTTTTTATGTCATACTTTGACTGTGATGATACATTTCACGTGTGCTAGTCTTTTTAATCATCTTTCCACTGTTTTCGCTAACTTCACATTTGTTGATCTCTCGAACGTGCCATCAAGCCGAGCGTATATTATATCAATGAAATAAAAGTGTGATGTTTACATTTGGTGGCTGCGCACTGAAATTGTTCCTCTATGTGTGCTTGCGTACGTGCGTGTCGATGAGCTCAGACCCCTGGAGTGAGCGACGCGAACATTTTAGCTGTACAGTAAAATCACACAATAACGTCACAAGCGCTTCTCGGCGAGTCGGGGGCAAAAAGTCTATAAACTATGTCTGACCTACCGATACGCAAAATAAATCACTTGATCCGTTCGATCAATCAAATGCTCACATTTTATCAGTAGAACTGAGCACTCGTGATTTATTTTGTAACGAACATGATTTAATTTCCGTTTAAGCTGGCGTTTGTGGCCTAGATTTTGGTGAGATCTTTCGGCTGCCATTTTCCGTGCATGTATTGCTTTTGCTGATGTCAAAAAGACTCAGTAATACTTTGGTTTTCACGGCCATGCATGTTAAGATGAATACATTATCCATAAATATAAACGCTCATTCGCCCACTATCATGATTAGCACACAGACGTCAGTAACATGATTATCTGTATGAGTCGTTCAGCGCTATTGTTACCATCGAAGTACTTGTACGTGTGAACTATTTAAGGTCGCGGGAACATAGAGAAAAAGAAGGAGACGAATGCCGCAAAAAGGAATCAAAGGCTGATGGAAGAAAACTTATGCGTTTTCATAATGCCGTATTGTACAGCATTTTTTGTTTCTTCTGTTCACTGTTAAAGTTGACATTTACAGTGAAGAAAAAAATATATACACTACATGGATTCACAGCATCATGAAAAGCCTGTAATGCCAAAATGTGAAAAGAACATACAAAGAGAGAAAAAAAAAACATACAAAATCGATACACAAATAACCGGTCGCTCGGCTCCTATACAACTGACACCAAACCAGCAAAAGGTTGCATATGCAACAGAACCATTCATGAGAAAGGACAAAGTGATCCATGGTGTTGTGGTTAGAGATTCGTAAATCTAATTTTCGGAAATCGTGATGGCTAAACTGTTATCTGTTTGCACGACTCGTGATTGACACAACGAAATAATTGTGAAACTCCCAGCACATTCACTCCACACACACACCCTGTCTCCCTATGCATACCTACACTGAACATGCCGACACACGTTTACGTTACCACACCACTGTATTTTGCCGGAGTGTGTGTGTGTGTGTGTGTGTGTGTGTGTGTGTGTGTGTGTGTGTGTGTGTGTGTGTGTGTGTGTGTGTGTGTGTGTGTGTGTGTGTGTGTACAATGTGCTTGCGTGTCTGTGTGCGTGCCTGAGTGTATGCATTCGCTTCATCGGTGTATCGACTGACATGCGTTGATAGACACCACCATAAACACTGCTTGTCTTGTTTGATTCGCTACCGCGGTAGCGCATCCAGGGAAACAGCCAGTGTGAACCAGCACCGATACCCCTCAATTCTTGCACATTTTAACAAATCTGACTTCGAATAATTCAGTTCAATGCCGAAACAACGCGAAAATCATCCAACTGCAAGAGACACAGATACCCGGCCTGAACCCCAGCAGTCTCTGAAGAGCTCATGAGGCTCTATGCCTCCATCAAAAGCCATTTAACCCGTTCAGTGCTGAGAAAATACCACCCAACTGCAAGAGATACAGATCATAATAAGCCCCCGCAGTTTTGGGGGCTCATGAGGCCTCTTGCTGACACCACGTTTTATCTATGTTCCTGGAACAGGTACGTTTTCTTGGTGTTGACTTATCGAAGGTTTCAGAAAAACAGTTTCGTCAACTGGTACCCTGCGGGTTAACCCCTTAGCTTTTACTGACGATATCGTTCGGCTGAAAAGACGCGTCATTACGCGTCTTTTCCGTCGATTGGTATTGTCAGTAACAGTTATGAATTTACTACCTACAGCCGGTCGTCAAGTGGATGGCAACATGTGCTGCTTTAAGCAGAGATTTCATCTACGGCCACAGACTGCAGGGCCGGATCCAGGAGAGGGGGGGGCCCGGGGGGGGGGGCCATGGACCTTCCCCCATAAAAATTACAACATAAAACTTTGATACACTGAAGGATGATCTTTGCTCACCTTGGTGAAAAAAAAAAAAATAAAAAAAAAAAAAAATAAAGCCATACTCAAAACAGTCAAAACTTTGCTTTAGGTGTCTGTTTCAGGTGGTTAATTTCTCCCTATTTTTTTTACCCCCCCCCCCCCCCAAAACATGTAAGTGATCCGGCCCTGGACTGTAAAGGGCGTAAAGCAGCTTTGTGTGCTGTTGCTCGTAGGACCCAATACGGAAATGTTATTACCTTCCTGCAATACCTGCTATGCTATCAAGGACCCCAGCATATGCAATGTTCTTCCCTTCAACAGTATACGCTACTATTATATATATCCTATGTTTCACAGAAACACGGCGCAACGTATAAAACTGGCATTACAGTGTTATCATACCGCAAGACACAATAAGTGAAATGCAGTTAGGCCTCCAGCTTTTGTGTCTAAATGATTAAAAGGGCCAGTCTTAGGCAATAAAAGGTTAACATTCTCAATATCTTCTTCAGATAAATATGTCTTACAATAAGGTTATCACGTAACTTATTTCGTAAAATAAAAGACTTTCTGCCCCTCTTCTTCTTTGCGGGTAGAGGATATCTTCCGTTATTTACAACGGGCAGTATATAAACCTGTCTTAACTTATCCGTACTTACTAGCACAGATTGTGAAAAGAATAGTAGAAAGTCTAAGATTGTTACCCGTTGGTTTTTTTTTTTCTTTCAATCTAAGCCCGCCGTAGACCTGATCGTTTTAATGGGTATTGCCATTTGGTTTCCTCTCGAGTTCAGACGTAAGTGCCTGTTAAAAAAACAACCAAATGCGCAAAAGACCATTGGGCCGACGTCTCTGGCATGAAAACTGCACCGCATAAAAGACACCTGCATAAAATCCCCTCACCTTTCCAGCCAACCAGCAAACATGTTTCGTGTGAAGGCGACTTCACACTCTACGCCTCAAGGTCATTTTCAGTTGTCACCAGAGGACTACATTACAGTTCAGAAGACAGCGACCATGATAGTTTAAATGTGGTGCCAGGAGAGCTCGGCGCATTTCGTTCAAGTCTGGTGCCAGAATAGCTTGGCGCCTACAGGCGCCAAGCTATTTTGGCACCACCCTTGAATTGTCATGGTTGATCCATATATTGTTGCATATCAGGGGTTGAAATGCTTCCAAAACATAAATTATTCTGAGTACAGTCAGTGAAAGCAGCAATACCACACGTGTACCCTTGGTATGAGTATCAAACGTGCTTAGACGGGTTTGAAAGAAACGCTGACACGAACATTAATAACGCATAACTAAGGTCAACTAAGCATATACAAAATCCTGTACCATTAAGTTTCTAAAACCCTTGCACGTACAGTGCAACTTGCTGGAGATGCTCTGACCAAATCTCGAAGGTAGTGCCTGAACGTGTCGTTGGCCTGTCCTCAAAAAAAGTGTTTGTTGCTTGTCCTTTTTTAGTATTGTCCAGCTATTTTCTTGTATTGTCTTTGATTGGAAATAAGATTATATCTACACTCAAGAATAGTGCTTTAATTAACTTGAAGCCTCTACTTATGGCTAGTGTCCGATTAGTTAGGCACCTCTCCTCAAACATGGTGACTGTTTTAACTCTTTAGCTCTGAAATTGAAAGAGATACCCGTCCTCAAAACGTGGAGTCTTTTTAAACTCTTTAGCTCTGAAATTGAAAGACATACCCCCACCCCCACCCCCACCCCCATCTGTTTCCCCCTCTACCATCTACCCGCACCTACCACTCCCTCCCTTCCTCCCCCTTTCTTCCTCTCCACACCACCACCACTACCATCCACCTCTTTTTGTCTTGCTCTATTCATTTCATATTTTTGCCTGTTTTTATATGGTGTTGAGTGTCACTGTGACTGTCACCTGGAATCGTGCCAAGCAATGCACTTGTCCCTTGCAGTCGCTAGTGGAAAACCAATACAGGCAACGAGGAAGTTGTGTGTCATTGCCATTGGTGATGCGTCAATACAAGTGAGGCCATGCATTTTATCTCAAAAGCCAGCGCAGATGAGCCACCCGGAAAAATGACATCTATACCACTCGAGGAATACGATATGCATGTGGTTAGCAAGAGGCATAGATCGTCATGAGCGGGGATCTATGCCTCTTGTAGTTGGGTGATGTCATGTGTCGTGTTTTAGCAGATTTTACCATAGCCCCAAAACTTGTCGTCTCAGGAGGAGAATAAATATAAGTTGGCTTACAATAGGCACACAGTCCTCATGAGACCCCCACGTATGTGGGGGCTAATGACGATCTATGCCCCTTGCAATTGGGTGAGGTCGGGTGTTTCGTGTCTCGAAATGTGTTACAGATTTAACACATCAAACACCTTTCATTTCACCAGCTTGAGAAGAATAATCGTAAATATGGTTAACAAGAGGCATAGATAGTCATGCTCCCCAGCAGACGTTGGGGTTTATGAAGATCTATGCCTCTTGCAGTTTGGGTGGTGCGAGGCATGTTTATGCACACAATGGATTGCAGTTGAGATTCAACGGGATAAAATAATCACTAAGCGACTGTACGGCTCACCCAACTTGAGGTTTGAAGACGAACGCAGCGTTCTCTCTCTCTCTCTCTCTCTCTCTCTCTCTCTCTCTCTCTCTCTCTCTCTCTCTCTCTCTCTCTCTCTCTCTCTCTCTCTCTCATCACTTGAGTAATAGGCATCATGCGTTACCCTTGTGCTGCCTTACATCTGACTGATCGTGTATGTGTGTGTATGTATGTGTGAGTGTGTGTGTGTGTGTGTGTGTGTGTGTGCGTGCGTGCGCGTGCGCGAAATATTTCTGTTTATTATTATTATTATTATTATTATTATTATTATTATTATTATTATTATTATTATTATTATTATCTCTTCTTTTTATTTTCTTTATTTGTCATGTTACCTTTTCTGCTGTTTTATTTATTTAAAATGTTATTAAGGACAGACATGTAAAAAGGCCTGCGTGCCTACTGTCTTCCTGCCGTGAGATGGCCTTATTTGCCTGCTCGGCGTTAAACCCAAATAACTAACTAACTAACCTACTGTCTTCATCCTCAGAAAATAAAGTTTCAATTCAATTCAATTCAATTCTCTCTCTCTCTCTCTCTCTCTCTCTCTCTCTCTCTCTCTCTCTCTCTCTCTCTCTCTCTCTCTCTCTCTCTCTCTCTCTCTCTCTCTCTCTCTCACATACACACAACACACACACAGACTCTCTCTCTCTCTCTCTCTCTCTCTCTCTCTCTCTCTCTCTCTCTCTCTCTCTCTCTCTCTCTCTCTCTCTCTCTCTCACACACACACACACACACACACACACACACACACACACACACGCACGCACGCATGCAAACACTAACACACAAACACACACTTCAGAGACGAGCGTATTTGAACTGTACTCAAGTGAAGTTTCAGTATCCTGGAATTAAACTCCAGAGATTTATATTGGTATTGTTCAGATTGCTCGTATTAAATGGTTCAGCCTACAAAACTTGTACGATATTTGTTTCTTATTGTGTTACAAAGACGAGTCAACATATTTTCAGAAGAGCACTTGACACTCATTTTTACGCTTATAGTGAAGGCGAAATCCAGTATGTGCAGGTGGAATAAATAAGGATCAAGCACGATGTACACATATCCCCTACAAATCGATCAACCACTTAGCCAGCCAAACAACCATTTAACCAAACAACCAGCCAGTCAACCATCCAGTCAATCAATAAATCAATCAATCAATCAATCAATCAATTTACTTGAAATATAAAAAGATAAAGTAATAATTAAGAAAATCAACATAATAATCTATACTAATACACCTATCAAAACAATCAAGGCCGACTAACTACGCATTAACAACTATATACACGGAAGTGCAAGGGCAACTCGATGCCTCATGAGATTTGTACACTCATATCTACACTGATCTACAAAAACGCAACAAAGACCTAACGGATAAACCTCGACGTGTGTGGTACAGCCTTAGGCATACAGCCAAAAATAGTTGGTGATAATCAAAACAAGATATACAAGGCGCAAACTCGGATAGATACATGGACAGTAATATCATGCTGCTTTGTGATTTTGGACCTTACGGCTGAAAGCCTTAATGTCCGAAACCACAGACCTGCACAAAAATTCACTCAAGCTCTTCAAAGCCCAACAAATGACACCAGCTATGGGTCTGTTCCAGTAGCCGCAAAGCACAACGCAGTGCGGTGGAAGATAAAGAGTTATATCAAGACCAAGGCGGGATAAAAAATGAAATATGTATGTGCAAGCCTGTGATTTTGGTCTTTACGGTTTGCGCCGTAAGGACCAAAATCACAGACCAGAACAAGAACGATACCAACAACACCACAAAGCACGCAACACCTGTGTGTGCTGGTCGATGTTCCCATGACGACAGACGTTGACTAGTCGGTGCAAATGTCGGGGAAACTGGGGTATTCCCCCTACGCCTTTCACAGAGCAATCCGCCAATCGATTAAAAACTGCAGCATGCCGTAAGAATGGTTAAGCATGTGTAATGTTCTGTAGTTTTAAAAAGTACCCAAAGCAAAACAATCAAATTGATATGTCATTTTCTTTTATTAAATCCTTTGGCTGTAGGTGGCGGGTTTTGTGGCGACGATTCCTGCAGGATGTCAGAGTGTTGTTATTCCTGCAGGATGTCAGGGTGTTGTTATTCCTGCAGGATGTCAGGGTGTTGTTATTCCTGCAGGATGTCAGGGTGTTGTTATTCCTGCAGGATGTCAGGGTGTTGTTATTCCTGCAGGATGTCAGGGTGTTGTTATTCCTGCAGGATGTCAGGATGTCAGGGTGTTGTTATTCCTGCAGGATGTCAGGGTGTTGTTATTCCTGTAGGATGTCAGGGTGTTGTTATGCAGGATGTCAGGTTGTTGTTATTCCTGTAGGATGTCAGGGTGTTGTTATTCCTGCAGGAATCATGGCGACAAAAGCCGCTACCCGACAGCCAAAGGGTTAATAACATTTTAATTCCTTTCAGGAAGACAGTACATTATCAACCAATACGAAATTAAAAGCGAGTTTCTATTTTGTGACGCGACGGCGATGCGGTATGTGACGCGACAAAACAAATGTAGCTGAGTGGCAGGCAAAAAAGGTTTCTTACATTGACACAAATCGCGCAACTTATTCAGTTGCCGTATAAAATCGTTAACTCTTTCTACCCCAACACCGAAATCCATACATTTTGCCGTTGTCCTCTGAAGACTGCATTGCAGTGCAGGACATAGTTCGACCATGATAGTTCAAGGGTGATGCCAGAATAGCTTGGCGCCCATAGGCGCCAATCTATTCTGGCATCACCCTTGAACTATCATGGTCGAACCTTATCTTGCTGTGGCGTGTCAGGGGTAGAATGAGTTAAATAAGTTGTCGTGTACTGAATTTCTTCACTTCAAATTTTCTGTTTTGATGAGATAAAAGTCTGTCGCCTGCTTATGCCGTTTGGCGCAGCAGTTGCACCGCGCATATGCAGGACACCCATTCTTTATTTCTGTTTTCACCATTTTTGTCACAGTCACCACCACTTTATTTCCACAGTCACGTCAGTCGAAAAATGAAAATAACAGCCGCGTAATGTTGTCTAGAGCATTGCTGGTTTCCTAATACAGCTTTACAGTCGGAGGTCAAAACGTAACGCCAAATGCCTCGGAAAGTCTACATCTTTAATTTCAAATTACATTCAGTAATTTTGCACTCAACTGTCGTGGTTTTCCTTCACAAAACTATAGTACTACTACGACTACAAATAATAATAATAATAATAATAATAATAATAATAATAATAATAATAATAATAATAATTAATAATAATAATAATAATAATTATTATAATAATAATAATAATAATATATAATAATAAAGAAGTAGTACATAGAAAGTTATAAAGCAAACGCAAACGTGGAAGAAGAATATCAAAAACTAACAGGTAGTTAGAAAGAATCAAGACTGCGTCAGCTGCTGATTGCTGGGCTGGGTCAGCTTTTAGTATGGAACTGTACACTACTTGGCTCGCTTACGACTGTGCTCACATTTTTTTATTTTTTTTTTACTGGGTTACTTGCAAGAAGATTGAACAGACGCTCATGGAAAAGCCCCAGCACGGTGACTTGTTATTGTGTATTCGATAGCAACTGAGTAAACAGTACGTCCATCAGCAAAGACTGGACTCACCTACATGAGGCATAGATATTCATGCGCCCATGCAGGATGCCGGAGCACTTGAGAATCCGTGCCTCTTGCTGAAGGTTGCTCGTCTCTTAAGTGTAGCAAACCAATCGTAGATTTCTATTGCTAAAACAAAGGTATCATCAGATATCTAGTCTGAAAACTAAAACTTTAACGCCTTCACTGACGAGACCAAAAACAAACAAAAGTAGGAGCCAACTGCAAGAGGCATAAATCTTCATGAGTCCCCGCAATTGCGGGGGCTCATGAAGATCTATGCCTTTTGCTAAGTTGCTAAGGTCCATATTGCTCAGAAGTCCCGGTCTCTGGCATTGACTGAATTAACAAGAATTTCACAACTGCCGGTGTAATCCGACTGCGACCACTGTGCCCTAGCGCTGCATGTTGATATGTACTGCAGTGTCACATTTGCATGGCCCTGGACTTGGAGTGTGTACGCCAATTGTGGTGCTGTTTATGTCAGTATCTCATTAGGTCATGCAACGCTATCTCATCGGGTTACATATCCTACAAGGAAGTACGCATGCACGCGGCAAAAGCAAATTGTATGGTTATCTGTTAGTGACAAAAATAACGTATTTACCAAAAAAGGAGCAGAAATTATAAGGTTCAGGTTTTTACAGCAAAGCATCCGTGTCTCGTCTGCAAAAACGTAAAGCTGTAAAAATAAATAATTAAATAAATAATGTTTTTTTTTTTAATGTTGTTTGTGAATGTGTGCGTGCGTGTTTGTGTTTTCGTGAGTGTGTGTATGTGTGTGTGTGAGTGAGTGTGTGTGTGTGTGTGTGTGTGTGTGTGTGTGTGTGTGTATGTGTGCGTGTGTGTGTGTGTGTGTGTGTGTGTGTGTGTGTGTGTGTGTGTGTGTGTGTGTGTGTGTGTGTGTGTGTGTGTGTGTGTGTGATGTTGTTATTGTTGCTGTTGCTACTGGTTGTTATCTTGCTCTTGATCCATGTTTGTTTCTGTTATTTCAATTTCTCTGGAAACAATTAAATGTGATTCAAATTAATTATGCTTTTGTTTTAATTTATCATATTTCATTTTTTTATCGTTTAGTTTTGTTTGCTGTCTTTCTTCACAAGCACTTAAAAACATCAAACTAAAAAGGAGTCACCAAAGTCTTATAACTGCACACACTCGAGTCCCGAATTCACCTTCACATTTTCGCACGCTGCATTCAATGTGTGACAGGTTGAAGATACTTGACACGGACGACACACCACCCGGAAGAAATACTCATGCTACACCTACTGGGAACTCTTCCGAAACATCCGCACTTTACTTCTGTATATGGGTCACTGTCGCGAGGTAAGGTCAAAAGTGTAAACGATCTGTAATTTTGAACCTTACAACTTGAACCGTCTGGTCCAAAATTACGGATTAAGAGGGAATCATTATTAATTGGCCGTCAGTAGCGGTTTTTGTCGCGATGATTCCTGCAGAAATCATCGCGACATAAAGCGCTGCCGATAATCAAGGTTTGGAGGGGGGAGGGGCCGGAGGGGGGATGGAACAATATCAGATAGTGTAAAGGTTACAGGCTGGGGAGGGTGGGCAGCATGGAGGAAGTTTGTGAGTGTTCTTTGGGCTAGGGGTATGCAGGGTGGTGGTAGTGGGGTCCTGTAGTGGTTTCAGTTTTGTCAAACGTGACTGAGCTAGACCAGCTGTGAGGTCCAAAATCTTAGACCAAAAACACTTGGAAATGTTTACAAAATTGACATGGCTTGCAAAACAACTTCCTGAATGCACTATTTCAGTTGCAGGTTATCAGCAGTTACGTTTAAAAACACACACAAGCATTCAACTTCCTTCTTGCGAATTGACTGGGGGATGGTGATGGGGGTGGGAGATCGGGGATGCAAGGGCCGCATGGTGACATCGTTATAGTACTTGTTCTGGCGATTTTCCAGCTGATAGGGGTACAGGGCATATCTGTTAGAAATCAAATACTAAAGGCTAAAAGTTATCTGCGTAAAGTGAAATTAGGTGGGGGTTGGGCGAGTTAAAAATGGGTTAACAAAGTTGTCTATACACACAGGTATTCGGTGTGTGTTTGTCACGGTTTGAAGATCCCAACTTGTACCCTTTTGCACACCCACACTGTACGTGTTTTTAAAATCGTTGTAAGTTTAACGTCAAAGATACCAAGCCGTCAGACGAACTTAAAGAAGTACCCAACGGAGAAAGAAACACGCTTAGATAAGACGGGTACAACACAATTTATTAATATTTCGGGTAAATACCCTTTGTCAAAATAGACAAACAGACAGATTAGCCGCTACTTATCTTCATTCGCAGAAGGAATGTGGCAACTGATTATTGATTAGTATTATTGATTGATTGTTTGTCAGACGAACATGCATACACAGTGATCTGAGCAAGAGGCATAGATCCTCATGAGCCCCCGCAACTGCAGGGCTCATGAGGATCTATTCCTCTTGCAGCTGGGTGGTGTTCATTTTTAACTAGTCAGTTGGTGGTGTTCACTTTTTCTCAACATTGAAGGGGTTAATCATTTAAGTTAATTTGCCATAGGAAAAAAAATTTCCTATAGGAAAAAAAGGCCAGGTGCGAAAAAAACTTAAGTGCTCTAATTTTTTCCCCCGCCAATTTTTCTACACAAAACTTTTCATTAGATTCAAGATTCAAGATGACTTTATGACTTTATTAACTGTAGGGGGAAGAGGGTGGGTGTGCAACGAACTTCTGTATTGAGTGGCTCCTTGCTTAGAAGGAAATAGGATGTGCTTATTTTTAGTTTTTACAATCAGATTAAATGTGCAGACAAGTCTCATGACTCCCCTTTTACTTCATGGAAATTTAAACCCGTGGAAAGAATACAGGCTCTTGTTCGGGTCAGGCAGGGTCGGAGGTGACGTGGTGGGTATGGAGAGGGAGAACTAAGAGAATTTTCCTGGTGGAGAAATCAAAGTCCATTGTTGTTTTTCCACTGATCGTGAAGTACTAAACAAGGATTCATTCTTCACACGTCCAGTTATTAATTAACCCATTCACTGCCGAGAAAAAAATTAACGGGATCTATAACCGCAAGATGCATAGATCCTCATGAGCCCCCGCGACTGCGGGGGCTCATGAGGATCTATGCCTCTTACTCAGTGAGACCATGCTCTTTAGTTATTCTGTTTTTCTGTCCGATACAGTGAGCAAAGATTTCAGAAACAAAACTGAATGTACTTCTGTCGGCAGCCGAGAACGGGTTCAAGCCGCCGTGTGACGAACACAAACGCACTTTGGCAAAAAGGACACAGAACACGCCCTTGGTGCACTTCTGAAAATGGCAAGGACTCTCAGCAACGCCGGAGGGGTACACTAACCGGTGGGGGTTGGGGATTGATGGTATTTATTTTCAGGGAGATTTTCCTAATATGAGCGCACTCCTGAAAAGCCCATGCTGTGTCAGTAGGTCACACTATCTATTCAGTACAACGAACGGCTGCCTATTTCACGTACATGCGCAAACTTTACTGAGTTGATAAACCTCTCAAGCATTTCTCAAACAAAATCCAACGACTGCTTACTTCACGTCCTATGAGTATGCACAATGGTTAATTCTTGACAGATCGCACGACTGCTTACTGCACGCATTAATGGCTGCTTATTTAACGCTACATTCGCATGTGCAGTAGTGAGCTGATGAGATCTTTTCAAGTATTCCCGGGCTGTGTCATTAGGTCGCACTATTCTATTCAGTACAACAAACGGCTGTTTATTTCAAGTTGTGTGTATATGCACAAACTTTAGTTGATAAACCTTTAAACAATATCCAACGACTGCTTACTTAACGTCCAAGGAGCACGCACAATGGTTAATTCTTGACAGATTGAAAGACTGCTTACTTCACATTATAATGGCTGCTTATTTCACGCTATAAGCACATGTGCAATAGGAAGTTGAAAAGTTTTCTTCAAAATTCAACAAACAAAAGAGAACGTCTGCTTACTTCACGTCATCTGCGCAAGCGCAATGGAATGAAATTCATACAATATTTTATTCGCAAATAATTGGCTCGACTGCTTATTTCACGACTTCTGCACATGCGCATTGCCCACTCGTTCTTATCAGCCGGCGCAAAACATCCGGCTTTAAATGTAACCGAAAATTTTCACCCGCACTACATTTTGCGGTCGAGAAGTCCGTTTTTGCGTTTGTACTCCTTCATATAACAGACCCATTCTATTCCACTTCCAAACGTAGTTTGATAGCGGAACAGTCCGGGTAAATATTGTAGTAGAATGATCACATACTGATTATCACATATTTCACTTTCAGTTTGATCCGTCGTGGTGGTGTCAGTGGAGAAGATCGATAGCGTAAATTTATACACTTCGTGAAAAATTCGCTTCTCACCATCAGTTTGATATTTGTTCCTAGATATTGTGTAAGGGGACAAAACTCATACAACCTCCCCTTTTTTGTCAATGATTGCATTAAGTGTACACGAGTTACTCCTCCTGCCCAGTGAAACGTTGCCGTACTGAGTAACATACAGTAATCTTGAGATATAACTAAACGCCATGGGTTCCATATATGTTTATTTTAAGCGAAGTCATTTACTTTTGATTTCATTTACAACAAGGTGGGATGTAATTACCTACATTTTCTCAACGGTCCAGCCGTTCTTCTGTTTTGTTTTGTATTTTCTATACGGCCGTTTACTACTTGCGGCCCTGTAACAATAGTGACTAAAGTCTTTGAAAGAAGAAATATTGAGTCTCCTTGTAATGTAATTTGTTCTAATAGTTCACTGTACGCAAAATCCATGTAGTCGTGACTTCATTTTATATCCAACGTTTGTTATATCTGACCTCGCCATAAAATTAATTATCCCCCACCCAGGTCTGCTCTGGGTGACATGGATGGGGTTAACAACTTTTTCGTTTCCAGGGTCACCCTGGTGAACCCCACAGGGCGGTTCTGTTTTTATTTCTTCTTGGGCTTACGTTTCTGTCTACCCTTTTTTCATTCACCTGTATTTTCCTATTTTACATTCTCCCTTTTGCCTGCGCTGTCTATAATCCTTGATACTGGATGAATTGTTAATAGTCTGCTGCACCGAAGAGATGATAATTTACTAGATTGCGGTTAAAGCATGTCTATATATCATTTCACTGTACACATTTTATGATTGTGATAAT
Source organism: Semisulcospira habei (assembly GCA_036245525.1). NCBI lineage: Eukaryota > Metazoa > Mollusca > Gastropoda > Semisulcospiridae > Semisulcospira > Semisulcospira habei. The sequence goes on from BTPG01000003.1 coordinate 92,288,086, forward strand.
TTAATATTCTACTCTTTTTTTGTAAACTGGTTCGATCAATTAACATAAAGAGACAGAGTCGTATGTCGTATGTTTATTTTGCGTGACTGCTTGGCGACATACATATTGAATAATACAATCAATACTCTGTTGTTGTTGTTGTTGTTGCTGCTGCTGCAGTTTTTTTTTTCTGCTTCTGCTGCTGTTTGTTGGGTATTTTTGTGTTTTTGTGTTTGTCACAATTTATTTTAATCATTATGCAGTATTTTCTTTCGTGGAGAACTTTCGTTCTATGTTGTGTGTTGCGGTCATGGCATGTATTTTTTTAGTGACGTCAAGAACACGTGACGTAAGATGTGTGTTTGGAACATGTGACGTAAGATGTTGGTTTGAAGAGTCACGTCACTGTGAATCGTTTGGAAGACAGTCAGACATGAGAGATTTTTGCTCTCGAGTTAAAAGTTAGTTTTTGTGAGGAATTGAGGCGGTGTGGTGTGCCTCGTGTTATCTATCGAAGGATAGAATGTTAGTGAAGCTAAAGGCTCAATGTTGGTTGTGTAAACACAGTAAGTAGTTGTGTATAACTACGCATGTAACCGGCTAATAATAACGGTGACTTTGTCAACGGTCATCAGTCGTGGGCGCTGGGACAAGCACGAGATAGTCGAAGACTGAGTAAACTTTTCACGCATCTTTGGGTATGTATTTGTTTATTATATAGCTGATTCGCGTTTGTTAAGTAGTAGATTCGGAAAATGTATTAGTTGTTCGGCTCTAGATCGGAGATTGTATGACATCCGGCGCGCGTCGGCGAGTTTGCGGTGTCGTCTGGCGATCAGCGCGCAGGGATGAATGGGGCAAAACGCGAACTAAGAGTTGGTTAGAGTAGCGTCCCCTACCTTAGGCCTTATGGAGTCTAAAGTAACAGATTTGCGAACGTACGCCTCTAAACTATTGCCTGAAGCTAAATTGCGATATTTCCGAAAGTTAATAGACGTTGATGGAGTTGACCCTTACGATATTCCAAAGTCTTCATGGTCAAATTCGGTCGAAGATTTGCCTGCTGTAGATTATGCAGCCATTGTAAATTACTTCGTGTTGGGCTGTTCTGCTTACACTTGTGAAGATTTCAAAGCGTACAAGAGTCTTCAGGCTTACAAGTTATTTGTGTCAGGTTGGGTCAGGGACATACACACCTTCAAACCAGATGGATGTGCAAATGTTATTGTAACGGCAAAGGTCAGTATTATTTCAATAACTATTAACTATAAAAATTATCATGCTTGACTTACTCTTTATAAAACTAAGTCTAGACCAGTGTCGTGACATAGTGTCAAAGTAGGCTACACGACCAGCCCCGTAATTTTTTTTGTTTTATTGAGGCCAAATTTGTCATTGTTTTTGTACAGATCATCTAGTGCATTTTATTTTGGTTTTCTTAAAGAAAGGATACATTTAGGCCTACCTACCACCATCCACTATTAAGGTAGACATAGCAAAGAGGAATGGCCTTAGTCGGCTGACTACATTATTTAGATTATTTACTCTTGTATCACATTTTTATTAAAACGTGTATAAAATATTATTTATTTATTGGTATTGTATATTTAATTCCCCACCTAGAGACTAGTTCAGTTTGTTCATATTTGGAAATTATGCAGGATTGATCACTGCTGTATGAAAAAATAGGTATAACGTACTATAAATATAATTCTTTTTATCTGAGGCGACCCCAGGTGAGTGCATTGCTATCCTAGAATTTGACTAAGTAAGCTGATAATTAATGCAGAGACCCCCCCCCCCCCCCCCCAAATACTTTTAGGCTTAGCCACCTAGGCACCTACACTATTTAAATATTCCAATAATTAGGTCTAATATTTTTATTTTAATGCGCTTGCAGGTTATGCATTCACAGAGTCTGAATGACAAGCCACTTGTTCCTTGGCTAATATGCACAGCAGACGGAGCAATCATTACTGCCCACTGCACCTGTATGGCCGGAGTTGGTGAGACCTGCACACATGCTGCAGCACTGTCATTTGCCTTGGATGCCCATTCTAGGGTAAAAGAAAATGCAACCTGCACAGGCGTAAAAGCTTATTGGAAAATACCAGGAAACGTAACTGGAGTTCTGCCTAAACCTGCTTATCAAATAGATTTTACTTCTGCTGACCAGAGAAAGAAGAAACTTGATAAACTTATTGATAATGTTTCAGAAGATGCCACACCCCAAAAGGGCATAAAGCCATTGGACTGTGATGCAGAACCAACCCAAGAGGAGATGACAGATTTTTTTTCTAAGCTGAAACAGAGCAATAGGAATAGTAATCTACTCAAAGTAACTCCACAATACTGTAATGATTATAAGGTGGCAGTCCCATGTACAGAATCTGATGAACTGAACTGCAGTCCATCACTTTCTTTGCCAGCTGACCTGAGAGATTTGAAACAGGATGACTTAGTGGGGAAATCTTTAAAATGCCTGCAAGAGACTTGTCGCACTATTGAGATTAAAGTACAACAGTTTGAGACTGAGCTTATTGAACAATCCACACAAGGACAATCTCAAAGTAAGAATTGGTTTTCTGTTAGAGCAGGACGAATTACAGCTTCCAATTTATATGCTGTATGTCACACAAGTATTGACAAACCTGCCCCATCTCTTGTAAAAAAGATCTGTTACCCAGATAAAGTCCTCTTTACCTCTGCTCAGACAAAATGGGGTAAAGAAAAAGAAAGTCAGGCAAAAGAGATGTATCGCACTGTTTGTGAGAAAGAGCATGATAACTTTGTCATTAGAGCATGTGGAATATTTGTTCCAACAGAGTACCCATTTATGGGTGCGACACCAGACGCCATGGTAAATTGTGCATGCCATGGGAGTGGTTGTCTGGAAATTAAATGTCCTTATAAACACAGAAAGCAGACAATAAAAGAGGCTATATCTTCCGACGCTGCATTTTGCTTAGCTATTGTTAGTGGCTCCATTGCATTGCGGGAGGATCACCCATACTACTCTCAGGTCCAAGCGCAGATCTTCCTCACAAAGTCAGCATATTGTGACTTTGCCGTGTGGACCACAGCTGACCTGGCCATTGTGAGGGTTTTCCCAAACCAGATATTTTGGGATGATTGTGTGTTACAGGCAACAGCTTTGTTTAAAATGGCGATTCTACCAGAGCTAGTTGGTAAATGGCTGGTTCATGACCCTTCAGTTAATCAGAACAAAAGTGCTGAGACACAAGAAGGGAAAGAATCAGATGCAGGTGCAGAGGGAGTCATTTTCTGTGTTTGTCGGAAGCAAGAATATGGGAAAATGATTGCCTGTGACAACAAAGGATGCAAGATTGAGTGGTTTCATTTTGGCTGTGTAGGACTTAAAAGGAAACCAAAGGGTGTGTGGATCTGTCCACCGTGCGGAGGTCAGAGCACACATGGATTTTAGTATCACACCTGCCCCCATCTTACGCCAGCCTCCTGTAATTTATTTCTGTGCCAAATTGTTAAGTGTAATTACAATAAACATTTACATTCATCACATTCTGTAAATTAACACTACAAAACCAAACAAAAAAGTTTTCACAACAATTTCAATTCAATTCAATTCAATTGGTTTATTAAAAGTCTACACACAATCATCGTCCCATTCTCACATATTTTCACATGATACTTTTAATAATTAAAGAAATGAAATAAAAAGGAAAGAATTACAACTCTAATAATAACATTCATTATATAGCAGTACAATATGCCATATGGTAAATCATTGTCTTTGGTCAATAAACGAAAACAAATGCACCAGCAAAATTACAATATTTTGCAGTATTTGTCAATATCATCACTATTTCCTCATCAATTGATTCTTTTCAATATAACATCTATTTACATAGGGCTACATTACATTTTTATTTTGTTATCGTTAAATATTTTTTAAATGGCATCACATTTAGAGAATATTACTAAATAGATATATTTTATACAAAGTACAAGTAGGCCTACATTGTACATTCTTGAAAGATTTAGTTTTCAGTAATTTCACAGTAATCTGTACATTAAGCTTGATATGTCCACTGTAGGCCACTACAGTAATTGAAGCTTATTTTCCAACTGTATGTGTAAACATTTTATCACTCACTAAAGGTTTCATAACCATTTAATAGAGACAGATTGCTTAACTCATTCTACCCCAAGACCGAAATCCCCCAAACTTTGAAGTCGTCCTCTGAAGACTGCGTTGCAGTGCAGGACACAGATCGACCATGATAGTTCAAGTGTGATGCCAGAATAGCTTGGCGCCCTTAGGTGCCAAGCTATTCTGGCATCACCCTTGAACTATCATGGTCGATCTTCATTTTGCTGCGGTGTTTTCTGGGGTAGAATGAGTTAAAGCAACTATCAATACATAACAGCCATTCATTGTGATAAGACATATACATTACTTAGTTTTAGACAATGGTTATAATCAATTATCACTCTTTTATTTTATAGTCTATTAAATTTTTTTCGCCATAACAACATTAATTGCTGCCTTGTAACTTTTTTTTTTAACATGAAGCAATTTGCAATGCTGACTTCATTATTAGTCTTTGCATCAATCACACAGTGGCTCAAAGGTCGCTAAGTAACAGGCTGATTGTTAAATAATACCATTGCAGAGGTTGACAACTGCACAACCAACAGTGACAATCTTGTCTAATGTGGTAACCTCTTCACCTTCTCGATGAAAAAGCAGGTCTATTGGAATAGTGGTGTTCAAAATTGTAAATTTGTTTCTCAGAAGACCTATGATGCGTTCTACATGAATGCGCAGATGTGCCAGTTTTCTTGTTGACTCTATTTCTGCAGATGTCAGCTGACTTTTACCCTTAGTGAACGCTGGAATTTTAACCTCGGCTCCCTGCATTGCCACTAGTTCATGAATATCAAATCCTCTGTCTGCCAAAACAAGATCATTAGGTAGTAAATTATTTAAGTATCCACTGCAATCAGTAATTTTTTTGTCAGTTGTCCTCCCACCCCAACCCTTGGATATAAATGAAATATGGCCCTGTGGTGTTATGGATATGAGATATTTAATGGTATTGTTGTGTTTGTAGTGTGACCAAGTCATAGCGCTGGTGTCAGAACAGGAAGGCCTTTCAATGAATATTTCAAAACAGTCTATAATTGAAACAACACGTTTCCATGGATAGACTAGAAATTGTTCAGGCAGACTTGCTCTAATGCACTGTCGCTCAGGCCAAAACACCATTGGTTTCATTCGATAATAAAGAATGTTTAGTGTTTCATTGAACACTTTGTAGGCAGTTGTTCTCGATACGCAAAACATGTATGCTAGGTGCGGAAGTGGAGTATTTAATCTTAAATGGATCATTGTCAACATAAATGATTGAAACGAAGACAGAGCACGACGCTTGTTTGATGGCAAATGACTGCAGACAAATGTAAATAAAGTAGACAAGAGAGCGAAATCTGTAAGACCTGTGAAATAACGGACAGTATCATCCTGGTCTCTGAGTGATTCTTGGTTCATTTCTTTCTTTGACAGCTGTTCTTTTAGATCACAGTTTTCTTTAATTACTTTGCTAAGTTCCTCTCTGAGCAGGTTTTCTTCTTGTTGTGTCAGCGTGCTCAGTGCAACAACCTCAGTCTGGCAATAGCTACCTCCATCTTCACCCTGTTCAGGAGGTGGTGTCCCAGCTGCTGCACTGTCGGTCTCATCATTCATGTCATTTGGCTCACTTATCTCCTCACCTCTAGACGCCTGCTCAGCAGCTTTCTTTGTTCTGCGACTGCACAGTCTATTATAACTGAAACAAAGGACATGAAAATATAGCAATAAAACTTGTCATCTCTGGAATTTTTGACTAAACTACTAAACGCCATACACTTATAAGACAGCACCAAAAAAACTTACCAGTTTAATTGGACTTAGCTGCAAATATGAACTTGCATTTGAAGTTAAGGCATCAAAATAGAGGACCTGCATCACTTTCAATATGCTGGACCACTGTGTGGTCTTCAATGCCTTCACAGTACACTTCCTAACAATCAATATTGATCAGGATGTCTTTTTTAAGCCTTCCATAAATGAACAGTATACTTAATATTTTTTAAAAATATAAACTAATCTTAAACACAACTGAGACTGCTAAGTATCTTGAAGCTAAAATCATAAACACAACAAATAAATATTAAAGATACCTTTACTTATTATTTGTCTTGATTGAAAGTTGTATTGTTTAATAATTAAAAGTATCTTTAATATTTCTTTGTTGTGTTTATGATTTAAGCTTCAAGATAGTTTGCAGTCTCAGTTGTGTTTAAGATTTTTTTTCTCAATGCTTGCATCACTGCACTGTTTAGTGCTTTGTTCTTAAATGTCGTTTGCTTTCATCTTATTCAATAAACTCATATAATTTTTGTCATTTTTGGTCTTGTTCTTTTTTTTCTGTTTTGTTTTATATTAGTTTCTATTTCCACAAGTATGCCTAAATTTGCTACTATATTCTTATCTCTGGTTCTTCCTCAAACCTCTCACACAATCAGCTCTTCCTGTGGCTCTTATTGATGCTAAGACATGCTTTGATACATCTGCCTTGTATTGTTTAATAAATAATATCTTTACCATTAACATTATTTTTTTAATATCTTTAATAATATATCTTTAATCGTTTGCCTAGTATCTTTAATATTATTTTCTTTGCTGTGTTTATTATTTTATAATATAGTTTTTCACAGTGAAGACATTACAAATGAGTAAAGAATAGTACCGAGCAGCACTGAAACCCTTGCACAGGGAGTGTCCTAATTTAAGTGTAGGTTTCCAACTGGGACTGTTGACATCTCCAACGTATGCCTTGACACCTGAAATAATATCAATAATAATCAATCATCTTGCTTTAACACTAATGTTCATCATAACAAATTTGTTAATTTATACAATAATCACCGTGTTCTGATTATTATTACAAAAGATGAGTCCATAATAATGGGAGAAACACAAACAAAACCTGGAACCGACACATGACTCCTTGCTTTAGTCAGTGGAATGAATCACTACATATTATTTTACTGGGAATTTAACAATCGAAGTAACTATGCCAAATTTAAAATAACAATCAGTTCTAATGTATTGAATTACAATAAATGAAAGCCAGTCAGCAAGCCTATCTGATGATTGAAATGTAGGTTTACACACTGACTGAGCAGCCTACTGCTGACTAGCTGTAGTCAGTAGGCGTGTACCTAAGTCCTAAGCAGTATGTACAGTACTGTCACAGTGTCAGTAGTCACACAAACTCAATCCAGTTATCCACAATTATCAAGGCCTGAATATTATGACTTAAATTCAAAGACTTAAATGTATTCTGATCTAAGTACAATTTTATCTGATGACTTACCGTTCACAAAATGATCGGAACAAACGTGTTTTCTGCCCTTGGACTCGAAAGTTACTGTCTTCAGTTGCAGTTGTGCTATCCACTCTCTTCGTCGTCTTGTTGTCAATTCTTTCATTGATTCTCCCTTTTTATTTATCACATTGGGAATAGAGTAGAACCGACGATCTGGCTCCCGATCCGATCTGTTGTGACACAACTTTACACAACACTTTTGAACCATTTTATTTGCGCCCAAATGCTAGTCGATCTCTTCTCAAAACCAACACGGAAGTGACGGAAAGGAAACAAAGAAGGCCTACAGTAGGAAAAGACAACTCGTCCCTGCACAACGCGTGTTGCCCCATAGCCGAATGATCGAAAAGTTTCGTAGAGCCTATTGATTTTGAAATGAATGATTCGGATCGTGGTGAGAGGTTATGTGTTGTGCGGAGATATGTCGTATTCGTGTGTGTGCATGGTATTTCGAATCGACCGTTATTACGATATTTATTCGATGTCGGAAACGATCGGGAATAGGCGACAAGGTCCGGAAGCCGTTAGCGGTCGTCATCGCTACAGTGTCGTCATTCCGGCGGAAGTATCTTTTAAGCAATGGCGGATGTCTTATGGAGAGATACGTTTTATATGTTGTATAGATGCCCCTTATCACCAGCTGAGAAGTTGGACTTGTGTATGCTTCATGTGAAAATGTAATCAATCAACGTGGTGTACGAGATAGCAAGTTGATCCTGGCGGTGTGCGTGTGGAGCTTCGACGTGCCATCGCGAGAGACAGTGCGATTATTCGACCAGTGGTGTGACTGAATCAACGAGAAGCGACGCTACATTCATCTTTATTCCAACAAGCAGCGACGCTACATTCATCTCTATTTACGGTCGGAGTAATCAAACTGTTTGATCGTTCGAGGATCTAAGCATTAATTAGTGTCAGTTATTTTCGACAGACATTGAGATGTGACATCGTAGTGGAACAATAAGTGTAGGATGTGTGGTTAGTGCTGTGAACATTGTGCGAATGGTTAAGGGTGTGCGTGTATTACAGGTGCATGTGTGAATTGAGCGAATATTGTGTAGGTTTGTATACGTCCTGTCTGTTGTTTGTCGTGCGAATGAGAAGATCAAATCATTAAAATCGAACTAAATATCCAGATATTCCGTGTGACATATATTCTTCCTCCCTGGTGTGACAATAATTTGGGGGCTCGTCCGTAGATTCGAACCACGGTTATTTCCAGATTCGAGATCACAATTTAGTGATAACGATTGGGAATTAATCTTGGCGATTCGAGCCAAGGATTTTTGTATCTATTTACACTGGCACGTAAGCTTTGGCTTGACCAATAGTATAACGATAGCGTTATCGGTTCAGGTTACTTACTGTGTAATTTTTTAGTGTAGTCTAAATTTACGCACCAGTGTAATTTTCTGTCATTACCAAAGGACACTCGGAATTGCTGGATAACCTGTGGGCGGTTGGAGGGCGTTGTTTAACATCGGGCGGCATTCAAGCTCCGAAGCTTCGCCATCATTATATTCATCCCTTCCGTTTATTCAGGTACCGAGTTGTGTTCGATTGTCAGCGTTAGTGGAGACTAACCGATTGCGCGGATTGTCATACAAGTACAGAGTAAGGTTTGATATTATTACTTTCCTTGATTATCTGTAGACGTATAACTGCCGCAGTGTATTAGATTTTCTTATTTCGCATTTGTTTTGTCCTTTCGTAAAAAGAGTTAGTGGAGACTAACCGATTGCGCGGATTGTCATACAAGTACAGAGTGTAGGTTGTAGTGCTACTTCCCTTGATAATCTGTAGAGGTATAACTTCCGCAGCGTGATATATATATTTTTTATATTTCGCATTTGTTTTGTCCTTTTGTAAAACGGGTTACGCCAAAACTTGTTGACAGATCAACAAAAGTTCACGTTGATAAATGGTTATCGACAGCTTATAAACAAGCGATAGTTGAAGTCATTTTGTTGTTGTTGTTGCACGGATTCTGGGCAGTACAAACAAACTTAGCCGTCATGCCCGATACAAGGAGTAGTAGAACAAGATCTGAGAATCCTAGCAGATCAGAAATGGAACAAGAACCAGATATGAAAACCAGGATGCAGGCTTGGAAAGAAGAAGGAGAACTATTGAGTTTAGCGGGGAACGACTTAACTGCATATGTTCTGGATGAGAAAAAACGTTGGTCAGAGCGGCAAGAACGAGAAGCGGAGTTAGCGCGGCAAGAACGAGAAGCGGAGTTAGCGCGGCAAGAACGAGAAGCGGATCGACGAGAGCGAGAAGCCGAGCGTCAGACACATTTGAGAGAATTAGAAATTCAGGCAGAAGGTCGGCGTATAGAAGGAGAACAGAACAGAAACAACAACGCGCAAGATCGACGCAGGATTAAAAATCAAGTTACCATTTTTTGAAGATGGAGATGATTTAGAAGTCTTTCTATGGAAATTTGAAAAGGTCATGAGAGCAGAGCGTATTCCAGATGACGAATGGGGATTACACCTGATCGCATTGCTAAAGGGGAAAGCAGCAGAAGCTATCACGCACATGCAGCATGTTGATTTAGAAGATTTCGAACAGATTCGCAAAGAATTGCTGAAGAAGTTCCGTTTGACATCAGAAGAGTACAGAGAAAAACTGAAGAATGCCAAGAAGAAAAATGACGAAACAGCCAGAGAACTCATGAATCGGATTACGCAATGGATAACCCGATGGATTGAACTTTCAGGGAGAGAAAAGAACTTTGACAGTATTGTAGAATTATTGGCAGTGGATACCTTTTTGGACGCACTACCAAAAGAGCAAGCTACGTTCGTACGAGACAGAAGACCAGCTAACGTAGATGAGGCTACTGAAGCAGCAGAAACCTACGAGGTGTCAAGAGGAAACAGAGGACATGAGAATAGAAGTATGTTCAGAGATAACAACAGGGACAGATTTAGACACAGAGATAGTCCGTCACCTAAAAGGGATCATAGTAAGCAAGAATTGCGTGACAATAGATCACCAAACAAACATGGAAATCAATCTTTCAAGAACAGAGTATCATTTAAGATCGAATGTTTCAATTGTGGAGGACCCCACAAAGTAGCAGTATGTCCAAACAGAAAACAGAATGCGTTGTACGTACAACCTACATGTGGATCGATGCATACTGCGGGTTGCAGTTGTACAGCGACGCACCACCAGCACCATGAAAGCATAGACCACCACCCACTGAGAGTGGGAATGCCTTACCTTGAAGAAAGGTTGGAAAGAAATCACAAAATGGCGCTATGCGACAAATGCAGCAAGATAAATTATCAGCCATCGTGTCAAGTAGAAATAGAAGGCAAGGAAGTACCAGCATTGAGAGACACAGGAGCCACGATTAGCGTCGTTGATACAAAATTGGTGCTAGAAAACAAATATACAGGTGAGATGCGATCCGTGACATTTGCGTCATGCGACGTCAAGCAAGTACCTGTTGCTAGACTGTTCATGCGAACACCATTTTTTGAAGGAGACGCAGATGTACTAGTAATATCCAGACCAGCATTACCAGTTTTGATAGGGAATGCACGATTCTTGAACAAAGAGAAAACAAACACTATTCCAGTTTATCCAGTGATGAAACCTTGCTCAAAAAGAGATGCAAGCGAATAAACTGAAGACCATGTAGAAAACATTCCAGCCGCAATGGAAAAGACTGAAACGATCACAAGGGTGGAAAACATTCCAGTTGTAATGGAAAGCACCGAGACGATCACAAAGAAACGAAGCGAACCAAACGATATGAAAACAGATGAGCAGTGTGCAGAAGTAGAAACAAGAAGCACGGCAACGAAAAGTAATCAAAAAGAGCTCAAGATCCCTGAAACAAAGATTGTTGATGTTACACCTGAGCAATTGAAACTGGCTCAAAAAGAAGATGAAACTTTGAAGAAATGCAGAGATGCAGCTGATGGGAAAAAAGAGAGAAATCAAAACAGCAAACAAACCAAATCCAAATTTAAATGGAAGAATGGAATTTTGGTACGAGAATTCACTGAAAAGGAACAGAAAAGAACGCAGATCGTTGTACCCAAGAAGTATAGACAGGGTGTCATGAAATTAGCACATGATACGCCAATGAGCGGGCATTTAAGCGTTAGGAAAACCAGAAACAGAATTTGGACTGATCTTTATTGGCCAGGAATTTGCGGTGACATACAACGGTATTGCGCATCATGCGACGTGTGTCACAGGTCGTCCCATGAGGGCAAAGAAAAGGTGTATCATGCTAACTTATTAAAAAGCTAGCCAGAGACACGCGAGAAACTTCAACAGAAGAGCAAAACCTAGAACTATCACAGAAGGTTCAAAAGTACTGTTGTTGTTGCCAGAGAACAAGAACAAACTACAGCTTACATGGAAAGGGCCATTTACGGTGACTAAGAAAATAAACGATTTCGATTACAAAGTGAATGTGCAGGGCAAAGAAAAAGTGTACCATGTGAACTTATTGAAGAGCTACATTGAGAGAGAAGAAACAGAAGAGGTCGCAGGGGTTATGACCGAAGACAATGCCAAAGGGGGAAAGCACTAGTAGTAGTGCATGATGAATGAAAGCACTAGTAGTAGTGCATGATGAGTGAAAGCACTAGTAGTGGTGCATGATGAATGAAAGCACTAATAGTAGTGTATGATGAGTAGCAACACTAGTAGTAGTGTATTGTGAGTGGTAGCATTAGTAGTAATGCATGATGAGTGGCAACACTAATAGTAGTGTATGAGTGGCAACACTAGTAGTAGTGTATGGTGAGTGGCAGCATTAATAGTAATGCATGATGAATGGCAACACTAGTAGTAGTGTATGATGGGTAGCAACACTAGCAGTAGTGTATGATGAGTGGCAGCACTAGTAGTAGTGCGTGATGATGAGATTGCAGTTGCAGCAACACGATTTCCAGGTGAAGGTGATCAAAGGAAAAGATAATGTTGGTGCAGATTACCTTAGCCGTATCGACAGTGAAGAAAAATAAACAGATGCAGTGTTGACGTATAATGAATGTGTATGCATGTATTGAACAGTGAGGTTATAGGCAGATTACCTTAGCCGTATCGACAGTGAAGAAAAATAAAACAGACGCGGTGTTCACGTATAACGAACGTGTATTTATGTATTGAACAGTGAGGTTATAGGGAAAGAAATAGTTATTGTCGTAGATGTGATTTATTCGCAAATGATAATATGAAATTGTGTCAAGTATAGTCTAAAACTAGAGTTTTAGCTGGGAAAGGGCCTTGTGTCACAATTTATTTTAATCATTATGCAGTATTTTCTTTCGTGGAGAACTTTCGTTCTATGTTGTGTGTTGCGGTCATGGCACGTATTTTTTTAGTGACGTCAAGAACACGTGACGTAAGATGTGTGTTTGGAACATGTGACGTAAGATGTTGGTTTGAAGAGTCACGTCACTGTGAATCGTTTGGAAGACAGTCAGACATGAGAGATTTTTGCTCTCGAGTTAAAAGTTAGTTTTTGTGAGGAATTGAGGCGGTGTGGTGTGCCTCGTGTTATCTATCGAACGATAGAATGTTAGTGAAGCTAAAGGCTCAATGTTGGTTGTGTAAACACAGTAAGTAGTTGTGTATAACTACGCATGTAACCGGCTAATAATAACGGTGACTTTGTCAACGGTCATCAGTCGTGGGCGCTGGGACAAGTACGAAATAGTCGAAGACTGAGTAAACTTTTCACGCATCTTTGGGTATGTATTTGTTTATTATATAGCTGATTCGCGTTTGTTAAGTAGTAGATTCGGAAAGTGTATTAGTTGTTCGGCTCTAGATCGGAGATTGTATGACATCCGGCGCGCGTCGGCGAGTTTGCGGTGTCGTCTGGCGATCAGCGCGCAGGGATGAATAGCCGAATGATCGAAAAGTTTCGTAGAGCCTATTGATTTTGAAATGAATGATTCGGATCGTGGTGAGAGGTTATGTGTTGTGCGGAGATATGTCGTATTCGTGTGTGTGCATGGTATTTCGAATCGACCGTTATTACGATATTTATTCGATGTCGGAAACGATCGGGAATAGGCGACAAGGTCCGGAAGCCGTTAGCGGTCGTCATCGCTACAGTGTCGTCATTCCGGCGGAAGTATCTTTTAAGCAATGGCGGATGTCTTATGGAGAGATACGTTTTATATGTTGTATAGATGCCCCTTATCACCAGCTGAGAAGTTGGACGTGTATGCTTCATGTGAAAATGTAATCAATCAACGTGGTGTACGAGATAGCAAGTTGATCCTGGCGGTGTGCGTGTGGAGCTTCGACGTGCCATCGCGAGAGACAGTGCGATTATTCGACCAGTGGTGTGACTGAATCAACGAGAAGCGACGCTACATTCATCTTTATTCCAACAAGCAGCGACGCTACATTCATCTCTATTTACGGTCGGAGTAATCAAACTGTTTGGTCGTTCGAGGATCTAAGCATTAATTAGTGTCAGTTATTTTCGACAGACATTGAGATGTGACATCGTAGTGGAACAATAAGTGTAGGATGTGTGGTTAGTGCTGTGAACATTGTGCGAATGGTTAAGGGTGTGCGTGTCAGTATTACAGGTGCATGTGTGAATTGAGCAAATATTGTGTAGGTTTGTATACGTCCTGTCTGTTGTTTGTCGTGCGAATGAGAAGATCAAATCATTAAAATCGAACTAAATATCCAGATATTCCGTGTGACATATATTCTTCCTCCCTGGTGTGACAGTGTTTGGTTTTGTTTTTTCACAAACGGCTCAGGCACATACTTAAAAAGTCTTGTTACTGTCGGGATGCTAAGCAATGTACCGACCAACCAGTCGACACAATCTAAGCAACTTTCATATGAGGGACTTGTCTTTTATCCCAGAAGCTGAAAGCCAGGACGAGTAATGTTTCCTGAAAAATAATAGAGGCCTACAGGAATTGTGGTCTCGTGTAATGTGTGTGCTGGTCTGTGATTTTGGACCTTACGGCTTCCAAATCACGGACCTGCACAAAATCTATTGAGCAGGAGCAGGGGAGGGGAGCAAGTATACTTGCAACAATCCTATCAAGTAACGGTTAACTGGACAATCCGGAATCAAACAGCGTGTAATTGTTGCATGATGCTTATAAGTAACCTGTGCACTGGCAGCTCACGCAAACTGTTTTCTGCAATTTTCGTTAATTCATCACAAACAAATCCTAGATGTCACAGGAACATTGATTCAAAGTGGTGTCACCAAGAGGTATAGATCCTCATGAGCCCGCGCAATTGCGGTGGCTCATGTAGATCTGTACCTCTTGCAGTTTATCGTTTGACTGTCCGTGTCTTAAACAAAAATAACATCTCTTGTAATTTTACACAGTAAACTTCGGATATGAGAAATCGCCCCGGGACAAATGTTTGTGTATATTTTTTTTTAAATAAAAAAAATAATTACGGAAGCTCTGAGAAAAGGTGTAGTTGTATCTGACGTTTTTTTTTTGTGAATGTGGGTTGTTTTTAATTTTGTTGTGTTTTTTGGTTTGTTTGTTTATTTTTTGTTTTTGTGTTTGTTTTGTTTTTATGTATATCCGACCTTGTTACAAGCGAATTAGACTTACATATAAATGGTTGTTGCATTCGTGTACCTACTGAAGATCCTAAGCCTAAGGACTCAGTTTGAAGGCACTCACGCAGAGAAACACTTACACACGCATGTAAGCAACCACGCAAACACACACACACACACACACACACACACACACACACATACACACACACACACACACACACACACTCACACACACACACACACACACACACACACACATACAAACACACACACGAAAGCACGCACACACGCACGCACGCAAGCATACACACACACACACACACACATACACACACACACGCACGCACGCAATGAAAACACGGAATCACAATTCAACTCTCTTTTTTTCAACATTCGACAGAAGCAAAAAAAAAAAAAAAAACTTTGATCCCATGAAAAGCCAAGTCAGAGGAATGTCTGCCAATACAAAACGAACAAAAAAACAACAAAATAAAGCAATCAAGCCACGCACAAAAAGAAGAAAATAAAACCCAACAGAATTCAACATTTATTTACTTAAAAGATATATTCATTACATTAAAGTCCATATGTGAGATAACTAAGACTGACATGTGTCGCTTTTATTTTCTCTCTGTCGGCATTTCAGTTTCAGTTTCAGTAAATAAGGCAAACATGTCTCCAACTCCCAAGTGGATAGGCGACTGAAAAGGTCCTCGAATGTGAGCCAGATTAAGCTGAAGTTTGCCTTCTGTCCTATTGATTATTAGCTAATTTGTGTTAAAGCGCGCCAAACATCCTATGAAATTTACGCAGGAAAACTGAATTCTAAATGAAATGAACCCTCTCTTTTCAGATGACAAATGTCCAAATTATATAGTTCCGCAGTGACTTTTGTTTATATGCGGCGGAAAAGAATGGGTTGGGTTCACTGAAAGTTCAGGGTTTTTTTTTCAAAAAATTCATAGCATGTTTGGTTCTCTTTAACAAGCCGAAATTTGTCATTCAGCATCACCAGGCTAAGGCAACCTAGAATAACACTGTCTGACGTTATGGCTGGCAGCTCGCGATATTTTGAGACTTATCAGTAGTTTCAAAAACATACATGAAAAAGTACGATTCCTTTCCACAACTTAACCCTTGCCTGCCAGGAAAAGTGAAATTCCACCCGAATGCAAGAGGCATAGATCCTCATGAACCCCCGCAGTCGCAGGGGCATATGAGGATCTATACCCCTTGCTGAAACCTCTACGCCTTTACGCCTTTTGCTGACACCACTTTGTTTCCACTCTCCTTTCGCGGCTGTGGATCTTTGACGTTAAATTTACAGTGATTTCAAAAGCACAGTGAACGGGTTAACAAGAACATTTTCGATCCTGCCACGTGTACTGGACAGTTGGCTCCAGTAGGAACTATCCTGCAGCGAAATAGTTCGAACCGAAAATCCCTGCTTGTTGTTTGCATGTCGCTATACGTACGTTCATACGATCAGATTATTTCAAGATGGATGATGCCTTAACTCATTCGAGACGTGCCGCCTAAGGATAGAAGGCGATTTGCTGCGTATCCGTAGGCGGCACGTCTCGAGGGAGTTAACCCATTTATCCCCGAAGCACTACACCAATAAATGGATCGACCATGATCATTGAAGACTCTTGAGTAGTGTCAGACTGTCTTAGCGCCTGGTGGCGCCAAGCGAGTCTGTCACTACTTTGAATTTTATCAATTTCGATCCATCTCCTGCAACCCGCTCATAGTCGATGAAACCTCCAAAATTTTGGAAATGTGGCCTCGGGGTTAAAGTAGTTAATACACAACTCAGCTCAACCGTTGTGTAAGATGTATTCTGCACGGATAGAGCGCATAAGACACAGCATCGTACAGCTAATTCTGGGCTCAAGCGTGCGCATTGGAATGCCGTACGATTTTCAGACATGCCGTACGACCTTTTGCTTCAATTTCGCATTGGTACGTACGATTCTAACGCAAAGCTCACTAAAATTAGGCTTTGATGGGCCAATGTTTCGATAATAATACAAAGAATTCTTTTTGTGATAAAAAGGACTGAATAAGTAGTTGAAAGCAAGCCACAAAGCGAAAATAAAATCGGATTAATTATGCATTTACGAAAAATACGGCTTAAGACGTGCTTCTGACATACACTCGTCCCCCAATGGTAAGAGTACTTAGTGACCGTTCTGTCCTCTGTTTCCCAAAAGGTCATCGGGCCAACGTCGGCCCATTTCAATTAAGCTCTGACAATTTCTAAGCGTGTTTCCTTTCTTTGTTGGGATGTTCTCTGTATTTCCTACGCGTGGCAGTCATCTGTTTGGTCTGGAGCTATGACATAGTACAAAAGAAAACAGACCTATCAGGCTAGTTCAAGGGTTGTGGAGAATAGTTCGGCACCGGTAGGTGCCGAACTATTCTTGCACAACCCTTGAACTATCTTGTTGGGTCTGCCACATAATTGTTATGGAAATCTTCCGAAGGTCAAGTCCAGCTTTGATGGCATCCGACCGCAGTGTTTCTTGTGTTAATTTTCGTGATAAAGCGTCTTTTCATATTACAATAATCTTCAGATTTGACGAAGGACCTGAGAACCCTGACCTATTTGCTGTTAAAACCGAAGTTCGTTATGAACGAAGTAATTTGCAGTCTGCTTCGCATTTCACAAGGTTGGATATAGCAAAAGACGGATTTAACAACACTTATTCAAATGTTCCAGATACACTTTCTCCAGCTCTATACAGCCGACTTTACTTATAAGAAGGTCGGGTGTATAATACAGACGCGCACAGACTTTCCGACCACAGTTTTTCAACATAAATGTCACACGCAGACAATTCTTCGCCTTTTAACAAACGTCGGATATAGCAACAAGCAAACTGGGATCCCTTGCCTTGCGTTATATGTGACGATTACTGTATATAAAAAGCGTGGTCAGAACCTCCGGGTGAGCACTGTTTTAGTAAGCTTTTAATATCCAACCTTAATTGCTATACGCGAAGTCGACGCGATGCTAATTAAACATCTTTTTTCTCGGGGACTACGCCAAAAGTACACTTCTATTCAAATGATATGCTTCAACATGTCATATGAATAGAAGTGTACTTGTGGCGTACTCCGCGTGTGGGTCTATTTATATCTGCGGAGTACTCCTGCAAATGGTTCATTAGAGTAAAAACCATCTACATGTAACGCCCGCGTCCTTCTTAGCGCGATGTGCACTGACATTATCAAGTGACGAGCTTGATGCTAATGATGACAGATTAAGGCAAGGTCGTCATAATCACAATAAACACACATATCACAACAATCACTATGTTAATAATACTATAAAAATAATATTCTCAAGCAAAATTATTCTCGACAAAAATAATAATAAAACTATTCGCAATCGTAGTCGTAAAAATCACGTTCACAATCAGAATCATACTAAACCCAATCATGATAATCACATATCAAGTCATACAAAAATCAGATCAAAATAAAAAAGAAACAAAAATAAAATCTGTAAATGGTCACAGAAGGGACATCATCATCATCATCATCAGTCCCTTGCCCGAACTGGGCGTTGGGGGGACTGAAAGGCAGCAGCAACAGACAGTGCTCTCCACTGAGTTCTATTTTGGGCGGTGGCAAGCAAGTCTGGCATCTCGAGTTCGGTCCATTCTTTTATGTTTGCGACCCAACTCTTTCTCTGACGACCTCGCCGACGACTTCCTTCGAGAGTGCCTTGGAGGATAGTCTTGGACAAGGTGTTGTGTCGGGTCACGTGGCCAAACCAAGCAAGCTTGCGCCGTTTCACGGTTGCCAGAAGGGGTTCATGTGGGCCCACCAGGGAAGTGACGATGCTCCGTACATATTCGTTGGTCTTGTGCTCGCGGTACGAGATGCGGAGCAACTTCCTCAGGCACTTGTTCTCAAAGGCCTGGATTTTCTTTTCTGAGTCTGCAAGCAGTGTCCAAGTCTCACAGCCGTAGAGCAGAATAGACACTACGAGGGACTTGTAAAGCCTGTACTTGATGGTGAAGCTGATGGAGTTACTTCGCCATATCCTGTCCAGCCTGGCCATTGCGGATGTTGCTGTACCTATCCTGATACGGATCTCTGCTATGCAACTACCGTCTTTGGACAGGGTGGCTCCCAAGTACTTGAAGCTATTGACCTCTTCTAGCTTCTGGCCGTTCATGTGAATGTTGCTGCTGCTGTCGCTTGTGTTGATCATCACTTTGCTTTTATCCGTACTGATCTCCATGCCATAAGACTCTGCGCTACTTGAAAGTTTGTCTGTCAGGTTTTGGAGCTCACTATTGCTGCCTGCCATGAGGTCAATGTCGTCTGCGAATCGAAGATTGCACAGGGATCTGCCACCAATAGAGATTGAAGTATGGTGGTCGTGGAGGGTTTCCTGCATGATCTTCTCCAGGAATATGTTGAAAAGGACAGGAGAGAGCAGGCATCCTTGACGGACACCGATCGTCGTCCTGAAGAACTCGCCTGACTGATTGTTAAGTAGAACCGCGCTACAGGCGTTCTTGTAAAGCGCTTCTATCATTTGGATCAGTCCCTCCTCTATGTTGAACGATCTCATGACTTGCCAGAGTCCGTCGTGCCAGACAGAAGGGACAGCAAATTCATAAATACCTGTACTACGTAACTTTGTTTTTTTCTTTTTCAGTTGTGCTGTAAAACCGAAAGGTGTGTTTAGAAGAAGAACATTAACTCATTCAGCCCTGACGCCCTACAGCAGGAGATCGGTGGACCATGATAATTCAAGGGTAGTGCCAGATTAGCTGGCGCCTTTCGGCGCCAAGCTAATCTGGCACTACCCTTGAATTATCATTAACATGGATTAAATATTTTGGCTGTCGGTAGCACTTTATGTCGCGATGATTCCTGTATGAATAACAACACCCTGACATCCTGTAGGAATCATCCCGACGTAAAGCGCAGCCGACGGTCAAAGGGGAAAAACTGTACATCATGGTTTAGAGGTTTCAGGCTGGGGGAAGGTAGAAGTGTGTGAGTGGTGGTGAGGTTAGGGGTGTGGCGGTGGGGTCCTTTAGAAGTTTAAGTTTTCGAAGGTGACTGTCAGCTGCTCCGGCTGTGAGGTCCAAAATCATGGACCAAAACACTTGGAAATGCTTACAAGCTTGACATGGCTTGCCAAACAACTTCCTGAATGCACTATTTTAACTGCTGGCTACCAACAGTTACGTTCAAAATCACTAACAAGCACACAAAGTGACAACTGTGATTCAAACAACTTCTTTCTTGCGTCATGCGAATTGATTTAATAATAATAATAAAGGTAATTTGTATAGCGCCTAATCACCAAGGTGCTCTAGGCGCTTTACAATCACAGTAATGAAACAGTGAAGCAGAATACACAAACAAGCACATACAACAAAAAAATACATTAATTTACAAGGGCAAAAACTCACACCACACACTCACACACACACACACACACACACACACACACACACACACACACACACACACACACACACACACACACGCATGATGAGCCGGCAGACAAAATGGTCTTTACGTATATGCAACAGAGAAAAGGTGTGTTTTAAGCTTGGATTTGAAAATGGAAAGAGATGATGAGTGACGCACATCAGCTGGGAGAGCGTTCCATGTAATGGGACCAAAATACGAAAATGCACGATGACCTTGAGTGACCTTATTACGTCTAGGGATACGGAAAACACGAGTGTCTGAAGCAGAGCGTAGTGAGCGGGACGGTGTATACAGCTGGACAAGATCAGATAAGTAAGGAGGGGCAGAACCAGAGATGATGTTGAAACAAATCACACAGACTTTATACTGAATTCTGTATGAAACTGGCAGCCAGTGCAAATCAGCTAGTAGAGGCATAATGTGTTCACGTTTCGGTACACGAAAAATCAGACGTGCAGCACAGTTCATGACTCTCTGGATTTGGTCAAGAAGATTTTGCGGAACACCGGACAAAAGAGAATTGCAATAGTCTATTCGGGACAGCACAAGGGAGGTAACAAGTGTTTTGGTAACTTCAACAGTCAGCAGATGTCGAACAGTGCTGATCCTTCTGAGTTCAATGAAGGCAAGCTGGCAAACTTTCTTCACTTGTTCCTTCATTGTCAGCCTGTTGTCAAAAATGACACCCAAGTTACGGGCCGAGCTAGAAAAGGAGATGGCACTCTCGACCACCATCATTGACTCAGGAAGATCAGCACTGCACATCATTCGGAGGGACATTTGGAGGAGCACATCATTCGGAGGGACTCAGTTTTGTCACTGTTCAGCTGGAGCTTGTTCTGTGTGGTCCACTTCTGAACATCACAAATACAAGCCTCCAAAGACTGCACCATTTGATCGACATGTTCACGAAGGGAGTGTTTGTACAATTCTGTATCATCTGCATATAATTGATATGAAACTAAGTGACGCTCAATGACATGCGACAGGGGCTGTGTATACAAAGTAAAGAGAACAGGCCCCAAGACCGACCCTTGTGGAACGCCACAAAGCAGCTCAACAGGGTGGGACTCAAATCCTGCCACTGAAACCATCTGCAAGCGACCAACAAAGTAGGATTGGAAAAAATTCAGTGCTGTGCTTTGAATGCCAAACACATCACGAAGGCGGGCAAGTAGAATGTCATGGTCAATGGTATCAATCGCTGCGCTCAGATCGAGCAGAGTCAGAACAGAGATTAGATCTTCATCGCTAGCACCAAGTAGGTCATTCACAACACGCAGCAATGCTGTCTCCGTGCTATGACCAGACCTATATGCTGACTGGAACACATGCCACAGACCATTATTCTTGATATGGTCTAGCAGCTGCGTGAGCACTATCTTTTCCAGAAGCTTTGAAAGAAAAGGTAGGTTGGATACGGGTCTGTAGTTGTTCAAACTGTTGGGATCAAGTGAAGCTTTCTTTAAGAGCGGCTTAACAATTGCAGTTTTGAAACAGGTAGGTACAGTGCCGTGCAAGAGGGACTCATTTATAATAGCTGTAACAACTGGTACAATTGCATCTTTACATTCAAAAAGAAGGGGAGGGTGACAAGGGGATAATCGGGGTAGGGGGATAGGGGGATGGAGGGATGTGTGGGTGGACGGGGTGTGGTGGTGGTGGGGAGGGTGTGTGTGTGTGTGTGTGCAAGGGCTGACTGGTGACATTGTTATAGGTACTTGCTCTGGCGATTTTCCAACTGATATCTGTTTGAAATCAAATACTAAAGGCTAAAAGTTGTCTGCGTACTGGGAAATTAGGTGCGGGATTTAAATCTGGGTTCACAAAGTTATCTCTACACACAGGTATTCGGTGTGTGTTTGTCACGGTCTGATGATCCCAACTTCTACCCCTTTCACTGCCAGTATACGTGGGTTTTTTATCGTTGAAAATTAGACGTCAAAGATCCCAAGCCGTCAGACAAACGTGCACCCAAAGTGATTTGAACAAGAGGCATAGATCCTCATGAGCCCCCGCAACTGCTCCGCCTCTATACGGATCTATACCTCTTGCAGCTGGGTCGTGTTAATTTTTTTCCCTAGGCAGTTGCGGATGTTCACTTTTTCTCAACATTGAAGGAGTTAATTATTTAAGTTCATTCGTCATAGTAAACAATTTTCCCAGAGGAAAAAAGGCCAGGTGCATAAAACCTTAAGCGCTCGAATTTTTTTACCCGCCAATTATTCTAAACAAAATGTAAATTATCTGTAGGGAAGAGGGTGGGGGTGCAAGGAACTTCCGTATCGAATGTTTCCCTGCTTAGAAGGAAATAGGATGTGCATATTTTTAGTTTTTACAATCAGATGGATTTGCAGACAAGTCTCATGACATCCATTCTGCTTAATGGAAGTTGAAACCTGTGCAATACATGCTTTTGTTTGGGTCGGGCAGGGTCGGTGGTGACGCTGGTGGTGGGTATGGAGAGGGAGAACCATGAGAATTATCCTGGTGCGGAAATCAAAGTCGTGTTGTTTTTTCGAATATTCGTGAAGTACTAAACAAGGATTCATTGTTCACACGTCCGGTTCTTAATTAACCCTTTAACTGCCGAGAAAAAAATTAACGCGATCTATAACTGCAGCAAGAGGCATACATCCTCATGAGCCCCCGCGACTGCGCCGGGGGCTCATGAGGATCTATCTTGCTGAGACCGTGTTCTTTGGTTAGTAATATTGTGGCTGTTGGTCGTTCATTGAACGCAGATTTCAGACAAAACTGAATGCGCTTCTGTCCTCAGAGAAAAGGTTCAAAGACGCTGTGTCACACACAGAAACGAACTTTGGCAAAATGACAAAGAACACGCCCTTTGTGCACTTCTAAGAATGGCAAGGACGATCGGGGGGGGGGGGGTGGGGATACTACAGGTGGGGGTTGGTGGGGTGGAGGTATTTACTTTACGGGAGCCGATTTTCCTAATATTATGAGCTCACTCCTGAAAAATTCCGTGTAAGGAGGTCACGCTATCTATTCAGTAAAACGAATGGCTGCCTATCTATTTCACGTTGTCTGCGCATGCGCAAACTTTAGTTGAAACAAAATTCAACGACTGCTTACTTCGCGTCGTAATATCATGCACAGTGGTTAATTCTTGACAGGTCGTACGACTGCTTACTTCACACCTAAATGGCTGCTTATTTCACGCTATATGCGCATGTGCAATAGTGAGATGATAAGACCTTTTCAAGTATTCCCGGACTGTCAGTAGGTAACACTATCTATTCAGTACAACCAACGGCTGACTATTTCATGTTGTCTGTACATGCGCAATCTGTAGTTGATGCAACTTTCAAGTATTTCGCAAACAAAATTTGACGGCTGCTTACTTCACGTGTGAGCATGCACAATGGTTTATTCTTGACAGATCGCGCGATTGCTTACTTCACGCTGTAATGGTTGCTTATTTCCCTCTAAACGCGCATGTGCAATAGTGCGTTTGACAAGTTCGTTTCAAGTATTCAACAAACCAAAGAGAAAGCCTGCTTACTTCACGTCACTGATATGCGCAAGCGAGGTGGAATGAAATTTCAGAAAATATTATTTGATTCGCAAACTATTCGCACACGACTGCTTATTTCACGCCTTCTGCACTTGCGCATTGCCCACTCGTTCTTATCGGCCGGCGGCGCAAAACAACGGGCCTCAAGTCTACATTTTCACACGGCTACATTTTGCGGTCGAGAAGTCCGTTTTTGTGTATTTATTCCTTCACATAATTGACTCATTCTGTTCCACTGTTAAATGTACTTTAGCGGAACAGAAGGGGTCAATATTGTAGACTGATCACATAATGATAATCACATATTTCACTCTTAGTTTGATCCGTCGTGGTGATATCAGTGGAGAAGATCGATAGCTTAAATTTATACACATCGTGAAAAATTAGTTTTTCACCCTCAGTTTGATCTTTCTTCACAGAGAGTGTGCAAGGGGACGAAACTCATATTTGTCAATATAATTGCATTAAGCTTACACGAGTTACTCCTCCTGCTTAGTAAAACGTTGCAATACTGAGTCACACACAGTAATCTTTAGATAGAACTAAGCACCATGGGTTCCATACATGTTTGTTTTAAGCGAAGTCATTTACTTTTGATTTCATTTACAAGATCGGATATAATTACCAACACTTTTTCAACGGTCCATGTCCGACCTCACTGACCAGTTGTTGTTCTGTTTTGTATTTTTCTAAACAGTGTACTACTTTGCCCTGTAACAATATTGACTTCAGTCTTTCAAAGAAGAAATATTGGACCTCCTTGTGGTGTACTTTGTTCTAATAACCCTTTGCGTGTCGGTAGCGGTTTTGGTCGCGATGATTCCTGTAGGAATCATCGCGACAAAAACCGCTACCGTCACGCAAAGGGCTAACTGATTCACTATACGCAAGTCCGGACCTCCGAAACAGCGATGTTTTATCAAACGTTTGTTATATCCGATCTCGCCCTAAATGATATCTTGTGTGCTCTGGGGGGGGGGGGGGGGACTTGGGTGGGGGTTAAATACATTTTCGTCACCCTGGTCAACCCCACAGGTCGGTTCTGTTTTTATTTCTTGTTGGGCTTATGTTTCTGTCAATCCTTGGTCCATTCACCTGTGTCACGACACGGTTTTTTTTTTTTTTTTTTTTTTTTTTTTTTTTGCTTTTATTTTGGTAGGGGACTTAAATTTAGAGGGGTGACAGGATTTTGTTAGTCACCGAACGTGAGGGTAGTTTATATGAGTTATTTGGCCTTTGCACGGGTGTTTGTTGCCGATTGATTTCATCTCCTCGTAGTGACAATGTTGTGAGAGGAGCTTTGTCGCAGTGCCAGGAAGATTTGGGAATATTGTATTATTTAAAAGCAGCCATGTGTTACGAAAGGCCTTATCGCGGAATCAAGAGCGTTAAGCTGAGCCGAGCTTGACGGTTGTGCTTCCGTCGAGAAGGTCCAGTGACTTATTAACTATAATAAGTTTGTTCAACTTTCAGTTGTGTTTATTAAGGATATTTGTTTCATTATATATTTGATATTGTGTATTAAGAAACATTTTTTTGTTTTTGTTTTAGTTCGTGGTTTAACTCCACGGCACCGAAGTGATAATGGACTGCCTTGACGGGCGGGTTATGGAGGAGAGGGAAATCTATTGCCTATGGAGTACGACCTGAACACTGATCAATTCAGGCACACTGCAACTGTGCCACTTTGATTTACCAGGACCTTTCAACGGATATGCTATGGAACAAGCCCGCGTTTTTTTCCCTGGACGTTCGGAAACATTGTGTTTAAAGGAGCCATGTGCTATGAAGGTCTTTATTGCGGAAGCGAAAACATCCATTTAATTTGAACTTGTCGGTCGTGCTCCCCGCTGAGAAGATTTCAGTAGCTTGTGAATTATTTGTTTTTTTCAATCTTTTGTATTTTATTAAGGATATTCGTTTTATTATATATTTATTTGTTATTTTGTATTGTCTGTATGCATATTCAGGTTGGAGTTTGGACGTGTGTGAATGTGATGTGTGAGTGCATGGATAGGATTGAGTGAGGATGATATTTTTGGATTGTTGTTAGTTTTATATGTAATAAATGTTGTCGTAATTGTTTCCTCTGGTATTTGTGTTAGTGTGGATTGGCTGTTCTCGAGTGGTAGCGCTTATAGCTCGCGCCCCGGAAGCGGGCTTCGTGACAACCTGTATTTTCCTTATTTGCATTCTCCCTACCGCCTGCGCTGTCTGTAATCCTTGATGCTGGATAATTTGTTAATGGTCTGATTTACTTGTTTGTGGTTAATGCGGCATGTTGTAATTTAAAGGCAACGCAACAAAAAAAAAAAAGATGCAGTTTGTTGCACTGTATCCATAAGTGTGTAATCTTTGTCGTGTTGCAGTCAAAATTTTAAATTCGTAAGGCATGAAAAAGATATCTTCTCCAAAACTTTGTAAAGATTTTTTATGCGTAGTGTATTTGCTGGCGTAAAAACTTTTGTAAAGCTTTTCTGTCCAGCTTATGCGAGTTTTAAATAAAATATGCAAGGCGCATTTGACACCGCCACAGAAAATTTTGAATCCTTAAATTGTTCCGTAAGGCGTTATATACTGCCTTGTGTTCTGCACCGTGTCCAAGTGTAGAGCAATATGACTGGTGATTTTCGATTAGTTCCGGGTTTAACGTCCACGGCACCGAAGTGATAATGGACGGCCCAGACGGGCGGGTTATGGGGGGAGAGGGAAATCTATTGCCTATGGACTACGACCTGAACACAGTTCGACTCATATCACTTCAACTGTGCCACTTTGATTTACCAGGACCTTTGAACGGACAGTCTATTGAACAAATCCGTCTTTTCCCCCTGGACTGCGAGTCCAGCTACCGGTGCCGGGACGGGGATTCGAACCCACGACCCGGCGATTCCCTTCGCTCTCTTGCTGCGACGTATAACCGCCTGAGCTATTTCGGACTCTATGACTGGTAATCTCTAGACAAAACCTTTTAGGCAGCAGCAATGATGCACTTTTTCGTAACAATTATCCCGCCGACCCTGACTTCGCAAAGCTTTCACACATCCCACGGATCAAATCTTACGGTATATTCATATGAGCCTCTGCAACCGTAGGGGCTTATGAGAATCTTTGCCTTTTTTGCCAGCTGTTTGATTCAAGATATAAGTTTTACAAGAGAGAGTAATTAGTGATTGAACGCTAGCCTGTGCATGCATAAAAACAAAGTCCGACACCGTTCTCTGAAAGCAGGCACGTCCTTAACACATTGAGACGGATCCGCACAGACAAGGGGTATAGATTTGTACGAGCTCCTACGTTCCCGCAGTGGTTTATGAGGATCTGTGCCTCTCGCAGATCAAAGAGGCTGGGCTAGAATGCGTAAATGTTTTATAGCGTCCTATTTTGAGCACTTTCGAAACATAATGAAGGCTGTTCCCTGACGGAAGCTAATGATGCTGGCTGGGATTTTGCCTTGGGTTAACCCCTTCCCTGCCACCGTACGTACAGTTGTTTCTGAAATCTTGGTTCATTCAACGTCCACGAGACAAACTGTCCAAGATACGTGGATGCAAATTGGTTTCTGCAAGAGACATAGATCCTCATGAGCCCCCGCAGTCTCTTGCAGTTGGATCGTTTTCACCTATTCTGGGGAGCGAAGAGATTAACCGAGCGAGATATATAATTATAGATCGGGGGAGCAGAAGGGGAGGGGGATGGCTGTATTTGCATTTTTTGGACTGCAGTGTGAATGGGATGGAGCACGGGTGGATGGATTCTCCGCAGTGCGCGAAAGGCCATTGGGTCGACATCATCCACAGTCGGCCCGCACACTGCTGTGTATGTATATGTGTGTGTGTGTGTGTGTGTGTGTGTGTGTGTGTGTGTGTGTGTGTGTGTGTGTGTGTGTGTGTGCACGACTGTGTGTGTGTCCGTGTACGTCTGTGTGTTTGTCTGTGGGCACGGTTGTGTTTGTGCACGTGTGTGCGTGCACTGCTCTGTTTTTCTATGCACGGACGTACGCGTGTCGAATACGACCGACAGCCGCCCAATGACCTTTGTGCGCATTGGGGTAAAACGACGGAGAGTT
Organism: Semisulcospira habei; assembly: GCA_036245525.1. Classification (NCBI taxonomy): domain Eukaryota; kingdom Metazoa; phylum Mollusca; class Gastropoda; family Semisulcospiridae; genus Semisulcospira; species Semisulcospira habei. Next base: position 92,316,102 of record BTPG01000003.1, read on the forward strand.
TATTAGTTTCTTTATTTGTTTGTTCTGTTGCCATGAATTGTATATAGAGAGCCTGTTTCAGTAGTCGGTCTGTTAGTTAGTCTGGCAATGTTAATCAGTCTGTCAATGTGTTTTGTGTGTTTTAAAATGTTTTAACATGAATTGCATACAACCATATGCTTGTTTGTTTGTTTCTTTGTTTGGTTCAGACCATTTTAAATTTACACATTAACGGTTTCTTACCTGGTCGGTGGCTTGATTGCTTGTTTTATTTGCTTTGTTTTCAAACATTTTAACATTGATTGTTTTAATGGCAATCTAACCACAAATAACCGTAAATAAAGTAAAAGCACTGTTCGACAACTCTTTTACCGCATTTCTCTTTGCTCGTGTGTTCTACTAATCGTCGGTCTCGTTTCATAACTTCCCATGGGATATGATATGTATGTACAGATGTGAAAAGACTCCAGTTTGTAGTGACCAATTCATTGCCGCAGTTTCGAAAGTCACCTGTTGCTACCCCTTTGGCTGTCCTTAGCGCTCCATGTCAAATGAAAATACTGCACAACTATGAAACAGCTGTATAACACATTCTAACCGAAATCCCAAATTTTGATGTTGCTCTCTGAAGGACTGCTAGAGACAGATCAAGCATGATATTTCAAGGGTGGTGACAGAATAGCTTGTACAACATCAAACGGTGTAGAGGTTACGGGGAGGGGAGGGGGGGGGGGGTCATGGAGGAAGTTTGTGAGTGGTGGTGGGGGGGGGGGTAGGGGTGTGCAGGTAGGTGGTGGTGGAGTAGTGTAGTGGTTTCAGTTTTCGAACGTGACTCAGCTGGTCCGCCTGTGAGGTTCCAAACCATAGACCAAAACACTTGGAAATGCTTACAGTATTGACATGGCTTGCAAAAACACAACTTCCTGAATGTAACTATTGTAATTGGTGGTTACCAGCAGCTACGTTCAGAATCAAACACAAGCACACAGAGCGCCAACTGTGATTCAAACAACTTCCTTCTTGCATCGTGTAAATTGACTGGGACATGCTGACAGAGAATAATGGGGGAGGGGGGGCGGAGTAGGGGAGCGGGGGGGTGCGGGGGGGGGGGGGCCGGGGCAAGGGCAAGGTGACATTGTTATAGGTACTTGCTCTGGCGATTTTCCAACTGATAGGGTAAAGGACCTGTCTGTTAGAAATCAAATACTAAAGGCTAAAATTTATCTGCGTAGTGTGAAATTAGGTGTGTGTGTGTGGGGGGGGGGGGTGTAGAAGAGTTAAAATCTGGGTTTGCAAAGTAATCTATGCACGCAGGTATTCTACCCCTTTACTCACTGCTAGTGTACGTGTTTTTACAATCGTTATAAATTCAACGTTAAAGATACAAAGCCGTCAGACGAACACGCACGCAAAGTGATTTAAACAAAAGGCATAGATCCTCACGCGCAATTGCGGGGTCTCATGAGGATCTATGCCTCTTGCTGAGACCGTGTTCTTGGGATAGTAATATTGTGGCTTTTGGTCGTTCGTTGAACGCAGATTTCAGAAACAAACACTAAATGTACTTCTGTCGGCAGGGAGAGGGATCAAAGCCGCTGCGTGAGACAAACAGAAACGAACTTCATTTGGCAACTGATGACACAGAACACGCCCTTGATTTACTTCTAAAAATGGCAATGACGATAAACAACAGCGGGGTGTTATTACGGGTGGGGGTTGGTGGGGTGGTATTTACCTTCCGGGAGATTTTCCTATTATGAGCTCACTCCTGAAAAATCCCGTGTAAGAAGGTCACACTATTAAGTACAACGAACGGCTGCTTATTTCACATTGTATGCACCTGCGCAAAACTGAGTTATGCCTTTCAAGTACTGATTATTTTTTTTCAAACGAATTCCAACGACTGGTTACTTCACATCGGCTGAACATGGGCAATGTCTCATTCTTGACAGATTGTACGACTGCTTACTTCACGCTATAATGGCTGTTTATTTCACGCTATATGCAACTGTGCAATAGTGAGTCAAGGCCTTTTCGATTATTCCCGGGGTGTGTCAGTAGGTCACTCAATCTATTCAGTAAACGAACGGCTGCCTACTTCACTTTTTTGCACATGCGCGTAAACTTTAGTTGATAACATTTCGCAAACAAAATCTAACGACTGCTTACTTCACGTCGTATGAGCACAACGGTTACTTCTTGACTGCAATAATTGCTGCTTATTTCACGATACTAACAGCAGTTGGGACACACAGCGGCAAAAGCGCACTGAGATCGCACGACCGCTTACTTCACACTATATGGCTGCTTATTTCACTCTAGAGCATGTGCACAAACCAAAGAGAACGCCTGCTTACTTCACGTCATCAGCGCAAGCGCAATGGAATGAAATCCATAAAAATACTGATTTGATTCGCAAACTATTCGTACACGACTGCTTATTTCACGCCTTCTGCACATGCGCACTGCCCACTCGTTCTTATCGGCCGGCCGGGCACAAAACATCTGGTGAAAAGTATAACCTATATTTTCACACGGCTATCGGCGGTCGAGAAGTCCTTTTTTGTGTATCTATTCCTTCACATAATTGACTCATTTCGTTCCACTGTCAAACGTAGATTGATAGCGGAACAGAAGGGGTCAGTATTGTAGACTGATCACATAATGATAATCACATATTTCACTCTTAGTTTGATCCGTCGTGGTGATATCAGTGGAGAAGATCGATAGCTTAAATTTATACACATCGTGAAAAATTCGTTTCTCACCCTCAGTTTGATCTTTCTTCACAGTGTGCAAGGGGACGAAACTCATATTTGTCAATATAATTGCATTAAGCTTACACGAGTTACTTCTCCTGTTTAGTAAAACGTTGCCTTAATGAGTCACATAGTGATCTTTGGATATAACTAAACATCATGGGTTCCTAACATGTTTGTTTTAAGCGAAGTCATTTACTTTTGATTTCATTTACAACATGGTCAGATATAATTACCAACACTTTTTCAACGGTCCATGTCCGATCCCACTGACCAGTGTTGTTCTGTTGTTTGTTTGTTGTTACTTTGTCCTGTAACAATATTGACTTCAGTCTTTCAAAGAAGAAATAGTGGGCCTCCTTGTAATGTAATTTGTTCTAATAACCCTTTTCGTGTCGGCAACGGTTTTAGTCGCGATGATTCCTGTAGGAATCATCGCGACATTACAGGAATCATCGCCGCGACAAAAGCCGCTACCGACACCGCGCAAATGGCTAACTGATTCACTGTACGCAAAATCCATGTAGCCCGGACCTCCGAAACAGCGATGTTTTATCAAACGTTTGTTATATTTGACCTCGCCATAAATTATCCCTCGTCTTCTCTGGGAGACTTGGGTGGGGTTTAACTCATTCTACCCCAAGACCGAAATATTTAAATTTTGCCGTTGTCCTCTGAAGACTACTTTGCAGTGCAGAACACAGGTCGACCATGATAGTTCAAGGTTGATGCCAGAATAGCTTGGCGCCCATAGGCGCCAAGCTATTCTGGCATCACCCTTGAACTGTCATGGTCGATCCTTATCTTGCTGTGGTGTGTCTGGGGTAGAATGAGTTAACTACTTTTTCGTCACCCTGGTCAACCCCACAAGGCGGTTCTGTTTTTATTTTGTTGTTGGGCTTATGTTTCTCTCCATCCTTAGGCCATTCACCTGTATTTTCCTATTTGCATTCTCCCTACCGCCCGCGCTGTCTGTAGTCCTTGATACTGGATAATTTATTAATGGCTCTGATTTACTTGTTTGTGGTTAATGCGGCATGTATATATTTCACTGTACACATTTTATATTTCCTATAATTTCATACTCAACCCTTTTTTTGTGAACTGGTTCGATCAATTAACATAAAGGGACAGCGTCCCTAACATATCTTATGTTTATTTTGCGTGACCGCTTGGCGACATATATTTTCAATAATACATTCAATACTCTGTGAATTGTAGTTGTTGTTGCCGTTTGTTGTGTTTTTGTGGTGTTGTTTATTTCACAAACCTCTCAGGCACAACCTCAGTGAAAAGTCCTGTTACTGTCTAGATGTTAAGCAATGTACAAACAACCGACCAACCAATCGTCATAACTAAGCAATGTTCATAACAGGGACTTGCCTTTATCCCAGGAGATGAAAGCCAAGACCAGTCATGTTTTCTGAATATAGAGGCCTACATGAATTGTAATGTGTGCGCTGGTCTGTGACTTTGAACATTAGGTAAGCACAGACCTGCGCAAATCGATTAAAACAGGAGCATGGAGGGGGGGGGGGGGTGGAGGTGGGGAAGCACGCTTACTTGCCAAAATCCTAACAAGTAACGGTTAACTGGACAAACAGCGTGCTTTGTTGCAAGATCCTTATGACCTGTTTAGTGCCGGCTGACCCGGCAGACTGTGTTGCAACAATCTTTGTTAATTCAAGACCAAAAAATCCTAGATGTCCCAGCAACATGGATTCAAAGTGGTGTCAGCAAGATGTATAGATCCTCATGACCCCGGCAACTGTGAGAGCTCATGATGATCTATACCTCTAGCAGTTGGATGATGTTCTAGTTACTCGGCACTAAACAGGTTTGCGGTATGACTGTCGGTATCCTAAAAATAAATAATATCTCTTGTAATTTTACACAGTAAACTTCGGATATGAGAAATCGCCTGGGGACCCAAATGTTGTTAGTCTATCGTTAATTTTTTTTTAAATAAGGGAATTAAATACATTTAACTCATTCTATCCCAGACACACCACAGCAGGATAAGGATCCACCATGATAGTTCAAGGGTGATGCCAGAATAGCTTGGCGCCTACGGGCGCCAAGCTATTCTGGCATCACCCTTGAACTATCATGGTCGATCTGTGTCCTGCACTGCAATGCAGTCTTGAGAGGACATGGGCAAAATTTAAGGATTTTGGTTTTGGGGCAGAATGAGTTTAAAAAAAAAAAAAAAACGTTTTATCGGGAGCTCTGAGAAAAAGGGTAGTTATATCCGACTTTTTATACGAAAAATTAAAACTCTATCCGACCTTGTTATAAGCGAAGGAAACTGTAAATGTTGCCGACTTCGTGTACGTACTGAAGGTCCTAAGCACTGTAAATGTTGCTGACTTCGTGTACGTACTGAAGGTCCTAAGCCTAAGGACTCAGTTTGAAGGCACTCAAGAAGGCAAGCACGCACCCACGCACGTAACCAACCAAATACACACACACACACACACACACACACACACACACACACACACACACACACACACACGCACACAAACACGCGTGCCCGCAATCACGCATGTACGCACGCACGCACGATCGCACGATCGCAAGCCCACACGCACGTACGAAAGCAAAGCACACACGAACGTTTGCAGGTAAACGCGCGCGCGCGCACACACACACACACACACAACAAAAAAAAACACACAAAATCAAGATTTAACTCTAATTTTTTCAAGATTTGACAACAAAAAAAAAAAAATAAAAAATAAAATAAAACATTGATCCCATGAAAAGCCATGTCAGAGGAATGTGTTCCAAAACAAAACGAACAAAACAAAACAAAGCAATCAAACCACACACAAAAAGAAGAAAATAAAACACAACATTTATTTACTTAAAATATACATTTATTACATCAAAGTCAATATGTAAGTTAGCGAATGCTTTGCACACAATATCCACTGCAAGTACTATTCCTCTATTTTCGAAACTACAACTGGAAATGCCGACAGAGAGAAGAAAAGAAAAAGGCAACACATGTCAGCCTGTTAGTCCCCGATCACATATGTGCCAGAGGGACAATAAAATGGATTAAATGAATGAATGAGCCTGTGGAAATGCCGACAGTGAGGAAGAAAAGCAACACAATCATGCCGCCTGTGGAAATGCCGACCGGCAGAGAGAGAGAAAAAAAGCAACACATGTCAGCCTGTGGAAATGCCGACAGTGAGAGAAAAAAAAAGCAGCACATGTCCGCCTGTGGAAATACCGACAGTGAGGAAAATAAAGCAACACGTCAGCCTGTGGAAATGCCGACAAAGAAAAAAAAGCAACACATGTCAGCCGGTGGAAATGCCGACAGAGAGAAATAAAAGCAACACGTCAGCCGCAGGCTTACATGTGTTGCTTTTTTCCCCTCTCTGTTGGCATTTCCAGTTGTAGTATACATAAGGCGAACAAGTCTCCAGCTTCCAGGACAAAAGACGTTAAGCCCTAAATGTTTAACTTTTTTCCAACTTCCAAGTGAATACCCGGTGATACCTGGCGAATGAAAATGTCCTCGAGTGTATACCAGCTAAAAAGCTAAGTCTGAAGTCTGCCCACGGTCCATTTGCGATACGCTAGGAATGGCAGCGTCACGACTCCCGCTTCCGAGGCGCGAACTATGACCGCGACCACTCGAGAACAAACATCTTAACACAAACACCAGAGGAACAATTACGACAACATTTATTAAATATAAAAATAACAACAATTCAAAATATCCTCACTCAACCCTAACCCCACTGTCACGCATTACATTCACACACACACAACCACACTCCACAGCACGAATATCCAAAGAACACAATACAAAATAACATCTATCTATCTATATCCCGTAGTCTTGCCGACCGTTGGGGCACCACTGCTGACTTGGCAACCAGCTCCCTCCATTCCTCTCTGCTCGCTGCCATTCCTAGCGTATCGCCCAGCTTCAGTCCTGTCCACTCTGAGATATTGTCCTCCCGTCTTTTCATCTGTCTTCCTTTCCTTCGTCCTCCTTGCACCGTGCCTTGCAGGATTGTTTTGGCAAGCCCTGCTGAAAGTGTGGCATGACCATATCACTTCAGTTTGCTTTTTTTCACAGTGGCTGATAGGTGTTCATAGAGCCCGGTGGCTTGCCTGATTCATCAGTTTGGTCCTCTCTGCACTGATTTCCATCCCAAACGCAATGGCTGTACTGTCCAGCTTTTTTTTTTTTTTCCACCAGCTGAGCTAGCTCCTTCTCTGTTCCTGCAAGGCCATTAATGTCGTCCGCAAAGCGCAAGTTCGTGATTGTTCTGCCTCCAAAACTGACAGTTCCTTCGTGGTCTTTCAGAGCGTCTGTCATGATTCTTTCCAGGAAGATGTTGAAAAGAGTATGTGAGAGCAAGCAGCTTTGTCTGACTCCAACTGTAGTCCTAAACCAGTTTCCTATTTTGTTGAAGCAGACTGCGCTAGTAGCCTTGTTGTAAAGGTTTGATATGATCAGGTTGGCATTGATGTTGTATAGCTTCATGGTGGACCAAAGGGCTGCATGCCACACTCTGACAAACGCTTTCTTAAAATCCGCAAAGACATGATAGAGGTCTTGATGGTGCTGGAGGTACCTCTCACATAGAACTCTCATAACATCAAATATATAATAAAACAAATTTCTTTAATAAAATACAAATGAAAATTTAAGGAAAACTTAATGTAATTTACATGTTATTGGAATCCTTTGGCGGGAGCACATTCAAATTCAAAACATGTTCAAATTAAATTAATGCGTTCGCTTCCGCGATAAAGTCTTTCATAGCCCATAGCACATGGCTCCTTTTGAATAAGTATAATACACAATATTTCCGTCACTGCGACAAAGTTCCTCTCATAATATTGCCACCACGATGAAATGGAATTAGTCTCACAACGTTCTTTTACCAGTTTACAAATGGACAAGACTAATACGCAAACTTAAAGCAAGTTAATAAGCATTAAATGGGACGACCAGACCTGGCTAAACGCAGGGTCTGCACCGACGCTCGCAACAGCACTCAGTTACGGCGTCGTAGTCCCACGAGGAGTGACACAGCCAACCTCTACTCTCACAAACGTACCACCCAGCCCTTCCGCACAGCAATGGCGGTGGACTAATCCACTTAATCCACTTCTTCGTCTTCTTCATATGACTTAATGACTTCTTCATAATTCACTTAGTTCTTTAGATCTTCGGATGCTCTCAAACAAGGGTGCAAATATACACATATGAATAACTAACAAAAAGAAAAGTAATCACATCACCCTTCCCGCAATTTCAATTGCCGTCTTTTATATTCCTTCACCTCCCTCCCAAGACAATAAATTCAAACTCAATGAACTGCATATTTACACATTACCATATAACTCATTTCCGAATTTACCCTCCGACAGTAGATACTACCAAATGAAATAAATGACATTTATGTTTACGTTCGTACACCCACCCACCCCCCACCACCCACGATACTCACAACACCCCCCTCCCCCCTCCCGTCCTCCCTCCCCCCCCCCCCCTACGAGGAGATGAAATTAACACAATGTCCTCCACCAATTTACAAATAAACAAGATACGTTACTTAGACGAGTTAGAAATAACTAAATGGGGCGACCCGACCTGGCTAAACACGGGGCTTGCCGCGATTCTTTCGACAGCGCCCAGGTACGGCGTCGTAGACCCGCAGGTGGAATGACACAGCCAGCCTCCACTCTCACAGCGAAGGCCTTCCGCACAGTGCGGCGGCGGACTTAGCTGGTTAATTCTTTACGTCTGGACGTTTAGACCGTTGGATTTGGATCCATTTGATCTGGATCCATTGGATTTGGATACACTACAAAACAGGTTCAAAATACGCATATGAATAACTAACAAAAGAAAGACAATCACATCACCCTTCTCACAACTGTAACTGCCATCTTTTGCGTTCCTTCACCTCTCTCCCACAACAACAATAAATTCAACCTCAACACAATACATATTTACACGTCACCCATGACTCAATTCTGAATTCATCCTAGGACGCTAGAATCTACCAAATATAATAAATGGCATTTACCCCATAACTCTCTTCCGAATTCACTCTCCGACGCTAGATACTACAAAATACAACAGATGGCATTCACTTCTACACTCTATTCTTACACTTGCCCCCAATACGCACTAACCATAATAATAATAATAATAATAACGAAACAAGCAAACACAGACAAACCTCGTAGCAAATGGCCACTAACGAATTGTTGCATGTACTTACTGCTATCCGTGGAGACGCCCCGGCTGGGACGAAGACAAACAAAGACAAGACAAGCCAGGGGTTCAGTCGTTGCAGTTTCTTCTTCTTCTCTCAAGACACCAACTCCAGAGCGACCAGAGCCGTATTGTAGGACCGTCACAGGAGGACGACACGCCACTTGAGGACCGCAGCAAATGGCTAACCAAGCCCGCGAAATCCCCCCTCGAAGACTAGTTACTTCGTTGACTGACTGAAGCGGGCTGCTCTTTGTTCGCAGCTGCAAAGCGACTCTCCCGTTCGCTGTTGGAAAAGCGACTCACTAACAAATTGGATATCGTACAGTTAGCAAAAAAGCGCTCAGTTAATCATGTGATGGAAATTCACGTGAAACAATAACCACCCGATCGCGGCGACCGGGCGATCACGTACGTTACACCATCCTCCTAATTCTCGCACGGCAGCAAATACCCAGGTAAAAGGCCAAATACCCCACCTAAACTACCCTTACGTCCGGTGAATATCTAAACCTTGTCACCCCTCTAAACTTACTACCCTACAAAAATAGACGAAAAAAAAAACCGTGTCGTGACAGCTTGTTTGGCGCTCTTTAACAAGCCGATATTTGTAATTCAGCACCACAAGGCTAAGGCAACCTAGAATAAAAGGGTCTGACTTTATGACTGGCACTTAGTGGCAGGCTCGTGATATATTGAGACTCAGTGACCATCAGTTTCACAAAAATGAGAGTTCCTTTCCTGCCATAAAAAAAACTTGCAATACCACCAGACTGCAAGAGGCATAGATCGCGGGGCCTCATGAGGATCTATACCCCAGGCTGAAACCTGTACGCCACTATGCTTTGCTGACACCACTTTGTATCCACTCTCCTTGGACAGCTGTGGGTCTTTGACGTTAAATGTACAATGATTTCAAAAACACAATCTGCGTCCACTCGCAATGAACGGGATAACCAGAACATTTTCGCTCTTGCCACGTGTACTGGGACTGTTGGCTCCAGCAGGCCTAGTAGCGAAATTGTTGGAACCGAAAATCCCTGCTTGTTGTTTGCATGTCGCTATACGTACCTGTATACGATCAGATTATTTGAAGATGGCTGATGCCTTAACCTATTAGCCTCTATGAACTACAGAAGTAGATGGATCGACCATGATCATTGAAGAGTAGTGCCAGGTAATTGCCAGATTGGCTTGGCGCCTGATGGCGCCTAGCTAATCTGGCACTACTTTGAATTACCAAGATCGATCCATCTCCTGCAACCCGCTGATAGTCGGTGACACCTCCAAACTTTGGGAAATGTGGCCTCGGGGTTAACTCATTCGGTCCTACGCACGTATTTCCCAATTTTTGGATGCGTCATCAAATGACTATGCATACAAATGACTATGCATCTGTTGCACGAGATGGATCGACCATGATAATTCGAGGGTAGTGCCAGATTAGCTTGGCGCCGACAGGCGCCAAGCTAATCTGGCACTACCCTCGAATTATCATGGTCGACCCATCGCCTGCTGTAGTGCGTCAGGGCTGAATGGTTTAAAGTAGTTAATACACAACTCAGCTCAACCGCTGTGTTTCATGTATTCTTGCATTGGTACAGCGCTTGAGACAAAAACATCGTACAGCTAATTTTGGACTCTTCTTTTCCTACTCTCAAGCTTGAACGTAGCACGGCATGCCTAAAAACCGTACGGCATTCCAATGCGCACAAGGTCACCTGGTCGACGTCGGCCGCCGTAGGCCCGCGCGTGCCAACGGCGGCCGACATCGGCCTGATGACCTTGTGCACATTGGGACGCTTCAATTTCGAACTGGTTTGTACGATTCTAACGCAAAGTTCATTAAATTTAGGCCTTGATGGGCCACTGTGTCGATTGTAATACAAATTTATTTATTTATTTATTATGTATTTGTGATTACAATGACTGAAGAAGTAGTTGCAAGCAAGCCACGAAGAGAAAATAAAAAAGGGATTAATTATGCATTCACGAAAAATTCGGCTTCAAACGAGCTTCCGGCATCCCCCAATGGTAAGATTACGTAGTGACTGTTCTGTCCTCTGTTTCCCAAAAGGTCCTGGGGCGTACGTCGGCCCTAAGTTGTCCCGGGCTAACAACGAGCTTGCACGGGCTAACTTAGGTCGTACGTCGGCCCTAAGTTGTCCCGGGCTAACAACGAGCTTGCACGGGCTAACTTAGGTCGTACGTCGGCCCTAAGTTGTCCCGGGCTAACAACAAGCTTGCACGGGCTAACTTAGGTCGTACGTCGGCCCTAAGTTGTCCCGGGCTAACAACAAGCTTGCACGGGCTAACTTAGGGTCGTACGTCGGCCCTAAGTTGTCCCGGGCTAACAACAAGCTTGCACGGGCTAACTTAGGTCGTACGTCGGCCCTACGTTGTCCCGGGCTAACAACGAGCTTGCACGGGCTAACTTAGGTCGTACGTCGGCCCTAAGTTGTCCCGGGCTAACAACGAGCTTGCACGGGCTAACTTAGGTCGATGTCGGCCGAAGAACATTTTACTTGCTGGGATCAATATCTCTGTCTCTTTCAGGGCCGGCTGACCAATTTTCACAAATCGCCTGTACAAAACATGGATCTAGAAAATAACACACGAAAAAGAAAGAAATTTCGGAATACAACAGAAATAATACAGCAAACTCAACCCATTTGAAATTAGCTTTGGCAATTTCTAAGCGTGTTTCCTTTCTTTGTTGGGATGTTCTCTGCATTTGCTACGCTTGGCAGTCACCTTTTTGGTCTGGGGCTCTGACATAGTACAAAAGGAAACAGACCTACCGGGATAGTTCAAGGGTTGTGCCAGAATAAATCGGCACCGGTAACCCTTGAACTATCCTGTTGGGTCTGCCACGTAATCTTCCGAAGAACAACTCCAGCTTTGATGAAATCCGACTGCAGTGTTTCGTGTGTGATAAAGCGTCTTTTCATATTACAATAAATATAGGATTTCACGAAGGGCCAGTGAACCCTGACCTATTTGCTGTTAAAACCGAAGTTTGTCCTAAACGAAGTAATTATAGTCTGCTTCGCATTTCACAAGGCTGAATATAGCAAAAGATGGATTTAACAACACTTTTTTAAATGTTCCAGATACACTTTCTCCAGCTCTATACAGCCGGCCGACTTTACTTATAAGAAGGTCGGGTATATAAGACAAACGCGCATATAACTAGACGTTCCGACCAACATTTGTCAGCAGAAATGTCACACGCAGAAAATTCTTCGCCTTTTAACTCATTCTACCCCAGACACACCACAGCAAGATAAGGATCGACCATGATAGTTCAAGGGTGATGCCAGAATAGCTTGGCGCCTATAGGCGCCAAGCTATTCTGGCATCACCCTTGAACTATCATGGTCGATCTGTGTCCTGCACTTCAATGCAGTCTTCAGAGGACAACGGGAAAACTTGCGGATTTCGGTGTTGGGGTAGGATGAGTTAACAAACGTCGGATATAGCAACAAGCAAACATGGATCCATTGCCTTTCGTTATGTGCGACGTTTACTGTATATAACAAGATGAGGATTTCATCCCAAAGTCTACCGTATTGCTCACATGCATTTATCTGTTATGAACATTCAGAGTTGTTCATATTTTTAGGCTTATTATGCTGATCCATTTCCCTCCTCACTAAGCCAACCTCTGATCAACACACACGTCGGCGCACACACACACAAAAAGACGGACATATGGCCTTCCCACCATTAGTACGCTCTGTGGGCTCGTGTAACGACTGGAATCTATCTCCTTCTACTCTAACCCACCCTCTGATCCACACACACTGGCACACACAAATAAAGACGGACACACGGCAATTCGTACGGTGTGTGGTCTGGTGTAGCATAGCTATTCTAAAGAAGAATAATAGCACGAGCAGCGTAATGACGTCACTTCAAGCTTTACGTCATGGCATAATTAGTCCCACGACGCCGTGTTTATAGTGACGACTCGATGTTATACGTCACTCATCGAAGTACTAACGTTTGACTATCAGAGAATCAGTTTGCAATTTTTCTTGCTGATTTTCACGCCTAGGGCTTACAGGTCACAATTTGACCTAATCCTACCCAGGGCCAGGACAAACAGCAGACTTATGCAAACACTGTTTATGAAAAATCACGCGGATATTAATGAGAAGATCGCGTGTGTTTTTTTTGTTTTTTTGTTTGTTTGTGTTTTTTTTTTTTCGTAAAACAAAAATTAAAGTTTTGTTAGCTGTTTTAAAAATGAATCCGAAAAGGTGGTGCAGAAAATTGTCTGGTTTTTACACCTAGGGCATACAGGTCACAAGTGACCTAATCGTACCCGACAGCCGAGACAAACTGTAGGCTTATGTAAATACCGCCTACGAAAAATCATGCGATTATTAATGAGAAGAATGGGTGTGGGTTTTTTTCGTTAAAAAAAAGATTCCATTCTTTTAAGATTAACCCATATAATTCGTGAAAATTAATCCCCAAAAGGTGAAAATATATTTAATTATCACTGAAAATATTCTAGAGGTACAATGCTGGTTAACGAACTCATTTAATAGGGGGCAAGATGGCGGCCAGACATCATCTCCTGGCCGGCCGCTCAGGCAAAATCCGCCGTCAACTGTGCTTTGAAGCAACGCCTATAATTATTATTTTCAAGGCAGTGTTGTGCCATCAAGTTCCCAGGAAACAGTAATTTACTTTTTCAACAACTTATTTGATAGAATATCGTCTTTATTTTGTAATACTGAGTCGGATCGGCTTCATCTTCAGTGCCCAGTCGGACTGAATTTCAACCTACTTCGTGCCAGCCTATATAGTCAAAGAAAAGCGTGCAGATGAACTGTGGAATTAGTAATCATGTGCTATTCCGGGTTCATCCTACAGTGTTTGCAGACTGGTGCCAGATGTTTCTTTATTCTCTCTGACTCCACAGAAAAGCGTGAAAGCATACATAGAAGCATCTACCAGCGAGCTTTAGTACTTTCTTAGTTACTTCGTTTCCTCCTCGGCGGCTGTGTTTATGTAGCATCTGCCTGGCTCGCCGACTTTCGCTGTTGACAGACATTTCCCAACAAGCAGTGTGCCAGTGAAATGAGCAGGACTGTGTGTGGGGTGTGTGCCACTGGGTATTTTATTATAGCGACTCGTGGCGGATACCAGAATGATATTTATATGTAAAACATAATAATAATAACAATACATAGTATTATACGGCGGAATTTCTCATATTTATAATATAACTCATAGTGTTGACGGACTTCGTCGGAGCGGTGCCCTCTAAATACCGGCGCTGTACTATGGCGACAGGCCGCCATGTGCAGCTTTGACTGCTGGTTTTATGTAGCCTAGATCTGAGATCATTTCTCCGTCGACGGTATTTTGTTTCTGTTGTTAACTTGTATTTCATGTACTAGCTTTTGTCAAGTAGGAACTTTACGAAAGAACATTATAATAGTGTGTTCAGGAGACATAGGGTTGTCTTAGTATTCTGTTTTTGTCAGGGAGGTTCGGGTCGGGATGAGGCCACTGGCGCCTGCCTTTAGATGCCTTGGATACGGGCTTCACCTGTCCCAAGTCACTGTCCATTTTGTAGCTTTGTTATTGTCCTTTTGTTTGTAAACTGTTGTGCGAGTGTGTGTGATTGCGAGTTGCATCTGAGGTGGCGAGACGAATTTCTCTTTTCGAGATAATAAATTACTCTTATTATTATTCTTATTCTTATTCTTAATATGTCCCTTTTATCTAACTATATGCAAAATATCTAGAACAATAATACAAATTACGGACTCCAGTTTGGTTTTTTGTGTAAAGGCCATTTTCTCGCCAATGAGCATCGTAATCAAAATATATAAAAAGAGGTCTCAAGATAATTTTTTGAGGGACAATATCCTAAAATTTCGAGCTTGTCCGTCAGTCCTCAAACGCGGACTCTAGTGGCTGTCACATACACACACACACACACACACACACACACACACACACACACACACACACACACACACACACACACATACACATAAACGGCGCTTTGGCGCCCAAAAGACGTTCTCTAGCAAGGTTTGCGTAGCTAGACGTTGCGACATTTTTATCTTGTTACTTCTTTGCCAGAATTCCTGCACCCCACGCCCAACACGTCGTGTACATGCTCGGGAATGCGCTCCGATCAGCCCCAATTCAAAGTCTACCGTATTTTCAATACGGTAGACAAAAAAGCATGTACAGGCGGACCTCCAAGGAAGCATTGTTTTATCGAACTTTTAATATCCGACCTTGTTATACGCCAGGTCAACGCTATGCTAATTAAGCATCTCTCTCTCTGGGAGTACGCCACACAAGTACATTTCTATTCAAGTGAGATGCTTTATCATCTCATTGAATAAAAGTGTACTTGTGGCGTACTCCCCGGGTGGGTCTATTTATATTTGCGGAGTACTCCCGCAAACGGTACATGGGAGTAAAAGCCATCTGCATGTTACGTCAGCGTCCTTCTTCGCGCGATGTGCACTCACATTATCAAGGCGAAGAAGTGACGAGCGTGATGCTAATGATGACAGATTAAGACAAGGGCGTCATAATCACAATAAACAAACATATCACAACAACCACTATGTTAATCACACTATAAAAATAATATTCTCAAGCAAAAAATAATTCTCGACCAAAATAATAATAAACTACTCTCAATCGTAGTCATAAAAATCACGATTAACATGACAATAATCACAATCAGAATCGTACTAAACCCAGTAATGACAATCACATATTACGTCATACAAAAATCAGATCAAAATAAAAGAAGAAACAAAAATAAAATCTCGAAATGGTCACAGAAGGAAAAGCAAATTCATGAATACCTGTATTATATAACATTTTTTTTTTCAGTTGTGCCGTAAAACCGAAAGGTGTGTTTACAAGAAGAACATTAACTCATTCAGCCCCTGACGCACTACAGTAGGAGATAGGTCGACCATGATAATTCAAGGGTAGTGCCAGATTAGCTTGGCGCCGGTAGGCGCCAAGCTAATCTGGCACTACCCTTGAATTATCATGGTCGACCTATCTCCTGCAACATGTGCATAGTCGTTAGATGACGCCTCCAAAATTTGGGAAATACGTGCGTCGGGCTAAATGAGTTAAATTTATGACGCGTAGCACAGTATATAACCAGTTAAGTGCCGAGAACATTTCAAAACCACCAGTTGCCTCTATCCCTCTTGCCGACACCACTCTGTATCCATGTTACTAGGACAGCTATGGGTCTTTTGGTGTTGAATTATCGTAGACTGCAGAAACACCACCTGCCTTACTGGCACTGACCGGCTTTATCTGAGTCGAGGAGGAAATATATCTCTCGATTTTCCGTCCCATTCAGCACTAGGCTGCTTGATATTAGATGTGTATCCATTCCGTTATTTGGATAATAATAATAATAATAATAATAATAATAATAATAATAATAATAATAATAATAATAATAATAATAATAATAATAATAATAATAATAAAATAATAATTCACTTTATTGTATTATTATTTTATTATTATTGCCTGATTAATGTGCAAATATACATATAAAAATAACAATAGTAATAGTTATTATTATTATTATCATTATTATTATTATCATCATCATCATTATCATCCTCATTATCATCATCCTCATTATATACTTGCATTTTTTCTGTGCAAATTACTCCGCCAATAAGAACTCTGGCGTTCGGTCATATCCGAAGTACCGTGTATTACCTACGTTTTCGTTTCAGTCGAGTCTGGACCGTAAATGTGCCCGAATTTGTCCGGCTGGTCAAAACAGACCGCGACAAAGTCCATGTGACAGTCAGTGAACCAGCCACGTGGCTGAAATTAATTAAGATAAGCATCCACAAAACAAAACAAAATCCATCTTTACATGTCAGCCTCAGTATATCGAAGGGTAAAGAGTCTGTCTATTAGCAGAATGTCTTCCGGCCCACAAGGACTGCAGTGGGCCCGCGCACAGATGTACGTGTTCGTGCCCACTGCGGCCGTCGTGGGGGCGAGGACTTTTGCTAACCGGGCCGCGAGGTTCGATACCCGGTTTCGGATCGGGACTTTTTACTCTAGTAGTGTCACCATTACTTCGGGCGGACATCAGGGGTTCTTTCTCCGGGCAGTCCGGCTCTTTCTCCCCCTCCACTTTGGAACCGGTTTCAGGCCACGTTATAAATTAAAAAAAACACGCGATCAAAATTTCCCAAACCTCAGTAGCTGAGCTGACCCTTTGCACCACGTACATGCCTTGTGTTTGTCTTGTACTGTTTGTCTTCAAATTGAATGCGTGTGTATCACGTGAGTGTGCGTGTTGCGTTCAGTTCGCGGCGTCTATATAATGACCGGTATTACTATATTTTCCTCTTATCTTTGCAAAGATAGGAGGGAAATTCGCGTCCACTGCTACTTCTAGGTGCAGAAGACACGGATGTGGACACACTGATCGACACATTTAACACTTCTGTAACCCAAACAGCCAGTGAGATCCTTGGCAAACACCGACAAGCAACGAAACCTTGGGTTACAGCTGACATCTTTGTTCTATTTGACAAGCGTCGAGAATTAAATAAAAAGAAATCAGAGGTAGAAGGAGCTAAACAATACAGGGAAATTAACCAGGACATCAAGAAAAGCATGAAAAAGGCAAAGAATAAGTGGATGGAAGATCAGTGTAAACACGTAGAAGAAAATCTGAACAAAAAAGCAAAAAAGCATACCAGCTGGTGAAAGACCTGACCAGTGTAAAACAAGGACGCTCCTCGATCATTCAAGATAGTGAAGGGAACTGTTTTACGGAAGACCAAGACATACTGAAGAGATGGACAGAGTACTGCTCAGATTTGTACAACCACCGAGCTACAGGGGACCCAGGCATACTTGTCAACCCACCCGTGACCAACAATGGCAACTATCCCATCCTCCGAGGAGGACGAAGGAGAGGAAGACAGAGGAAAAGATGGGAGGACAATATCTCAGAGTAGACAGAACTGAGGCTGGGTGATACGCTAAGAATGGCAGAGAACAGAGAGGAATGGAGGGAGCTGGTTGCCAAGTCATCAGTGATGCCCCAACGGTCGTACGGGATATAGATAGATAGATAGATAGATAGATAGATAGATAGATAGATAGATAGATAGATAGATAGATAGATAGATAGATAGATAGATAGATAGATAGATAGATAGATAGATAGATAGATAGATAGATAGATAGATAGATAGATAGATAGATAGATAGATAGATAGATAGATAGATAGATAGATAGATAGATAGATAGATTACTATATTATTATTATTATTAGTAGTAGTAGTAGTATTTCTCGATAGCCACAAAGATAGTCCTCGTTATTTGCCATTGCGGTATTAAGTAGTGCTGACTTGTGTAGAAGCCCACTTTATAAATGTACTTGATACATATAGAGACGGGAACGTGTAGACACGGTGAGAAACTCTGGTATTCTTTGTCTGCGTGCTTGACCCCGAGTGGCTTCCCTTTGCAGTCTTGCTATGCCAGTGAACCACCTTTTTGTGCGTGCGCGCGCGCGCGCGCGCGTGTGTGTGTGTGTGTGTTTGTGTGTGTATGTGTGTGTGAGTGTGTGTGTGTGTGCGCGCGCGCGTATGTGTGTGTGTATGTGTGGTTGTCTGTGCGCGTGTGTGTGTGTGTACTCGTATGTGTGTGTTTGTTTATGTGTGTGTCTGTGTGCGTGTGCGTGTGTGAGCGTATGTGTTTGTGCATGTGTGTTTGGGTGCGTGTGCGCGCGCCGGTATCTATGTGTGCGTATGTGTGTGTGCGCTTTTTTGTTTGCGTGTGTTGTCTGTGTGTGTGTGCGCGCGCGCGCGCGTATGTGTGTGCGTGCGCGCGTGTTTCTGTGTGTGCGTGTGAGTGTGTGTGTGTGTGTGTGTGTGTGTGTGTGTGTGTGTGTGTGTGTGTGTGTGAGTGTGTGCGTGCGTGTGTGTGTGTGTGTGTTTTGGAATGTGCATGTGTGTACATCCCAGTGCGCGGGCCCAAGGGCGGTCGACATCGGCCTGATGGCCTATTGCGTATTGGGATGTGTCTTTTCCCGTTTGCGCGTGCGCGCGTGCGTGCGCGTGAGAATGTGCTTGTCCCGCACAGGGACTGTCCTGTCGCCTTTTTTGTTTTCTTTTTACACAGCAGATTGTAGAGCCATACATGACGACTGTGTCATGGACATACGCTGACGACACGACACTGACAGGACAGATTACGAATGAGGACGACAGACACTATCGACAAGAGATCGGCGACTCTGTAGAGTGGTGCGATAAAAACTATCTTGAATTACATGTTGGCAAAACAAGATAGATGCTCAAAGATTTCAGGAAAAACAAGCATCATCCCGATTCTGTTGTCATCAAGGGAACAGAAGTTGAGCGTGTAGAGTCCTACAAGTATTTAGGTGTTCTTTTTGACAACGCGCTCAACTGGAAACAAAACACAGAGGCTATTGTGACAAAAAGCGCAATTTTTTTTTTACTGTTTGAGAAAACTCAGATCATTTAATGTAAGCACTCAGCTTTTACAGATGTTTTACTGCTCCAGTATTGTTAGCGTTTTAACTTTTGGACAGATGTGCTGGGGTGGAAATTTATGTAAAAGAGATCAAGATCGTCTTAACAAAGTAATCAGGAAAGCGGGCGGGGTAATTGGTAGGGCACAAGATACTTTGGACACGCTGTACAACAGACGGATTACGAACAAACTAGCTGACATTCTTGATGACAAAAAAACATCCACTTAGATATGAATTTGACAGCAGACGTATCGAACGAAATGGCAGACTTCGAGCACTCTAAAGTTGTACATTACGTTATGCCAACTCATTGTTCCCTCAGGCTGTTACCCTTTTCAACAGTAATATCAGTAGATAGTGTCTGTCAACATTCTTTAGTTGTTTAGTACTAGTCTATTCAGTAGTTCACTGCAACATTGCTGACACCAGAAGCACAGGGGGCATAAACCATAAGTGTTTCTGATGCCAAGAGTGTTACAGTTCATCTATTTAACTGACAGTTATAGGTTATTTAATTAATTGAATGGGTGAATGATGATGCCATGTATTGTGTGGGCAGACAGTGAATTTCCACATGAGAGATTAATAAAGTATTATTGTATTGTATTGTATTGTATTGTATTGTATTGTATTGTATTGCATTGTATTGTATTGTATGGTATGGTATGGTATTGTATGGTATTGTATTGTATTGCATTCTATTGTATTGTTTTGTATTGTATTGTATTGTATTGCATTGCATTGTATTGTATTGTATTGTATTGTATTGTATTGTATTGTATGGTATTGTATTGTATTGTATTGTATCGTATTGTCTACACTAATGACGCTAATGACATTGTCCATACCTGCTCTCTTGCCCTGCCTGACGGCCGCGATCCACATCGGCTTCGCCCCCTCCCACCTGACCAGTGCGACCCGGTGCCTCCAAAGCTGAAGGAGGCGTTGTGTGCCGGGTCCCACATTACGTTGTCCACGACCCCATGTCTCTCATGCGAATTAAATTTTCAAGATGGGTGAGTGATGAAGCCGCTGTAGTGATCATCGTGAATGGCCTACATTGTTAACCCTGTGGCTCTCGGTGGCGACAGCCAAAGGGTTAACTCATTCGAAACGTGCCGCCTCCGACACGTCTCCAATGAGTTAAAAAATATTTGTATCGAGATCTTGAAGCATGCGCGAGTGCGCTGAGTTTCCTCAACATTCAAGAGAGGTTGTCACTGAAATGTGGTGCAATGTTTAAATTGAACGCTTCTGTAGCAAAGACTTCCAGTCACAGATGATTCTTGGAAACATCCACAAGCACACAAAAACAGCTAACTGATGTCATAGAATAACTTTTTCAAACTGTTCGTATCATGGCATCTAGTTTTAGAATAAGACGTGATCATATGGAAAAAGTAATTGTTGTCTATAATATTAACTGTTTCAGTAAGAAAAACATGAATGCCAAAATCGTGCGTGTTTCAGTTTCTTTTGAATCATTCGCCGTACATGTTCTATCTGTGGAGGGTGTATTCCTTTTTCCATGCTGATGTTACTCGCCATGACGCA
>BTPG01000003.1:92337720-92472720 GCA_036245525.1 Semisulcospira habei
TTCAGACATGACGAGAATTGACGTGTGAGAGTTAGATTAACGCATTCGCGGCCAGCCGCATCCGGATGCGCGGCTTATGCCGCGCATCCGGATGCGGCTGGCCGCGATCGAGTTAATGAATCGGGCAACCTAAAATAAGAACAAAATATCCTGTAGGTTGAAACTGTAATCTTTCTCTCTGTTGCATTTTTTAGATTATGTGGCCATCTGTCAACCGTCAAGATCTACACTGAAAAGACCATGCCAAGAGTGCGGATACTAGTCAGCGGCAAGAAAAAGAAACTGGTTCCCTTTGAATGTAGGACTGTCGCTGGGGCAGCGCGGGAGATGGCCACACGATTCTCGGAGTTGGTTCTGTTGCCCGTAAGACATTCTTTACTTCGTAGTAAAAACAAAGTACCGCTAGGGTTTAGTCAGATTGTGCACAAAAGCAACAGCAGAAAACTTTCACTGTTTTGTCCTGCGGCGGGACACGACGTCCCGGATCTTAGATCGGCCCTGACGCGCTACAGCAGATGTATCGGCCATGATAATTCAAGGGTAGTGCCAGATTAGCATGGCGCCGACAGGCGCCAAGCTAATCTGGCACTACCCTTGAATTATCATGGTCGATCCATCTCCTGCAACAGGTGCATAGTCGTTAGATGACGCCTAGCAAATTTGGGAAATACGTGCGTGGGGTTGAATGAGTTAAGCAACTTTTAACAACACATCCCCTCCTCCCCCCCCCCCCCTGCCCCCTCTTCTCCACAACCCCCACCCCAAAACTAAAACCACCCAAGCGCTACAAACATGCTCAGGTCGAGGTTCTCAGTATTATACAAGTGTATATTAACATTATCATCATCATTATCTTCATCAAAGGTCACAGATTTATTTATTTGTTCTGTTGTTTTACAGAACACTTGAGCGTGTCTTATTTCCCGAAAATAGGGTCCTTATTCCTACTCTCTCTCTCTCTCTCTCTCTCTCTCTCTCTCTCTCTCTCTCTCTCTCTGTGTGTGTGTGTGTGTGTGTGTGTGTGTGTGTGTGTGTGTGTGTCTGTGTGTGTGTGGTGTGTGTGTGTGATAGAACGTTTTTTTTTTTTCAAAGTCCTGCGTCTAGTCCTGATCAATATGCAGCCTTCGTTTTGCAAGGTTTCCTTTTAAATGTCAAATCATGGTTATGGGATAACCCTACTGGCATCGGCGATACCCCTGATACGAAGGCATACCGACTTTTGCACAGAATCCAGCCATATTCAAACAATACACGCACTTAAAACGCCGCACTCCCAGCAAAAAAAAATCATATCCTCAAGTTGGCGGGCCACTCGTTGCTTCTTTAATGAGGAAAACTGTGGATTGAATGCATACATATCCAGAGAGTAAGACTGTTCTTTAAGATGAACGTAATCTGGTCTAGATCGTGCTAACTTACTCGATCAGGATCAGATTCGGTTGTTGAAACCGTAGGACTTTGTCCTGGCAAGACACCGCAAGTAGCATAACATCAGATATGACCAGACCTATTTTATTATTATCAAAAACAAACAAATAAGAAAGAAAGAAAAACAAAACGGTTAGTCAAGGCAGAGTTCAGCGGAACAAATGTATGTCTCTGCCATCAAGGTCAGGGCTACAGTAGCTATACTTCTGGGGGTTTTTTTTTAGAGA
This sequence comes from Semisulcospira habei, assembly GCA_036245525.1. Classification (NCBI taxonomy): domain Eukaryota; kingdom Metazoa; phylum Mollusca; class Gastropoda; family Semisulcospiridae; genus Semisulcospira; species Semisulcospira habei. Next base: position 92,339,376 of record BTPG01000003.1, read on the forward strand.
AGGGGACGGTCGAGAAGGGGGGTGGGGGGGGGGGAGGGGTCATGAGCCCTTGTAGATTACAGCTACTTGGAAGTTGTATCCCAAACCTAGCCTTACAGTCCGTAAAAGACGTCGATTCAACTTCAGTAATTACAGAGGTTATGTTTACTGAAGAACGAACGAGAGCGAGGTCGCAGCGGATAACCAGCTTTCACCATAAGTATATTCCAAACGTCTCCAAGAGGCATAGATCCTCTTGGAGAGGTTTGGAGTGTTATCTATGCCTATGGTAGAATCTGGTTATCAACAGCAATTTCGCTCGCGTTCGTTGTCGGTAGTCCGTTGCAAACGAAACCTCACGAGTGATGTAACCATCAGAGCTATACCATATCATCAGGAACAAATCGACCTGTTGCAAGCGGAAGAAGACTTTGTTCACCTGGAGGGTCCGCCCGGCACCGGGAAGACACTGATGTTGCTTCTGAGAGTCCTCACCTGGCTGGACGGCGATAACATGGTCTGGATGCTGTCTCTGGCGCCTCCAAGTCGGTCCATCATTCATGTGCTGCATGAGCAGGTACTCGAACATGTTTGTTTTGATACACGGAAAAGTCCAGTGACGCGCCATTGTACTAAGAAAATCAAGATGAGGATTTCATCCCAAAGTCTACCGTATTGTATGGAGCTCACATGCGTTTATCTTTTAGGAACATTCAGAGTTGTTCATATTTTTAGGCTTATTATGATGATCTATTTTCCTCCTCTCTAAGCCAATCCTCTGATCAACACACACGTCGGCGCACACAAATAAAGACGGACACACCGCGCTTCCCACTAGTAGTACGCTCTGTGGGCTCGTGTAGCGACAGGAATCCGTCTCCTACTCTAAGCCACCCTCTGACCAACACACACTGGCACACAGAAATAAAGACGGACACACGGCGATTCCCGCCATTCGTAAGCTCTGTGGTCTCCGATAGCATAGCTATTCTGAAGAAGAATAATAGCACGAGCAGCGAAATGACGTCACTTCAAGCTTCACGTCATGGCATCATTAGTCACACAACGCCCTCTTCATGGTGACGACGATGTTATACGTCACTCATCGCAGTACTAACATTTGACGTATTAGAGGATCAAACTTTGCAATTCTCTTGCTGATTTTCCACACCTGGGCTTTTATCTCTATCTATCTATATCCCGTAGTCTTGCCGACCGTTGGGGCACCACTGATGACTTGGCATCCATTCCTCTCTGTTCTCTGCCATTCTTAGCGTATCGCCCAGCTTCAGTCCTGTCCACTCTGAGATATTGCCCTCCCATCGTTTCCTCTGTCTTCCTCTCCTTCGTCCTCCTTGCACAGTGCCTTGTAAGATTGTTTTGGCAAGCCCTGCTGAACGCGTGACATGCCGCACATACCACTTCAGTTTGCGGTTTTTTTCTCACAATGGCTAATAGGTCTTCATAGGGCCCGATGGCTTGCCTGATTCTGCTTCCCACTTCTTTGTTTGTGATGTGATCTCTGTATGAAATGCCAAGCAGCCTTCGAGAACATCTCATTTCACTGGCTTGTATCCTCCTGTCAAGGTCTGCTGTGAGGGTCCATGACTCGCAGGCATACAAGACCACTGAAATGACTAAGGAGCGCATCAGTCTGATCTTGGAGCAGAGTGTGATGTTTCTGTCCTTCCATATGGTCTTCAATCTTGTCAGTGCTGTTGTCTGCGCAATCCTGGACAGTATTTCTGGTTTTGATCCCTCATCTGTCACAATGGCTCCTAAGTATTTGAATTTATTAACTGTTTCCAGGTTTTGGCTTAAAATCATGACGTCAGTGCCAATGGTGTTATTGGTCATCAGTTCAGTCTTCTCTGCACTGATTTCCATCCCATACGCAATGGCTGTACTGTCCATCTTTTCCACCAGCTGAGCTAGCTCCTTCTCTGATCCTGCAAGGCCATCAATGTCATCCGCAAAGCGCAGGTTCGTGATTGTTCTGCCTCCAATACTGAAAGTTCCTTCATGATCTTTCAGAGTGTCTGTCATGATTCTTTCCAGGAAGATGTTGAAAAGAGTAGGTGAGAGCAAGCAGCCTTGTCGGACTCCGACTGTGGTCCTAAACCAGTTTCCTATTTTGCCGTTGAAACAGACTGCGCTAGTGGCCTTGTTGTAAAAGTTTGCTATGACTTTGATCAGGTTGGCATTGATGTTGAATAGCTTCATGGTGGACCAAAGGGCTGCATGCCAAACCCTTTCTTAAAATCCACAAAGACATGATAGAGGTCTTGCTGGTGCTAGAGTTACCTCTCGCATAGAACTCTCAGATTGAAGATCTGCTCAGTTGTGATGTGCCCTGGTCTGAAGTTTGCCTGTGCCTCAGCTATGATTTCCTCTGCCTGTGGCTTCAGCCTGTTCAGTAGGATCTTTAACATGACTTTGCTTGGGTGGCATATACGACTGATCGTGCGAAAATTCTGGCATTGATGTAAGTTGCCTTTTTTTGGGAGAGTTATTATAAGTGATTGTGTCCATGGTGTGGGGCAATCCCCTGACTGCCAGATCTTATTGCAGATTGTTAGTAAGGCGCTTATCATGTCTTCTCCCCCCTTCTTGGACTAGCTCTGCAGGGATGTTGTCTGCTCCTGCTGCCTTCCCTTTTTTTCAGCGACTGCACTGCAGCCTCTACTTCTTCTCGGAGGATGGGATAGTTGCCATTGTTGGTCACGGGTGGGTTGGCAAGTATGCCTGGGTCCCTTGTAGCTCGGTGGTTGTACAAATCTAAGCAGTACTCTGTCCATCTCTTCAGTATGTATTGGTTTTCCGTAAGACAGTTTCCTTCACTATATTGAACGATCGAGGAGCGTCTTTGTTTTACACTGGTCAGGTTTTTCAACAGCTGGTATGCTTTTTTGGTATTATTTTTTTTCAGATTTTCTTCTACGTGTTTAAACTGATCTTCAATCCACTTATTCTTTGTCTTTTTCATGCTTTTCTTGATATCCTGGTTAATTTCCCTGTATTGTTTAGCTCCTTCTACCTCTGATTTCTTTTTCTTTAATTCTCGACGCTTGTCACATAGAACAAAGATGTCAGCTGTAACCCAAGGTTTCTTTGCTTGTCGGTGTTTGCCAAGGATCTCACTGGTTGTTTGGGTTACAGCAGTGTTAAATGTGTCGATCGGTGTCCACGTCCGTGTCTTCTGCACCTAGAAGTAGCAGTGGCGCGAATTTTCCTCCTATCTTTGCCTGGAAGGCTTCCGCTACCTCTGGGTCTTTCAGCTTCTCGAGGTCAAACTTGATTCTGGTGGGACCCTGCTTGTTGAACTTCTTTAGGCGGAGTCGGAAGGTCATCATCACATGTCTGCTCCTGGAAAAATTCTTGTCTTGGCACACCTGGGCTTACAGGTCACAATTTGACCTAATTTGACCAATCCTACCCCAGAGCCGGGACAAACAGCAGGCTTATGCAAGCAATGTTTATGAAAAAATCATGCCGGTATTAATGAGAAGATGACTCCGAAAAAGTGGGGCGGAAAATTGTCTGATTTTCACACCTAGGGCTTACAGGTCACAACTGACCTAGTCGTACCCGACAGCGAGACAAACTGCAGGCGTATCTAAATACCGTATATGAAAAATCATGCGATTATTAATGAAAAGATCTTTTTTTCGTTAAAAAAAATCAATTGTTTTAAGATTAATCCCGAATAATTCCTGAAATTAATACCAAAAACGTGATTAAAAAAAAAAAATATCACTCAAAACGTTCTAGAGGTACAATGCTGGTTAACGAACTCATTCAATATCTCCCTTTTATCTAGCTAAATGCAAAATATCTAGTAAAAATAAGAAATATTACGACTCCAGTGTGGATCAACCGGTTTTTGTGAAACGGCCATTTTCTCGCCAATGAGCATCTTAATAAAAAAATCGAAAAAAGCTACCTCGAGATTATTTTATAGGGACAATATCATCATACAATTTCAAGCTTGTCCGTCCTCAAACACGGACTCTAGTCGCTGTCGCACGCACGCACGCACGCACGCACGCACACACACACACACGCACACACACACACGCGGCACTTGGCGCCCAAAAGACGTTCTCTAGCAGGGTTTGCATAGCTAGATGTGACGTCATTTTTATCTTCCGGAATGCGCTCCGACCAGCACCATTTCAAAGTCTACCGTATTTTCAATACGGTAGACAAAAAGGGAACTAAGATTACGACACAGCGATGCCCATGAATTTTATGTCACCGTGCAGCTTGCTGCAAAAACTGCTAGGCAACTACGCGAAAGAGACGTATTTTGCCGTTTTGGTTTGTCTGCTGCTTTTGAAAATGCTAAAGTGGGTCAAGTTCAGACTAGACTGAATTGAGTTGGATGTCAGCTACGTCATCAGCAGACACTGATAATCCGTATTGCAGTTTCAAGGTCTTCTAATTAGCCACAATTTTATTCATCCGTCTAGCGTTTATCACCAACTCACATACGACAATAGGGCGGATCAATGAGAATGGGTTCCATGGGGTGAAATGGGGCTCGTTGGAGCACGTTCCAGAGCAAGCACATGACGTTTTGGGCGTGCGGGCCCGAAACTCTGGCAAAGAAGTAACAAGATGAAAATGACGTCATGTCTAGCTTCGCAAACCTTGATGGGGAACATACATTTGGCGCCGTGTGTGTGTGTGTGTGTGTGTGTGTGTGTGTGTGTGTGTGTGTGTGTGTGTGTGTGTGTGTGTGTGTGACAGCGATTAGAGCCCGTATTTGAGGACGGACAAGCTTGAAATTGTATGATATTGTCTCTAAAAAAATAATCTCGAGGCAATTTGTTTTTAATTTTTAATTAAGATGCACGTTGGCGAGAAAATGGCCGTTTCCCAAAAACTGGTTGATCCAGACTGAAGTCCGCAATTTTTCTTGTTTTTACTAGATATTTTGCATAACGCTAGATTAAAGGAAGGCACTGAATGAGTTCGTTAACCAGCATTGTACCTCTTCAACTTCTTAAGTGGTAATTACATAGTTTTGGAGAAAAATAGTTTCACGTTTTTGGGATTAACTTCACGAATTATTTGGGATAAATCTTAAAATAATTGAATCTTTTTGTTACGAGAAAAGCAATCTTCTCATTAGTTATCGCATGATTATTCATAGACGGTATTTACATAAACCTAAAGTTTGTCTCGGCTGTCGAGTACGATTAGGTCTAATTTCGGCACCACCTTTTCGGAGTTATTTTTAAAACAGCTAACATACTTAGATTTTTCTTTTACGAAAAAAAAAAAGTCTTCTCATTAATACCCGCATGTTCATAAACAGTGTTTGTTTGGATAAGCCTGCTGTTTGTCCCGGCTCTCGGGGAGGATTAGGTCAAATTGTGACCTGTAAGCCCTAGGTGTGAAAATCTGGTAGATAATTGCAAAGTTTGATCCTCTAATACGTAAAATGTTAGTAATGCGATGAATGACGTATAAAATCAAGTCGTCCCCTATGAACACGGCGTCATGGAACTACTGAACGATGCCATGAAGCTTGAAGTGACTTCGTTTTATTCTTCTTCTTCAGAATACAGCTATCGCTACGCCAGCCCACAGGCACAGAGCTTACGAATGGCAAGAAGTGCCGTGTGTATGTCTTTAATTATGTGTGCCAGTGTGTGTGTGTGGATCAGAGGATGGGTTAAAGGTAGAAGATGGATCAGAAGGATAAGATTGAAATAAGGAACAACTTTGGGCTGGGGACCCATCTTGTTTTATATGAGGTTGAAAGTCCTACACAATAACTTGGATTCAACACCCCCCCCCCCCCCCGCCCCCTCCCCGCCGGGAGGTCACTCCGCCTTTACATAGTGACTCTGATGGAGGTACAGATACAAGTACAGATACAAGTACTACTCCACAAAGTTGCACACCTAGAGTTTCCATTTTGTGCATCACAAGCTTCTGAAATCATTTCACACGATCCTAATGTTTTGTGTCTCTGAAGACAACTCATGTATTGATTGTTTCAGGTCAAGCAGATGCTTCTCGAGCACAAGGGAAGGGTGGCAGCTGAGGCAATCATCAAGAAGCGGCTCAGGATCTTCATCATGACCCGCCCAGAGAAGACACTGGACCCCAAGTACTTTGAACGCAGACTGCACAAATGGAGACTTCGCGCCAAACTGAAGGACCGTGAGATCAACGACAAGAAAGTGTGCCTGCTCCTGGATGAGACTGGCATGACCGGAAAAGGACTAAATGCATTCTTTAATCAGGCCAGTATAATGCAAGTAAACGTGGAGTGTTATGATTGCACGATAGATGCTAACCTTTAGCGGTTTTACCGGAATCATCGCGACTAAAACTGCTACAGTACCGACACACAAAGGGTTAAATTACCACAACTGTGTTTATATACTGACTTCCATTAAAAACGCGAAAAGTGTCTGTAAGTGTACCCGCAAACAAAGAGCTATCCTGACAGCAAAGCAATTTTTTTTATTTGTTGCTTACTTCAGATGTTCAGCCTACTGTCTGAGCTACCTTCACACAAAAATTGGATGAGTTATCGCCCATGACTACCTTGGAGGACACAGGGTTTCATTAGTGGTGAAAATAAGCAAAACTGGACACACTCTGTGAAGCAAGTTTCTTGTGATATGTTTTAGCACACAAGTTGTGTGGATTGCTTATGATGTTATTAACTGCCTCAAACAAAATTTGACTCGAAAAATTCATTAGAGAACCAGAAATACCGGGGCACATCATTTTCTTAATAAATCTTATTTGATTTAATGTAAATTACTTTCAACCCATTTTGTATGCTCCAGTGACTGACACAGAGATAAAGAACACACCCATATCCTTTTGATCAGGTAAAATGGCCGCTAACCTAATAATAAATAACTTTTGGATTTTCATGTTTGTAGGTCATGTTGATTATTTAGGAGCCTTTGACAAACGAAAAGTAGGTCAAGACCAAACAGGCCGGATTTTCATGCACACGGGCCCTAGTGACACTGCACATTGGTTGGGTTTCAGCTGTGTTCTCTGCAGATGCTCTCCATTTCACTTTCAATATCCTGTAATGGTAGTGTCACTGATGACATTATAAGTCATCGATGTGCGATTTTTAAGACTAAACATTCTATTTGCACATGACATAACATTTCACAACATTTTCTAATAAATGACGTAAAAATAACCCGGATTAAAGCATATTTACGAAGAAAAGCGCTATGGTAAAAAAAAATCGCGTTTTTAATGGAAATCAGTATATATTCAGGGAGGGAGGGAGAGAGAGAGAGAGAGAGAGAGAGAGAGAGAGAGAGAGAGAGAGAGAGAGAGAGAGAGAGAGAGAGAGAGAGAGAGAGAGAAAGAGAGAGAGAGAGAGAGAGAGAGAGAGAGAGAGAGAGAGAGAGAGAGAGAGAGAGAGAGAGAGAGAGAGAGAGAGAGAGAGAGAGAGAGAGAGAGTTACGCATTCAACCATTCACTTTGAAAATATGGAAGACTGTGAAATGGGACTGGTCGGAACGCGTTCCCTAGAATGCACATGATGTGCTGTGCTGAACCCGAATTCTGGCAAAGAAGAAACAAGATTTTTTTTTTTTAAGGATGACGATTTCATCCCAAAGTCTACCGTATTGTTTGGAGCTCACATTTCTTTTAGGAACATTCAGAGTTGTTTATATTTTTAAGCTTATCTTTCTGATCCATTTCCTTCTCTCTAAGCCAACCCCTGATCAACAAACGCCGGCGCACACAGATAAAGACGGACACACGGCGCTGTGGGGTCGTGTAGCGACAGGAATTCTGAAGGAGAAGAATAACACGAGCAGCAAAATGACGTCACAATAAGCTTCACGTCATGGCATCGCTACTCTCACGACGCCGTGTACACAGTGACGAATTTGATGTTTTACGTCACGCCTCCGAAAGGCACGCAGCCTCTTCCAGGGCTGACTGTTTTCTTCCACACAGCCTCTTCCAGGGCTGACTGTTTGATGGGAGTATATCGCGATTCAAAAACTTGCACAAATGAATTAATTATTATTCAAAACGTTGAAGAGCTACAACACTGGCTTACGAACTCATCCTATGTCTTTTTGAAAGCTAGGTACATCCAAAATTCCAAGTGAATAAAACGAAAATTACGGACTCAAATGTGTGTCAAGCGACTTTCTATAAGTGGTCTTCCTAAATCAAACTGTCAGAGAGAGAGAGAGAGAGAGAGAGAGAGAGAGAGAGAGAGAGAGAGAGAGAGAGAGAGAGAGAGAGAGAGAGAGAATGACAATGAATGACAATGAATCTTTATTTTCCAAGGATAAAAAGATTTAGGTCTGAAGACCTTTCTTCCATCTTGTCCTTGCTAAACTACTTACACAAACACTCGGGGCCGAAAGAGAGAGACAGACAGACAGAATGATTAGAGAGAGAGAGAGAGAGAGAGAGAGAGAGAGAGAGAGAGAGAGAGAGAGAGAGAGAGAGAGAGAGAGAGAGAGAGAGAGAGCTTTATGTCAATTCTTGTATAACAATGACGTGTCCGGTGCTTTGCGTTTGATGCTGTGCGTCAGTTCAGCAACAATGTATAACTCTGTGTCTAGTGCTTTTGCGTCACCGTCACTGTCTGTCGAGAATTCTTCGAACTTTAGACTTTTTTTTCTGCGATGAATTATATTTTACGAAAACGTTGAATAGGTACAAAGCTGATTAACGAATTCATCCCATATCTTTATTCAATCTAGCCATATTCAAAATTTCAAATGCATATAACACAAATTATGGACTCAAATACGGGTCAACCGAATTTCTATAAACGGACATTTTTCTCTTTAATGAGTAATCCAATTAGAACATGCCGAAAAGTACTCCGAAATAAATCTTGAAGGAAGCAATTCCTAAAGTTTCAGACCTGTACGTACACAAACATAGGAGAAACTCGTGTCTACACACACGCGCGCGCGCGGCATCATCATCATCATCATCATCATCAGTCCCTTGCCCGAACTGGGCGTTGGGGGGACTGAAAGGCAGCAGCAACATACAGTGCTCTCCACTGAGTTCTATTTTGGGCGGTGGCAAGTCTGGCATCTCGAGTTCGGTCCATTCTTTTATGTTTGCGACCCAACTCTTTCTCTGACGACCTCGCCGACGACTTCCTTCGAGAGTGCCTTGGAGGATAGTCTTGGACAAGGTGTTGTGTCGGGTCACGTGGCCAAACCAAGCAAGCTTGCGCCGTTTCACGGTTGCCAGAAGGGGTTCATGTGGGCCCACCAGGGAAGTGACGATGCTCCGTACATATTCGTTGGTCTTGTGCTCGCGGTACGAGATTCGGAGCAACTTCCTCAGGCACTTGTTCTCAAAGGCCTGGATTTTCTTTTCTGAGTCTGCAAGCAGTGTCCAAGTCTCACAGCCGTAGAGTAGAATAGACACTACGAGGGACTTGTAAAGCCTGTACTTGATGGTGAAGCTGATGGAGTTACTTCGCCATATCCTGTCCAGCCTGGCCATTGCGGATGTTGCTGTACCTATCCTGATACGGATCTCTGCTATGCAACTACCGTCTTTGGACAGGGTGGCTCCCAAGTACTTGAAGCTATTGACCTCTTCTAGATTCTGGCCGTTCATGTGAATGTTGCTGCTGCTGTCGCTTGTGGTGTTGATCATCACTTTGCTTTTATCCGTACTGATCTCCATGCCATAAGACCCTGCGCTACTTGAAAGTTTGTCTGTCAGGTTTTGGAGCTCACTATTGCTGCCTGCCATGAGGTCAATGTCGTCTGCGAATCGAAGATTGCACAGGGATCTGCCACCAATAGAGATTGAAGTATGGTGGTCGTGGAGGGTTTCCTGCATGATCTTCTCCAGGAATATGTTGAAAAGGACAGGAGAGAGCAGGCATCCTTGACGGACACCGATCGTCGTCCTGAAGAACTCGCCTGACTGATTGTTAAGTAGAACCGCGCTGCAGGCGTTCTTGTAAAGCGCTTCTATCATTTGGATCAGTCCCTCCTCTATGTTGAACGATCTCATGACTTGCCAGAGTCCGTCGTGCCAGATGCGATCAAATGCTTTCCTGAAATCAATGAAGTTGTGGTAGAGTTCGCGCTGATGCTGCAGATGTTTCTCGATCAGGACGCGGCAGTTGAAAATCTGCTCTACAGTGCTTCTTCCAACTCTGAAGCCAGCCTGTTCTTCTGCCAGCAGTTCCTCGGCGAAAGTTTTGAGGCGGTTGAGAATGATTCTAAGCATTACTTTGCTAGGGTGACTTATCAGACTGATAGTTCTGTAGTTCTGGCACTGTTTCAGGTTTCCTTTCTTGGGGAGCGGGATCACTAGAGACTGTGTCCATTCTACTGGCCATTTCTTTTGCTCCCAGATCTTTTGACAGAGTGTAGTGAGGACCTTCGTTGTTACTTCTCCTCCATGTTTCAACAGTTCAGCAGGTACGTTGTCTACACCTGGAGACTTTCCTCCCTTCAGGCCGCGTACGGCTGCTTCCACCTCTTCAGCTAACACTGGCAGGTCTTCAGCCTTCCTGGCCCCAGCCTGGTTGTTTTGGAGGATGCTGGTGTCTGGCTCAGCCTTGTAGTTATACAAGTCTTGGCAGTACTCAGTCCATCTGTTTAGTACAGCAGTGTTTTCCGTAAGGAGTTGGCCGCTGCTGTCTTCGATGACTGTGGCTGTTCGCTGTTGAGTCTTGGTGAGGGTCCTTAGCGTTTCATAAGCCTTCTTGCTGTTGCCGTTTGCCATGCCCTCTTCCACGCTACAACACTGGTCTTCAATCCAATCTTCTTTGGCTTCTTTCATCCTCTTCCTGATCTTCTTGTTGACAAGTCTGTACTTGTTTGCTGATGTGAGGTCTTGGCCTCTCTTTTTCTTCCAGGCTCTCCTCTCATCACAGAGATCGAGGATGTCATCGGTGACCCAGGGCTGTTTGCGCTTCCTCTGCTTCCCCAGCACTTCTTCTGCTGTAGAAAGTAACACCTCTTTTATATTTCCAGCAAGGGTGTCTACGTCACAGTCCAAAGTAGCCAAGGCTGCAAATCTGCCTCCCACCTGGGCTTGGAAGAGCTCTTCTACTTCCGGGTCTTTTAGCTTCTGGAGGTCGAATCTGATGCGAGGGCTCTTGCTATCTCGTTTCAATGCCAGCTTCAACTTGAGGCTAGTAAGGACGAGGTTGTGGTCGCTGCCAATATCAGCGCCAGGAAAGGACCTCGTTTGTGCTTTGTTAACGCTGGATTTGAATCGTCGAGGCAGCAAGATGAAGTCAATCTGGTTATGGACCAGGCCTCCTGGCGATTGCCATGTCACTGTTCTTGACTTCTTGTGTGGATGGAGGGTATTAGCAACGGTGAGACGGTGACTCTGTGCGAACTCTAAAAGTCGCAGGCCTCTGTCGTTTGTTTCTCCAAGGCCAAACTTGCCAGCTGTTCCTGCCCATTGTTGGTAGGCGTCAGGGCCGATCTTTGCATTCCAGTCACCGAGGACAGTCAGAATGTCTTTCTTAGGTGTTTTCTTGATGATGTTGTCCAGTTGTTCGTAAAATTCTTCTAATTCTTCATCATCATGATCTGCTGTTGGAGCGTATACTTGAATGATAGTGATGTTGTGCGGTCGGGCGGAGATGCGGATGGAGATTAGTCTGCTTGACACGGGGGTGCAGCTGATGACAGTTCCAGCCACCTCTTTCCTTACGTTTCCCGCCAAATGACGTTCAACAGCCGCGCCGGGTTAATGTAGCTAGTTATGACGTAATTTTTATCGCGTTATTTCACTGTTAGAGCCCGCCTTTGTTCGTCATTTGAATGATACAGAACGTGCTCCGACCAGCCCCATCTCGAAGTCTACCGTATACGGTAGACAATGACGTCACGTCTTATAGCTACGCAAACCTTGCTAGAGAACGTACATTTGGCGCCTGTTACGTGGTAAAATCGTGGTCGTAGTATAATATTACGCCAGACGCACCCACGTAAGGTTCTTTTAAATAACCCTCATTCAGCTGCAATCTGTAACACGTGGCTTAACCCTTATCATTCGGAATACACCAGTGTGTGAAATAAGTTTGACTAAAATAGTTCAATTGATTGTACATTGCTTAACGTCCCGACAGCAACAAGGCTTTCTCAGGACGTGCTTGTGAAAAAAAATAAACAGAACATTGAATGTATGTCGCCAGCCGGTCAAATACATTAAATAAACCTAACACATGGGGCCTAAATAAAGCTAAGACCATTTAGCAACACATATCCAATATCAAGAGCTACAGGCAGTGCAGACAGTAGGGAGAGTTTTAAAAAGGCAAATACAGGTGAATGGACAAAGGGTAGACAGAAACAAATGCCCCAGAATAGAGAGAAAAACCCACCCTGTGGGGCTGACCAGGGTGACCCTGGGAACTAAAAAATACCTAACCCCACCCAAGTCCCCCAGGGCAGACCCGGGCTAAAATAGTTCAAGGGTGGTGCCAGAATAGCTTGGCGCCTCTAGGCGCCAAGCTATTCTGGCACCACCCTTGAATTAAAGCCATTGGTCTACATCCTTATCTGTAAGTACTATAATGTAGCTTGCATATGGCAGTGTACAAATTTGAAACTTTTAGCTTCAGTATGATATGGGTTAAGGATGTAAACAATACTGGAGTAACAGTTCCAACAATATTTTATTACAGCGATGCGATCTCCACGAAATGCGTTCACAATTGCACCAACACTGATAAAATCTCTTCTCAGCAAAATGTCCAACTTTGACACAATGCGTGTCTCATACAATGTACATCAGCATTCACTGCATAACTCCATCACTGACAATGAAGCACGATATCTTGCGTACTCTCTCTCAATGTCAATACACTCTTCGATACACTGCAATTATACAACTGAACACTGTACCGACGCTGTTACATCGCAATTTTACAACTGAACAATGTACACAGGTGCTTCCTAGCACGACTCTTTTATAGTGGTATTTTTTCCAGAAAAATCAAGCAAAATCGTACAACACAACCAATCAAAACAAAATACGCAACTAAAACTCCTAAATATCAATGAATAAACATTTCACTGGAATGTTCTGTAAACATCAGTCTCAGACTGGTTGCTGTTTTCAACCTCTATGTTAGAAAATCCCCGGCGCGCCATGACGTCACACAAAAGTAGGCCAGACAGGTCACGACCTTGCCCGCTGTATTTGGTAAACACGCGATTAGTGCAACAGCACTGAACGCTAGGCTACACGCGCGCAGTAAACAAATGAATACCCGAGCTGCTTCTAGACTCTGCGTGACTTACTCCGTGCGGCAACAGATAAACAACACCGCACTATTCGTAAACGAAAGTGAAATTCACTGAAAAGGTACGTGATTCGTAATCATGATAGCTCAAATAAACATCAGATCGTTTCCTACGATATATGCATGCACGCTCTCACAGAACAACACAACCACAATCGTAACAGCGCCTAACGCCGTGAGTGTGTCATGGGTGTATGCCTGTGTGTGGTGTGTGCGTGCGTGCGTGCGAGACAGCGTGCATGCCTGCGCGTGCGACGGTGCGTGTTTGTGACAGGGACTAGTGCACGCATTTGTGGACAGACAGGCCTGAAGCTTTAGGGTATTTTCCTTTCGTGAATTCTCCCGAGGCAAATTTGTTAATTAGGTTACACGTTGACAAGAAAATGACCGTTTCACAAAAACCGGATGAGTCCGTAAATTTTGTTATTTTTTACTAGATACTTTGCATACAGCTAGATTAAAGGGAGATATTGAATGAGTTCGTAATCCAGCGTTGTACCTCTTCAACCTTTTGAATAATAATTAATTCATTTTTGCAAGTTTTGGAGCCACGTTATACTCCCATCAAACAATCAGTCCTGGAAGAGGCTATGTGGAAGAAAAGTCAGCCCTGGAAGAGACTGTGTGAGCGTTGCGTGCCTTTCGGATGAGTGACGTAAATCATTAAATTTGTCACTATGTACATGGCGTCTGGGACTAGCGATTTCACTTTATAGTGACGTCATTTTGCTGCTCGTGCTATTTTCCCTCAAAATTGCTGTCGCTTCACCAGTCCACAGAGCGTACTAATGGCGGGAAGTCGTGTGTCCGTCTTTATTTGTGTGCGCCGGTGAGTTAATCAGAGGAGGGAAATTGATCAGCAGGGTACGCTTAAAAATATGAACAACTCTGAATGTTCCTAAAAGAAAAACCCATGTGAGCTCCAAACAATACGGTAGAACATCCTTGTTAAATATAAGCACAGTCACTGCTTTAACAAAGCATTGGGTTGTTGGTTTGATCTCTACGATCACGTTTTCCCGCTAGGTCTCTGTCTGCCACAAGGAAAAGTGCTTTACGTCTGAAGAAGCGGGTGGCTTTTCAGCCGGGTTCAGCGTATGGTCTGCCTCTGTGGAGAAATGTGGGCGCCCTTGCTACGCTAGAGATCCTAACGAGGCAGCAACACCGGAAAAATTTGGGGTCTACAGAGAACTGAAGATACCACTACGGTGTCCACCCTCCGTCCAAAGAGCATTGATGCTAGTTCAGCCAGCTTTGGACGAGGACAACGTGTTCCTTTTTCAGAGAGTGAGTAACATCTCTTATCACCTAACGTGTGTAAATCTGGAATTCCCTTCCTAGGGCACCAAATCAATCGTAATGCATGGAGCTGCCATTTGTGATTAGATTTCAGCAAAGCCGGGCTAATGCCGGATTTCATTCATTAACGGTTTGGAAAGAGTCATTGTCATTCATCCACAGAAACATTTCAACACGAAATGTGTCGCTGTGAAAACACTTCAATACCAATATCTTCAAACAAACATGTTTCGATATATAGAGAAATATAGATTTTCGGATTTCGGATAGGACATGATATAATAGCAATACCACTGGTGACCCACAGTCCTGCCGTCCCAACGAAGGAAACACACCCAGTATGTTGAAGGCTTTAGGAGACAGCCGAAATATTCCTTATCTCATTCAGACCTGACGCACTACAGAAGGAGATGGGTCGAACATGATAATTCAAGGGTAGTGCCAGATTAGCTTGGCGCCTGTCGGCGCCAAGCTAATCTGGCACTGCCCTTGAATTATCATGGTCGATCCATTGCCTGCAACCGGTTTCATAGTCGTTAGATGACGCCTCCAAAATTTGGGAAATACGAGCGTCGGGCTCAATGCAGAGTTACATGTAAACCCCGGATTATGAATCACAAATCTAATTTTTATCACAACAAATTTCGAGTTGACATCGTGAAAACTGACTTCGATTTACGTAACCCAGGAGCCAAACAGGTGTTTTAGGGTATTTTTTATTTTTATTTTTTTAGCAAAAGAAAAATAAGAAGAATAAGAAAAGTATGTAACACTTTTAACCCGTTCAGTGCCAGTGTGTTTCTGCAATCTTCGTTAACTCATTCAGCCCGACGCACGTATTTCCCAAATTTTGGAGGCGTCATCTAACGACTATGCACCTGTTGCAGGAGATGGATCGACCGATAACTCAAGGGTAATGCCAGATTAGCTTGGCGCCTGTCGGCGCCAAGCTAATCTGGCACTGCCCTTGAATTATCATGGTCGACCCATCTCCTGCTGAAGTGTAGTGCGTCAGGGCTGAATGGGTTAATTCAACACAGAAAAAAGTGCTTGAGGACTATATGGATTCAAATTGGTTTCATCAAGAGGCAAGGATCCTCGTGAGCCCCCTCAACTGCGGGGCTCATGAGGATCTATACATCTTGCAGTTAATAGTGTTAAAATTTTATCGGCACTGAATGGGTTAAAATAAATTTAAGACAAGAAAGGTAAAGCCATTATGGCTCACGTGTATGACCGATTTATATATGTGTGACCTTTGTGACAAGGGCTGGCTTTTGCAGCAGCAAAATACATGTTTTCTGAAAAGGTAAGCATTTTTCACACATCTGTCAACCCCCCCCCCCCCCCCCCCCCCCCGTGACCCTTGACATTTGTGATGAGTCGACTAAATTAGTATGCATATGAAGGTCTTATCATCGGGGCGGTCCGTGGCGCAGTGGTTACGGCGCCTGCCACCAATGCCAAAGGTGCGCGGTTCGATACCGGGTTCCGGCGTTGGACTTTTCTCCTCTGGTAAGTGTCACCGTTAATTCGGGCGGACCGTCGGGGGTTCTTTCTCCGGGTACTCCGGTTCTTCCACCCCCCCCCCTCCCCCCCCCCCCCCCCCACTTTGGTACCGGTCTCAGGCCACTTTACAAATTTCAAATACAAGCGATCAAAAATCTCTGTAACTTCAGTAGCTGACTGGCCCTTCGTTTGTCTTGTACTGTGTTTGTCTTAAATGGCGTAAATCCGTGTCTGTTTCGTGAGTGTGTGTGTTGGGTTTTAGGCGCGGCGCTTTGAGTCGATTTCCCCAAAATTGAGAAAAAGCGCCTATATAATAACGGTATTATTATTATTATTATTTAGCTATCTTTGCACCAAATTTGGTTGAAAAATTTGCAAAAATTTGGGAATACCTACAATTTTATCAAAAATCAACCCTTGACCTTTCCAAATTAGTATGCATAGATATGTCTTACCATCAGGTATCTTTGTACCAAATTTAGGTTTTAAGTTGTGTATAGTATTTGAGAAAAACATCTTTTGTCAAAATATGGCTATTTTAGACCTATTTCCTGAGCTCTCGTGACCCTTGACCTTTCCGAGGGATCAACCAAATTAGTGTGCATAGAAGGTCTTCCAATCAGGTATCTCTGTAGCAAGTTTGGGTTCAAAGTTGTGAATAGTATTTGAGAAAAAAACATCTTTTGTCAAAATATGACTATTTTGGACCTATTTCCTGAGCCCTTGTGACCCTTGACCTTTCTGAGGGGTCATCCAAATTAGTATGCATAGATAGGTCTTACTATCAGGTATACCTGTACCAAGTTTGGGTTTGGAGTTGTGCATAAATAGGTCTCACCATCAGGTATCTTTGTATCAAATTTGGGTTTTAAGTTGTGAATAGTATTTGGAAAAAAAAAACATCTTTTGTCAAAATATGGCTATTTTTCACCTATTTCCTGAGCTCTTGTGACCCTTGACCCTTCCGAGGGATCAACCAAATTAGTACGTATAGAAAGGCTTATCTTTGTACCAAGTTTGGGTTTGAAGTTGTGAATAGTATTTGAGAAAAAATAAAATATGTCAAAATATAGCTATTTTTTTACCTATTTCCTGATCCCTTGTGACCTTGACCTTTGTGAGAGGTCACTCAAATCGGTATGTTTAGAAAGGTCTTACCACAAAGTATCCTTGGGCCAAGTTTGAAGAATATGGCTTGAATAGTATCCGAGAAAATGTCAACGTTAAAGTTTACCATGGACGATGCTGGACGGACGACGAACGACCACTGGCCCAAAACATACTTACTTTTGCTTCGCACATGAGCCAAAAATACGGTATTAGAATGAACAGGCCCTGAAACGTACGTGACCATATTGCATCAAACCTCACACTCAGGGATGGACCAGAATGCTACAGGGTTCCCCATGCCGTTTTTTAACAATTAGCAAAATACGTCACTTTCTTTAGGCTGTGATGCAGAGAACGTTTTGCTGCTTTTTTAAACAAAAATGGCAACGCCATTCAGGATCATGTGCATGACCGATCCATATAATTGATCTGACCTTTGTTACTTGACCTTTCCGACTAGAGCTGTGTACCGTGAAGACGGCCGTACCGCGATATACCGCGATATTTTTTGCCAGTACCGATATTTTCCAACGGTATACCGCCGTCCCCGATCCCATGTAATTTGATGACAATCTGGCCACTTGTACGTACAAGAATGCATGAAGAAGTTGAAACAAAATGAGAAAACACAGACTCAAACACACCAGTGATCGTTTTTTTTTTATAAACAAACTTTAATTATTCAGTGTTCACTTTGAATACAAAATCAGGTAAACAAATACGATGGGAAAAAAACCACTGAATCATTAAATGAAACCCACAGACGTAGACTTTCTGGATGGATAACCAAAAAAAAAAAAACAGAAAATGAAAATTACACTCTTACTAAGAGAAACTTTTTAATGCTTTTTTTTTTTTTTTTTTAATTTTTATTGAACTGTACGAAAACGATTAGGCATGGCAGCCATATCAGTAGTATCACTTTCTGAAAAGAACAGTGCATGACTTTACAAGTTCTTTTTCAGAAAGAGGAGCTTGTCCACATGCTCTGGGTTCAGGGTAACACTTTGGCTGGTCAGAATGTCCCCAGCTGTCGAAAACACCCTCTCAGAGGGCACACTCGTAGCCGGGATGGCGAGGTAAATCCTCGCTACCCTAGCCAACAGAGGGAAGCGGTACTCATTCTGTTTCCACCACAAGAGTGGGTTCTCCGCCATGCCAATCGATTTCTCCTCTCGATACTTCTCGACTTCTTCAGCTCCCTGCTGGTAGGTGGTCTTGCTCGGCTCGACATGTGTGATAAAGACATCTGCCAGGAGGGAGTCAAGCAGGCACGCTCCTTTGCTCTCGTACTTCCGTTCGTCCTCGGGTCTCTCTGTCTTTACAAAATGCTCTTCTTGGATCTCCTCAAGAACCTCAACATCATGGGCATGCTCATCAAGAGCTGGCGGACTGGGGGTGGCTGAAGTTCCAGGTTCTGCTGAAGTTCCAGGATCTGCTTTGACTGCTTCGACGGTCTTGGGTTTTGTGTGCAAGCTCACTGTGACGTCAGTGAGTTTGCGGAAGATGCCATCGCGTTGTTCTGGTGCCATGTAGGAGAAAGACTTGAAGCGCGGGTCCAAAGCTGAAATCGTCTGCAACATCTCTCTCTGTTCTGCATACCGGCCCTCCAGATCTGCTGCCATGATAGTCTTCATTTGCTGGACGGACATGGAGTTGTCTGGCTTTGGGCGAAGATGTCCTTTTTCGCCAACAGACTCTCAAAAAGGGGCATGATCACAGACGAAGTCGGCATCTCCTCCGTGCACATGAAGGTCGTCATGTCCTTCAGAGGCCGTTTCAGAAAAGCTTCAAGTTCATGTGCGGCGGCGACATCCTCGTCATTCAGACTCGTGATGCCACGCTCTTTGAGATAGCTCAGTTCTTTGGAGCGAATCACAGCTACGACAGCATCCTGCAGGTACAGAAATCGTGACAGCATGTCAAAGGCGGAGTTCCACCTTCAGCTTTTTTGCCTTCAGTTGAAGCAGTTCTGCCTTTGCGTGGAGAAGGTTGGAAGCCAAATGACTCCTGTGAAAGAAGGTAGATATCCGCCTGATTCTACTCAATATGGCTGCGGTTCCATCCACCTTGAGCGCCTTCTGAACTGCAAGGTTGAGTGTGTGTGCAAAGCATCCTAAGTGCAGATGGCATTGCAGCAGCTTTCCAGCCTTGACCATGTTTGATGCGTTGTCCGACACAAGTGTGAGACCCAGCACACCCGGCAGTTTCCATTCTTTGATGTTTTCAGCTGTAACAGATAAAATAAAAAATCAATCAATTCTAGTTATTTTAAATGTACACAAAAGGAGAAAAAAACTCACAATCGTTCATAAATGTTGATTTTTTTGTTTTACAGCTTTTATCACCACACACACACAAACACACACATACACACACGGAGAGAGAGAGAGAGAGAGAGAGAGAGAGAGAGAGAGAGAGAGAGAGAGAGAGAGAGAGAGAGAGAGAGAGACTCAGACTCAGACTCAGACAGTTTATTGTTCAGACAAATTGTCCATACAATGGAGTGAGACATTACATAATTTATAATTCAGGTGTATATAAAGGCCATAAGGCGATGTTTATATCAACACACACACACACACACACACACACACACACACACACACACACACACACACACACACACACACACACACACACACACACACACACACACACACATTTCCATTCGATCTACGCCAGCACATAATAGCCACTTTTGACCTACATGTAAAATGCGGTATCCAAATCCAGGCCACAGCCGTGTACTACACAGACCAGGTCGGAGTAAGAACCACAGTTTGCACGTGGAATCATACAAGCATGCTGCTACGGAGTTTAAAAGCATGACATACAAATCTTGCTAAATCGGCAATAGACTGCGGGTTGGTAGTGTCTAGGATACACAATTCTTTCTTTCTGAGTTCCACAAGGTCAAACTTACATAGGTATTTGGCTCGCAGTTCATCATAGAATGGACAATAAAACATAAAGTGAACTTCATCTTCCACAGCCTTGGCACACAATGGACACACTTTCGTTACAGCATTGGGAGTACTATATCTTTGTTTGTTACTTTGCAATTCGGTTATGCCAAGTCTAAATTTAATGTATAGATTTTTGACATAGGTTGGCTTAACCAGTTCAAAATAATTTTCTTGGACAAGTGTATGTTTAAAACTACGATACACAGTAAAACGTTCACTCTCAGAAAGCTTTGATGACCAGTTTTGTTTGGCACAATCAACCATCCTTTGTTTAAACTTGTTTATAAAAGCATTCCTGTTTCCAACACCTTGTGAAATCCATACATGACCAAACCCATTTCGGAAAAGCAAATTCTTTATCTTTGACACCCATGTTTCTTTCCCTTTATCGTCTAAATCCTTAAGCATATGATAAGCCATATTTGCAAATCTAGTAACAGGTAAAGCGCAGAGTCGAAGCCAGTAGGAAACACATCTTACTGACGTTAATACTGACAGGGGATATCGACCAAGTTCACCATAAACCATCAGGTTCGGTGTGCGGAAGTTGACATTAAGAAAACGTTTACATGCAAATGTATGGACTCTTTCAATTTCGGCACACTCGTTTATACCCCAAATTTCTGAGGCATACAACAAAATTGGGACAACCTGCGCATCAAACAGCTTGAAAAAAACATCAGGACTAGCGCAGTTAATTTTCTTCAACATACAGAAAATATCGATTACACATTTTTTTGCCTTAGTCACTAAGTCATCAACGGATGTGTTTAAACTCAAACGTGTGGTAAAGTTTAACCCAAGGTACTTATACATATTGACAACTTCTACCCTCGTTCCCCCGTAAATCCATTTCTCATATTTTGACAAATACCCACCATTTCGAAACACAATTATTTTTGTCTTGTCTAGGTTAACAGACAAACCAAGCTTAGATGCTTCTTTGTATAAATTGTTCAGCTGAGTCTGAAGGCCATTGGGGGTTGATGAAAACAAAGCAATGTCATCTGCAAACATCAACAAAAACAGTTCTGCTGCATCGGCTTTTAGTTGGAAACCATGTTTACCATTTTCAATAATGTACACAGCAAGCTCGTTAATCAAAAAGGAGAACAATGTCGGCGATGCTAAACATCCTTGTTTTAAACCTTGGAAACACTCAAAAAACGCTGTACAATTCAGGCTGTCTCTAACACAAAATTTCACCGAGTCATACATTGCCTTCATAGCTGAAAGCATTTTGCCGCGCACTCCAGCCTTCAATAAAATATTCCAAAGCACACCTCTTTTAACAGTATCGAAAGCTTTGCGGAAGTCAACAAAAGCCACATAAACTTTCTTATTTTGTAGAAGTTGTTTTTGAACAATAGCATAAAGTGTAAATATATGGTCCACAGTAGAGTAGGATTTCCTAAACCCGGCTTGTGTTTCAGACAGAATATTATGTTCCTCAGCCCAGTCTGTTAACCTTCTGTTCAAAATGTAGGTATACAGTTTACTAACACAGCTAATGAGAGCAATACCACGATAATTATCTGGATTATTTACATCTCCTTTCTTGTGGAGTGGGAAAATAATAGCTTTAGACCATTCGCTGGGGAACAACCCTTTGTTGAATAGAGCATTAAAATACTTAGTGAGAAAGGAGATGATAGCTGGGTTGGAGACTTTAAGGACTTCATTTATAATTCCATCAGGCCCGGGGGCCTTTCCTGCTTTGGCATGTTTTATAGCAGCAATAACTTCTGCTTCTTCTATGTTGATATCTAGGTCATGAAATAAGGCTTCATCAGACTCAGAGTCTTCTGAAAAATATACATCATCATTATTCTCTTGCTGTGCTATGTTTTCATTTAGAATGCTAGAGAAGTGATCAAACCACTGCTTCTTTGTTATATTGTTTCTTAAACGACGTTTTCTTTTCCATTTCTTTATTTCCTTCCAAAATGCCTGAGAGTTATGTCTATACTCAAGAATTTTGTCAACAGCTTCCCTCTTAAAATTAACTTCTTTAGCTCTAAGTAATCTCTTGTATTGTTTTCTCTCATTAACAAACGATGCTTTATTTTCCATGGTTTTATTTTTTGTGTATGTACGTAAGGCTTTACGCGTTCGCATTTTTGCATTTCTGCATTCCTGGTCAAACCAGGGGTGACTAGCGGTGTTTGTTTTGTGTGTATTGCCAGTGGAGGAATGAAATTGTTTTGTCATGCAACTAGCAGCGTCTTTGATAGCACATGTGAAAATGTCTAATGCACTATTAATATCATCATCGATCTCAGCAGTAGCAGCTACTAGAGCATCCTGGAATGCAGGAGTAGTTAAACTGTCGCTGAGCGTTTGGGCCTTAGCAGGTTCCCAGATAATCTTATCAAATGAAAAACACTGCGTATCATCATCAGAAACATCGTTGTGGGGTGATACACGTACACAAGACACAGTAAGGACCAGTGGCATGTGTACAGACTCTATCCTCTCGCCAACTTCAAGTTTGTCACACAAACAAATAAAGTCAGGAGATGCAACAAAATAATCATTAATACTACAACCAGTGGGAGAAATAAATGTCAGGTGCTTTGACAGATCAGGGCTACAGAACCCATTCAGAATCATCAGTTCAAAACATGTACACAAATCTAATAGTTTTCTTCCAAATGTATTTACAGTCATATCTTCAGTAAATCGTGAAGGTTCAAATAGAGCGGTATTAGTTAGTAGTGTTTCATCAGGATCAAGCTGAAACAAATATGGATTAGGCTGCAAATCCCCAGTTCTACCATTAAAATCACCACACATTAGGAAATGAATGTCTCCAAATTGCTCGAGGGCACTAGCAAGACACTGTTCTAATTCTTCCAACAGGCAGTCGTACGGTAATTGTCTATAAAATGGTGAATCCTTGGGCGGAACATAGCACGCGACCAAAAGCACATCGCATTCAGTACCAAACAATGATCTGTCAAGTTTGAGAAAGACACTTTGAGCGCATGTCATGTTCACTTGGAAAACAAACTTGGCATATACATTTTTTACTAACACAACAACACCTCCCGAGCTTCTTCCTTGACGTGACAGTTTGACTGCAGGTAGGGAAAAACACGTGAAATCAGACCAGCAGTCAGGCGGGACGAAAGCATTGTCTAAAAATGTTTCAAACAAACACACAATGTCATAATTACTTACATATTGTAGAAAGTCTGGGTCAGATAGCTTGCTCCACAGTCCATCAACATTCCATGACAGAAAGGTAAGTGTATGCAACACATTATCTACTGGCTGCTCTACAACACACGCGCGCATCGGTGACACATCCCGTGCAATTGAGGTGGGAGACGCGGCTTGGCCGACATATCACGGGTCACTGGATTCGTCCCCGACCTCAATTGTAGGGGAACTGTGTGGCCGGCGCCGTTTCGCTGGTTTAGGTGAAGGCTGTAACGGGGACACCAAGTGTGGCGCACGTGCCGGTGTTGCGTTGACCTGCTGACCAGTAGCTGCGGCGGCACCGAGTCCTTGGATACGGTTGTCCGGTCTTCTGTCGACGCTGTTGTCTGTCGCATGACGGCGGCCGAAGTTGTCGGTGTCGTGGTTCCGTTGAACTAGGGGTCCAGCGACGACCAGCTTGTTTCCCTTGTAGTACGCCCGCATTCCTTTCTCCCGGTGCAGTCTGATCTGTTCATGTTGCCGGTTAGTTAAGTCACCAGCAACATTAACCCCCTTTTGCTTGAGTGCAGCACGACCCTTGGTCAGGACGTCCATCTTGTCCCTCCATCTCGCGAACTTCACGATCATGGGGCGGGGCTTGTTGTTGGCTCTGGCACGGTTGGCTGCTACAGATGCAAAGTCCGGTTTGTTCCCCACCCGGTGTGCGCGTACCAAATCGTCCTCAGTCCAGGTTTTATTTGGCACTGTGCCCTGCAGACATTCCAGTACTTTAGTGGCACAGGAATCGAAGGTCTCGCCTGGCGTTTCCACGATTCCAAAGAGTCGCAGATTGTCCCTACGTGAGAACGCCTCTAGCTTGTCTAGTTCTTCCTCGTAGCGTTTCCGCAGATCTTCCATGTCCTCCTGCAAGTCTTCTACAGACTCGGAAACCTCCTCCTGCTTCTCAGTCAGTTCCTTGCAGGTGTCCTCCAGGCTGCGAGCGCGTTGCTTCAAGTCAGCAATGTCGGTGCCAATCGCCTGTATAGAGGTCAGCACATCACAGAGGTCAGCACGAAGAGACCCCAGTTTCTCGTCAATCACCTGTGTCTGCTTGTCGATTATACGCTGAATGTCACTGACAGTAACTAAAGGTGGTGTAGTTCCAGAGACCTCGAGTGGATATGCGGATAGAGCTTCTTTGTCTGCCATCTTAGCACAGTTCGATTGACACAACAGTGCTACACAGTAATACACAGTACTACACAGTGCACGTAGCTGGCAGTGTTGTACTAACAGTCACACCGACGATTGTCGTACTCAGTTCAATGGCGATACAGGAAAACCAGTCAGATGGCAGAAGTCTGTGGTCGCACAAAGTCCAAATTTACACCGTTATGATCAGCGTAGATAGGCCAAGACACTGGTAGTAAAATCCAAACAGTAGAACTTTGATTAGTGACGAAATCGCCTAATTTTGCATCGCTAATTGACTCTGAACTTTTTTTGGTGTGCTACATTCGTGAGCTCAGAGAGAGAGAGAGAGAGAGAGAGACCTGTATTACCTGTATGGCTCTCGGGCATTGGTCTTGTGTTGCTCTGGAGGTCCATCCATCTGTAGTCACAACAGTTACCTGCACCGGAATTCACGTCTATTATTTTGCATCCTCGTTGTGATTTATCAGTATATCACCTTTCAGTTTCAGTGCTAGTACGCTCGTAATTTCTTTACAGGACTTACTTTGTTATAGACAGACTGGCAATTTAATTATAATCAAGACTTTCAAAATGAAAATTTCAGACTTATTTGACTGATTCTGCAGACGACAGATATAGCAAGCCCACCTCCCCCCCCCCCCCCCCCCCCCCCCCCACACACACACACACAAACACCTTGATTGAACTGCTAATTGAGAAAAAATCTTTAACATGCACAACTTTACACGCATGCAGTATCATACTATAACTTACTTGTTCGGCTTTCTGAAGGTCATCAATCACCTTGGCTTTCATGTTTTTGTACATCTCAGGGATAGCCAGCTCTGAAAAGTGGTTACGAGAAGGAACCTGGTAACGGTCGTCGAGTGCTTTAATCAGGCTTCGGAAGTGCTTGCTCTCCACTAACTTGCAAGGTCGCAAATCTTTGATGAGGAACAGCGCAATTTGGTTTGTGATGGCGTTTGCACGAGGGGAATTTGTAGGATACTTTGCCTTTTTCGCCAGGATCTGAAAAGCTCCCGCAAGGGTCTGCTGGCGCTGTTGTTCTTTCCGGGGGGCTGCTCACTCTGTGAGCTTGAGGTTTCCGTCTGTGTGGTAATCATTCTAATCAATAACTGTGGATGGTGTCTCCTGATGTGGGTGTTCATGTTGGAGGTTCCACCAGCAGTTTTTACATCGCCATTGCACGTCAAGCACACCGCCATATTCTCCACTATCGAACCGTCATTTTTTCTTTTTCTGACTCCAAAGTGCTTCCATATAGGGGCCTTTGCTTTAGCATTTTTCACAATCGTGTACTCGCTTTCAGCCATTGTGCCTTTGTCTGCCGCACTTTCACGGAACTGCCTCTTTGTTTTAGGAAAAAACGTTTACTTTCGGTTTATATAAAAAAAAAGTTTACTTTCGTTTTCTATTGCAATTCATCGCGGTATACCGACCCTTCCCGGACCGTACGGGTATACCGTATCGAGAGGCTTCCGAACCGATATAACACCGGTATACGGTAATACCGTGCACCTCTATTTCCGACAGGTCACTCAATATGAGAAAGTGTTCTAACATAAATAAATGATAGGCTTTTGTACTTGTGAAATCCATGTTTTCTTAAACATTTTCACAATCTTGTCAGCCTCCTTTGTGACGTTTTGCAAAAATGATGATAAAAACTAAATTACTACAAACAAGAAAGGCAAAGCCCTTATGGCTCACGTGTATAACCGATCCACACATTTCTGACAATAAGTGAAGGAATATGGCTTCTGCACTAACAAAATCCATGTTTTCTCAAAATGTAATCACTTTTCAAACATCTGTGAAATCCCCATGACCCTTGACCATTGCGATGAGTCGTCTAAATTAGGATACATAGGAAGGTCTTATCATCAGCTACCTGTGTGTTAAATTTGATTGAAAATGTTGATAATAACTGCAATTATTGGCATTTTATACACATTTCTTGACCTCTTGTGACCCTTGACCTTTTCCGAGGGGTCATCCAAATTAGTATGCATACATAGGTCTTACCATCAGGTATCTCTGTAACAAGTTTGGGTTTGGAGTTGTGAATAGTAATTGAGAAAAAACATTTCTTGTCAAAATATGGCAATTTTTTTTAACCTATTTTTTAAGCTCTTGTGACCCTTGACCTTTCCGAGGGGTCATCCAAATTAGTAAGCATAGACAGGTCTTACCATTAGGTATTTCTGTAGCAAGTTTGGGGTTGAAGTTGTGAATAGTATTTTAGAAAAAACAACAACCATCTTTTGTCAAAATATGGCAATTTTGGACCTATTTCTTGAGCTCTTGTGACCCTTGACCTTTCTGAGGGATCAACCAAATTAGCATTGAAGGTCTTACCATCAGGTATCTCTGTACATACCAAGTTTGGGTTTGAAGTTGTGAATAGTATTTTAGAAAAAAAACATCTTCTGTAAAAAATATGGCTATTTTGGACCCATTTCCTGAGCTCTGGTGACCTTTGACCTTTCCGAAGGATCAACCAAATTAGTGTGCATATAAAGGTCTTAACATCAGGTATCTTTGCACCAAGTTTGAGTTTGAAGTTGTTAACAGTATTTGGTAAAAAGTAAATTATGTCCCAAAATAGCCATTTTTGATATATTTCCTGATCCCAGTGACCTTTGTGAGAGGTCACTGAAATTGGTATGATTAGAAAGGTCTTGCCACACAGTATCTTTAAGGCAAGTTTTAAGACTATAGCTTGAATAGTCTCTGAGAAAATGCCAACCTTAAAGTTTACCATGGACGGATGACGGACGGACGGACGACCACTGGCCCAGAACATACTCACTTTTGCTTCGCACGTGAGCCAAAAATGGACATTTTTCACATCATTTGCCGATCTTTTGTGACCATTGACCTTTTCCGATGTGTCACCCAAATTAGCATGCATAAGAAGGGCTTGCTATCAACCTAGTTTGTGTTTGAAGTTGTGATTAGTATTTGAGATAAACCATATTTCGTCCAAAAAATGGATTATTTGTGATCTTGTGTGAACCATGACCTCTCTGAAGTCTCATCCAAATCAGTATGTGTAGGAAGGTCATACCATTAGGTATATCTGTACAAAGTTTGGGTTTGAAGTTGTGAAAATGTCTTTTTGGAATTGGCCTATTTCCAATCGTGTGACCCTTGACAAGGGTTCATCCAAATTAGTATGCATATGAAGGCCCGTCTTACCATCTGGTATCTTTACATGAAGTTTAAGTTTGAAGCCTAGAACAATATTTGAGAAAAAAAAAACATCTAATTTTGGCTATATGGCTATTTTTTTCAAAACCTATTTCATGATCCACTGTGATCTTCAAAGGTTACTAAAATTGGTATGTTTAGAAATGTCTTGCAACAAATTGTCCTTGGGCCAAGGCTGAAGGTTGTGCTTTAACTCATTCAGCCCGACGCACGTATTTCCCAAATTTTGGAGGTGTCATCTAACAACTATGCACCAGTTGCAGCAGATGGATCGACCATGATAATTCAAGGGCAGTGCCAGATTAGCTTGGCACCGACAGGCGCCAAGCTAATCTGGCACTACCCTTGAATTATCATGGTCGATCCATCACCTGCTGTAGTGCGTCAGGGCTGAATGAGTTAATAGTCTCCACAACAATGCCCCAACGTCGAACCCAACACGCACGCTCACGTGAAACAAACGCATTCATTGTGAAGACAAACACAGCATTTAGGTGGTGCCAAGGGTCAGCTCTGCTATTGAGGTTTTGGAAATTTTGATCGCTTGAATTTGAAATGTTACGCAAAGAGTGGTTTAAAAGCCTGGGCACACATGCGATATCGTGTTTTCCCGGGCATTTAATCTGCTGTTTGTGTCGAAACATTTGCAATTTTGACCTACTTCTGATTTCCGAACGTCTTTTGATGTGTTGCATTATTTCCCCGAGTCAGGTTTTTAAAAATTATTTGTTATTTAAACGTT
This sequence comes from Semisulcospira habei, assembly GCA_036245525.1. NCBI lineage: Eukaryota > Metazoa > Mollusca > Gastropoda > Semisulcospiridae > Semisulcospira > Semisulcospira habei. The sequence goes on from BTPG01000003.1 coordinate 92,367,835, forward strand.
ACATTATGTAGGAGAATGTGTTGCCCAATCCGATCCCTGCAACACATTTTCAATACCATGCTGACGGACTGCCGGTGTACCTCATCGCCCATGGCGGCCACAAGAAGCCGGATCAACCCATCTGGCTGTGTAGGGAGTGTGGAGCAGACTTGGCAGGATATCTCAAGGACACATTAAAGATTGGTAAGTCTAATAAGACACATAATTTCGCTCAAATCATCACTACCATGTACTAGACAGACTGTATTCCAAATACAGTGCCTTGTGTTTCAGTGTATTTGAAATTCCAGTATCCTGTTTTGCAATCTTTTTCTTCTTCTCGAACGCCGTCACACTTGGAGTTTGGCTCTCAAAATGAAATCTGTGGTCTTCTGTAGCGCCTCCACAGGCCCGTACAGTTTCTCTTGTAGGGTGGCGGGCTTCGGCCATATCTCCTCCCTCAGCAACTGGTGGTTCCCACAGTCCTGGAGGATGTGCTCTGTAGTCTGCTCTGCTTCTCCACAAGGGCACAGGGGAGATGGCACGAGGTGGAAGCGTCTGTGCAGGTGGAAATTGAGTCGGTTGTGCCCGGTCCTCAGACGGAAGATGGTCACCTGCTCTTGTCTGGACAGCTGATGGTAACTGTCTAGGGGCCGTTGTGGTGGTCTGTACACAGACTTAATGATGGTCTTCATCTCTGTGAAGCTTACTCCATTTTTGTCTTGTTCTTTCTCTGCGCCCACTTTTGCCATTCTGTCAGCTTCTTCATTGCCGTAGACGCCACAGTGTGAAGGGATCCACTGCAGCACCAGTCTGGTGCACTTGATGTTTTGCAGTGCCTCTTGTAGACGTGGCAGTTTGCTTGCTGTTGCTGCCTCAAGGGCAGACATGGCATCAGTCAGGAAGACAATCTGGACATCAGGGTCTGCAGTGCCACTAAGGGTGTTTGCAGCAAGGACCAGGGCTTCCACCTCAGCTCTGTAATTTGTGCAGTGAAGACCTGTTGGTATTGCCTCTGCCTGCCATTTTCCGTTTGGGTACTGAATGTACACCCCAGCCCCTCCATTCTGAACTGCATCTGTGGCTGATCCATCGGTGTATGCCCGTATCCATGCCTCCTGGGGATACTTTTCTTCAAGCATGGCCAGAGTCAGGGCTTTCTTGCTCACAGTGCTGTGCTCATCTTTGGTGGTGATGTAGGGTACCATGGAAGAGATGGTGATGTTTTCTGGCATACTTTCCCAGGGTGGAAGGTCACTAGTAGGGTTCAGAGCCTCTACCTGCGCAGGGAGCTTTGCCTGGTGTTTTCTCTGCAGAGCTCTCGTCTCCTTCACAAAGCTTGATCTTTTCAGTCTCCCCAAGGTTGGCTGTTTCATCCTGGCATTCATAGGATGGTCTTTGAAAGACTTAACCTTTGTGGACTGTATCAAGGCTTTGCAATCTCTTCTCATGCGCAGGGGTGGGATGCCTGTTGTCTCTTCCATCTTTTCAATTGGTGAAGATCTCATTGCGCCGGTGATGATACGCAGTGCCTGGTTCTGAACTCTGTCAATGGTCTGCAGGTGTGACTGGGCTGCCGTCAACCACGCATTGGATCTGTACTCAAAGTGTGGTCTCACTGTGCCTCGAAATATATATACATTTTTGAGGATCTTTCCATTGGCTCCCCATTGTGTTCCAGCCAGCTTCCTCATGATGTTCAGCTTTCTTCTAGCTTTCGCTTCTGCGTTCCAAATGTGCGGCTTCCACGTCAGCCTCTTGTCAAGGGTGACGTCCAGGTATGTCTGTTGGTCTTCATACCGCAGTGGGGTGATGCCCAGTGTTAGGTTGCCAGCCTTTGCTTTGTTGGAGAGAGAGAAGAGTGTGGCTGATGATTTTTCTGTGTTGATGGTCACACATCAGTTGTTGGTCCAGTCTGTCAGCCTGTCCAGGGCTAGCTGCATCCTGTATGTAGCAGTTGTTGCATACTCTTCTGTGCACCAGAGTACCAGGTCATCTGCGTACAGGGCTGCGTGGACTCCTTTTGGTAGCTCTGGCACAAGGTCGTTGATGAAGAGTATGAACAGGGTCGGTGACAGGACTCCCCCCTGTGGCACCCCCTGATGCAGCAGCACTTTTGGGCCACAGTACCCATCCACTGTCACACGGGCTCTGCGATTGTGCAGGTATGACTTGGTCCACCGATACATGTTCCCTTGGATGCCACTGCGAAGGAGTTTCACAAGGAGACCATCCTTCCACACCTTGTCGAAAGCCTTCTGTAGGTCAATGAAGGCAATGTATTCCAGATGCACTTTGGCATGGAACCGTCTGTGCTGAGTTACTTAGAGGGTTCGCCGTGGTATTTTAGTCCCTTTGAAGATGGTTATCAGACCGACGAGCCGAAGACTACAAACCACGATGTAACCCGAGAAGTAACCCAACATAGACGGTCCAATGTCATTGTCGTGCAGTACAAATTATGGACTATATGAAGCATCAAATTTGTGTCTGTGGTCAGACGTAAATCGCCAAATGTTTCTGACATCAGACTGAATTCTTCGGTGACAGGGACGCGACTCTTGTATGCATAGGCTACACAACACACTAAAGCAGCGTGTCCGGATGCCTTTCGCGTCTTGAATGAGTGAACGAAATAAAAACGGTGTAGTACGAGGATTTGAAATTATAGAATACACTGTATCGACAGTACATTACTGTAGACAGGTCATTGTATATTGGGAATACGCGTTAATGGCAATGCACTAGAAATCAGTTATTAATCACGAAAATACAAATCCGGCCACACACTGACAAAACGTCAATATCTTTGTCTATGCATAATATGTATGCTGCGTAAGCATTGTCCTGTTTCTAAGTGTGAAACTTGTGAAATGAAATGTTACAGGGGAAGCCACAGCCGTTGTGTCTGATGTGCCTCTGTGTCAGAAAGATGTTCTGATTGTGGGCACCCAGAAAGCCTTCAGAAAATCTATATCCATGGGTGGCTTCTTCCAGTCACTGTACAAAAAAAAGCTGAGCGTGGCCGTCAGCACCACAAGAGAGGAAGGTCAGTTCTTGTATTTTGCCGCTATTGATAAAGGCTGATTCAACCGCTCGTCACAATAGGAGAAAAGCCCAAATGAGTTAGGGCAGTGAATTACAGAACAAACTGAACCTGATGGCAGCTAGGCTTTGAATGCTAAATTCGCCAAGAGAACAGGTAAATAATGTTGTCTTGCCTCGGCTAAGACTTTCCTTCCCTTCATTTCACAATCTATGTGAGTAGGACGCACGTAACAGAGGCTTTCTGCTGCCCCTGGCTGGTGTCGGCAGAACTACCTACATACACATGGAGACCAGCATTAACGTCTTTCGCTTTAACTCATTCAGCCTGACACATGTATTTCCCAAAATTTGAGGCATCATCTAATGACTATACACCTGTTGCATGAGATGGATCGACCATGATAATTCAAGGGTAGTGCCAGATTAGCTTGGCGCCAAGCTAATCTGGCACTACCCTTCAATTATCATGGTCGACCCATCTCCTGCTGTAGTGCATCAGGGCAAAATGGGTTAACGACACTCAAACATAAATGAAACGTATAAAGGTGAAGATACCGCACCGCTGCCAGTGAAACGCGCGACCTTTCGGACGGGATTCAAATGCGCTATTAGTCGTTTGACATCAGAGCGCAGGTTTTTCGCAAGTATCTTTGCAAATAAACACTTTTCTATGCCAGTCTTGGAACAAATATCATTCATTGCCAGTTGACCTACTACAATTTACATTCAGGAAACTTGAATAATGTGTCAGTTTCGCTGTACCATCGTAAACATTTGTAATGTGTTCATGAAACGACTGATTTTACATCCCTAAATGTGCCCCCGGTATATTCAGGACAATATAAGAAAGATCCATTTTCACGTGAATGAATGAGTTGACCAAGTTTTGAAACCTTAAACAGCGCAAACATCCATGAAGTCTGCATGTTCGACCTCGATATTGAAATCTGGCCGTAGTCCCGCTTTTATCTCATTCTACCCCAGACACCACAGGAAGATAAGGATCGACCATGATAGTTCAAGGGTGATGCCAGAATAGCTTGGCGCCTATGGGCGCCAAGCTATTCTGGCATCACCCTTGAACTATCATGGTCGATCTGTGTCCTGCACTGCAATGCAGTCTTCAGAGGATTGATTGATTGATTGATTGTACATTGCTTAACGTCCCGACAGCAACAAGGCTTTCTCAGGACGTGCCTGCACTGCTTGTGAAAAAAAAAACTAAACAGAAAATTTAATGTATGTCGCCAGCCGGTCAAATACGTTAAATAAACCTACAACATGGGGCCTAAATAAAGCTAAGACCATTTAGCAACACACATCCAATATCAAGAGCTACAGGCAGTGCAGACAGTAGGGAGAGTTTTAAAAAGGCAAATACAGGTGAATGGACAAAGGGTAGACAGAAACACATGCCCCAGAATAGAGAGAAAAACCCACCCTGTGGGGCTGACCAGGGTGACCCTGGGAACTAAAAAATACCTAACCCCACCCAAGTCCCCCAAGGCAGACCCGGGTGGGGTTCTTCAGAGGACAACGGCAAAATTTAAGGATTTCAGTGTTGGGCTAAAATGAGTTAAGGTATTGAAAATGGCTTGTTCTTGTCTTTTCGCCATTTTTTGATGACTGTACAGCAAAATCAACAAATCACAGGAGTCAAATAGCCCATATTAGGTCACTTGGCGCTAAATGATTTTTGTTCTTTAAGTGGTACAGAAACATGTTTTTTGCGGAGATATTCGGATGTAAAACGATCTATACCACCTGAGCTGCCCCGCTCCACATTAAGTTAAATGAGCAATTTTGTCCAAAATTGTTGCAAACTAGAGCCTGGAGGCTATGTACCAAATGTTCATTTCGGAACAGCATAACTGTGCCCAACCCAGATAAAATGACATATATAAGGATTTTTCATTTCCACAATCAATGATTCTGAAACGATTTCTCGCGCACGAATCCACCAGAACTTGAAAACATTATTATTATTGTTAGTTTTGAGGCAAAAGCGAAAAGCTGTCATGGCCTTGTCTCTCCTTCAGCATGTACATTGCTCTAAATAACAGTTTACAAAGGTATGTTAGTCAATGTCTTTCATGTAAATTGATACATTTGTAAGTTCTATCTTGTGGGATCCTGAACAATTGTTTAACATAATGCCTCAGCGAGTTCAAGGGCATAATCAATGCCTATCGGTGGGAAATTTATGGTACTTTCTTTTTTTCACCCCCAAGGCGATGCAGGTCTGCCTGCAAAAGATGTTATTCTGGTCGCTGACATCACCTCAGTACATGGCCTTGAACGTGCCGTAGTGATTGTCGTCCCTGAGGTTCCTGGATCAGACACACCAATGTATGCGGCACAGGCACTCGAGAAGATGGAGGTGGATGATAGCCCACTTGCCCAACAAAATGACAAGACGACTGGGCCCATCACGCTGACGGAGAACCCAGAAGTTAATGATGATGACACGGATATCGAGCCAGACGAAGAGATGTTCGAAGTTAGTCCAGACTCAAGTATGACTCCAGTAAACAAGAAACTGAAAACAGAGTTAGTATCTAGTAACAGCGCAGCCAGCCCTGCGACCAGCCTGAAAACAAACACAGCTGCTGCGCCGACTGCTGTCACGTCAAGGCAGATACCAGCAGACGTTAGTGTGGCTTCTGTCACACACCAACCTACAGACAGCAGCAGAGAAAATCCTGTCTACTTTGATTCTCGCAGCGAAAGTGAAATTGATGCAGCATTGAATACTCTGAGTGATCAGGCACGGACAGATGTGTTTTACATTGGATCAAGAGCTGTATGTCAGCTGATAATCATACACTTCGGAAAATGATAGTCAGTGGCAAATTTCGGCTCCTCGGATGATTTTTTACCCCTTGCGTGTCGGAAGCGGTTTAAGTCGCGATGATTCCTAACCGCTTCGGACATGCATAGGGTTAAGATTGATTGTACATTGCTTAACGTCCCGACAGCAACAAGGCTTTCTCAGGATGTGCCTGCACTGCTTGTGAAAAAAAAATAAACAGAACATTGAATGTATGTCGCCAGCCGGTCCAATACGTTAAATAAACCTAACGCATGGGGCCTAAATAAAGCTAAGACCATTTAGCAACACGCATCCAATATCAAGAGCTACAGGCAGTGCAGACAGTAGGGAGGGTTTAAAAAGGCAAATACAGGTGAATGGACCGGTAGACAGAAACACATGCCCCGGAATAGAGAGGAAAACCCACCCTGTGGGGCTGACCAGGGTGACCCTGGGAACTAAAAAGTAGTTAACCCCACCCAAGTCCCCCAGGGCAGACCCGGGTGGGGGACATAGGGTTAAGAGGACTGGCCACTGTAAAAACTTATCGTGAATGGAGAAATAATAAGTTTGGTTTGAAACCCTTTTAGCAGACGATCAGCAGCCATTAGTCCGTCTGCACTCTGCAGTATGTAGTGAAGCACTTTTTGAGTCAGCTAAGTTCGCTGAAACAACGAAAGCCCAGTCACTGATGTCTCCGTTCTTTGGAACGGTTGTGGAAATGAAGCAAAAATGAATGTATTCAGTCTATTCAAGTATTCATGAAGATTACAAGAACACTAGGAATATGCAGAAGTACTTACAGACTGGACATGTCATGATGCCATTGTTATTCCAAACAAAAAGCAATCTTTTATCAAGCATGTATGTTTTATAATATCACATACTTGACATTTTTATTGAAGTCACTGATAAATAGCCAATTCATGGATCTCTTTAATGGAACACACCCCCCCCCCCCCCCCCCCCCCCAACTTCTGACCCTGCAAAGTGCTAAAAGGATTTTTAATGCAAAATATAAACTGTTTTGTGATTGTCTAAGTGTTTTTCTTTCTTCCTTAGATATTCTCCTTCTTTCCAGCAACTTCTGTTTAGTGTGTTTAGGTCTGCAATTCTACGCTGTAGTTGTGTGTACATTATACAGATGTAATGGACCAGAATTACAGAGCCCATGACGACATAATAATGTATTTAACAATATGTGATTAATGTATGCAACTGTTCAAAATCCACTAGTTTGAACTTGCCCATTGTCATTATTTTGCTTCATGAGAGACACCCAAAACTTGAATTTTCTTAATTGATTGATTGATTGTACATTGCTTAACGTCCCGACAGCAACAAGGCTTTCTCAGGACGTGCCTGCACTGCTTGTGAAAAAAAAAAAAAATAATAAACAGAACATTGAATGTATGTCGCCAGCCGGTCAAATACGTTAAATAAACCTAACACATGGGGCCTAAATAAAGCTAAGACCATTTAGCAACACACATCCAATATCAAGAGCTACAGGCAGTGCAGACAGTAGGGAGAGTTTTAAAAAGGCAAATACAGGTGAATGGACAAAGGGTAGACAGAAACACATGCCCCAGAATAGAGAGAAAAACCCACCCTGTGGGGCTGACCAGGGTGACCCTGGGAACTAAAAAATACCTAACCCCACCCAAGTCCCCCAGGGCAGACCCAGGTGGGGGTGAATTTTCTTAAGCTTATTTGAATACTCAGCATTTCTAAAGTGAACAGAGCAAATATTTTGAATTAACAAGTACAGGATTTGAATTCATTTTGATGTTTTAGTTTGGTTCATGTTCCTGACAGGTTTATCAAAGACAATAATGTATTGTCTTTGGCTTAACCCTTTTCATCCTGATACACCATTGCTTGCACTAAATTTGACAATGATAGTTCAAGGGTGGTGCCAAAATAGTTTGGTGCCTAAGGTGCCAAGCTATTCTGGCACCACGCCATAATTACCAGGGTATAATGGTTGATGTATCTTGTAATCTGTTGTGTAGCCTTCCTGGAACAGTAAGCACATTTAAAAAAAATCGGCCACAGGATGTAAAGAGTTAATGGACAGAGTCCATGCAGTGACACATGCAGAGCATTTTTCTGGACTGTGCTTGACGACAGTTTACAAGAAACACTTCAATGTTAACCTGTCTTATTTCAAGCATTTATTATGTATGCTTTTGTGTTTAACACGCTTGGAGGGAACTGGGAGAATATAGATCGTTAGATGCTGGATTTAGTGGGGTCAAAATTTGTACAGACTATTCAGTGCCTTGTCTTCGAAATCACCATTGTGGTGGCAACAGATGTTACGCTCTAATCATTCTAAACACAGCTTGCATTTTATTTTTTAAATCTTTCATATTTTGAGAATTAAAAATGATTGATTGATTGATTGATTGTACATTGCTTAACGTCCCGACAGCAACAAGGCTTTCTCAGGACGTGCCTGCACTGCTTGTGAAAAAAAAAAACTAAACAGAACATTGAATGTATGTCGCCAGCCGGTCAAATACATTAAATAAACCTAACACATGGGGCCTAAATAAAGCCAAGACCATTTAGCAACACACATCCAATATCAAGAGCTACAGGCAGTGCAGACAGTAGGGAGAGTTTTAAAAAGGCAAATACAGGTGAATGGACAAAGGGTAGGCAGAAACACATGCCCCAGAATAGAGAGAAAAACCCACCCTGTGGGGCTGACCAGGGTGACCCTGGGAACTAAAAAATACCTAACCCCACCCAAGTCCCCCAAGGCAGACCCGGGTGGGGTAGAATTAAAAATGATATTATTTTGATTATTCATGATCTGATTGGGAAGAATGAGCCAGTCAGTCAATTTTTCATTTCCAGATTGAAGTTTGGAACCAAAACATTTCATTTGACTAGACTTTTCCTTTTTTTGTTGCAAAACACTTGCTGTGGGTAACCAGTCTTGTTTTCCAAGGCATCGGATGCGACTAATTTTAGTATTTCAACTCAAGGAGTGCATGACACAGGACGGACTTACGACAATACCGATATTATTTTGATGCCTACTGAAGGTGCCCATTATTTTGAGGGAGAATACTTACTTACCCAGGGGTACATGCACAGGGTACCCTCAAACCTGAGATTAATGGGATTACTAAGACGCACAAGAGATGCTCCCAACACACTGTGAATACTTACTACTACCCTCAATATGGAAAATATTACAGCATATGAATAAAACAAAAATACAACAAAAAATGCCCGTTAGCCAAGGACATTTTTATTCGGGGTGCATAATCACACCGGTTATCGGCACTATATGAAACAAAATTTAACTCTATATTTCTCCAAAACAAACTTTACCTTTGCCTGAAATCATTCACTTTGCCAAACTTTCAGGTTCAGACTAAACACCGGCAGATGACTGCCAACTCAGTGAGATGATTTTGTCTGATTATGAAGACATCAGTGTTTTCTATGACCGACTCACTCATACAGTTGATCATACTGAATTAACATGTGCTTTCAGTTCAAAAGTGGCAAAGCACATAAGATATCCAAGAATTAATTTGTACATATTTGTGCTATATACACAGCACTACATTTCAGCAAATTTGAAATAGTTCAAATAATAAAATGTGGAAATCACATTGTTCCCAATATGAAATGAACGATGATTTATTGAATTTGGACTTTGTAGCATGCAAAGCCTATGTACATACAAGACAGGTAGTTCTGCTGCAGTTTCAGAATGTTAAATATTTTTTCTAAACTCTTCTTTCTGGTACATCACACACCACAGCATTAATGGACAGGGTGCAAAAACTCTGGGTGTGTTTACAACTAGGATAGGGCTGAGGTACATGTATACGAACTCAGCTTTGCTTGTATCTGACAAACTGGTATTCATAGACAGAAAGTCTGTCTGGTGACGTTTTGATAAATCTGATGTTGCAGTTCAATCTCTTCAACTACCTCCACGACATGGTAAAACAGTCATTGCAACTATATTTGCATAGTTGTACATGTAATTAAAATACCAGATATGACACATTTGATATTTGTGGATCTAAGTTCATGTGCAAGTGTCAAATATTTAATCTCTGAAATCACAGACTGAAAGTTAACTGTATGATAAGCATAAGGTATGACTGTAGCCCACAGGAGGCAAAGAACTTTACGAGAACCAGTTACCAATGGGCTGTCACAAGGGTCTTTCCATGTGCATTGTGGAGGTGTTTACCATGCCCCAGCACTAAAGAGGTTAATATATATGAGTGTGCCTTAACCCATTCAGCCCTGAAGCACTACAGCAGGAGATGAGTCAACCATGATAATTCAAGGGTAGTGCCAGATTAGCTTGGCGCCTGTCAGCACCAAGCTAATCTGGCACTGCCCTTGAATTATGATGGTCAATCCATCTCCTGCAACAGGTAATAATAATAATAATACTGTTATTATATACTGCCTTTTCTCAATTTTTGGGTGAATCGACTCAAAGCGCTGCGAACTGAAACCCAACACTCACACTCACGCAACAGACACGGATTTACGCCATTTAAGACAAACACAGTACAAGGGCCAGTTCAGCTACTGAAGTTACAGAGATTTTTGATCGCTTGTATTTGAAATTTGTAAAGTGGCCTGAAACCGGTACCAAAGTGTGGGGGTGGGGGGGGGGGGGGGGCGGGTGCGGGGTGGAAGAACCGGAGTACCCGGAGAAAGAACCCCCGACGGTCCGCCCGAATTAACGAGGACACTTACCAGAGGAGAAAAGTCCGACGCCGGAACCCGGTATCGAACCTTGCACCTTTGGCATTGGTGGCAGGCGCCTTAACCACTGCACCACCGACCGTGCATAGTTGTTAGATGATGCCTCCAAAATTTGGGAAATATGTGCACTGGGCTAATGAGTTAAGGTGTGTGTGTGTGTGTGTGTTAACCAGTTATAATACTGCAAGTTCCAAGTGCAGTTAACTTTCAATAGCCAGTAACTGCCCAACATCGACTATTCTTAATAAGTGAGCAAAAGCGAGGTGTGTCTTGGTCACAGCGAACTACAACATGCCATTGATGTTATTCTTTGCAGTTTGTTCTTTTACTGTTGCCTCCATTGGATTAATGACCTGCAGCAACCTAAAACTCAACAGAGCATAACATATCAACTAAGCATTGCTTTTTGTGACCTTGACCTTGCGACAACGAATACTCCACAAAACAGCAAATTGTCTCAGCAGTTTTGTTTGAGCTATTTTTTGCCCCACACTACCAAATTCACAATTTTTCAAATTTACACATTTTCCACTTTCGTCAACCTACCATGACCCCTGACCTTTGTGAGTAATGAACCAAATTAGTGTGCATAAAAAGGTCTTACCATCAGAAATCTTTGTACCAATTTGGGTTGGAAATTGTGAACAGTATTGGAGAAAATATAAATTCTGTCAAGATTGGGCTATATTTGACTTATTTACAGATCCCCCATGACCCTGACCTTAGAAGTTAAAGAGAAGTCACTCAAACTGGTATGTTAAAAAAATTCTTGGACCAAGTTTGAAGACGAAAGTGGAAAATGTGTAAATTTGAAAAATTGTGAATTTGGTAGTGTGGGGCAAAAAATAGCTCAAACAAAACTGCTGAGACTTTAATGTTGACTTGTTCATATAGTCGCTATGAACAAGTCAACGTTAAAGTTTTCTATGAATGACGGACATCACTGGCCCACAAAATAGACTCACTTCTGCTTTACACGTGAGCCAGAAAATCCAATGTGTCAAGTCAACAATGCAGGTCAGTTGGTTGGCAGATACTGGCCTGGAAAGTGTCCTGCATTTGTCAGCACCCATCCATCTCTCATACAAATATCACACAGACATCTTTCTCATCACATCGTTTTTAATCCAAAAAAAAAGACTGTCCTACTTGATTAATTTACACCTGTAATTAAGTGCATTGACTTAAGACATGAATAAATGGTTTGGAGCTGGTAAAGTCATGTGTCATAGACACCACACTACAGAATCATTCCCAGCAAGGTTGTTGAACACCTTACAATCAGTATCATACAAGATGTTATCAGTCTGCAACATCTGTACACAAACAATTGTTAATGGAACAAATTAAATTAACCCACTTGTGCATGCAGCCAGCAGTACTGTTTACAGTACCAATGCTGCATGCACAAGAGGGTTAAAGAATGAAAACAAAAACTTCTCTTTAGGTAATATACCATTCGTGTTTCAACATCAGTTTCAACTGCATGCAAAGCAAAAGGGAGTCTTTACCAGTCCGTGAAAGTAAGGGTTCCTCATGTCGTTTGTTTTGGTCTTGGTCGACACCTACTCGCATACACACATGCAAAAACATCTAGGCAGAAGTGGAGTGCAGCTTAAATTCCGGCATCATAGTGGACAGCACCTGGTATGGAGTAGCCGACCAAACTGCCACGGCCAAGACATTCCCCGATGAAGAAGCAGAACATGATTTCCATCCCAACAAGGGTGTTCAGCCACGCTTCCTGAAATTCAAGACCAAACAGGTAACTGCATATAAAATGCAAGAAAATAATTTTTAGAAAAAGAAACAAACATGCTGAAAGGGTCAGGTTCTCAAAGATGTACTTTTGGCTAGCAGCCGCAGAGCAGGCAGTGCCATGCTAATGTGCTGATGGCTAGGATTCATGCGGACTGCACACAAGTTTATATAGGCCGCATTAACGGTTTAAGGGAGATGAAGAAAAAACATTTCAGTGCGTCCGTGCATCCATTACACACCAAAGTTCCACATTAAGTACTGAAAATGTGACAAAGGGATAGGTAGACAAACTATAATTCGAATAAATAAATAAATATATGCCGAGCAGGCGACTAAGGCCATCTCACGGCGGCGCACACACACAGACAAACACACAGGTACATAATCACGAAGAACTGAGCTACATTGGGGTATTGAACAAGTGGGTCTTAAGGGCAGATCTAAAGGCAGTGAACGAGGGAGAATGTCTAATGTCTATGGGTAGGGAGTTCAAGACAACAGGTCCAACGTGTGCAAAACAACTGTCACCTCTGGGTTTGTATTTGCAGAGCGGGACTTTGAAAAGGTGCGCCGCTACTTGAACGGAAGGAGCGGGAGGGAGTGTATAGTTGAAGATCAGTGAGATAGGCAAGCGTAGATTAGTTTATAAATTAACCATTTTCTGCATGCCGCTGTCAAAGCAACAGCAACCAAACAACGTTTATTTTAAAGGCCATTAATCAAGATATTTGCTGGTATAAATTTTGTTCAAATCAACTGAAATACTTAGCCACAGGGGATTGTGGAAAATCAGTGAAAAATGTTGACTACCCAAGCATCACAAAGAGGTTTGGAGTAAATAATTGTATCAAAAATTGGCATTTACACACATTTGCCAACCTCTTGTAACCCTTGACCTTTCCACGTGATCATCCAAATTAGTATGCATAGATAGATCTTACCATAAGGTGTCTCTGTACCAAGTTTGGGTTTGAAATTGTGAATAGTAATTGAGGAAAAAACATCTTTTATCAAATTATGGCTATTTTTTTAACCTAGATTTCCTGAACTTTTGTGACCCTTGACCTTTCCGAGGAGTCAACCAAATTAGTATGCATAGAAAGGCCTTACCATCAGGTGTCTTTGTTTGGTATGCATAGGAAGGGCTTACCGTCTGGTTTGGGTTTGAAGTTGTGAATAGTATTTGAGAAAAAATAAATTTTGTCAAAATATAGCTATTTTGGACCGATTTCCTAATTCCCTGTGACCTTTGTGAGAGGTCACTCAAATTGGTATGTTTAGAAAGGTCTTGCAAAAAAGTATCCTTGGGCTAAGTTTGAAGACTGGCTTGAATAGTCTCCGAGAAAATGCCAATGTTAAAGTTTACCAGTTTGCGATGGCAGACAGACGACCACTGGCCCAAAACATAGAGTGATACTCACTTTTGCTTCGCACATGATTAAAAAAAAAAAAACATACAAATGATGCAGTTTTTCTTGAATAAATTTTCTGACCCTTTATTGAACTCGGATGGGGTTCCGTGTGACCTCTAAAATGTACACCTGGGGGTCTACAGAACCTTTCAGCTGTCTGTTCTGACAACAGGAGCCCTGGCATCCCTTTTTCTTTTTTTTCTTTTTTTTTTTTTGGGGGGGGGGGGGGGGTGGGGGTCTTCTGGTCAGAAACTTTCTTTGATCTCCTAAGTGCAACACAAACACAGCTTTGCTGTATAGATAAGAGGTGTGGTTTAAAGAAAAACACACATATGAAACATTATTTACATAAGCAATGACAAACGATCTGGTTATTGTGACCATCATTCATTACCTTAACAGTCAAGTGTTTCCATCTGCCAGTGCGAAACGACAGAGTAATCTTGTTCATCGATTCTTGAACTTGGGGCATCTCTCCAAGGGTCGGTGGTCGAAGTTCATAACTGGCATATGACCAGAATGTCTGCAGGCGAGGTGTGGCATCTGAGAAGGCAAAGACTTGATATTGTATTTGTACTAGCTTGTTATATATGAAAACAGGCTGAAATCCAGTGCACCCTGCTTGGGTAAAAATCCATAGATCAAGTCTCTAAAACTAAGGTAAGTGCTCCTTTACAAAAGCACATTGCTTAGAGGCTTGGATTAAACTTTAAAGCGGAGGTTCAGTCTTCATCGTTCATGTTCCGTCCCACACGTGTTTGGAAAACTTTACAGGACCCATCTAGGGCTCTGATATACATTGCTGCTAAGTCAGTCAAACTGCTCACTGAGTTGGTGCACTCTGAACTGCTTCAGCTCAGGGCAATTTATAAGGCACGCAGTCATGTCCAACGCAAACAGAACATGAGAAATACAGCAGTCACAAATGAACCCCTATCAGCTTTACGGAGGCCTAGGCCATAAATATGCACATGAACTTATTCTCTAGTAGATGATACTGACAAAGAAGTGGACGATGCAGCCACACTCCATTTTGCACCCATGGAATAGGGATGAAATGACAGCTTTTTACGAAATACAGATGCAGGGAGTGTGGCTCTCAAATATTCTGACTACCAGGGAGTATCACTCCCAAATATTTCAGCTGGTTACTTGTCAGTATCGTCTGCTATGGGCTTAGCTCCTGTGTACGCTTTATAAAGCTGATACTGGAGTTCCTATATATATGACATTAGTGGTTCTCATGCTCCGCTCATGGTGTGCACTGAGCTGGACTCTAAAGCGGCTGTGTCTATATCATACAGCCCCCTGGCAGACAAAGTTCAAACTCCGCAAACTCACTGATCTCTGTGCCCCCTGGGTATTTTAAAAACACATGCAGGATGGGGCAAAAAGACTGAATTCAGCTATAAGGTTCACTCATACAACAAAATCTCAAAAACACAGACCTTTATAATTTGTACTACATGAACTTGTTAAATGGGATGTGGCCCAGCATGTTTGGTAACAAGTATTTTTATGTGTCCATTATGTTGTAAGTGTTTTGGTATGTATCAAATAACATTGTTTTGGCACTGAAAAACCTGTTTAGGAAAGAGCAGTCATTGATTTGATTGTACATTGCTTAACGTCCCGACAGCAACAAGGCTTTCTCAGGACGTGCCTGCACTGCTTGTGAAAAAAAAAAAATAAACAGAACATTGAATGTATGTCGCCAGCCGGTCAAATACATTAAATAAACCTAACACATGGGGCCTAAATAAAGCCAAGACCATTTAGCAACACACATCCAATATCAAGAGCTACAGGCAGTGCAGACAGTAGGGAGAGTTTTAAAAAGGCAAATACAGGTGAATGGACAAAGGGTAGACAGAAACACATGCCCCAGAATAGAGAGAAAAACCCACCCTGTGGGGCTGACCAGGGTGACCCTGGGAACTAAAAAATACCTAACCCCACCCAAGTCCCCCAGGGCAGACCCGGGTGGGGAAGAGCAGTCATTGAGGCTGGGGTGGAAGATAAATGACACCTGTAGAACTGCATTTGCACGATTCTTGTAATATTTAACTGAAATATCAGGGGTTTTTTTCCAGCATGGGGACGAAAGAGCTTTGTTTCTGTTATTTGACATCTGCACTTCAAAACTGTGCTACTGCTAGTGGTTTGAGGCGAACATTGAGAGGGTGCGTGACCCTTAGGTTTGCGAACAAGGTCAGAGCACATTTCAACGGATTGCCGTCTGACGGGAAACATACACTCGACTTTGAAAATGGGTGATATACTTACACTTTACAGTTCTGTTTGCCATGTTCTTGCTACCACTGAAGATTTTCGTTGCTAGGCCTGTAGCTGCCGCTGCTGCCTTGCCGGCCGCTGCTGCTTTCGCTGCCATTTTGATGCCGCAAGGTCGGAGTGCGCATGTGCCTAAGGGGAGGAAACTTCATAAAGTAATGCATTATTTACCGGCCATGTGTTGCGTCGGTGCTGTAAGTATGGCCAAGTGAACAGACCCTCCCCACCCCCCCCCCCCCCCCCCCCCATTCCAATAATAATGCATTCCATGTGTTGTGTCGGTGCTGTAAGTATAGAAGTATGGCCAAATCAACAGACCCCCCCCCCCCCTCCCCAAAGAAGGTAGTTTCTGTTATTTGACATCTGGTCTGGTAGTTTCTTCTAAATAGCAGTCAACCCTTTTGGTCTAGTTTTTTTTTTTTACAACAGTTTCGACTACAACCCTTCCCCCTTTTTAGTAGGTTTCTCTCTTAGGTGCATGGAAATTTAGCTCTAGGTGGAGGCATGGAATGTATGCCCTTGCAGAAACCGCAATGTGATCTTCTTTGCAGGTAGGCCGAAGTCCCTTCTCTTCCTCCATTGTTGCCGATGGTGTGCTGAAGAGCCGGGTCGCCTAGACCGAAACCGGCAGCTGTCCACACCGGCTAAATATCTGGACCCCCTTTGGGGGACCTAGATTTAAATTTCCATGCACCAAGGGGCTGGAAATCGATCGGCCAGTGTATATGTAATACGCCCCCCTGGAAGGGGGGGGGGGGGTGGGGGGGTGCGGGGAGGACGTTTGGACGTTTCCATATGCATTGCTTCCAACTTTAGCGCACCCCTCATGGGCCGGATCCGGGGGAGGGGGGGGGGGCATGCCCCCCCCCCCTTCCCCCATAAAAACTACAACATAAAACTTTGATATTGTAGCAGGGGAGATAATCTGTGTTTTTGTACAGTAGTACCAATTTCCCCCAGCATGCTTACAGGCTCAGTAGTCGGTAATGCTGCTAGTGTCAGAGCGAGTAAGTACTAAGCCAATCGGCAAGAGGCACGCCGAACACACCCTTAGGGGTTAGAGTATAAATAGCAGTGCCTAGCAAAAGCGAGCAGGGAGTCCGAAATAGCTCAGGCGGTTAAACGCCGGAGCAGGAGAGCGAAGGGAATCACCGGGTCGTGGGTTTGAATCCCGTCCCGGCCCCGGTAGCTGGACTCACAATCCAGGGTGAAAAAACAGATTTGTTCAATAGCATGTCCGTTGAAAGGTCCTGGTAAATCAAAGTGGCACAGTTGGAGTGCGCCTGAGTTGATCAGTGTTCAGGTCGTACTCCATAGGCAATAGATTTCCCTGTCCCCCATAACCCGCCTGTCAGGGCCGTCCATGATCACCTCGGTGCTGTGGACGTTAAACCCGAACTAACCAAGCGAGCAGGCTTTCCCACAAGGGAAGACTCTGTTCTGCAAAGAACATTAAATAGGAGCAGGCTTCCCACAAGAGAAGACTGTTCTGTAGAGAACATTATAAGTTAGAACCCCTTTAAGGAACACTGTCCAGCAACGGACATACTGTAATTATTTAAGTATATAATTTAAGTATTTAGTTAAGTGAATTAGGGACCTATAGAACTTGTTATTAGAATTTGGTGTTTACTTGTGTTGATTGTTAAGTCTAGTGTGTAGGCTAGCATAGCTTTGGGTGCGTAGGGTCTAATGAGTAGGCAATCATAGTTATGATTTTAGGTGTCTTATGAGCGTCTGTATTAATTATTATTGTGTTTTGTTTTGTGCTACAATGAATGGTTTTTGATATGTCTGACATCATGACTGATAATAAAATATATGTACTGTAAATAAAACTAAAGCACTTATAGAAATCTCATCACTGAGAGTCAGAGATTAATGAATGCGAGTCAGTAATGTTTGTACACGTTGGTGTGAAATGGCATTGCAAGAGTATGTGTGTGTGAGACTGAGAACTGAACATGCTGAGAGTTTGTTGACGTGCATAGCTTACCAGTTCAGTGTGTCACACATGACAATGCACA
The DNA here is from genome assembly GCA_036245525.1 of Semisulcospira habei. Classification (NCBI taxonomy): domain Eukaryota; kingdom Metazoa; phylum Mollusca; class Gastropoda; family Semisulcospiridae; genus Semisulcospira; species Semisulcospira habei. The sequence continues at coordinate 92,385,927 of BTPG01000003.1, forward strand.
CACAGTCACTACGATCATATCAACTAGGGTTTCTCTGGATACTGTGGTAGGTCCATTGTGCTATTAGTATTTTGAACACAACGCGAGGCAGACACACATTTGTGAGTGCGCATGCGAGACCAGTGTAAAAGACTTGAAGATAGACTAAGTAGTTGAATTACACTCCACAGCAATCTCCAGCCCTTCCCTAAACCTAAAAGCTAAAGACTGGCACTGGCACTTGCACATTAGATGGGCAGTCCACAGAGTCTGGCCATCTAATAACAAGCCAGCCAGGCTAGAGGCTAGCCAGCTAGTCCGGTTACAATACACTGAAGGATGATCTTTGCTCACCTTGGTGAAAAAACAAAATAAAGCCATACTCAAAACAGTCAAAACTCTGCTTTAGCTGTCTGTTTCAGGTGGTTAATTTCTCCAAAAAATTGTTTGCCCCCCCCCCCCCCCCCCCCCCCCGCCAACATGTAAGCAGGGGTGTCACTGGAGCTGGACACCTATAGGACAAATGTCCTGGAGGGTGGCAGAGGGATAGGACATTTGTCCTGAATTGGAACAAAACAATAGGACATTTCGCCCGTGACAAAACTGATAGTAAAACAGAAACCACATAAACACAGGCTGAGTGAGATATTTATTGACTGTTGACGAAAAGGACATAAATGTAAAAAGGCAAAGAAAAGTGAACAAGTTATTATGTCATTCAGATAATACTGTCATCGCAGATTCGCATGAAAAACATATCAGGGCCTTGTAACAGAGGTAGCAAATTCTTCATGCTCAGGCTCACAACTCACAAACTAAACTGTCATTTTGGCACTTCAAGGAATTCACAGTGCAAGGAAATGTACTGACTAGAATAGCATTATAAAAATATTAGACCATGTACTGACTAAACGGAAATGTAATGATTAGTAAGCCTAAGGCTATAACAAAAGGAGATGAGCTTTCTGTAAGAAACTGTATAAGAAAAAAAAATCATTCCAGTTACTATTTTTTTTGTTTACTTGTTCATGTTGTCATTAACCCATTCGCTACCAGAAACCTGCTGTGGCCCATGCTTCCAGCATGGGCCACAGCAGGTTTCTGGTAGCAAATGGGTTAAAGATTTAAATTCTCACTTTTGTGGCTAATAGACATGATGAACAAATGTAGAAAACTAATGCAGAAAATACTTTAAAAAGGCCTTGTCAATAGGCTACATTTGTTAGATTTATCTGAAACTTCACTACATGTAGTAGGCTGCTACACTGACTTGAAAATCAAAATGACACCCTCAGACTCAGTGGAACTGATATGAGCTGATCACTCAGCAGAAGTGGATGGTTTTTCTGAGTCCTGTTGAACAGTGGTACCCCTCCTAGCTGAAAATAGCTGAACTTTAGGGGCAGCCAATCAGAAGGCGATGTTTACGGAATCACACTCTACACGACCCTCGCTCGCGCAGTCTCGCTTTCGCTAAAAATAGCTGAACTTTAGGGTTAGCCAATCAGAGGGCGTTGCCGGGAATAACACACTACACGTCACTCGCTCGCGCAATGTAAAGCTGACTACCGCAAAGCGCCAGCCTACTCGGAAAGAAATGTCGCTAGCGGTGTCCGCGATCAACGGAAAAACAATCGGACACATGTCCTCTTTTTGAAACAAACAATCGGACATTTGTCCTGCTGATCTTTCTGTTCATCGGACATTAGGCCAAGTCAATCGGACTATGTCCGGTGTCCGACGGCCAGTGACATCCCTGTGTAAGTGATCCGGCCCTGCCGAGTCATTCCTTTTTTTCCCCCACTCAAACCAGAAGCGTCCAATAATAGTGTGGTTCCCAGCTAAAAAATATTTAATTATCACTCAAAAAGTTCTAGAAATAGATTAGAAGAACAGAGACTGCTTGCTGGGGTGTAACCAGGGACACATTCTGAGAGGTACAGTGGAGCCATTCTATCCAGACAGGTAAAGGTTTGAGAAAGTACTCTGTGGTCTATGCCGAGTTTGCCAAATGGCAGCCAATCTCCCTTAACCCATTACATCCTGAGGGTGATTTTGTTAAATCTTGTCCTATGAAGGCCACATTACAGATTACAAGATAAGCCAACTATTTTAGTTCAAGGCGCCAAGCTATTCTGGCACACCCTTGAACTATCATAGTCAAATTTATTTCCAGCAATAGGGTATCAGGACAAAAAGGTTAAGACAGGCAAAATGTGAACTGTCCTTTTAATGCGGCCGACTATCTTGGCAGCGACATTTTGAACATGCTGTATAATGGAGGCACTGCAGTTGGGAATCGGGGAGACCCCACAACAGACACGGCAGGTGGGGTAAAAAAAAGAAAAATAAACAGACCTTGAAAAACCATGCTGATGTGATCTGCCAATGAAAGCTGTCTGCCTGTGATCAATCCAAGGTGCCTTACAGAGTCTGATAGAGATTTTCCTCGTGTAAATCCACACAAGCTTCAATCCACCCAGCTGAAAAATCTGGGTGCAATAGCAGCTCGACAAATTTTCTGCTGTTTTGTATGTATGACAAAGCTGACTTATAAAGACAACTGCTTGGTGCAGAGGAACCTCATTAAATTTTGTTGTACACGTAGCACGTCTTCACAAACATCAGCGCAAAGTCTTGTAATTGAAAGCTCTTTATTTTTCATACTGATAAAAATAACAATGCGCATATCATACAACAAAATGTCTTGGCTTTATGAATACACTACACAAAGTTTTGCCACATAATTTTAATCCAGACCCTGATCAAATCAAAAGGAAATCAATCCAGACCAAAAAGGTGACTGCCAAGCGTGTGAAATGCAAAGAAGTACCCAACGGAGAAAGAAACACGCTTAGAAAAAACGGTACAACACAATTTATTAATATTTCGGGTAAATACCCTTTGTCAAAATAGACAAACAAACAGAGACATTAGCCGCTACTTATCTTCAGATGCAGAAGGAATGTGCCACATTCCTTCTGCATCTGAAGATAAGTAGCGGCTAATGTCTCTGTTTGTTTGTCTATTTTGACAAAGGGTATTTACCCGAAATATTAATGAATTGTGTTGTACCGTTTTTTCTAAGCGTGTTTCTTTCTCCGTTGGGTACTTCTTCAAAAGGAAATCAAGCACATTTTGACTAGTCTGCACAAGTATGCACTTCTCCACTCAAAAAAAAAAAGAAATCCATGGATGCAGAAGACTACAGCTACAAAGCAATCCAGTTAAAACTTCAATTTGCAATATGACTAGAAATTAACCCCTTTACAGCCAGTGGTCACAGAATGTGTTACTGAAATCTTGTTAACTTTTTCTACCCTAAACCAAAATCCCCAAATTTGGCTGTGGTCCTCTTAAGACTGCATTGCAGTGCAGGACACAGATCGACCATGACAGTTCAAGGGTGATGCCAGAATAGCTTGGCGCCCATAGGCATCAAGCTATTCTGGCATCACCCTTGAACTGTCATGGCCGATCCACAACTTGCTGTGGTGTGTCTGGGGTAGAAGGAGTTAATTTCAAGCCAGAGTCCATGCTGTCCAAGGAAATCTTATAAAGTGGTGTCAGCAACAGGGCTCATGATCTAAGCCTCTTGCAGTTGTATTTGTGTTCATTTTCTCTCAGCAGTGAAGGGGTTAAACCCCTTGTGCATGCAGCCACAGGTAGTTTGTAAACAGTACCCGGTGGCTGTATGCACAATGGGGATAATGCACTGTAACTCCTTGCGCTAAGTCGACATATACAATTTTTGTAGATATCCTCAGAGGTCTATATCACAGTTTGGGAGGCAGATCGACCATGATATTTCAAGGTTGGAGTCAGAATAGCTTGGTGCCTGTAGGCGCCAAGCTATTCTGACACCAACCTTGAAATATCATGGTCGATCCACAACCTGTCGTAGTCTTTCAGGGCATTATGGGCTAAAATGCATTACTGGAATTTGACACTGCAAACCACTGACTGGCAATATTTGAGTTCACATCGGTGAACTAACCCCTTCATGCATGCGACCACCAGTACTCTGAACAGCGCTGGTGGATGCTTGCAAAATTCATCATGCAAAGGCTGCTTTCATATGAAAGTCATAACTAGTAGTCTGAATCCTGTACCTGCTGATAAATTGATTAAAAATGTTGACTAAAATCATTGTCCTGATTGTCTACAGCACAAAAACAAAATCAGCATACACAAATGCAAATGTACTGACACACACACACATTACCTATTTGAGTTTAACGCTGAGCATGCGACTGAGGCCATTGCAAGGCTGACAAACAACATTAGTTCAATGACAAATGACCAAATTTCAAGACAAGTTTCTTCTGCGCTACAATTTTTTTTTCATAAAACTGCCAAATGGAAAGGAGCCAACAAATAAAACCAAGTAATAAATATGCACATGATCACCAAAAAACCCCAGAAAACCTAAGTGGCACAGTCATGACTGTGATTATCACTAAGTGCTACCTGGTAGTAGACTCCAGTCAATCTTGTAGTTTACCAGTTGTTTAAATTTGTTTCTCACGGTGACAGTGTGAGAAAACTTAATCCTTTGCGTGTCGGTAGCAGTTTATGTTGTGATGATTCCTGTTGGAATCATCGCAACAAAAACTGCTATTGACACACAAAGGGTTAAAATTAAAGCAAAATAAAGCCCGACTAGCTATAATACTGCTACTTTGACACAAACTCACGCCCCACACACATGTAAACACTAATCTGTTTAAAACTATGACTGCTGCTGCCATAGAGTTTGAGTTTTCAATCAGACACTCGGTGGTTCTGATAAATGTAAAAATATTAGAAAAAAACGACACACACAAGAACAGCTGTAAAATCTTCTATGGCAGGAATGACAGCCAGTTGAAAATATTTATCAAACGTGCTGATAATTAAATGAAAAGTGGTCATCTCATCTAGAGAAATATTATGCCAATTCTGCAGGTAGGAACTTTGTAAAGTAATTAGTGCAAACTAGTTCACCCTCTGGCTGTCGATAGCGCTTTTTGTTGCAACGATTCAAGCAGGAATCATTCTGACAAAAAAGTTCTACCAACACCCATAGGGTAAATCCTTGCAGGCTGCGGGGAGTCATGAGACAGTACAGTACTGGTAACTGGCTCCATGTACATCTGCTGACTGAGGGAATCAACCTCAATTAACTGATTCGAGACGTGCCGCCTCCAGATACGCAGCTTTTGCCGCGTATCTGGCGGCGGCACGTCTCGAATAAGTTAATGTTAGCCTACAAATGGAAAGGACCCACAGCCACATACTGACATAGAGTAAACTACATACAACACTTAAGTACAGAGCAAACTAACACAAGTTTTAAAGTGAGAATACACATTGAAACCTAAGTTTGCATTTTTGTACGCAGGTGCCAAAACATTTTTTTTTTCAAGCTTGGAAGGCTAACAGACCATAACCCATGACTGTGCATTGTTTTCAATAACAATAAAAAAACAGAAGATGATATTTTCCTTGCAGGCAAACCACTGAAATAAACATGCATGTACCCAATACTTCAACTGAACATGACGCTCATTAATCTTGACGTGTATCCATAGGAGGCACGTCTCAAATGAGTTAAGGTCTAGTAATACTGTTCTAAGTATCGTTCAAGTACAACTTGTGTAATTTTCAATATCAAACGGAAAAACACCAGCTGTATGGAAATCACAAATGCAACGGTTACCTCCACTGATCCACTTAGCACAGAGTGGATCGAGGGAGAAAACAATGTTTGTCACAAAATGTCCAAATACTCATCAACTGTAAGCAATAAATTTGCGACAAACACGTTTACTCTCACAAACATACATGACAATTTTCCCAAGATGCCAGCTCAGCACATATAATTTCCGCTTTTCACCAGAAACCAATAAACTTGCCATAGTGACTGGCTAAAACACTCTTGTGCACGAACTGTAAACCATTCACTGCCAGAGGATGCAGACTGTGATTCTGAAATCATTGTTAACCCATATACTGAGGCTAAAAGCTGCAAATTTGTACACTGCCATATGCAAGCTACATTACAGTACTTACAGATAACGGTTATAGACCAATGACTTTAGTTCAAGGGTGGTGCCAGAATAGCTTGGCGCCTAGAGGCGCCAAGCTAATCCGGCACTACCCTTGAACTATTTTAGTCGAACTTATTTCACACACTGGTGTGTTCCAAATGATAAGGGTTATCCCATTACATACTGAGACTGACTTTTATAAAAATGTGTTTATTGTCCTATGAAAGCTGTGTTACAGATTAGGAGATGGATAAACCATTTTAGTTAAACAGTGGTGCCAGAATAGCTTGGAGCCTCTAGCACCACCCTTTAACTGTCATAATTTTATTTCAAGGATGAAATGGGTTAAGTGAAGGCCAAAGAGCCCCAGCCATCCAGGGCACATGGTATCAGCAAGTGACATAGATCCTGAAGAGCGCCCACAACTGCAGGGGCTCATGAAGGTCTACCTCTCCTGCAGCTAGATTTTGTTCAGTTTAGTGAAAGAGTTAAAGGCACATTTTGTGACAGTAAATTGCCATTTAAAAAAAAAAAAACATACATGTGCTAGTCTGTGGCTGTGAGTATTCAAGAGAGTGAAACAGATTACATCATTCCATCACAGTTACAAAGGAAACTTCTATATCAAAATTGCAGCTGTCAGTATTGCATTGTATGCAGGAATCACCTCGACCAAAATCGTTTCCAACAGCCTAAGCGTTTAAAGCAAATTTGAGCTGTGCAAGTTTCAAAATATTATTAGTAATGATAATAAAAATCAATCATTTTGGTATTATTGCATTTATAATCATAATGATAATAATAATAAAATCATAATTAGTTTGGTACTACTGCTGACTTCGCTGTCATGTCATAATAAGTTCGCTCATCACTGAACAAAAATCACTCAACTGACACATAACACACACATCATCATGACAATCAATGCACCCTGTTCCGTCATTTATACACATGATCACAAGGCAGTAAAGGCAGCCACCAGTACTGTTCACAATACCACTGGCAGCATGAATAAGGGGGTTAAAATAGCTACAATCATTCCCAACGTCATTTAACAAAGTGATACATTACTTGTCTTTACTTCAGCTGTGCATGATCAATATACACAAATACAATATAATACAAAATAATCACATGCAAGTGCACAATCCTTTTAAAAACCTAGTAAAAAAAATCGAATGTTCAGCCAATCTGAGGACTGTCGAATACTCTGCCCCTCACTGTCCAGTCACCTATGCTGCCTTACAGTTCCACACCCAGGCATGTAACGTGCAGAACAGGCTGTGCTGTCAGTAAGAAAGTAATAGTCATATTTCCATAGGTCAACATCAGTCTTCAGTCAATGTACGACACATACAAAATTACCTTCCTTGTGCATACAGCTACACAATCTCTGCCATTAACCCATATCATACTGAGGCTAAAAGCTTCACATTTGTACAGTGCCATATGCAAGCTACATTACAGTACTTACAGATAAGGATATAGACCAATGGCGTTAGTTCAAGGCTGGCGCCAAGCTATTCTGGACTACCCTTGAAATATTTTAGTCAAACTTATTTCACACACTGGTGTATTCCGAATGATAAGGGTTATTTGGCAAAAGCCAGTATGTCCATTTATGAAAAAAGTGAGAGTTTGAGGATGAAGAAGTCTATGAGCTCTAGTGCATCCCCACATACAGAGCCAAAAGAATACTGTGTACACCATCACACTTGGATATCTTCACTAAAGAAGAACCCTGTATGAACACTTCAATGAAGACAGAGGCAGCTAGCGAAAGCATTCAATGCACTGAAAATACTGCTGTAGCAAATAAAAACTTGGTCAGATTAGTCCACATTTCATCAATCTATACAGTTTAGTTCAGTGGCCCCACAAATGATATGTAAATTAACAATCTGTACCGCACTGATCACTATTTGTGCCCATGTCTGTGATTTCGGACATAACTACATAACACTGTAAGGTTCACAATCACAGACCAGCATACATTTGATCCTAAACAGAATAGCACATTCAAGGGTTGAACGAGTCTAAACCTGACAGTCGGTAGAGGTTTTTGTAGTGAAGTGATTCCTGCAGACAACCGATTCCTACCGGCGGCTAAAGTGTGAACACACCGAGTCTTAGGGTCGCATTTCCCCAAACTAAAAGTTGTCCTCTGCCAACTACACTGCAGTTGGGGAGACAGTTCAGCCATGCTAGTTCAAGGGTGGTGCCAGGACAGCTTGGTGCCTTCAGCACAAAGCTGTCCTGGCACCACCCTTGAACTATCATGGCTGATCTAAATCTTCTTGTTGAGTGCTGGAGTTGGATGGGTTAAAGTTATGACAACTATTTGTGCAAACACACAGATAACTATCTGTGGGCACGTCTGTGATTTTGGACCTTATGCCCTGAAGCCGTAAGGTCCAAAATCACAGACCAGTGCACAATGGATGCTTAAAATTATTATAATTAAATAAGTACATGTACATAATCACAAGTCCAGTACACGTGCCTAAATATGAAGCTACTGTTATCTACGTCGAAGCTGTGCGTACACAAGGAGTCCGAAGCTGCTCCAGAGGAAGAGTCCACCTGCCAGAGTCCGCCAGAATCCGTCGGAGTGTTGGACTACTCGGGGACAGAGAGAGAACGCGCGTCTGGATAAAAAATTGTCAGAACAATGCAACCAAACCCAAAGCAACAAGAGCAAAGCAATGAAAAACAAAACAAACCATAAAAATGCCATAAAAAACTGTAATACTGCTAAAAAAATTCATTTTTCTTTAAAAGGTATTTTTTCGAAAAATACTTACCGATGACATGACTGCATGGAAGTGTCTACTACTTACTCATTCTAGCCTAAGAGCCAGTTGTGTAAAAACACAACCCGGGAGGCACTCGGGGAACCCCGAGGGGACCAAGAGTTGTCTCCATATACCCACCACCCGGAAGCCGGATACCCATAATCCCTCAGTCAGGATACTTAGCGCACCAGCGGCAAGCGGGGCAGGTGGGAGGGTCGTTTGAGTCATGTCATCGGTAAGTATTTTTCGAAAAAATACCTTTTAAAGAAAAATGAATTTGTTTCTTCAAAAACATTACCGATGACATGACTGCATGGAAGAATTGCGAAGAGGAGGTGGGTGCCGCGCTCCAGCACACCTTAGGGCCCAATGGCCGTCCTCCCTAACGCAAACTCCCGACGACCCTAGGTAGGTGAATACCTACGGCGCTGAGGCGCCCGGAGGGAGTTGTGCCCCCCGCAAAACGCCCCCAGCAGAGCGAGGAGTCTCGCTGGCCTGGCAGAACTCTGCGATTGCGGCGGGCGAAGTCATCCCGCCCGCCAGCCTCCAGTAGCCACGAAGTGTAAGACAGAACAGTCCCTGACGAATGTGACGTTCGAGGCCATGCAAGTGCCTTGATAACGTAACTGTAGCCTCTAACCTCCCTGAGGGAGGGGTCCTGTAATACCGAACGTATGACTGCGCTGAGCCAGGAAGAACGTCCGGCATGTAGCGTCAGTGGTGCCAGAACCGGCAAGAGGCGAGCACGTCCGTAGCGAACGGCTATGTCATAGGCACACGTGAGGCTTGTACAGGGATTTGCTATGTGGTCTCCTGGTGGCATAGCGCCCCGTAAGCGGGCGCAAGGTGAACCCGTGGACCAAGGCGCGGCGGTCCAGGTAAGGTATGGTCCGAGAGGAGCTGTACGTAATTGTTCCCTCGAACTGTAGGCAGACTGGGCGAGTCGTAGCTCCTGAAGCTCGTTAACCAATCCACCATGGCAACATCCCTCAGGCGCCGTATGGCTGCAAGGGCAAGACGTAGCATGCGATGACTCCTCACGAGGGGAGTCGACAGGAGGCTCCGGACGAGCGCGTGTAAGTCTCTCCGAACCGGGCTCCGAGGAGAGGCGGGTTATCTGCCGGCAAGTGGACCCCCAGCAGGATCCCGGCGGCTTACTTGGAGACGAGTGGGTACCAAGATTGGACGTGGGACGTCGCCAAGCGCGACTCTCTGAACTGGGCTCTGTGAGGCGAGTTCTCTGCTTCTCAAAAGCTGTGTCCGGGCTCGCTCCGTCCGGGGAGCAGCCTCGTCGGTCAAAACCCCACCCTGTGCCCTAGTCCACTGAAATCGTTGTGGAGACCCTCCACAGGATCATCCGGGTCATGCGCCGATCGTCCGAAGCTGTCCTGGTGCATTCCGTGTGTAGCCACTGGTCTCACCGGGGAAGACTGGCCCCGATCTACCGTCGGTCCAGGTAGCGTCACGCACGGAGGGAGTTGAAGTTCTTTCCCCAAGCACCAGGGTAGGGGGTACGCAGTGGTCAGAGGATTGCCAGCCGCCCTGATCCTGGAAGTACACCTCCGCTGTCGCGTTGCCGGAGAGGAGAAGCTCCTCTGACCTATCCTTCCTCCCACGAGCAGAAGAAGAAGGCCTAGTAGTCCGCGTCGGATCCAAGCTAAGCACGCCCTTGTCCGCGAAGTCCGCAGGTCGGAGGGTTGGACCTCGAGAAGAATCACGGAAGTATGAAGCGTAGCTTGAGCAGCCGGGCTTAGAGACGACTAAGGTGCGTAGATCCGCCTCCGTGTAGTGGCTAGGTCCTCCGCCACGAGCACAGCCAAGCGGTACCACCCGTCCGAAGTCCGGCACCCCCCGGGTGCCCAACTAAAGTTGTCGAGATGGTTAGACGTCAGGGAGAAGGGGCTGCGCCTTGGTTCCCCAGTGTCCACGATGGATGAGAACCCCCAGTGAGTCCGGTGGCGATGCCGGGCAAACTTCCGCAGCAGGGCGGCTGCGAAGAGCTTGGATGTCCCGTCCAGCGCCGGCCGAGTGTCCATCCGCGCAGAAGAACAGGTCTGCCGGAACCGCAGCACTGGAAGCCAAAGAAGAGGGAGAGGAGAACGGCTGAGGTGTCCGAGCAACCAGTCCGAGGGGTCGTCAGCCGTCAAACTCAGGGTGTCGAAGTCCCGCTGTCTGGAACCGGCGACCGAGGAGGGCTCCGAGGGAAGGAATCCCGCTGACGGCGAACCGCAGAGGTCGAAGACTCCCTCCGAAGGGGAAAGCGAAAGACGGAGCGACGCGCCAAGGGTCTGAGAGCCGAAGGCGGGTCCCGACGAGGAGAACGGCTGCGACGAGGAGGAGCGGAACGGAGAGGACGAGGGAAGGAGAAGTGGCCGGTCGAAGGGAAGAGGAACGGGACGAACGGGAGTCCGAACGAGATGGGGAACGCGAAGAAGGCGAAACCCGTCTGAGTCGAGGGAGTCCTGATCCGTCGAACGATGAGTGGAGAAGGTCCTCCTACGATCGTGCGAAGCCGAGCGACAACGGTGAGTAGAATCCCGGCGCCTACGATCTTCGCCAACAGGAGGCTCCGGACGAGTGCGTGTAAGTCTCTGTGAACCAGGCTCTTGGTAGAGGCGGGTTGCTTGCCGGCAAGGGGACCCCTGCGGCCAGAGACGAGTGGGGAACGAACCAGGCTCTTGGGAGAGGCGGGTTTCTGTGCACTAATCCGTTGAATACTCAGAGACGTCTTCTGTGTCGGATCAAGTTGGTCTCGCGCGTCCGGTGCCGGAGGCACAGCGGAAGGCGTCTCGGTAATCTCCAAGCACCCGAGCGGGAAGGTCCTCCTATGATCTTGCGAGGGAGAGCGATAACGTCGAGTAGAATCCCTGTGTCTACGCTCTTCACAACCAGGAGGCTCCGGACGAGTGTGTGTATGTCTCTGTGAACCAGGCTCTTGGGAGAGGCGGGTTTCTTGCCGGCCAGGGGACCCCCAGCGGAATCCCGGCGGCTTCCTCAGAGACGAGTGGGGAACGACGGTGGAGGAGGGACGCCACGAGCGTCCCACCAAACCAGGCTCTTGGGAGAGGCGGGTTCTTTCCACCAGCTGTGTCCGGGCGCGCTCTCTAATGGAGGCGGTCTTGACGGTCGAACACCCACTCAGTGTACTAATCCCTCGATTACTCAGTGGCGTTTTCTGTGTCGGATCCAGTTGGTCTCGCACGTCCGGTGCCGGGGGCACAGCGGAAGGCGTCTCGGCAATCTTCAAGTACCCGAGAGGGTAGGAGGCTCCCTCCTAAAAAAGTTCCAGAGATCAGACCATCGCAGCTCCGGCCAGGTAGCACAGATGCCACAAGTGTGGTCAGAAGCACACCCAGCGCACAGGAGACAGACTGTATGGATATCCGACGGCCGCCGGAAGCCTCCGCATTGTCTGCAGGTCACCATGCCAAAGCAACACACAAAACATGAGGGCACTCGGCGAGTGTCTACAGGATCTCTGGAGGGACGTGAAGAACGGCAACTCCTATGCACGCCAGCAGAGGAGAGTGAGCGGAGTGTAGACCTGGAGCGGCGTAAGGGTCACTCCAATGCGGCGATCCGTCGAGGAAGAGCATCCAACGGTGCCGATAGTGGTCCCTACTCTGGCGCCGCGCAGCGCGAGCGGGACGAGTACCCTCGAAAGGTGGCCTGGAACTGTGTCGAGAGTAGTCTCCGCTTCCTTGGAGACGAGCATCCTTACTAGAGTCCCTGGACGTGCACGTGAATGTCTCTGAGCCGGGCTCCGAGGGAGGCGGGCTTTCTTGCCGGTAAGGGGGATCCCCAGCGGGATCCCGCGGGCTTTCTGGGAGACAAGTGGGACCGATAGTGGACATGGCTTCTTGGAAGGCTTAGTCCGGGCGCGCTCCCTCCTGGAAGCGGCCTCATCGATCCAGGCCCGCTTCGTGCACTAGTCCACTGAACCCGGTGTGGGGCTCCCACAGGGACGTCCTGGTCTCAAGCGACCGGTGCCAAGGATACATCCTGCGCATAGGAGACCCGAACTAGTGGTTGTCCGACGGCCACACGAACATACGCCTTGCGTGAAGGACATCAGCATGCCCCTCTTCATCGGTGCGGAACGGGATCCTTCAAGCACCAACAGCATAGGTCGCTCCCGCCTGCAGACGCTACAATGCTGCCATCCGCGCTGCTGAGGCCAGGTGACACAATCATCCCAATGTGGTAGGAGGCACCTCCCGCGTCGGAAGACAGGCCTAGTCCCAATGGGCGCTGCCTGGACATGAACACACCTACCAGTAGTAGCCGGGCTGGCGCTTACAGCCGAGAAGCTGCTTGTCCTCTCAAGGTGGTAGTGTACTGCAACGTCCAAGAAGTCGGACGTGTGCGTAATTGTCTTACCGCGCGGGTCTTGCCAGAGGCTGTTCACGTGCGCTCCCCCTGGCAGCGGCCTCCACGATCCACGCTCGCGCACTAGTCGACATCCGGTGTGGCTTCTCCCCCAGGTCAGTCCGTTGTCATGCGGAACCCGCAGTGTCCGGAAGGCGCCTAAAACCGGTGCCGATCGCTTGCAACGCAAGCATGGTCGGCGGGGCATCCGGTGCAGTGGCGAAAGACCCCTGGGGGCTGAACTAGCCACTGTCATCTGTGTGAATGGGTAGCACCTCCCTGCAACAGATAACACACCCGAAGGCCTGCGGGCGAGTCCTGTGGGACTAAGCCACGAAAGGTAGCCTTCGTAACAACAAAACACACAAGCACCAAAGCGGGGTAACAGACTGTGAAGCCTGCACGCCAGCAGTGCAGTAAGAAGGTCGACTCACTGCCATCAAGCACTAAGGTGAGCAACCAACATATGTAGCAAAAGTCAAACATGTCATGACAGAAGCGAGGTACCAAACTGCACGCCTACAACTAGCCGTGCAGTAAGCAAGTAGGCCCACTGTCGCCAAGCGCTAAGGCGAGGGAACAACATATGTACACAAAAGACGAATACGTCATGACGGAAGCGAGGTACCAAACTGCACGTCTGCAATCTAGCAGTGCAGTAACGAGGTAGATTCACCGCCGTCAAGCGCTAAGGTGAGCAACAACATATGTACCAAACCCTGTCATAAAAGGAGTCAGGTCCCAACATCCCTACTAAGGGTGACCGTGTGTGGAAAAAACAACACCGGCCGCATGCTGTACAATTCAATACGCAATGACAACCAAGACAAGAAAAACATCTGGGGCAGTAAATCACCACTTTATGTGGACATGTCACGAGGGGCCCGCCCAGCCAAGGAGCGTAAACCCCCAAGCTGCCCGCCGGAACGTATATCCACTCTCTAAGGTACGTGAGCACTTGTCCACAGCGTATGCCTGCGTATGCGAGCATGCGCTTAATTCATCACCCGTATCCATACAAACATCCCGCAAGCGAAAACAGAAAGGGGCCAGAACAGGTGCTGGTACCGAACAAACTACGCGATGACAAGGCGTGACCCAAGCTGTGTCACTCAGCTAATCAGGCCATGGAGTAAAAGAATTCTCCACACCCAAGGTACAAATGCGTAGGAAACTTCGCTACGACTCACCGAAAGTGAGTGGGCGCGCAATTACAGTGAGAAGAAGATGAAAAACTTCGTACCTGCACAACCCAGTGCCCAGCCTGGGAACCGGCCGAGGGTCAACCCCGCTACCTTACCTCTCCGCCGAAGGGGAACGGGGGAAGACGTCCAAAACCCCCTGGCACGACCGGCGAAGCTCACCGGACAGCTCACCAGAGGTCGAAGCGTAGGCGCTAAGCAGTGGGGACGAGAAAGCCACGCAGCAGCACAGGCAGGGCTGACGAAACGATCCTATCTCCCGCTCTTCATTCCAAACAGCAAGTCCGAAACCAGCGAACCGGTCGAAAAACCAAAGTCCGTAGGCTAGAGCAGAGCGCAAGACGACCGAATCGTGCGCCTAAGTAGACTAGACTGAGGGATTATGGGTACCCGGCTTCCGGGTGGTGGGTATAGGGAGACAACTCTTGGTCCCCTCGGGGTTCCCCGAGTGCCTCCCGGGTTGTGTTTTTACACAACTGGCTCTTAGGCTAGAATGAGTAAGTAGTAGACACTTCCATGCAGTCATGTCATCGGTAATGTTTTTGAAGAAACAAAAAAGTAACAATACTCTAAAAAGAAAGTAATAACAATAAAGCTACAAACAACAAACACAATAATGCTCCAAAGCAATTTGTTGTGGACAACTGAGAAACAAATCACACGGAAAATATCTACCAGTCTCATCTGAAGCAAACAAATGAAAAACAATTACAGAATAAAAACAATAATAAATAAGTTTTAAAAAAACAACACACTAGGGACATAACCAAAATTTAAAAAAAAAAAAATCAGACTACATTTTAGAAACANAATAAAAAAATCAAATATTTCAAACAAGACTGGCACCAGAAAATAATATACTAAAAACTAAACTTAGCTGCATGCAAAACATGCACATTCATTCATGACAAGCAGTCTTACTTTTTCATCGTCATATAAAAATATGGGTGATATACGAGTGAATGGTTCTCGGGCAAATAAATAAATAAATGCCAACATGAATGCCCATGACTGCTTTCCGTATCACGTCTCCAGGCTAACCACAAACTACAACTGAACTGTCACTGTGAATCCAACCCCTGCCGTTAACCCCTTAACCGCAGGTGGTCCAATGGACAAAAAACTATGACTTAGAGAGCAGGGAAAATTCAACACCTAATAATCCTATCACTAAGTATCAGTCCAAGGAGCACAGATATAAATAGGGTCAACAAGAGGCATAGAACCTCATGAGCCCCCACATCTGCGGGGGCTCATGAGGTTCTATGCCTTCTGCAGTTGGCTGGCGTTTTCATTTTTCTGACAGTGACGGGTTAACCTGGTCTTACACATTATGATAGAATGTCTCAACCATGCAAGTTCAAGAGTAGTGCCATCACTGCTAGGCACCTGTGGGCCATGATAGTTTAAGGGTGGCGCAAGAATAGCTTGAAGCCTCTAGACCATGACTGTTCAAGGGTGGTGCCAAATTAGCTTGGCACCCGTAGATGCCAAGCTATTCTGGCACCACCCTTGAACCATCATGATCAATCTGTCTCATGCGCAGCAATGTATTATCTACTGTTCAGAGGATAACTCCAAAACTAAGGAATCTGATCTTAGCATCAAGATGATGACTTACCCGTAACAGGGGACTCTGTCTGCCAGTTCATGGACCTCTCCACTGCCAGCTTCCACCGTGTGTAGCGGACATCACACTCTATACACATATGAAAATGTTACATACAGTGGAGAAGGCATCACTTTCTGCTAAGACATACCAGTATACAAAAGGTTATATGGTGAAGCGGGCATAAGCGGCCATCTCTGGACCCATCTCTCCACATTTTCACAACTGCCAGTTTTCACCTATGGATCTGTGATAAAAACAAGCTTATCCCATATAACCCCGCTGTCACTTTTCCAAATGTTGGAGGTGTCATCTAACAACTATGTACCTGCTGCTGGAGACAGATCAACCATGATAATTCAAGGGTAGTGCCAGATTAGCTTGGCGCCATCCGGCGCCAAGCTAATCTGGCACTACCCTTGAATTATCATTGTTGATCCACCTACTGCTGTATTGCACCGGGGCTAAATGGGTGAAAGTGTTGGGCATTACTGATTACCTTTCTGCGTGATGGAAGGCGAGAAGATGTCAGTGGTGATGTGCGTCTCCTCGTCCTGATTTAAATTCCACACGTTGATCCCCTCTGCTACTCCTGCTGCCGTAGCCGCTCCTAGCGCTGTGGTCTCGGGCATGGACGGACGAACTGGAAATAATAATACAACACATTAAATAGTTGTTTTATCTCCATTGAAAATCAGCTCAAAGTCCTGCTAAAAGAGCACAGTAGCCGATGTTCACTCACACACTGATCACCTACACAGTACAATCACATGGTACTATTTAAATTTTGGTTCGATAGTATTTCATAATTATGAATATGAATACCTTTATTGTCCCAAGATGGGAAATTTGTTTGCAGCGGATTTTTTTTTTTAAAAGTTGTAAAAACAACAAATGTGAACATAAAACAAATAAATACATTTGACGGACTAGAACACACCGACCGATTACAGTATGTGCAGGTATATAACATCACAACCATCTGTAATATTAATATCCACCTAGAAAGAAAATGTTCTTAAAAACTAACTGAGACACCTTATACCACACGCACAACACACATGCACGCACACAACCCCCCACACACACTTGGGTATCACATTCAAGGGTATAATTCAAGGGTAGCATAAAAATAGTCTAGCCCCGAGATTACGATGCGAGTCTCAGAGCGCTTTCATGGTTAGTGAAGTCAAGTCAGAAAACTTTGTTTGTCCTGCAAAGGGGTAATCATGATTCCAAACTGCATCTTGGAGGCGACTCAAGGCTGAATGGGTTATTTCAAGAAGAAAAACTTGGAACAGAGGTAAACAATTTGTGTTAAAGGCAACTGACCGACTTGAATCTGCAGAATGTCGGCCTGTAGCTGCATGAGAAGATTATTGGTGGTCATCCCTCCATCCACCTGTAGCAAGGTCAGTGGGATGCCGCTGTCTTGGTTCATGGCCTCCAGTAACTGAAAGTGTTTTAAAGTAAGGAATTTTGAAAGTCCACCACTTAGGTGCAGGAAGCGTGATTCTGCCATCTCCAAGAGGCATAGATTCTCATAAGCCCATTCTCAAGCGAATCTACGCTTCTTGCCGACAGAGGCTGGCACTAAATGTGCCTCCTCTGTCTTCATTAACTACCTCCAGCAACAGGACATTTTTTTTTTTTTTGTGGGGTGGGGGGGGGGGGGGGGGTGGGGTGGGGGGTGGGGGGGGGGGGGTCTGCCTTCTTTGTGCATGCGTGTGTGTTCTGCGCATGCATTCATGCGTGCATATGTGCGTGCGCACATGCTCATAATCATGTGTGTGTCTGTGTGAGTGCGCTTTCACATTTGTGTGCACGAGTACCTCTCTAGTCTGAAAGCAGACAGCCTCTAATGCAGCTCGAGCGATGTGGTGTTTTGTGGTGAACTGTGACAACCCACACATGATTCTGAAAACAAAACTCAATTGATCAGACAATGATAACATATTTAAATCAAAAATGTCTTTTTCTCAAATACCATTCACAACTTCAAACCCAAACTTGGTACAATGATACCTGATGGTAAGACCGTTCTATGCATACTAATTTGGTTGATCCCTCAAAAAGGTCAAGGGTCACAAGAGCTCAAGAAGTAGTTCCAAAATCACCATATTTTGACAAAAGATGTTTTTGAAAGGGGTATATTTCTTACCCACAATGAAATGCATAATTGACTTCTCACAAAGATAAGTACATCAAGAAAGGCAAAGCCCTTATGGCTCACGTGTATGACCGATCCACACATGTCTGCCAATAAGTAAGGGGGTGGCTTCTGCACTTGTCAAAATATGGCTATTTTTTTTTAACCTATTTCCGTAGCTCTTGTGACCCTTGACCTTTCCAAGGGTTCATCTAAATTAGTATGCATAGATAGGTCTTACCATCAGGTATCTCTGTCGCAAGTTTGGGTTTGAAGTTGTGAATGGTATTTGAGAAAAAAACATCTTTTGTCAAAATATGGTGATTTTGGAACTACTTCTTGAGCTCTTGTGACCCTTGACCTTTTTGAGGGATCAACCAAATTAGTATGCATAGAACGGTCTTACCATCAGGTATCATTGTACCAAGTTTGGGTTTGAAGTTGAGAATAGTATATGAGAAAAAACGTTTCTTTGTAAAAATATGGTGATTTTGGACCTATTTCTTGAGCTCTTGTGACCCTTGACCTTTCCGAGGGATCAACCGAATTAGTGCGCATATAAAGGTCTTACCATCAGGTATCTTTGTACCAACTTTGGGTTTGAAGTTGTGAATAGCATGTGAGAAAAACAAATGATGTCCGAAAATAGCTATTCTTGATATATTTCCTAATCCCCTGTGATCTTGACCTTTGTGAGGTCATTGAAATCGGTATGATTAGAAAGGTCTTGCCACGGCGCCGACAAACGCCAAGCTAATTTGGCACTACCCTTGAATTATTATGGTCAACCAGTCTCCTGCTGTAGTGTGTCAGGGCGAATAGGTTAAGTTATCCACAATTTTCAGCACAGAAAATGGACAAAATAACATAGTTCCCAGAAAGAGCATCACGATCTGCATTGACCTGTATTTAAGACCAATGTGTGCTAGTGTGTGACTCAGAACCTTCTGGCTTTGAGCTCTAAGATCCAAAATCACAACCCAGCAAACAAAGAGCCATGTAAAAATGTTAACAGATACCCACCCTCTAGCACTGTCCTGCCAGTACGGACAAAAAAGGCCAGAAAAAGCAGGCACAAAGTAACATCCGTGAGTACTTTCCACTTGTTGAGCCAGAGTTTCTGTAGAACAGACAAAAATACAGTTAACTCCAAGCGGGTAGCAAAATGTCTGGGGACATGAATGTGTTTATTACATGTACATCAGAGGTTCACTACACATGCTTGTGCACTCATCTACATACAAAACATATCGTCAGGACCTCTTAACCTGTATCATACCGAGGCTAAAAGCTTCAAATTTGTACACTGCCATATATATGCAAGTTACATTATAGTACTTATGGAAAAGGATACAGACGAAAGGATTTAGTTCAAGGGTGGTGCCAGAATAGCTTGGTGCCTAGAGGCGCCAAGCTATTCTGGCACTACCCTTGAACTATTTTAGTCAAACTTATTTCACACACTGGTGTATTCCGAATGATAAGGGTTAAAACCCATTGTCATGTATGACTTATGTTGATGTGAAAACAACATACTGCTACGGTTCAACCAGACATAAGAAGAAAAGGTCCAGTCCAAGATTTTGTCATCAGACACTATTTTCTGACGGGAAAAAAACGCACCCACATACGATAAGGTCATGCTGACAAATGTTTTTAAAATCCGACTTATGTTTATATACACGCCCCTTGTTATAGGCAAAGCTGACTGTAAATCCCTCTGGCTTTCAAACTCTCCGTTCATCTATTAGTTTTCCAACTCTGTCCACCCATGCATGCATCCTTCAGTCAAAGGAACAATAAGCAAGCAATTCAGTCATTCAATCCCTCATACAGGTTATGATCTGCATTGTTTGACACTGTTCAACCTTGACACCCTGCAACCGGATAGGATTATCCTGATACTTCAAGTGCAGTGCAAGAACAGCTTGGTGCCTCTAGGTGCTACCTATTCTGTCACCATCCTTGAACTATCATGGATGATCTTTCTCCTGAACTGGTAAGTAGTCTTCACAAACTGGCAAATTTCAACCTCAGGCCACAATGTGCTGATGCTTTTAATTTTGACTGTCTCAGATTTAGGAGGCACTGGTAACCTCTGCTGACTACCGGGGTACTAACCAGTTGAACTGTAATTTAACTCCTTCAAGGCACCCCGCATCAAAGCTATATGACATTTTTGCAGTTATTGAAGCTGGGCACCGTCAATGATTTATATGTAATAAATTGTCCTGTACTTGTCCTTTCAAAGTGTCTTTCTTTCTTGGGATTTTCTTTAATTGAACATTACCAATCTGCACCATTGAGTTCACGTCCCCAGTAACCAATACCATTCACTATAAAAACTTAGCACAACACTGGAATATATATAACACTAATGATGAAAGTGCCAGTCTGTGATTTTGGACCTTATGGATCTAAGCTGCAAGGTCCAAACTTATAGACCAGAGGCCAGTTGCACGAGTGAGACTAGCCCTGTGCCAGCCACTAAACAAGGTGCTCCGCTACAGCGGAGCACCTTCTTTAGTGGCTGGCACAGGACTAAGTTCACTCGTGCAAATGGCCACAGCACACAAAACATGTATCTCACCCATTTGAGCACGCAGCCACTGCTACCGGTGGCTGCATCCAAAAGGTGGTTTAACTAAACTGAAGCTGAATCTTGACCAAAAATCTGACTGCCATGTATTGTGTTGTGTTTGTCCTTTTTAACCCTTATCATCCTGATGCACCAACTGCTTGAAATAAATTTGACTGATAGTCCAAGAGTGGTGCCAGCATAGCTTGGCGCCTCAGGTGCCAAGCTATGCTGGCACCACCCTTGAACAAAAACAGTTGATCTATATCCTAATCAGTAATTTAGCCTTTGTAGGACAATAAGCAAATTTTACAAAATCAGCCTGAGGATGTAATGGGTTAAGTGTGTTGCTTTCCTTGCTGTGACTCTCTGTGAACAAAACTAACAATAACAAATAGGCAATGAAGCGCCCTCCAAGACTTGCCTACTTCCTCTGATGTAGATATGATCCCCAGGTTGTCTCGAAGCCACCGAACGCAGGCACCAGCAATAGCAATAGCTCCCTGATACAAATATTTTTTTTAAAAGATAAATGTGCAGTATACGCCTGATACAACTATGACCTCAGGAGTAGCAACAAAGTGAGATTTTACCCAATTCCTGCTTATATCAATGGTACATTAATTTTGTGGCAGACTGTATATTTCTGAACACCATGTGTGCAGAAACACAGGGCATGAAGCCAAAGAACTCTAGTCAAACGAATTTCTCTTTTCGAGATAATAAAGTACTCTTATTCTTATTCATAAGGTCAAAACTGACAGATCAGTACACGTTTACACTGACTGACCTCCAAAGCATAAACGGCCGGTTTGTTGGGGCCCAGTTTGTAGGCAACAGTAGTCAGCAGTCCAGTCTTGGATTCCACAGGCTGCAATCAAGACATTTATCAATGGAAATACAAGTGTATCACAGGGACACTAAACGGACATTTCAATACCCGAACCAGGTCAACATTGCCCGTGTTTTGATGAAAACAGTGGATTAAAAAAGCACAGACAAAGATGCAAACGTGTACAGGCTTTTAACCCTTTTCATCCTGATACACTCCTGACTATGATAGTTCAAGGGTGGTGCCAGAATAGCTTGGTGCCTGAGGCGCCAAGCTATTCTGGCACCACCCTTGAACTAAAATCTATCTCCTAATCTGTAATGTGGTCTTCATAGAACAATAAGCAGTTTTTTTAGAAAGTCAGCCTCAGGATGTAAGGGGTTAATCCACTGATTATGCCTTATTTACGAAAACTGTCCCACAACATAAACCCCAATCATAACTTTCACAACTGTGGTAAGCGTCCAAATGTTCCTGCTGTGGGTGATGAATCAGCCATGATAAAACTTAGGTAGTGCCCCAGGAAACTGAGTCTGTGTACTATAATTGTTGGGGATCACCGTTCATGAAAGTTTCAAGGGTAGTGCCAGATGGCCTTGGTGGGAAAACTGAGCACCAGAATCTGCATACCTATCACAATATGTATAAAATAATACATTCGAGTTGACAAAAGCTACAAGTAAAATAGATCTGCACATTAATTAATCTCTACTATGGCAGCCTCATTTTAAAAGAGTGACAGGAAGCCTGCACATTAACAATCTTTTTTTTTTGCAACTGATTCTTTATAAACAACTTAACTAAATATAAAGTAATCTTTTTTACTTTTACCCCTCTTGTGCATGCATCCAGCAGTACTGTTTACAAGACAAACAGCTTATTGTTTTGAGTACCAGCAGCTGCATGCACAAAGGGGGTATGGCGTTCTAGTGTGTTGTTGGTGTTGCTGGTTTTGATAATATAGTCAAACTGTGGATTAACACTATACCTGATTGCCAGTGTTGTACAACAGAAAACAGCCAGTTCCATACCTGCAGACACACAAACATACCCACTCACATAATCGGCTCGGAAAGGTAACAATAACTAACATCCACTCTATGTTCAAAAGCAACAGAAATTAGCACACAAAAAAACAACAACAACAACAAAAAAACAACAACACACACACACAAAAACTAGCACTTAAGATCTATTATTATATTATACTGAGCAACATTTTGCTTGATATAGTGCCGATAACAGGCAGATGTGATTACGAGACCTGAATCAAAATGTCCGAGTCGTAAGAGGACATTTTGATTCAAGTCAAGTAATCACATTTGTCTGTTTATTGGCACTATATCAAACAAAATTGTTGCTCAATATAATTTATGTACCCAGTCCAAAACAAAATTATGCCTAGAGTCATTCATACTCCAGCTGATTGCGGTGTTGAGACAAAACACATAAATGGCGGGACTGCATATTGCTGTCGACTCAGTCCGTAGATTTCATCTGTATATGAAGACATCTGTTCTTTGTGTAACCGTGTGTTCTACTGTAAATTCTAATTGTAAATAGATCATGCATAACTGCAGAAAATGCCAGCAGGTTTGTTTATTTACTTCTTTTCGTAGGTTGTCAATATCGGCAGCTGACATCTCGTCCATTTTACTAGTCAGTGCAGTGACTGGCGTTTGTTCTCCGTTCATGTGTGTGTGTATAGAATATAAATTTTGAACGTTCATACACACAAAGAAGTATTTTATTAATACTACACATGAGGAGCTTTTAACGGGCAGTGTGAGCATATTTTGCGTTTCCGTTTTGAAAAATGCAAGTATCATCAAGATCAAGTCTTCTTGCTGTGCAAGGGATTTTGGGAAGGAAAGTATATCAAGCAAGTTCATGAATATTAATTTGCTTGTTAATATACAATATATCAATCAATACATGTGTCAAAGAAGGACAAACTTTATGGAGTGGGCACATACATGTATACCAGCAATTAAAAAATGACATCATATGAATCATCATGTGAATATTCATATGATGCCTGACAATTTGCTTTTTTCCCCAGTATATATCTTCACTTTTGCTTTCCTCTAAGATTTAAAATTGTTCGTGATCAGGACAGACAGGAAGATCTAAAAATCCACCCCAGGAGCTATACAGTCCGTGGCTTACTTGAAACAAGGTGGGGACAAGTAAATGATTTGTCTGACCTGGTGATGGACAGTTTGCCATTTTTTCCATCCCTGTCAAAATTTGCCAGCAAATATGGAGAATTTTATGTTAACCCATTCAGCCCTGACACACTACAGTAGGAGATTGGTTGACCATGATCATTCAAGGATAGTGCCAGATCAGCTTGGCGCCTGTCGGCGCCAAGCTAATCTGGCACTGCCCTTGAATTATCATGGTCAATCCATCTCCTGCAACTGGTGCATAGTCGTTAGATGATGCCTCCAAAATTTGTGAAATACGTGCATCGGGCTGAATGAGTTAATGGAAAGCCTGTTCACTTACGTGTTCTTTGCCTGTCCGAGCTTGAAACATGTCTGACCAACCAACGCTGCCTGCTGATCACCAAGAATCTTCAAAAGACAATGGCAGTAACTGTAAACACTTTCATTCAGTTACAATTACAGTGTTGCGCAACAAATCCCATGAAAACTTTCTAAGTAAATGAAGCATCTTCAACCTCCCTGATTCAAGGGGAAGTAACCTGTCACAAGTGACGGATGCCACCTACTGATACTTTCTCCAGCCAGAGTTAAGCACTGGTCTATGATTCGGGGGTCCTGCGCCAGTTACTAAGCAAGGTGCTCCGCTATGGCAGAGCACCTTGCTGAACTCATTCAGCCTGACGCACGTATTTCCCAAATTTTGGAGGCGTCATCTAACGACTATGCACCTGTTGCAGGAGATGGATCGACCATGATAATTCAAGGGTAGTACCAGATTAGATTGGCGCCGACAATCTGACACTACCCTTGAATTATCATGGTTGATCCATCCCCTGCTGTAGTGCGTCAGGGCTGAATGGTTAATGACTGCCGCAGGACTAAGCTCTCCCATGCAACTGGACCCTACTGTTCAAGCCACAAGGTCTAAAGTGACAGACCAGCACATATTTAAAAATGACAAACACATCTAAAAAAAAAAAAAATGTATGGTCCAGTTTGTAATATATATTATGTACTCTTAAACACTTCTATTCTGTCTGGATATCTGAATTGAGCCCACTTTTGACTTGGACGATATACATCTGGATTAGATGCTAGGTTTTTATGAATATTTACTGTTAATTAATTGATAACTACAATGATGTACATGACAGAATGTCTGCGGACAGTAGTGCGTGAAAGCGCGTGAGAGCCTGTGTGAAAATGCATGTGGTATTATATTTGAAAGTACAGACTATTCTATTATAACAAGGTCAGATATAAAAGTCAGATATAGCAACACATGTTTTTAATTTAAGGTCCCGACAGCTATCTTTCTATGTAAATTAGGTGCTTCAATTGTTAACAATCTTCGGATGAAACAAAAAAAACAAAAAAACTGGGCCCCCTGGTGACTTGTTATATCCAAAGTTCACTGTATATTTATTATGCTAATATGTTTAATATATTTTATGTCACAGCTAATGGCTACACTCCATCTCATGAACAATTAATCCCTTTGTTTCAAGTGATCACAAATTTTGTGTCTGAACAGACATAAATGTGACCAAAAACAGTTATAAAGAATATAGGAATTACAAGAGACATATATCCTCATGAGCAACCGCAACTGCGGGGGCTCATGAGGGTTTATGTCTCTTGCAGCTGTGTGCCATTCGACTTGCCCCTGCTGTTAAGTGTTTAAGTGTATTGTATTATATTGTAAAATCTTGTATTGTCTGTACAGCATGGCAGGATCTGATTGCCAGATGTTCAGGAAGTTGATTTGTTGCAAGCTGAAGCTATGAAAACATCCTTGTATAATATGTAGTAAAACTGTTGCCGCTAGGGTTTCACGTGAAAGAAAAACAGAAGATAGTGGTAGAAAACCCTTTAAAATAGAAACAAATAACGACGTTTCGGATCAAAGATCCTTCCTCAGGTGACATGGAAACAAACGTAGAACAGAAAAGAACACCAGAAAGAAAAGACGTCATCCTGTATAGAGAGAATTTAGAATGACGTAAAAAAAAAAAAAAAAAAAAAAACCCACACACACACACACACACATAATGACGCAAATACACATGCACAAAACACGTAGCACAAAACTTACGTCTATATACATACACGTCACTGCATACATTCGCATTCACTCGTGCCTACTGCAGCTCACGCACATGCACACACACACACACACACACACATACACATTGTGCCTCTGGACCCTCGATTTCCTGTTGATGAGACCACAGGTCGTTAAAATTGGTGGAAATGTGTCATCCACCCTCACTTTATCCACGGGCACGCCTCAGGGTGCGTGCTCTCCCTATGCTCTACTCCTGTTTACTTATGACTGTGCTTCATGCCATGCCAGTACTAAAGTTCTGAAATTTGCAGATGACACCACAGTGGAAGGGTGCATTACAAACTCAGACGAATCCGCTTACCGTAGTCAGGTTGAGACTCTAATTAGTTGGTGTAATAACAACAACCTTGAACTGAACTCTGGCAAAACAAAAGAAATGATTGTGGACTTTAGAAAGAAACAGTCCCCTCCCCCTCCCCCTCTTGTGATCAATAGTGAAATCATTGAAACAGTCCAGAACTTTAAGTTTCTTGGCACTACCCTGTCATGTGACCTGAAGTGGGAGGAAAACACTCGCCTTATCGTCCAAAAAGCACAGCAGCGCTTGTTCTTCCTGCGACGTCTGAAAAGTTTCGGTCTCGGTGCCCACATGTTGATGCAATTCTACCGAGCTGTGATTGAGAGCGTGCTCACCTTTTCGATCACGGTTTGGTATGGTTCCATCACGGCCAAAGAGAAAATCAGACTGAGTAGGGTGGTCAAGACCGCTTCAAAAATCATAGGCAGAGATCTTCCTAGCCTGGACTCACTGTACCAGCAGCGTCTCTTACGTAGAGCACGTCTTATCTCCAGTGATTCCACCCACCCCGGCAATGAGCTTTTTCAAATTTTACCATCAGGGCGCAGGTACAGGTCCATCAGTACCAAGACCAGCAGATTCCGCAACAGTTTTTTCCCTCTTGCTGTTCACGCTCTCTCTGATCAACCGGACTAATTGGAGAGAGCGCGAGTGGCGAGTGAGAATGATTGTGTACAGTCAGTTTTTAACTGTATCAGATCTCTCTCTCTCTCTCTCTCTCTCTGTGTGTGTGTGTGTGTGTGTGTGTGTGTGTGTGTGTGTGTGTGTGTGTGTGTTTAGTCTTAGTAACTGACATCAGACAAATTCCAATGTTTTTATTGGTTTGTACATGGAAACATATGGCAATAAACCATCTTATCTTATCTTATCTTATCTATCTTATCTCTTAGTGTTGAATTTACTTAAGACTTGTGACAAAAAAAAAACACTTGGGAAGCAAAAGGTCCTAGAGTCGACATCAGTCTTAGCTGGTCCATGCACGGCTGTGATCAGGCCACCTAAGGCAGACGCCAGCTTCAGGACCGTTTACTAACCGGGCATTCCTATGGGAGCCGGAGATGTGTGCACATTATATCCGATACTACAGAATGCTAGAGCACACAATACTGAGGCTGACTTGTATTTTATCACACTCAGTACAAAACTGAAACCTGTGCATGACTCTCAACAGACCCATTTTCTGCTGCTACATCCTGCATACCAAGAAAGTCTTTATCAATAATCCCACAACATCTGCACAAAATGAATTCGCCCTGGTGTCCAATCCAGCCAGGATCACAAGATCACCCTGATACTCGACCCCTTCTCTGACGCTGGACGCGTATTTTGTTTCTAAAACCTTCGTTCAATCAAAGGCTAAAAGCCACAGCTGCCCATGGAACAAGGATACAAATTGGTCCCAGCAAGAGCCATAGATCCTCATGAGCCCCCGCAGTTGCGGGGGCTCATGAGGATCTATGGCTCTTGCAGTTGGATCGTGTTCACTTTCCTTGGTAGTAAAGGGGTTAAACATGTCTGCTGGTCTGTGATTTTGAGCAAAGATGTGAGCTGAAGAATCACAGCTAAGCACACAATGTACAAAAGCTTTATTTGACATTGCTATCACAATCTGTAATTTTCTGAAGACGTTTACTCACCCCAGAGATGGGAAAACCCTTTAGAGGGCCAGAGGCCATCTTGCCGTAGATCTCTGATGAGCTGCGAATCTCAGGCAACACCTCTTTCGGAACGTCAAAGAACCTGACAAAATAAATATAGGAATAACAAGAAAACCTCCAATAAACTTCATAGGTTTACTTTAGAGATAAGGTATTTTACTTTGGAATTGCTTCTCACTCCCACATTTACATGTACAGGGGTAAAGTTATAAACTAATGAGGATGGGACTTAAGGCATGTTGCAATTTTACAACAACAAAGGACATGGGATGGGTTGGTTGGGGTGCTAAGCCAGCCAACAATGAGCACAAAATCATAGCTAAAACTTTTTTAAAAAATGGCAAAATTACTACTGACACTGTTTAACCCTTTTCATCTGGATACACCCATTGCTTAAAATAATTTGACTGATAGTTCAAGGATGGTGCCAGAATAGCTTGGCGCCTAAGGTGCCAAGCTATTCTGGCACCACCCCTGAACTCAAAACAGTTGACCTATCTCCTTAATCAGTAATGTAGCCTTTGTAGGACAAATAAGCCAATTTCACAAAATCAGCCTCAGGATGAAATGGGTTAACCCTCTGACTGATAGTTCAAGGGTGGTGCCAGAATAGCTTTGGCGCCTGAGGCGCCAAAGCTATTCTGGCACCACCCTTAAACCCAAAACAGTGGACCTATCTCCTAATCAGTAATGTAGCCTTTGTTGAACAAATAAGCAAATTTCATAAAATCAACCTCAGGATGTAATGGGTTAATGCCTTGACAGCAACTGATACTGCCTAGCAGAAAATATGCCCACTTCCTGTCTTTTCCACTGAGCAGAATCATCAGTAGCAGTCAGTCAAGGAGTGAACAGTTTTTGTTTTTAACCCATATCATACTGAGGCTAAAAGCTTCAAATTTGTACACTGCCACATGCAAGCCACATCATAGTACTTACAGATAAGGATATAGACTAATGGCTTTAGTTCAAGGGTGGTGCCAGAATAGCTTGGCACCTAGAGGCGCCAAGCTATTCTGGCACTACATTTGAACTATTTTAGTCAAACTTATTTCACAAACTGGTGTATTCCGAATGATAAGGGTTAATTGATAGCATTATATAAGTCTGATGATAAGCACATGTCATACTGCATGAATGTTCAAGACAACTTCAGCAACATTCACTTGGTCCCTTGGTTTTTTTGTTTGTTTTAATTTGAGAGACACTATCCATGTAATATAAGGTCAAACCAGAGCACAAGCTCTGAGCAAGTACTGACCTGCACAAGAAGTCATCCCACTGAAGGGAATGAATATTCATCAACATGGTGCGGCTGGCATTGGTTACATCAGTCACATGACAACCTCCATTCACACCTCCTGTCAGATTCTGGCAAGAAGACAACAAAATAACTATGAAAATGACAGCAGCAACAACAATGATGCTGCAAATTATCTGATATGCAGTGAATCTGGTGTAACTTTAGACAAAACTGATGACAAAATAAGATACTGATCACAAATACTTTGTGCATGAACAGATCTTGCGACAGCCACTTTCTTTACATGTTTGGAACCCCAGAAGACACATGGACCAACTGCAGAAAGCCAGTATTACTTTAAAAGCTGCAAAGTGGCATTACCACTAATTTTAGCCATCAAACAGGATGGTTCCTGCTCACCAAGCAAGAAACTTACTTAACTCATTCTACCCCATCACCGAAATCCCTAAATTTTGCCGTTGTCCTCTAAAGACTGCATTGCAGTGCAGGACACAGATCGACCATGATATTTCAAGGGTGATGCCAGAATAGCTTGGCGCCCATAGGCGCCAAGCTATTCTGGCATCACCCTTGAACTATCATGGCCGATCTGATCTTCCTGTGGTGTGTCTGGGGTAGAATGAGTTAATAAAATTATAAACAAAAAAGATGCATTTTCTGGAAAAACCAGGGAAACATGCATTAACCCATATAAGCCTACGGCGAGCCTCACTTTGGAGAGGTCACCTAACTGTGTATTAGTTGCAACAGATTGATCTACCATGATAATTCAAAGGTAGTGCCAGATTAGCTTTAGCTTAGCCTCTCCTATTGTGTCACAATACTACTAACATAAAGGAAACCCCCTTGTGCATGCAGCCGCTGGTCCTTTTCACAGCAGCGCTTCCTTCATGCTCAAGGGGGTTAGCGCACACTTTGTAGCAACAAACATGATGGGCATGCATGTATTCTTCACCTACCCACATAAGCCATGAGTCGACTGTGCCAAACATGCACCTCCCTTCTTTGACAGCCTGACAAACTTTCTCACTGTTATCCAGCAGCCAGCGTAGCTTCACAGCACTGAAGTAGGTGGTGATGGGCAGGCCACAGTAAGGCTGGATAAAGCATAACAACAGACTATATGTTTAACTCATTCAAGGCACCCCACATCAATAGCTGTGAAAGTGTCGCATAGCTTTGCCGCTGGCAACGCTATGTGACACTTTCGCAGCTATTGATGCCAGGGTACTTTGAATGAGTTAACCCCCAGATGCATGCACCAACAAGTACCTTGAACAGTACCGGTGACTGTTGCATGCATCTACCAGTACCTTAAACAGTACTGGTGACTGATGCATGCATCCACCAGTGCCTTAAACAGTACTGGTGACTGATGCATGCATCCACCAGTACCTTAAACAGTACTGGTGACGGATGCATGCATCCACCAGTACCTTAAACAGTACTGGTGACTCATGCATGCATCCACCAGTACCTTAAACAGTACTGGTGACTCATGCAGGCATCCACCAGTACCTTAAACAGTACTGGCGACTGATGCAGGCATCCACCAGTACCTTAAACAGTACTGGTGACTGAAGCATGCATCCACCAGTACCTTAAACAGTACTGGTGACGGATGCATGCATCCACCAGTACTTTAAACAGTACTGGTGACTGATGCATGCATCCACCAGTACCTTGAACAGTACCGGTGACTGATGCATGCATCCACCAGTACCTTAAACAGTACCGGTGACCGCATGCACTCTTGAGGGTAAACAATGCAAGCAATAATATAATGATCGATTGAAGGTACATGTACTTGAAACTCTACACATTCTTTCCAATATTGATAAATAAAACAAGCAAAACTCCAACAGTGACAAAATAAAAACATAAAACAAATAACTGATTCATCAAACAAACTGATGATCAAATTTGTAAAAAGTTCAAAATAAGAAGTATAATTTTGACTAGTGACTTGTACTTTTAAATGCACACCATATTCAAATGGAAAATTTAAACATTCTAATCCAGTCTAAAAAAGCAAAAGCTGCTCAATAATTTGAACAGAAAAAAAACCCCACTATGATGAGTAATTAGAAAAAAAAGACATTACTCTCAGATAGTCCTTGTTCCCCTGAGGTGTTTTGGCAATCAGACTTTTGACAGTGGAGGCTGTGCGTAGGTCAAGCCAGACTGAAAATAACATAAGAACAGAATGTATAATTTAATATACAGCTGAATCTGACAACTGTCAAATGTAGTGCTTCATATTCCTGCATTTACTTACCTGTGGAGAGACAAACTTTTGCTTATGAGTGTTTTCCTTCACAAGCAAACATTCAGCACTTATTAACCCTTTGGGTGTCGGTAGCAGTTCTAATCATGATGATTCCTGCAGGAATCATCGTTACTTAACCCATATCATACTAGGGCTAAAAGCTTCAAATTTGTACGCTGCCATATGCAAGCTACATTATAGTACTAAAGACCAAATGACCAATGGCCCTACGGCCTAGTTCAAGGATGGTGCCAGAATGGCTTGGCGCCTAGAGGCGCCAAGCTATTCTGGCACTACCCTTGAACTATTTTAGTCAAACTTATTTCACACACTGGTGTATTGCGAATGATAAGGGTTAAACTGCTACCAACACCCAAAGGGTTAACAGAAACATGACTGTGAATATGGTATGACTGTATGGCTTCCAGGCAGCTTACCTGTACTAGTGAAAGATCATGTAACTTAAGACAAGTTATGTGCAGGTCTGCCTCATTATGTCCCGATACCTGGGTGCGACGGACTGCGTTGCTGTTGTCTGCGTTAATGGTGTGCCAAGCCTGCATAGGCATGAAAAGAAAAAAACAAAAAAGTCCTCTGGCCAACATCAGCCTTAACTGGCCTGTGCACGGACCAGTTAAGTCTGACGTTGGCCAGAGGATATTTTGCCCAATGGGTATCAATTTGGGAGCCACCGACCTGACCACATTAAATCTGCAAGACCCTGATGTGCATTATACTGAGGATGACCTGTATTTAACAAGTGTGTGCAGGTCTCACCTATTGCATTATGGAGAGGTTCCCCTGTCGTTTTATCCCACACAACTGTGGTCTCTCTCTGATTGGTGATGCCGATGCCTGTAAGAGTAAAGAAGAGGGACAACACATCTGTGAGTGACTACAGAGTTGAGATTTGATGAAAACGCAAAACCAAATCAATCTAAGCAGGACAAATCAAACTCAACAAATAAAAAATACCATCCTGTAGATTTTCAAGTGCACAAAGCATCAAAAGGTTTTATCAGTGTTACAAAGGGTTTCCCCAGAAAGAGAAACTCCATTTGCCTGTATGTCAAACATAAAAAGTATTACGCTATTTATGAAATGAAAGGGTAAGGGGCGGTGGGGTGGGGGGGGGGGGGGAGGTGAGGTGGTGGCGTGAGGGGGAGGTTAAGGGGGGTGGGGTGGAGACTGGGGCACTGGGTGTCTGGGTGTGTGTGTGTGTGTGTGTGTGGGGGTGGGGTGATGGGAGTGCCCTTGCTGCAGTTGAATGTACTTCATGCCTGTGTGCATTTTAACTTAATGGTTCATAAAGCTGTATTAATACAGTTCTAACATTCGCATATATGAAAAATATCAGCATTAAAAACAGCGAAAAATCTTACACTTGATGTCACGGATACCACTGCCAAGCCCATCCAGGTTGTTAACAGCATTGCTGATGCAAGTTTTCACGGATTCCAATATTTCATACGGATCCACTTCTACCCATCTGATCACAGAAAGAAACGTTCATGAAAACAAATTATAACAACATAAAACAAAAGTTGATAATGTGTAATATAAAACTGTACATGATCACAAGTAGAGGTTTATATTTCACGTTATAAACTTTTATTGTTTATTTCATGAATGCTTGCAAACTTTCTGTCTCAAACATTACTTTGCTCTGATCTGTGATTCCAGATCTTACAGCTCAGAACCATATAGTCTAAAATCACAATCTAGCACTCATTTACCCATTTATTTTTAACCCTTATCATTCGGAATACACCAGTGTGTGAAATAAGTTTGACTAAAATAGTTCAAGGGTAGTGCTAGAGTAGCTAGGCGCCTCTAGGCGCCAAGCTATTCTGGCACCACCCTTGTACTGAAGTCTATAGCCTTATCTGTAAGTACTATAATGTAGCTTGCATATAGCAGTGTACAAATTTGAAGCTTTTAGCCTCAGGATGATATGGGTTAAGATATGTTATGTTGACATACAATATCGGAAATCTGAACAGGAACTGTTTGCATAACCTATTACATCCTGAGGATAAAATTATATTTATATTTTTTTAGATATCCTTTAAGGTCCATATGTCAGTTTTCAAGACTGATCGATCATGATAGTTCAAGGGTGATGTCAGAATAGCTTGGTGCCTACAGGCGCCAAGCTAATCTGACACAACCCTTGAACTATCAAGGTAGATCCAAATCCTGTCCTAGTTTGCCAGGGCTTTATGGAAAAACCTCTTATCTTAAAACAAAAACAATGTCCATGACTCAGACTGCCCCACTTCATATTCAATGTACTTCCTTGTTTCTCAGACAAAAGAGACCACATCCTAAAGGCAATAACTAGCACTATCAGTACGTTATCAGTTTTCTTTTTTGGACATTGATTGTGGCTAAAGGTACACCAGTGAATACATACATATCATGGGCAAAAAGGAAAAACAAGACGTAAATAATATCCTTACAGATCTTTATGAGCCTTTGCATGTTGCAGATGTACACGAGGATCACTGCCACTTACAACTGAATGGCATAGAGGAAGAGCACTTGATCTATCTCGACAATTTTCGATTTTCAGCTAACCGTTTTCAAACCGATATACTACTGCATGAAATAATTTAACTATGATACTATGATAGTTCAAGCGTGGTGCCAGAGTAGCTTGGTACCTACGGTGCCAAGCTATTATGGCACCATCCTGGAACTAACATGGTTGATCTGTCTCCTAATCTGTAATGTACTAAGTAGTCTTCATAGGTCAAGAAGGAAGAAGAAGCAAATTATTAAAAAAAAATCAGCCTCAGGATGTAATGGGTTTAAGGGCCCGGTTGACACTCCAAGCACTGATCTACCATGTGAGAAAGTGGTATGGGTGAAATGTGAAAATTGCCTATGGGACAGCCATCAGAAAATTAATTAACTCATTCTACCCCAGACACACGACAGCAAGATATGGATCGACCATAATAGTTCAAGGGTGATGCCTGAATAGCTTGGCGCCTGTGGGCGCCAAGCTATTCTGGTATCACCCTTGAACTATCATGGTCGATCTGTGTCCTGCAGGGGACAACGACAAATTTGTGGATTTCAGTCTTCGGGTACAATGAGTTAATTCACATTTGGTTAAAAGTGGAAGAAAAGTCTAACTTTCGTTAGACCTTGTCTCTCCACAAACTCCGCAAAATTGATCAGTGGAAAAATAATTTAACTACAACTTATAATTAAAAGTCTGGGGTAATTTTTGCACAGACGTGGTCTATCTGTACATAGACCCGTTTTCTCCATCAATTTTGTCCACCTACATTTGAACTAGAGTTAGATCTTATCATTTGTTCCGCTTGCACCTAATTTTAGTATAGACCACTTAACCATTTCATTTTTGTTTAATTTAGAATTCATCTAATTAAAGCCAGATCTAATCTTTTTGAAAGCGAAAAAGCTCTGACGTCAATTGCAAACTATGAAAAATTGAGATAGACTGCTCTTCCTTTATGCTTTCCTCTTACAGGGTGCCTAAATAAATCACATCAGTTGCCAGCGAGAAAAGCGAAATCCAGACCAAAAAGATGGCTGCCAAGCATGTAAAATACAGAGAGGAAACCAATGAAGAAAGAAACATGCTTAGAAAAGACAATTACACATAATTATGGGTTAAACACCTTTTTTTTAAAATAGACTTGTAGATGTATACAATGTCAATTCTGAAAAAAATTAATACATTGTGTTGTAAATGTCTTTTCTAATTTCAAGTGTGTTTCTTTCTTTGTTTGGTTCTTCCTTGCCAACAAGAGACATGCATGTACATTTCATAGACCTCTACCGATGCTGATTAACCCATATTACACTGAGGCTAAAAGCTTCAAATTTGTACACTGCCACATGCAAGCTACATTACAGTACTTACAGATAAGGATATAGACCAATGGCTTTAGTTCAAGGGTGGTGCCAGAATAGCTTGGCACATAGAGGCGCCAAGCTATTCTGACACTACCCTTGAAGTATTTTAGTCAAACTTATTTTACACACTGGTGTATTCTGAATGATAAGGGTTAAAGGTCTATGCCACTTGCCAAAAATGTGATATGTTTGCTGTGCAGTGAGTGGGTATTACTTTCAGTGTGTGGGTATCACTTTCAGCATTTGGACACAAGCCCCCACTACTGGAAAGCTTGGGGATTATGTGTCACCTGATATGACAAGCACACTATTGTTAACAGTGAAGGCCAGGGACACTGACCCAGGTACTGATAAATGGTTTAGTCCAGTCTCTTCAGTTTG
Source organism: Semisulcospira habei (assembly GCA_036245525.1). NCBI lineage: Eukaryota > Metazoa > Mollusca > Gastropoda > Semisulcospiridae > Semisulcospira > Semisulcospira habei. The sequence goes on from BTPG01000003.1 coordinate 92,421,534, forward strand.
AAAAAGGCCTAGGTTCTTGTGAGCTCCTGCAGGGGCTCATATGATCTGTGTCTCTTGCTAGCCTCACTCACAACTGCACTGGTTCTCCAAAGGTCTTGGGGTGGGGGAACATGGTGGCCGGAACAAGATAAGGCAAATGGCCTAGTCCATTACAGTTTCCAAGAGGCACAGATCTTCATGAGCCCCTGCAGGATGCAGGGGCTCATGAAAATCTATTCCTCTTGCTGGCCCCATTTATAAAAGTACTTATCCACAGGATTTAGGGAGCCACATTCAGGTGAGGCCAGGACCCAACCAGATTGAAAAGATAAATGGTACAGCCATTGTATGTAAACAGGGGCAGTGTGAATACACAATTGGTTCTACACTGGGGACAAGTCATGATACATACTGCCACCTGTCAGGTTTTTAACAAGAAACTCCTGCATGTGTAAACATTTCTCTAGCTTAGTGCAACACACACACATTTTTCAAACACTGCAAAAGTGAACTGTACACCCAAACAGGAAGGACCAAATGTTCTCACACCCTAGTACTAGTAGCCATTCAAACTATCATCTAAGTAAAATCTAGGAACCCAGATCATTGTCTAGTTGCCTGAATAATGTGTGTGTGCATGCATTGTTGAAATTTGCAATGCATTCACCATTTGTACAGAAACATGACTTTGCCTCGCCTGACAAGAAATAGATCTGCTCGCATTTGATGACGGGCAAGTGGATTTGGTCCTCCCTGTCAAATATTTGAAACATATAAGTCCATACCCTTCACGTGGATAAATGAGCTTGATCTCTTTCTGATCGTATGTCACAAGCTCTGCTGTTTTACTGTTGAAGATCTGCAACAACAATAACAATGTGATTGTGTCAGTACTTAGGTACTAATTTAAATGCACTGTTGTGCCATGCATGATGCAGTCAAGATTAGAATCTGAGTGTGGCTGAAGGGAACAACTTCACTGTATCTAGGTGTAACTCTATCCAGCATGAATCTACCCAGCATTAGTGTAACCAGTGCAAATCCATCCTGATCCAGGACATAATATAAATTCACCTACTGTAAATTTGTGTTGCTACCAAAATCAGCATAAGTATATGCATGGTAGATCTACCCAGCATGATGCCACACAGATCTGAATCCACCCAGCCTAGGAGAAATAATGGCAGTGCAAATTTTACTCTGGTTGAATCCACCTGAGTAGATTCGTGTGGGATAAATTTGTACTAGGTAGAGTTGCTGTGTATGCATAGCAAAGTTGACCCCTATAGTGTGGGAAAGTAGACAGAATGATCTATGGCAAATCTGACACTGACAAGCTCCACTGAGTGTCAACCCCAGTTATTCACAGTACATAATTTGCAGACAACAAATATAGGCCTAAGACTTAGTAAGAGTACGAGTAACCCTTGAGAAATATGGAGTAAACATGGCTTTCATTGTGCACCGACAAACACACGAGTACAGTATCCATCCATACATATGCTATTTTTTGTGGCACAATTAACGCCAAACAGGTAACAACAAACACAACTGGCAGACATGGTTGGCATATCTCAAATAGTCAAAATGATTAATGAATCTTGCGCGTCTACTGACGAAGTAAAATGCCAACGAACCGTTCACATGCGATCCAACACTATTTTGACCTTTACTGCCCATATAGGTATATGATTTACCATAACACATCATCCCATTCAAATGCAATAAAGCTCACGCCACATACCAGAAATCTGGAGCTGCTTGTGCCTTGATCAACAGCCCCAACAAGTTCCGACCCACCTTGGGACGCCATACTTGGTGTCCCGCGTCATGGGATTTCTTAGCGGGTAGCGTCCCTTGGTACGCGCTCTTCTGTCTGTAAATCTCACTGAATCTCTCCATAGTAATAATAATAATATAAAGGTAATTATAGCGCCTAATCACCAAGGCGCTTTACAATCACAGTAATGAAACACAAAGCAAAATACAAAAACAAGCACATACAACAACAAGAACAACAAAATACATTGATTTACAAGGAGCACGGCTCTGAGAAAACTCACACACACGGCTCACACACACCATATGCGGCACACACTGCACACACACACACACACACATGATGAGCCGGCAGACAAAAAAAAAAATGGTCTTTACGTATATGCAACAGAGAAAATGTGTGTTTTAAGCTTGGATTTGAAAATGGAAAGAGATGATGAGTGACGCCGCACATCAGCTGGGAGAGCGTTCCATGCCGAGTGGGACGGGCCAAAATACGAAAATGCACGAAAAATGATATTGCGATGACTTAGTAGCCATAGAAAGTAGCAGACAATCTGCCCCCCCCCCCCCCCTCCCTTTCCTCCGTAGCCCGGTATCATACAGCGGATGGACCTGTCAGTTCTTTGTATTCACTGATGGGCCGGAAAAGACAGAGATCATCAGACGGTGTTGAATTGAATGGGTGGCCTAACGTTTCTGAGAGAGAGTTGAGAGAGAGAGAGAGGTGTTGCCACGGTAGTCGGGACATGTAGTAGTCAGTGCCGGAGTCACATCACCCGAGTTGCAAAGTACATGCAAGCGATGTAGTCTGGACATAATACAGCAACGAGTGTGCGTGCATGCCGCCGGGTCAGTCGGCTGCGCTCACGCGGACTGACGGGCCGGCGACCGTACACGGCTGAGGTATGCCGGCTAGCAGTCACAGATGCCGCCGATGATACGGTTCATTATTGGCAGGAAATACTACTACCCGTCACTGCTGAGGTGATTGATTACGCAAAGATCAGTCGTCCCACGCCAGTGGCCCGACAAAAACATGGTCCGCCGTTAAAACGACCTACTCAGTACAGGTAGTATAGGGGCATCGCAATATTTCCTTGTGGGCCTCCTCAGTCCAGACAGTGTAGGGGCATCGCAATATTTCCTTGTGGACCTCCTCAGTCCAGACAGTGTAGGGGCATCGCAATATTTCAGTAGCCGGACCTCCTCAGTCCTGGCAGTAAAGGGTTTATAGTTCGCAATGTCTCCTGTATAACTGAATGTTATTACACAGTATGGTTGTTCCCAAAGTGTTTCAGGGGAGGAGTCTACTGGGTCCACTGTGTCTTTGAGCCTGCGCTGTAGATCTGTCTGAAAGGCAGCTTTCACATCGTCACGCTGAAGGCTGGCAACATCAAGCTTTTTCTTGGGGGGCCCCCATTTCTTGAAACACTTTGGGAACAACTGAAAACTGCTATTGCAAAATCCTCTGCAGAAGTCTTGGGTTTCGCCAGAAAGAAGAACAAAGACTGGTTTGACGAAAACGATATAGAGATCCAGGAACACCTAGCAAAAAAAAAGAGCCGCCCATCAGGCCCACCTAGCCCAGCCTTCCTGCCCTGTGAAGAAGTCTGCCTTCCGCCTCGTCTGCAGCAGTCTCCAGCGCAAGCTCAGAGATCTCCAGAATGAGTGGTGAACCAGACTTGCACAGAGGACCCAGCTTTGTGCTGACAATGGTGACTACAGGGGCTTCTACGAAGCACTGAAAGCAGTGTATGGCCCCAGGCACCTGGTACAAAGTCCCCTGCGAAGCGCGAATGGCCAGGCACTCCTCACAGATAATACCTCCATCTTGAACCGCTGGTCGGAATACTTTCAGAGCCTCTTCAGCGCTGAGCGCACTGTTCAAGAAGCAGTCGTCCTACAAATCCCACACCTCCCAGTAAAGGTTGAATTGGACGAACCGCCCACCGCTGAAGAGACCCTCACAGCCATCCACCAGCTCAAGAGTAGCAAAGCAGCAGGCATTGATGGAATACCGCCAGAGATCTGGAAACATGGAGGCACAGCACTGCACAACAAGCTCCATGACCTCTTTCTCTGCTGCTGGGAGGAAGGAACACTACCAAAAGATCTCCGTGACGCAGTCGTTATCACCCTGTACAAGAACAAAGGCGAGAAGTCTGACTGTTCCAACTATCGGGGAATTACCCTGCTGTCCATTGCTGGGAAAATCCTTGCAAGGCTGCTCCTGAATCGGCTGGTACCTGCCATCGCTGAAGACCAACTCCCAGAGGGCCAGTGTGGCTTCAGAGCAAACAGGAGCACCACCGATATGGTCTTTGTGCTGAGACAGCTACAGGAGAAGTGCCGCGAGCAGAACAAAGGGCTGTACGTAACATTTGTCGACCTAACAAAAGCGTTCGACACTGTGAGCAGGCAAGGCATGTGGCAGATCCTGGAGCGACTTGGCTGTCCCCCAAAGTTCCTCAACATGATTGTCCAGCTACACGAGGACCAGCAAGGCCAGGTCAGACTCAACAATGACCTCTCAGAACCATTCCCTATTCTCAACGGCGTAAAGCAGGGCTGCGTGCTGGCACCGACCCTCTTCACCATCTTTTTTAGCATGATGTTGAAGCAGGCCACAGTGGACCTCGATGATGACGATGCAGTGTACATCAGGTATCGTCTCGATGGCAGCCTGTTCAACCTCAGACGACTGCAGGCCCACACGAAAACCCTAGACCAACTGATTCGTGAGCTGCTTTTTGCTGATGATGCTGCCCTCGTTGCACACACAGAGAGAGCCCTGCAGCGCATCACGTCTTGCTTCGCAGATGCTGCCCAGCTCTTTGGACTCGAGGTCAGTCTGAAAAAGACAGAGGTCCTCCATCAGCCGGCACCCAAGACAGTGTATCGCCCTCCTCACATCACCATTGGCGAGTCTGAACTAAAGTCAATGCACCAGTTTACTTACCTTGGCTGCATTATCACGTCGGACGCCAAGCTGGACAAGGAGCTTGACAGCAGGCTGGCAAAAGCGAACAGTGCTTTCGGGCGACTTTTCAAGCGGGTGTGGCACAATCAACAGCTGAAAACAGGCACCAAGATCAGCGTGTACAGAGCTGTGGTCCTCACCACCCTGCTGTATGGTTCCGAGTCCTGGGCCCTCTACCGCAGCCAACTACGACTCCTCGAACGCTTCCACCAGCGCTGCCTGCGTACCATCCTGGGCATTCACTGGAGTGACTATGTCACCAACGTCGAGGTCCTTGAACAGGCTGAAACTGTGAGCATCGAGGCTTTGCTGCTGCGGACACAGCTCCGCTGGGCGGGGCATGTCTCCAGGATGGAGGATCATCGCCTACCAAAGATCACCCTGTTCGGCGAGCTTGCTACTGGACACCGTGACAGAGGGGCACCAAAGAAGAGATACAAAGACTGTCTCAAGAAGTCACTTAGTGCCTGCCAAATCGACCACCACCAGTGGTCTTCGCTTGCTGCGGACCGTGACACCTGGCGCTCCACCATTTACAAGGCATCTGTCTCCTTTGAGGACTCTCGCAGAGCTAGCCTTAAGGACAAGCGGCTCAGGAGAAAAAACAGAGATGCCGCAGCTCAGAACCCTGGCCAGACCTTCCCCTGCAGCCACTGCGGTCGAACCTGCCTGTCTCGGATTGGCCTCCGCAGCCACGAACAAGCCTGCAGACGTCGTGGGCAACTCCTATAAAATCTTCGTTCGCGAAGTCAAGCCAAGAGACACAGTATGGCCGCTTTCAGTATTGCGGTATGCAGAGGAGATCCTTCGTTACGCTCAATTGCGGAAAGGCAACATTGATTTATCGGGGAATTTCAGTTAACAATCTGTAAACCCCACCCTGGAGCAGACAGGTCTAATAAAATGTTCTTAGTATGTCTTACAATAATTAATGCTGGACAAAAGGGATACTGAACTTGTATTATGAAGAACTTGATGAATATCGTAACCAGAAAGTCTTCAGTTTCTGCTCTGTCTCTCTCCTCCCCCCCCCCCCCCCCCCCCCACACGGCACCCCCTTTTTTTAGTGCCGACACAGTTCCTTCGGGCCATTACTCGAAGACAGTGGGCAGCTCAGTCATTTTTCTGGTCAGTACCTGCTCACGTGGAACTATGATGGGTAGAAAAGTCTTAGCAGAGGAAAGACACCATGACAACCCGTTATATCGTGGGATTTTAGCAAACGGGTGACCCGCAGTGTGGAGCAAATCGGCGCTTTGACGGGACGCGTGTGTAGGGTGTGTGTATCAGTGTAAGTACTCATGACGGTCCTCGTGCAGTACTTGGTGTCAGGTATTAACACACACAAACTGACACACACACACACACACACACACACACACACACACACACACACACACACACACACACACACACACACACACGCGGAACTGAACCACACGAACACACAAACACTAATACTGACCACACCCACACGATCAGTGAGGTTGTGGCTCAAACTCATAGCCTGAAGCACTGAGACTCTTTCTGTTGAAGTGCAAGAACTTATACTCAGTCATGGTTTATTTTCTAGTACCAACTGGCACACGCACTCGGCAGTGTCAACACCGGCTCACATCGTGCGCACGCACACACACTGACACACAACACTGACGTACACACCACGGCACAGACTGACCGGACTAGGACATTTAGCAGTTCTACTGCCAGCAAAACCTGTACTGACCCTGTATCAGTGCCGGCCCGGCTTTTCACCCAAAGCGGCATCAGTATGCGATGACAGTTACGCAATCGAACACCAGTGTAACGCGGTCGGGTAGTAGGAACCCAATGCGCAAAATGCAATCGGGCCGACGTCAGCCGCCCGGCAATGGCCCGCGCACAGCCGTGCGCGGCCAACGGCGGCGGACGTCGGCCTGATGGCCTTTTGCGCACTGGAAAAGTTCTATTTCCTTCTTCCCGTGCACCGATCAATTGGCAACGATCACCCGGCTATGCATCTGTTTTCACACTGTAGTCGATCTATCATATCAGGCTCGACTACCACCGACTTATAAAACATTTATATGTAAAATTGGCACACTGTCAAACTGTTGTAACTTACGCAGTTTCTCTGCACGTCACCGCTGAACCTAGTATAGCGCAGTCGGAACTCCACACTGATACGGTAGTGCTGGTTTTAGAATGACTGACTTGCGTGATGGTCTGTGATTTTGAAACCCTACTACGCCTTGTAACCGTTCGAAATCACAGACCATCACCCGGCCGTAATAATATCAGTTGTTTTGTTTCACAATGTACGCGGATCTTGAAACTGATAGGTAAACTAGCACGCCATATGTTCGCCGTCATTGTTCTCCCATATTTAACCGGCTCAAGGCTGCATTTCCTAGTTTTCAGTGGAGGCAACAGCTTACTGTGTACCAGTTGCAGGAGACGGATCGACCATGATGATAGTCAAGGGTAGCGCCAGATTAGCTTGGCACCTAATGGCGCCAAGCTAATCCGGCACTACCCTTGAATTACCATGGTCCATCCATCTCCTGCTGTAGTGCGTCTGGGTTAAATGGATCAATACCAGCTGTTTTTATTTTACAATGTACACATGTCTTGACTAGAACTTGATAATTGCACTCGCACAAAGTACACGTAAGCGAAATCCTGATCCAAAAGGTGACTGCCAAGCGTGTAGAATGCAGATCCCCACGGGTAACGGCCGAACACAAAAAATAGACAGTTAACCCATATACTGAGGCTAAAAACGTAAAACTTGAATTTGTACACTGCCATATGCAAGCTACATTATAGTACTTACAGATAAGGATATAGACCAATGGCTTTAGTTTAAGGGTAGTGCCAAAATAGCTTGGCGCCTCAGGCGCCAAGCTATTCTGGCACTACCCTTGAACTATTTTAGTCAAACGTATTTCACACACTGGCGTATTCCGAATGATAAGGGTTACACGATTTATTGATATTTCGGGTTGCCACTTCACTGAGTTCATTGAGTCTTCGCCGACAAGATAAGTAGCGACAGAATCCTATACTTGTTTGTCTAGTTTGAAAATTAATATTAATAAATATTAATTAATAAATTGTGTTATAACTGTCTTTCCTAAGCATGTTTCTTTCTCCGTTGGGTTCCGCTTCTCTACATGTAAGGCGGCCATCGTTTCCGTCACTGTGCGCCGGTCTGTCAGTAATTCTGGATCTCACGGCTCTAAACCGTAATGTTCAAAATCACTGACCAGCTTACATAATAATGTCGTTTTTAACCCTTTCACTGCCGTAGGAATTTATCCCCCCCGCCCCCCTCACCCCCCCCCCCGCCCCGCCCCCCCCCCCCCCCCCCCCCCCCCCCCACTCCCGGTTAACAACTGCAATGGACTGCCCTATGTTTCTGAAATCGGTCGCCAAAGAGGAATTCATCCAGCCGGCCAAGCAACATTTGTGGCCACAAAGTGGTGTCAGCAATAGCAAGAGGCATGGATCCTCATGAGCCCCCGCAACAGTTTGGGCTCATGAGGATCTGTGTCTCTTGCGCGGAGTTGGGCGGTGACCACATTTTCTCGGCAGTGAAGGGGTTAACGAGCCTGAATATGAATCCCTTTACTGGACACGACTACAATGTGTGCTTTATATGAAACCATCACTGCCGACTCACATCAGCGGATTAATTACAATATAACTTGTCTCTCCTAAATAACTTGGCTCTGGTATTTCAAGTTTCGTATGAAGCCAGCACAAGAGGCATAGATCCACATGAGCCCCCGCATTCGCGGGGGCTCGTGTGGATCTATGTCTCTTGCTTATGTATCAGTAGTGTTAACTGTAATCCAGCAGAGATAATGTTAATGGTCATCTGCCTCACACACTTTGGGCTCTGGGGCCGCAATCACGTTTTCTACCACACGCTCACCTATCTTTCTACTCTCTATAATATTTCCTGTCTTGGGGTCTGTTCTCCGGAAAACAAAAGGATAAACAGCGTGCAGTTTTGAACAGTCTAACCTGCCCTCTGGAAATCGCACCTCAAACCCCTCAGTCTCCGAAACCATATAATGCGACACACACAAGCTTGGGTCAAATTCTGTCGTCACCATGCGTTCTGTACATGCTGGTACAGAGACGTAAAGATGTTCCCAGCGCGCTTTCGCCAGAGGAAACAAGTGTTGCCTGTCTACCATGAGGTACTTTAGGCTGTTTGTGAAGCCCCAGACATGTTTGCTGTCTTCTCTAAAGAAATATATCTCGACGAAAGGCCATTTGCTGGGAGACTCGATCTGCGGCAGGTGACTCAAGTAGAACCGCCACACCCCGCCCTTCTGTGTCCACAGCGTGAAGCCAGGGGTGTTACCGAGAACACGGCGAACCTGCGACAACGCACAACATTGTGTTAACCCTTCACTGCCCAGTGGACGCAGAGTGTGTTTCTGAAATCTTTTGTTAATTTAAAGCCAAAGAGCCCCAGCCGTCCGGTTACATAGATATAAAGTCAGGGTTCATTTTGAAAATTTACGCACATGGGTCATTGGTCGGCAGCCGGAGTACAAACCCAATGGGTCATTTCATAATAATTGGGCTGGGCCAAACCTGTGAGAGCACCTTCCCACCAACTGCAAAGAGGGGCGATGGGGGGGGTGGGGTGGGGGTGGGAGAGGAGGTTGGGGGTGGGTGGGAGAGGGGGTGGGGGTGGGGGGGGGGGTGGGCCGTGTGTGAACACCTTGTCACCAACTGCTGAAATATCAAAAAGCTGGGGGGTAGGGGGGGGGGGGGGAGGGGTAGGGTGTATGAGGGCACCTTCTCGCCAGCTGCATAAATATCATCGATCAGCAGAAGCTTGGGGGGAGGGGGTGGGGGAAGGTGGGTGGGCTTTTAGGGGGAGGGGGAGTAGGGTGGGGTGGGGTGTATGCGGGCATCTTCTCGCCAGCTGCATAAATATCGATAAGCAGAAGCTGGGGGGGGGGGGGGGGGGGGGGGGGGAGATGGGTGGGCCTTTAGGAACACATAAAAAAAAGGGCCCGTTGTCTACAGCTCAAAATGTTATGGGCCTTTTGGGGAAATTATGCACCAATGGCGCAGGGCGCGCTTCAAAAATGAACCCTATAAAGTTGTCTCTGCAAGAGGCATAGATCCTCATGAGCCCCCGCAACTGCGGGGGCTCATGAGGGTCTATGTCTCTTGCAGTCTGCCTGTGTTTACTCTTTCTCGGCAGTGCGAGAGTCAAAATAAACCTGCTTGAACCATGTATCCATTCACCCACCTATCAACAATGTGACGTCACTCGAAATTACTTGCCGCTTGCACAGCGTTACTTTGACAAACAAACCTAGCCTCCGGCATCCACCCACCAATCAATCTACCCATTCAAACGATGCCAAAGACCTAAAAATTCATCCATCCATCCAGGACACTGTCCATCCATCCATCCATCCATCCATCTATTTATTCTCGCCACTAACTTCGCGCCAGTTAGAGCCATTGACAGCCACGTCAATATCCACGTCCCATGGTATCAGGCCGTGATGACGGTACGCCCCAAGGAGCGTGCCCCCGACCAAGAAGTACGTCCACCTGTACTTGCGGCAGGCCTTGATGAACACGTCCATGGTGAAGATCATCAGAGCTCGGCTTTCGTCGGACAGAGGCGGGAAGAGTCTGATGTCGTCCTCCACAGTGGGGTAAAGGTGCTCTAGCTCCAACACCAAGAAGTTTGTGTCGTAGTCGCTGCAAATCAAGACTTGATGCAAGTTATGTATTATATACTGACGAGCAAAAGAAATGCGACATTTTCAGAACCATCCAAAAGACGAGCAAAAGAAATGCGACATTTTCGGAAACATCGGAAGCACTTAAGTTCCGAAAATGCCGCATTTCTTTTGCTCGTCAGTATATTTAAACCAGTACAACTCGGGGCGGATCAGTTGTTTCTCAAAAAGGGAGGAAGGGGGGGGGGGGGGTTGCAATTTTCTGTTGGGAGATCTCACCCGCAACATGGGGCGACCTGAGGGCAGGTCGTACTTTACAGGTATAATAATAAAAAAAAAAAAGGAAACGATGGGGTGGATGAGGTGCGTTGCAAACCCCAACCCAGGAAGCAAAGGTCCTCGGGCCCACGACGGCAGCAGTGGGCCCGCGCACGATCGTGCGCGGCTCACTGCTGCCGTCGTGGCCCGAGGACGTTTTGCTGCTGGAAAAAAAGGCAAAAGTACCAAATACTTGGGAGTCTCTCACGATCCCTACCCGCAGGCCACTCACTCCGAAGTCAAAAACAACAAAGTACATATACATAGTACTGATTTCGTTTCTACTGAATATCACCACCAAAGTTGAGCCACAGGCGCGGGGTGGTCGTTGCGTCATTACTCCTAACACGGGTAGCAGTAGATAGTACTACTTACTACCCGTGGTATTAGGAGCAATGACGTAGCCACCATCCTGCGCCGGCCGTGATCCCAGCAGCCCCAGACCGCCAGCATCTACCGTCGGAAAATGCGTGACAGCGGGACAACTTACTCATTGTTCTGAGAATTGTTGTTCATCTTCTCCACTTCCCGGTGGTACTCTGGAAAAGTCTGATTTTTCCTGAACTTGCCCAACTCGGCGAGGTCTACCTTCAGCGGAGCCAACTTGATATCGAGGTCTGAATTTCGGTGGTCATAAAAATCGTCGATGGAAAAATTCTGCGTCGGTTGTCGTAATCTTTTCCGAATGTCTTCCTTCGAATGAGACTTCCAGAACAGTGGGAGGTTCTCTGGGATGGGCACTTCTATTGTTAGCTTCTGTTCTGCCGGTGACAGCCCTGATTCCTGAACGCTCTTCCTGGTGATACTGCTAAGTCTATATGGACACCCATTAAGGCTGTTACAACTGAAAAAGACGCTGGAGTTGCCCACAAGTCCACGCAGTATAGAGCCACTCAGGTTTTGGTCGAAGTACAGGTAGAAATAGATGACTAGCAGAAGTATGAGCACAGACTTTGCCACACGCACTCGTTTACTGACGCAGCAGCAGTAGACTTGAAGGTTGCTCATGCTGTTTTCGTGTCGTTTTCTGTCGGATCATAATGAATCGACTTACTACAGGCAGTGCAGGGTTAATACTTCGCGGCATCTCCTTATTCAATGTTCTCGATCTCAGTATGTCTTACAACAAAGCTGGACGTACGGTTGGGGCTAAGTTAACCCTCTTAACCTCATGGCCCCATTTTGGAGTTGTCACCTGACAACTATGTACCAGTTGCAGGAGATGGATGGGCCGTGATAATTCAGTCAAGGGTAGTGCCAGATTAGCTTGGCGCCTGAAGGCGCCAAGCTAATCTGGCACTACCCTTGAATTATCACGGTCCACCCATCTCCTGCGGTAGGGTCTTGGGGCTAAATGGGTTAACTTCATGCAGTAAAATGCAATTTTGCGTGCTCTTCTTCTCCTTCGTACGCAGGGGAGTATCTTCCGTTTCGCTCAAAGGGCAGCGGAAAACTTTTGTTACGTGCGCCTAATCACGGGGATTTTCAAAAGAGGGATTGAAAAGTCCCCGAGTTGAGACAAGACACCATTGATAAACCGTTGCAGTTGGGCCGCGAATTTCAGCAATGAGAACTCGCCATGGAGCAGACCCGGCTTTGATGTAGCATGCATTAACAGTCATTCGAGACGCGCCGCCTGTGCATACGCGGCGAGTCGCCGCGTATCCGTAGGCGGCACGTCTCGAATGAGTTAACGCTGATATCTAAGAACAAACATGCGATGGTCTGTGAATTTGGACTTCCTGGCTCTTTGAGCCGTGATGTCGAAAATCACAGACTAGCACCTGAACCTCTTCACTGCTGAGAAAGAAAATGACTTGAAAACCACCCAGCTGCAAGAGGCATAGAACCACATGAGCCCCCGCAGTTGCGGGGGCTCATGAGGTTCTATGCCTCGTGCCGGCGCTAGTTTGTATCCATGTTCCTTGGACGGACGAGGTTCTTTGGTGATGAGTTAACGACATAACTTTCAGACCGACATGTAATATAATCTCAGTGCGTCCAATGACTGAGAAGAGGTTAATTGACCCTTTGGCTTTCTTTAGCGGTTTTTGCCGCCATGATTCCTGCAAGAATCATCGCGACAAAAACCGCGAAAGACTACATCAGCCAAAGGGATGAGATTGATCTGCATATTGTTGACCACCTTCATCACGGAAACAGGCTAAGTGGAGTCTCATCCGGACCCAGCTTTAACATCCCAGATAACATCGCAGCTCGCCAAGTGAGAGAAAGGCTTTGATTGTGTGAGCGAGTGGTGACGCGGAACAATTACCATAGCTGTGTTTCTCTGGCTGTAGTGTCCTGCCTAATATGCACTCCAAGCAGACCTGAAACAAAATTTGAATGTGCCATCAAATTTGCGTTTTACATAAATGTCAATGTAAGGTACACCAATGTATATAAAGCAGCGAACAATAGCTGCGTTATCCCATTCTGGCACTACCCTTGAATTATCATGGTCGACCCATCTCCTGCAACAGGTGCATAGTCGTTAGATGACGCCTCCAAAATTTAGGAAATACGTGCGTCGGGCTGAATGAGTTAACTTCTTAATGTCGGTGCCTTGGATGCATGCCGAAAGCGGGCTAAATTCTAGAGTCTTTGCAAGCGATGGTTTATGTGATCACAACTTTTATGCAGCAACTGCCAAATCTCGTCTTTGAATATTTGCGGCATAATCATTAAATGGCCAGAAGCCATGCATCAGCTGGCGTAAAAGTCACCTGATACAAGTATATCAATGTGCTATTATCTATGGACAAGAATTGTAATTTGTATCATATACTGACGAGCAAAAGAAATGCGACATCACGTTTTCAAAGATTCCAAAGATGTCGGATTTCTCTTGGTCGTATACATAACAAATATACATAAAAATAAATAACTAAACGAGGCTAAGTACAACGAGGCTAAGTACAACGAGGCTAACTAACCACATGTGTTAAATTAGAGCCGGGGGCGCGTTTAGAGGCAGTGTCTTGATAAAGTATTCAAACAACGATGTCAGTTCACATCAACCGACGACATATAGTCTTAAGTACCGTACTTTTTGGGATGCTAATATATACGACGAGCAAAAAAAAAAAAAAAAAAAAAAAAAAGGGACATTTTGGGAATTATCGGAAACTGTAGTGTTTCCAATGATTCCAAAAATGTAGCATTTCTTTTGCTCGTCAGTATGTAAAGAAAATAGCGTCGACAAATACTGTTTTTTGGAAGCTGGAATGACTTTAGTTTCATAAATATCCCCAGAAATTTTGAATGGAAAAGCCGACAGTAATAGTGGCTCTGATGTTCGGGTCGCTTTAAAATACCATTACACATAAACCTGAAGACATTTTAGCACCATTTGTGTTTGTTATGCTTGTCGACACACCTAATGACTTTAACAGCAGTGTGGACACGCAGCAAAAGCACACGCGTAATCGTACTTATTTATTCTGCGCTGCCGTTAGCGTGTCAATCTATTTTTAGCTGTTTCTCGTCCTGAAGGCGGCGTTGTATTTCTAGAACGGTGTGGAGTCATTGCCAGGTTACTTGATATAAATACGACGCGGTGTGCTGAACTGTATTCTCAGTCATGGGTCTAAGATGAACCACTCAGTAGACCTGTCAGTGTAGCGTTTCGTAACCATCTGTTACATAAGTGTATCTACTATGAACAGTTACGGCGGTAGTAGGCCTTTAAGCCGTGTGCTCATTTTTGCTACTAGGTTCCCCCCAGTCTCCCATCAGCTGTTTGACTGGGAAGAGAATACCGTAGAGAGTGAGATTACATTGGCTCGCCTTTGCAGCGGCAGCTGTGACTTGCCCCCCCCCCCCCCCCCCTCCCCTTCATGTTGGTTGATATTTTTGGCTTAAGGGGTGAAACTGAAACTGACCTTACTACTTGAATCACGCGAGCACAACGGGCCCTCAGTAGCGAACACTGATCCAGTTCGCGGTTCGCGCTATCATGGTTTTTTACAACCGGTATTTTCTTGGCTGGTCACTGAGCTTTGCACGTAGCTAAGATATAATAGCGCCGGTATGCTGTCAAGTCCGTTCAGTTGTAAATTCCGGGCGCTCTCAACACTTTTCTCAGTATGCCTACCTCCGCAACTGGTACCGTCCGGGCTCTTTTCTGAATCCGGCGGCGGTCAGGTATCGTCTACACTGCTAGCGTTTACTTTCCGGCACGTGCCTTCAAAATCCGGTAAAATACGGCCGAGAATCAGTTACCGTTACAGTTACAGCCCTACTGTACCGTCCACACCACTGACACACCGCGGATAGATGAGACTGAGTCTATGTGGGTGTGTGTGTGTGTGGGGGGGGGTTATGGGTGGGGGGGGGGGGGAGGGCCAGGAGTTGACTGACTCAAATGCAATATGTTACCTTGCAATTTTTGAGTTTGAGTGGGGGTGTCAAGTTCACAGGGTTGTAATGCACACGAAACGACCGAAGAGAATGCAGTTTGACAATGGGTCAGTTGCATGAGCACGTGCTCATGCAACTCCGCAACCCCTGGGTCATTGCCGGTCACTAATGTCAGTGCCAAGTCTTCGCATAATGCTTTCAATCGTTCACTTAACAGCGCAAAAGATTTCGACCTCGCATCAAACAATGCTCATTAATTTTATCTGAGCATGCGGCTGACGCCACCACTAAGTGGCGGCATTATTTCGGTACAGACGCTCACTCAGTTTAATCACACAGCAGTGGATTTCCTAGTCATCCAGTAGATCCTTCCAGCTTGAGTTGACACTCAAGAGCCGGTCACGCATTCTATCCGGCTGTGTATACGGCCCACGCGTCTTAGTCGCAAACGGCCCTCAGTATTCGACTGCCGCCCTGAAATCCACGTGTCAGATCCCCAGACAAGGATGGAAATAGCGAAAGTGACATTCCATAGCGAAAGTGACCCCAGCAAGTTTTATATAAATACCCACTGAGTTGATGCGTCGGCACGTCAGAGGGGTCTGGCTCAGTGTGGCCACCACCGACTGATACCGGCTGCCGGCAGGCAAAACCAGCAAATCAGTGAGTCGGTACAAACGACTTGCGCTGCCCCGGCGCGGCCGGCCGGTCACTACCGGTAAGTGTGATACTGCATAGATCTGTAACGGCTTAAAAACTTTCAAGTTATCGTAGTATATTGATAATCAGAGGATCGTTGACGTTATTTTCACTGCCGTGACCTCAGCACTGGGGGCATACGTTATTTTGCGTCTCGACTTAAAATATCTATAGTTGTAAGAAATCCTTGCTAGTAAAGTACAGGTTATGACATTTGGGCAGCTATTATATGTATGCCGTGGGCTCGGTCCTCAGCTGCGTTGAATTAGTCTACCCGGAGTAAAATCCCTGGCGGCCGCCGCTGTAGATTAGAAGAACTATATATAACTGTTATGTGTGACACGTCACTGACTCGACCTCATAGTCAGTTGGTCACTCGTACGGTGCAAACTAAAGATTGCAGAGTAATTAAACCGCTGACTGCTCTCAGTCAAGTCTTAGGTACTTACATACATCCACAAGTCGAATCGTGCCGCAGCAGAGCGGGTTCGAGAGGGACTGTACACACTGAATAAACTTGCGACACTGTGTCTGAATGCCTGTCTGTCTCTGCTTTCCTTTTGAACGGTAGTACAAGTAAGGCTTGTGGCCGCCTTGAGGGAAGGCGGTCACAGTGGCCGTTTATCGACACACTGAGACGCGCGCATAAACTTACAGCCGGTGTGCACATCAGTTGAGCGGAACAGTCACCTTAAACCCAGTTAGCTCCGACGCACTAATGAGAGCGGGACATGGATCGACCATGATAATTCATGGGCAGTGCCAGATTAGCGGCTAGGCGGTGCCACCAGGCGCCTAGGCTAATCAACCACTACTTTACCCTTGAATTATGATCGACCATGATAATTCAAGGGTGGTGCCAGATTAACTAGGCGCCTAGCTAATCTGGAACTACCCTTGAATATTATGGTCGATCCATCTTCTGTACCTGGTACATCGTCGTTAAGTGACACATCATCTAAACTTTGGGAAATGCGGCCTTCGGGTTCAAATGTCTAAACAACACATATTTTATTCATTTATTTAATAGAAAGGTATCACAAATAATACCTTTTGAAAATTGTGTTTTAAGAGTTAATCTTAATTTGTTATTATAATATTAAGGTTGCTAATTTTCATGAAGAAGCTGGGATGTTCAAGTAACTTTTTATTTCATCTGTGGAAATGTTTTGTGTGCGCAGTAGATGATTTTACGTGAAAATAATTTTTGAGTACGTTGTAATGTATTGTATTCTTCCTTTTCTGCAACACTGGCTTTCTGCTCGTCTGTCAAATATCTCATTCCAAAAATCCTACAACATGAAGGTATATACTCATAGAAAGTATAACCCTCCTCCTGCAGAAATAAGACAGGTAACCATATATTTTATTTCGTATATTAAGTCTTTCCTAGTTTTACAATCCCAACTTTGCAAAATGTATGGTACAGAGTTAGAACCGAGAAAGAATATCTGTTATATACGTCTAGATGAATGTCAGCATAGTTTGATGTCATGCAAATATTGAGATAGTAAGATTTTTTTTTTTGAAACTTTTAAGATCAGAAATAACAAATCCGGCACTACTGTCTGAGGTTAAAACAAATATAAATAAATATTTTCAAATGTGCGAGATATTTGTTACAGTTTATAATTCTTCTTTCTTCTTTGAAAAATATTGGCATCCTCAACTCTTTTTTTTTTTTTTTTTTCACGTTTGCCGATAACCCTTATCAAATTTAGCGTTATGTTTCCATTGCGGAATAGTAGGTAAACTTGAAAGTGAATAAATAAATCTATATTCCAGTCTTCAAAGCTATCCTTGACATCATTTTTTTGGTTTGTTTTTGTCGGTTGGCATGGTTTGTGGTGCGCTCTCTTGGAAAATCTTTATCGGCAGCTAAAAATGTAGGTTAACTCATTCGCGGCCAGCCGCATCCGGATGCGCGGCATAAGCCGCGCATCCGGATGCGGTTGGCCGCGAACGAGTTAATGGATCTCTTTCTACGAGTTCATATTTGGGAGCAGTCAGTCGTAATTCCTGTCTTAAACAAGGCAAAAGTCACTCGTTCAGCAGTTAGTAGCTGCAGACCCATTGCCCTGTTATCATCGAGAAGACTGTACTAAATCGTTTTATTTCACTAATGCTGAACAAAACCGACTTCATCACTGCATATCAAACAGGTTTTAGAAAAGGTAGACGCACAACCGCCGGCGTAGTAGTAATTTGAAATGTCAATCTGCACTAGAGTATGCAAAGTCAAAGGGTCCTGGATTTTAATTTACGATCTTCCAAAAGCTCTGTCACAAAACACAACTGTGGTTCAACTATGCAGATGATACCGCCTCATGGATTAATACTAATAAAGCATGCACCAAAAGGAGCCGTAGATTATATTCAAAATATATTTCAATTGAATTGGACAAAGCAACACATTTACACGAAAGAAGTGGCGTCTACTGAATTATCGGGGCAGAAAACATGTCCAATGGTTTTTTTTTTATAAAGGGGAAAATGAGTACCGCATTTATACCAGATGGAACTGACTGTCCTAAATCATTAACAGAGCGTAAAGTTCCAAAGAGTAGGGACCTACACTCAACTGCCTAAGGTTAAACAAAAACTATTTTAACAAAACAATAATTTAAAAAAATAATACTCTCACAACAATGGGGGTAAAGATATTACAACGTTCCGTCATCATAGTATCTCTTTAGTTCGATCAACACTGACCTGCAGACAAGAAATTTACATTCATCCGACCCAAAATATACCATAACTCATTCTACCCCAGACACACCACAGCAAGATAAGGATCGACCATGATAGCTCAAGGGTGATGCCAGAATAGCTTGGCGCCTATGGGCGCCAAGCTATTCTGGCATCACCCTTGAACTATCATGGTCGATCTGTGTCCTGCACTGCAATGCAGTCTTCAGAGAACAACGGCAACATTTGGGGATTTCGGTGTTGGGGGTAGAATGAGTTTAAAAAAAAAAAAAAAAAAAAAAAAAAAAACACCACATGCAAAGCACCGGCAGTTCTTTAAAGAGACAAAATTAGCCATTGGAATACCAATTCATTATAATACTCAGGAAGCCTACCATCTCTATCAAACCAAGACAAGATATATTATTCAAAGCCTTTCCTTTTATGATCCAGTAAATGGAAAAAATTTTTTTTAGATGGAGATACATATTTCTTCAAGACTGACTGTCATCCATGCAAATTGACGGCGGCTTATAAAGTGGGGGCGAGGGGGTGGGTGGGGGGGGGAGGGCGGACATCGGAGCGCACGCTCCTCCCCCCCCAAAAAAAAAATAAATAAATAAATAAATAAATAAATAAATAAAATAAATAAAAATAATAATAAAATAAAAATACAAAACACTTCATATCTGTACCACTTTACGAACAAATGTCATTTTGTGCCAGTTGGCCCAATATGGAATATTTTTTACTGAAATCCTATGATTTGTCGATTTTTTTTTTCTGTACAGTCGTAAAAGTTAGGTGAAAAGACAACAACAAGCCATTTTCAATACCCTAAATAGAGCCCCGGAAGATTTCAATATCGAGGTCAAGCGAGCAGACTTCATGCATGCATTCTCTGTTTCAGGTTTGAGAACTTGGCCAATTCACGTGAAAACGGATCTTTCTTATACAGGACTTAATATATCTGGGACAAATTTAGGGATGTAAAATAAAATATATCATGAAAAAAATTCCTAATTCTTACGACTGTACAGCAAACAAATATGTTCCAAGATGAGTATAGAAAAGTGATTCTTGGGCGAAGATATTAAACGTTGCGAAAAACGTTGTGGGTTCCATGTCAAGCGACTTATAGTACCTTTCTCTTCATCATTGTATTTTTCACTGTGAAACGTTAATGCTGTTATTACTGAATTTTTTTAATTTTATTTATTTGTAAGATTCCTGAGACACAAAATAAAAAAATAAAAGTCGTGAATCTGCGATGGGACACCCCCCCCCCCCCCCCCCCACATACCCTTTCTGTTAGTATGAGTTTTGGAGTAGTCAGACTGCTGACAGCCGGCCGGACTCACTACAAGACGTATTATGTAGTGTTATAGTTTGACGGGTGGCACTGATGAGGGACAGAACTGAAAAGAAAAGAGAAAAAGATAGACTAAGACTCAGAACTTGATGGTAAGACATGATCTTACATTTCAGCGGCCGGAGTGAAGGAAGAAAAATATAGTAGGGATGCCTTAGGTAAATTCCACTGTCTACGAACGGCCGCCAGAGTACATGGAGTCTATACATGGGGTATCGGTGCTTCAGTACTGGCCTTATTTATCTGCTAATTCGGCGGCACAACAAAACTGAGGTACTGCCAAGTGCGTGACATACTGAGAATTGAGATCCCAACGAAGAAAGAATTACTAAACACGCTTCAGTATAGACAAGACAATTACCACACAATTTATCAATATTTCAAACTAAAATTGATACAAGCAAGAAAACAATGACAACGATTTTCGGTTATCCGTCTTCGGTTTCACTGACTCTTGTGGTCATGACACTTCAAACGCGAAATGAACTGAGATAACAACAAGCCGAGAAAGTAGCAAATTGTGTAGTCGGTTGTTTGCCGGTATCGTGTCTACTTTGAAATAATTAATAAACTGCTTTGTTAGTCAGGACCGATCTGCTGCCGTGCTTCTGGTTATCCGTCGGGCAGATCTAAAGTAGAAGGTCCGGGCCGGTAACTCAGCGGCCTTTCGCGACTTTGACACTTAAGAGCGGTAAAACTGGTAACTACGTGACCTCTTTCACATTATCTGTTAGTAAAATGACAAATGATTTCTGTTGTGAAAGAGGTCAATCAAAAATGGCGCCACATGTAAATTGCGTCAGTTCACAGGCCTACGATTTGAAAAGAAGTACCCAACGGAGAAAGAAACACGCTTAGAAAAGACGGGTACAACACAATTTATTAATATTTCTACGAAGACTGAGCCGATCTCAGCACGCTTGTACATGACTGTGGTGCGCGCGATCCACCCGGCCGAGTCATTGAAGTGTGACCGTCATTATAACTGATCAGCGCAACTGTACTGTTCTACTAATCCAGTCGCTACTAATACGTTTGGCTGACGGACACTGACAAAGACTCGACTGAGTCACACTGGAAGTCTTCAGTATTACAATAAATATGATATGCCTTTAATATAAAACTAAAGGGCGCAGGCGCCGGTTCGATGTCCCGGCCGATTGCCGCACGTGGTGACAGGCGGTGCACGGCCAAACAGACCCTAGTCAGAGGCGGATCAGTTACCTCGAAGGGTTGGGGGGAGGCCGGGGTGGTGGTGTTTCAACGGCTTTTTGTTTTGGACCTTCAACCTGATAAAAAAAAAAGAAAAAAAAAGGGCCTCCTGGCCGTCGCTAGACCTTGAGGGGAGGAGGAGAAAGCGCGCGTGTGTGCGAAAACGCCAAAATATATGTATGTGTGTGTGTGTGTGTGTGTGTGTGTGGGGGGGGGGGGTCCAAACACCAAAAAAGGAACTTTGTTACAACATTTTAAAGAATTTTCGGTGGCGGGGGGGGGGGGGGGGGGGGTGTTGTAGACCCCCCACGCCAGTGCACCTTGTCCTTTTCTTGTTGGTACTCGTACAGGTCAACTGCGCACTGGAGACGTAGTAACTTGTAACATTTTTTACCTTAAAAAATGTTCAGACATTTCAAAGACCAGTGTGACTTCTATGCTAGAAATACATCGATCCTGTTTTCATTTTTTAAAAAAAATCATGTTGGTTCTGGCTGACCAGACCGGATTTGACCCTTCCCACAGTTGAGATAGTCGTTGTGGCTTGCGCCACATTAAAAAACACTAACTGTACTAGATCAGTGTAGTCACCGGAACTGTCACTGAACATACTCCCTTGTGCATACAATCCAGACTGAAAAGGAGACTGCCAAGCGTGTAAAATGCAAAGAAGTACCGAACGGATAAGAGAAACGCTTAGAAAGGACGGTTACAACACAACTATTAATATTTCGGGTAAATAGTACCCTTTGTCAAACACTGACAACAGTCGCTACTCCGCATTCGCAGAAGGAACACTGATGTGGCAACTGAAGGAGGTGAGGCCCGTAAAATAAAATAAAAGGAAGAGCAAAGGGCTCGGAGAGAGAGACATGAACACGAGAGACAAGAGCAGTGTCGTGTGTAAGAGCGAGCAAAGTGAATGCGTGCGTGCCTGAGGCCATAGAGAGAGAGAGAGAGAGAGAGAGAGAAAGAGAGAGAGCGGGGAATACCCTTGGGCACGAAGTAGGCTGCGTGTCTAATACACAAAGCTAAACACCAACTCGAAGGCAAACTTTATGACCTTCAAGTTGAGGACTACCTCGGGGAAAAACGGGAGGACCCCGGGGGAAAACTTGAAACCCAGCATTTAGCACGGTACACAAGTAATAAGTCGTTGAATCAAAGCAAATAATCAAATTCAGGAAGAGAATATCGGTAGGAGTGGAGAGTAGGTAGTTGTGAAACCGTCTTCAAGGGTAACCGGCCCCCCAAAAATGTAAATAATAATAATAATAAAAAATAAATAAAAAAAGGGGGGGGGGGGGTGAGGGGAGAGACCGGGGGGGGGGGGGGGGGGGGTGGAGGAAGTGGAATGAAAGGGAAAAAGGGGGAGGGAAAAAGCGTAAAGATAGAAAGAGGGAGAGAGATCGAAAGACTTTAGACTTTAAGATGTTTATTGCATAGGCCATCGGCCCTTTGCAAAAGGGGATGGGGGAGAAACTAAGTGCCACAGTGTGGCAGCCAGTCTAACATGGTACAGCTAACGAGCGCGATCCATGGTAGGACTGATCCCGTGGGGTCACAGATGTACAAATCAGTACGAGTGTGCCTTTATATAAATATCAAAACTGTGTCCACATTTTCGAAAACAACCGAGACAGTCCGTCAACATCCCAAACTAACGACAGGTGTAAGTTTGCAGGATTCGCTGTTATCCGAGGTAATGTTTCACCACGTCACAGATGTGATCCAGTTCTGACATGGCCTGCTGACGCTCTTTCTTTATCTCACACGGATCGAGGGCCAAGTACTATGCAAGTTAGCAAGGATGGTGATTTCGTCCTGCGTCAGTCTGGAATGGTCTTGCTTAATAAACCAGTGGTCTACTTCTCTGTCTCCGCAGCTGTAGATCAGCACAATTTCACCACTGAGAAATCAGCCGTTTTTTTTCCCGTTTATCCAAAACAATTTTTCTGAAAAGTATGATGTTTGTTCCTAGATTTGTCTCGAGTCGGTCGCCTTTGTAGTGATGATGAGTCACTCATTTTGCCGAGATACGCTTTCACTTGTGGATCGTACTTGCAATAAAAGTCTCTTCAACACACACAGTTTCACGATGACAGTCTACTACAACACTTTCGCTTTGCACGATTTCAGCATCTAAGTCAATGCGTGTTGTTTGACCCACATCCTGGCTGGACTGCTCAGCTGATGGCACACACACTGGGACTGGGTCAACATCACCTGACAAGCAATGCGTGCCGCACGCGGTGTACACGGTGCGCTCTCTGTCGGTCCCTGTTGACGTGTGAAGGGGGTTCAGTTTTCGTCGCCGGTAGGTTCCCTGTCTCGTGCTCGAGTCGGACGGGGGTGAACCGGTTAAGCGTAGCACTATGACAGTGTTGTCTCCGTGGCAGTCAATTTCGAAGGACGACAACGTTGAAACCTTGAGAAGGGCGTTCAAACTTGCCTCCACAGCCGAAGGTCAGTAGTACTTTAACTGGCATTTTGACTGACGGCTATTGGCAGCAAACAACGGTAAACTGTAAGAGCTGCCCAAAAGTCCGCCCTGTTGGTCAAGGGAAATCCGAGAGAGATCGAAAGAGGGAGAGAGAGAGAGCGGGGGGGGGGGGGGGGAGGGGTGGCCGAGGGTGGGGTTGGGTGTGGGGTGTGTGTGTGGGGGGGGGGGGGGGAGAGAGAGAGAGGAGAGAGAGAAGAAAAAGGACAAAAGGAGAGGTGGGGGGGGGGGGGATGGGAAGGGAGGGGAGGATAAAGGGTAAAAGATACTACCAAAAGCCGCCAAAAGGGCCAGCCTAAAAAATAGCTACATAGAAAAAGGGGGGGGGGGGGGGGGGGGGGGGAGAGAGGACAGTAAAAACAAGGAAGGAATGTAAGCGTACTCAAACAGCTGGACAGACAAACAGCCAGAGTCACCATCCCCACCCAACAGGCCACAGAAAAACACCGTCAGGCACGCAACAAGACGGCCACATACCTCCCCAGAGAATGCACACGATCGCCCCGCCCCACATACACTCTTGTCTCTGTGTTCAGTTTATCTCCGAGCCCGCTCACTTATGAGTTTTTCGTTGACATCATTTTTATTTTCTTTTTACACGCTTTTGTTCTTCCTTTTATTTTATTTTATGTCACCTCCTTCAGTTGCCACATTCCTTCTGCGAATGAAGATAAGTAGCTACTGATCTCTCTGTTTGTCAATTTTGACAAAGGGTATTTACCCGAAATATTAATAAATTGTGTTGTAACCATCCTTTCTAAGCGTGTTTCTTCTCCGTTGGGTACTTCTTGTGCCTACAGTCACTGTACTGTTAACTTAACTCGCTTGTGCATACAATGTCACCAATACTGTCAACATAACACTCTTGTGCATGCAGTCACTGATACTCTAAACTTAACTCTTCTGTGCATGCAGACACCAGTACTGTAAACCTACCCCCCCCCCCCCCCCCCCCACCCCTTGTGCATGCAGTCACTGGCACAGTAAACTAACTCCCTGATGCATACAGTCACATGTACATGTCATATAAGCTTAACCACCTTCTGCAGACAGCCCCTTGTACTGTAAACTTAACCCCCTTGTGCATGCAGTTGTGACTGCATATACAAGTGAGTTAAGTTTACAGTAGACTGCATGCACAAAGGGTTAACCCTTTTAACCTCATGGCCATCTTTCCAAAATTTGGAGATGTCACATGACTACAGTATGTACCAGCTGCAGGAGATGGATTGACCATGATAATTGAAACTGTACGGGCGTGTGGAGGCGCTACAGAAGACCACAGATTTCATTTTGTGAGCCAAACTCCAAGTGTGACGGCGTTCAAGAAGAAGAAGACCATGATAATTGACCATGACAGCGCCAAACTAATCTGGCACTACCCTTGAATTGATCCATCTCTATAGTAGTGCATCAGGGCTAAATGGGCAGCTTAACCCTTTTCATCCTGATACACCCATTGCTTGAAATAAATTTGACTGATAGTTCAAGGGTGGTGCCAGCATAGCTTGACCCCTTAGGCGCCAAGCTATGCTGTCACGACCCTTGAACTGGAACAGTTGATCTATCTCCTAATCAGTAATTTAGCCTTTGTAGGACAATAAGCAAATTTTACAAAATCAGCCTCAGGATGTGATGGGTTAAGTATGGTAACTTAACCATACTTTGTTGGTTCTAATCCCAGGTGCCATGCTGCGTGGTGTGCTGATGGAGTGCAGGTCCAGGGCTGCTTGCCACTTGGGTAGGACCATTGGTTGCTGGCCAGGTGTGTGGTCACTACCAGTGAAGGAGTGTTCGCTGATGTAAGTTTATCATGGAACTCACCATTAACGTTAACACATTGTGTCCCAGGTATGAAATGCCCACATTTTGGAGTTGTCCTCTAAGGACTGCATTACAATTCAGGAGACAGATCAGCCATGGTAGTTCAAGGGTGGTGACGATAGCTTAGCGCCTACAGGCGCCAAGCTATTCTGGCACCACCCTTGAACTATCATGGTTGGTCCATATCTTGCTGTGGTGTGTTGGGGCTGGATGAATTAAGCTTAAAAGCGTTTGATCGTCTTGTACAGGCAGCAGCCACCGGTGCCGTGAGTAGTATAGTATCACTATAGTGTAGTGTATTAATAACGTCTGTTTGTGCACAAAAGCAATTACCCCATTGGCAGTCAGTAGCTGTTTTTGTCCAGTGATTTGTCGCGATGAAACTGCTACCGACAGCCACAGGGTTAATTTGTTAGGGATCTAAGCATGCCTTAGTATTTTCACAGTTGCCAACTTCCACCCACACAAAGTGTTCAGAGGACAACATCATTCTGGAATTCCAACCCTAGATTTGTGCTGTCAAGCACCTGTCTTCTAATGCATAATGGCGGAGTAAAAGTGTCAGCCTGGTCTAACGACGAAGTTCTGGTATACTGTAGTAGGCCAGAACTGTATGTATTTGGACCATGGCCATCAAAGATTCTACCTGAGCAAGCCAGAACATGTGAACTGTGCATTGCTGTTACAGTGTGCGTGCTGAGTGTAGTCAGTTACCGTATGGTCCAAGGGAGATAATCTGAAATTTTTGTGTCGATGAAAACTCTGTAGCAGTTTGATATCATTTAACCTTGTTCATCCTGATGCATCCCTTGCTTGAAATAAAATTGACTATGATAGTTCAAGGATGGCGCTATTCTGGCACCACCCTTGAACTTAAATGGTTGATCTATCTCCTAATCTGTAATGTAGCTTCATAGGACAATAAGGCAAGTTGTAAAATATCTGCCTCAGAATGTAATGGGTTAAACCCACATCCGCATTTTTCAAATTTTTGAGATGATTAACAGCTATGTACCAGTCGCATGGGATGGATCGACCATGATAATTCAAGGTAGTGCCTACCAGTCGCATGGGATGGATCGACCATAATAATTCAAGGGTGGTGCCAGGTGATTAGCTTTGCGCGGTCAGGCGCCCAGCTAATATAATGCTACCCTTGAATTATCATGGTTGATCCATATCTTGCGGTGGTGTGTCGGGGATGAATGAGTTGAGCTTATAAAGATTTTTGATCTCCTTGTACTGGCAGCCACCGGTACCATGAGTGTGAGTATAGTGTAGTGTATTAAGGTAACGTCTGTTTGTGCACAAAAGCAATACCCCATTGGCAGTCAGTAGCTGTTTTTGTCGCAATGATTTGTCGCGATGAAACTGCTACCGACAGCCACAGGGTTAATTTGTTAGGGATCTAAGCATGCCTTAGTATTTTCACAGTTGCCAACTTCCACCCATTCAAAGTGTTCAGAGGACAACAACATCATTCTGGAATTCCAACCCTAGATTTGTGCTGTCAAGCACCTGTCTTCTAATGCATAATAGCGTAGTAAAAGCATCAGCCTGGTCTAACGACGAAATTCTATATGCTGTAGTAGGCCAGAACTATACGTATTTGGACCGTGGCCATCAAGGATTCTACCTGAGCAAGCCAGAACACGTGAACTGTGCATTGCTGAACACTGTGTGCATGCCGAGTGCAGTCAGTTACCATATGGTCCAAGGGAGATAATCTGAAATTTTTGTGTCGATGAAAACTCTGTAGCAGGTTGATATCATTTAACTCTGTTCTTCCTGATGCTTGAAATAAAATTGATTGACTATGATAGTTTAAGGATGGTGCCAGAATAGCTTAGCGCCTTAGGCGCCAAGGTATTCTGGCACCACCCTTGAACTAAAATGGTTGATCTATCTCCTAATCAATAGGACAATAAGGCAAGTTGTAAAATATCTGCCTCAGAATGTAATGGGTTAAACCCACATCCGCATTTTTCAAATTTTTGAGATGACTAACAACTATGTACCAGTCGCATGGGATGGATCGACCATAATAATTCAAGGGTAGTGCCAGGTGATTAGCTTTGCGCCATCAGGCGCCCGGCTAATATGATGCTACCCTTAATTATCATGGTTGATCTATATCTTGCTGTGGTGTGTCGGAGATGAATGAGTTAAGTTATAAAGCTTTTTGATCTCTTTGTACTGGCAGCCACCGGTACCATGAGTGTGAGTATAGTGTAGTGTATTAAGGTAACGTCTGTTTGTGCCCAAAAGCAATTGCCCCATTGGCAGTCAGTAGCTGTTTTTGTCACAATGATTTGTCGTGATGAAACTGCTACCGACAGCCACAGGGTTAATTTGTTAGGGATCTAAGCATGCCTTAGTATTTTCACAGTTGCCAACTTCCACCCACACAAAGTGTTCAGAGGACAACATCATCATTCTGGAATTCCAACCCTAGATTTGTGCTGCCAAGCACCTGTCTTCTAATGCATAATAGCGCAGTAAAAGCATCAGCCTGGTCTAACGACGAAATTCTATATGCTGTAGTAGGCCAGAACTGTATGTATTTGGACCGTGGCCATCAAGGATTCCACCTGAGCAAGCCAGAACACGTGAACTGTGCATTGCTGTTACTGTGTGCGTGCCAAGTGCAGTCAGTTACCCTATGGTCCAAGGGAGATAATCTGAAATTTTTGTGTCGATGAAAACTCTGTAGCAGGTTGATATCATTTAACCTTGTTCATCCTGATGCACCCCTTGCTTGAAATAAAATTGACTATGATAGTTCAAGGATGGCGCTATTCTGGCACCACCCTTGAACTAAAATGGTTGATCTATCTCCTAATCTGTAATGTAGCTTCAAAGGACAATAAGGCAAGTTGTAAAATATCTGCCTCAGAATGTAATGGGTTAAACCCACATCCGCATTTTTCAAATTTTTGAGATGACTAACAACTATGTACCAGTCGCATGGGATGGATCGACCATGATAATTCAAGGGTAGTGCCAGGTGATTAGCTTTGCGCCATCAGGCGCCGGCTAATATGATGCTACCTTGAATTATCATGGTTGATCTATATCTTGCTGTGGTTTGTCGGAGATGAATGAGTTAAGTTATAAAGCTTTTTGATCTCCTTGTACCGGCAGCCACCAGTACCATGAGTGTGAGTGTAGTGTAGTGTATTAAGGTAATGTCTGTTAGTACACAAAAGCAATTGCCCCATTGGCAGTCAGTAGATGTTTTTGTCACAATGATTTGTCGCGATGAAACTGCTCCCGACAGCCACAGGGTTAATTTGTTAGGGATCTAAGCATGCCTTAGTATTTTCACAGTTGCCAACTTCCACCCATACAAAGTGTTCAGAGGACAACATCATTCTGAATTCCAACCCTAGATTTGTGCTGTCAAGCACCTGTCTTCTAATACATAATAGCAGAGTAAAAGCGTCAGCCTGGCCTAACGACGAAGTTCTGGTATACTGTAGTAGGCCACAACTATACCTATTTGGACCATGGCCATCAAGGATTCTACCTGAGCAAGCCAGAACACATGAACTTGTGCATTGCTGTTACAGTGTGTGTGCCGAGTGCAATCAGTTACCCTATGGTCCAAGGGAGATAATCTGAAATTTTTGTGTCGATGAAAACTCTGTAGCAGGTTGATATCATTTAACCTTGTTCATCCTGATGCACCCCTTGCTTGAAATAAAATTGACTATGATATTCAAGGATGGCGCTATTCTGGCACCACGCTTGAACTAAAATGGTTGATCTATCTCCTAATCTGTAATGTAGCTTCATAGGACAATAAGGCAAGTTGTAAAATATCTGCCTCAGAATGTAATGGGTTAAACCCACATCCGCATTTTAAAATTTTTTGAGATGACTAACGACTATGTACCAGTCGCATGGGATGGATCGACCATGATAATTCAAGGGTAGTGCCAGGTGATTAGCTTTGCTTGAATTATCATGGTCAATCCATCTACTGCGGTGATGTCGGGCCTAATTGCACTGAGAAAGACACAAACAAATAAATTCTACAGCATTGTTTCTTATTTTTTAGAAAACGATTTAATTTAAAATTACATTTATTTTGTGAAATACTGCCCGGTAGTTTGATTGGTGACGTGCATGCTGTCACTAGTACTATTCACTAAAATGCCACAGGGCCTGTTGGCTTGTTGTTTGGTGCCTAACATTGTTCAGTTTTCTTTGTATTTTGCTGTCATTTTAACTGCATGCATGAGGAGGGAGGGGGGGGGGGGGGTAAAAATAACATTTATTGTGTCATTTTTTTTATATATTTTGCAGAGTGTAATTCCGACCACCTGTGATGCTGCAGTCACCTATGAAGAAAATCTTTTGTCGCAAGACTGCCTTTGACATGCTGGATACTTTAGAATGGAAGTAGACTAGAATCCTTGACACCTCACAGGCTGTGGTACTGTCTAAACTAAATCATTCCCTCTTTACAAACTAGAAAAGGAATGGACTGTTCACAGCTGACTTTAAAAGTTTGAGCAGAAAATGGACAGGTCGGTTTAACTCATTTAACCCAATGGCTGAATTTTGAAGGTGTTAACTAACGACTATGTACCTGTTGTAGGAGACTAATTTACCATGAGAATTCAAGGATAGTGCTACTCATAGTGATTCATTCCCCTTGGTTTGTTTACTAAGGATAGTGCTAGATTAGCTTAGCGCCTGATGCTGCCACACTAATCTAGCACTACTGTTGAATTGTCTTTGTGGATCCATCTCCTGCTGCTCGGGGGTCGATTGGGTCAAGCTCAATTAGGTCACCGGCCAAAAAATTATATTAACCCTTATCAGTCGGTGTACACCAGTGTGTGAAAAAAGTTTGACTAAAATAGTTCAAGGGTGGTGCCAGAATAGCTTGGCGCCTCTAGGCGCCAAGCTGTTCTGGCACCACCCTTGAACTAAAGCCATTGGTCTATATCCTTATCTGTGTGTACTATAATGTAGCTTGCATATGGCAGTGTACAAATTTAAAGCTTTTAGCCTTAGCATGATATGGGTTAAAACCCGTTACTGCAAGTGAACACAGACTGTATGTTTGAAATCACAGTAAAAGCAGATTGCCAGACCTCGGCCAGACTTGCCCAGCTGCAAGATATATAGAACCTCATGAGCCCCTGCAATTGCAGGGGCTCATGAGGTTCTATGCCTCTTGCTTGCCTACATCCGTGCTCGTAGGATGGCTGGGGTTCTTACGCTTTAGATTTGCGATTGTTTTTGTTGTGTTTTTAGCCATAAAACTCTGACTTGATACGAGGGATGTGTATTGACCATGGTAGTTCAAGGTTGGCATCAGAATAGCTTGGTGCCTGTAGGCGCCAAACTATTCCGACACCACTCTTGAACTTTCATGGTCAATCTGTCTCCAGGACTGTGACATAGAGCTCAAAGAAAATCTTAAAAAAAAAGATTATTTCATCCTGTGGATGCAATGAGTTAAGGTACATGACTGTAATACAATTGTGTTATCTGGTCCGTGACTTGGGGCTTTATGCCTGAGAGCCATATGGTCAAAAGCACAAACCAGCACAATTAAGTTCCCCCAGGCATGTACAATCTAGATTATTTACCTGATCACAGTTGATGTGCAAAGTAACCTCCTTGCTCTTGTGCATGCAGCCCGGGCATCAGTACTGTAAATAGTATGGTGGCTGCATGCACAAGGGGATAACCCTTTGGCTATCAGTAGCACTTTTTGACATGATGATTCCTGTAGGAATCTGCTACCAAAATCCAGTGGGTGAACAATATGATGTTTGAATAGAAGTGCATTTGTTTGTACTCCCCGAGTGAATCTCTGCAGGGAGTACACCCACAAACAGTACGGCAGCACTTTCCTGCTTGTGTCGGTGAAGCACTTCTTGACATGTGCTAATCTAATCCATATAGTTTTAATATTGCTAAATGTCCCATAGAGGTAGGGTCCACCTCTTCAACACCCGCCTCTTTAGTGTTTCTAGGGCCTCCTCTCGCACTTCTATATGAAAATCATGATATCCTTCTATGTCTGCGAGATGCACAGTGATGGTTTTAACGTCTGAAAAAGTATCTTTAAAAATTGTGTCCAGGACTGAATGGGCCTGCACCTTTCGCTTCCACCTCTGCGACCTGCTAAGGTCTTTGAAGGGTTTGGAATGAGAGGCGATTGTCCTACTTTTTAACAGTTCATTTTGCACAGCGGAGATCTGTTTTAGTTTGTCCTCGTAAGTTTTTGATGCCTGCATTTCAGCGGGGCTGTTGATTCTCTTAGCCACTGTTGCATGACACATAGTCGATGCTGAAGTGTCCTGTTAATCAACTGCAGTTCTTCATTTGGGTTAGTAATATGTTGAAACACGATACAGCAGACTCTTTGAAGGTTTTGTTTCAGGGTGTTCCCCTGGACAAAATCTTCAGCTTTCTAAAGGAAGCCAATTTGTTTAACAAAATTTAAAGTCTTGTAGTCTATATACATCTGACTGCTCTTATGAACTTCCGAATTCTGTTCCCCACCCTTGTCTGCCCTGGGGGACTTGGGTGGGGTTAACTACCTTTTACTTCCCAAGGTCACCCTGGTCAGCCCCACAGGGTGGGTTTCCCCTCTATTCTGGGGCATGTGTTTCTGTCAACCCTTGGTCCATTCACCTGTATTTTCCTTTTTTAAACTCTCCTTACTGTCTGCGCTGCCTGTAGCTCTTGATATTGGATGTGTGTTGCTAAATGGTCTTAGCTTTATTTAGGCCCCATGTCGTAGGTTTATTTAACGTATTCAACCGGCTGGCAACATACATTCAATATTCTGTTTATTTATTTATTTTTTTCATGAGCAGTGCAGGCACATCCTGAGAAAGCCTTGTTGCTGTCGGGACGTTAAGCAATGTATAATCAATCAATTAATCCAAATTCTGTAGACATGTAATATTGACCTGTGTGACTTTTAGCTAAGATTACTTTTCAACTGTATTGACATCCTGTTTTAAGACCTTTCTTTTAATCTGGCAGACCAGACTTTTACCCTTCCCGCCGTGAGGTGGCTTTAGTCGCTTGCTCGGCATTAAACCCCAATAACTAACTATCCGCTGGAAGACAGTAGCTTTGCTCCAGATTTTCGAACACTTACTGTGTTGTTTTTTGACCAGAGCCTTGTGGTTGAGCTTATGGTCGTGAGTTCAGACCTGGGTGGGACCAGAATTTAAACCCTGTTCATTGCCTTGTCTTAGAAATCACTTTCATGGTGAAAACAGGCTTTAACCCATTACATCCTGAAGCTGATTTTGTCAAATTTGCTTATGTCCTATGAAGGCTACATCACAGATTATGACATAGATCAACCATTTTAGTTCAAGGGTGGTGCCAGAATAGCTTGG
Organism: Semisulcospira habei; assembly: GCA_036245525.1. NCBI lineage: Eukaryota > Metazoa > Mollusca > Gastropoda > Semisulcospiridae > Semisulcospira > Semisulcospira habei. The sequence goes on from BTPG01000003.1 coordinate 92,454,343, forward strand.
CGCCTCAGGCGCCAAGCTATTCTGGCACCACCCTTGAACTAAAATGGTTGATCTATCCTGTGATCTGCATTGTAGCCTTGCTTACGACAATGAGCACATTAATTTTTTATTTTTTTTTAAAAATCAGCCTCAAGATGTGATGGCCTTGTCCACTGCCAGGACAGTGCTAACCTCAGCGCCTTGGCAGTTGTTCACGTCGTGCCTTAGCAGTTATTCCCGCCAAGTTGAAAAGTGTTTGACATGACGTGAGCAACTCAGTACAGAAAGAGGGTTGTACTTTAACCCATAAAGCCCTGAAATACTACGCCCAGGGTGTGGATCGACCATGATATTTCAAAGTTGGTGTTGGTGGAATAGCTTGGCGCCAAGCTATACTGACACTGACACTGACCAACCTTGAAATATCATGGTCAATCTGTCTCCAGAACTGATATATACCTCAGATGGGATATCTGCCCAAAATTGATAATTTCGTCCTCAGGGCGTAAGGAGTTATAACTGCTCTCGAACTAATACTAAAATGAACAAAAGAAGAGGTGTGTTTCCTGAGAGGGTGAGCACAGTCCACGCCCACATCCTGCTAGTGATCACACCAGACAGAACCCATCCCCACACCACTGTGTCCACATTGCAGGATGTCGGTTTCGTCCTAGCAGTATTTTTTTTTTTTTTTTTTGGGGGGGGGGGGGGGGGGGGGGGGGGTCTGAAGCGAACTGGCTTGCACTGCCAGTGTCGTTTGAGACATACGCATTTTGTATTTGGCCTTAGTTGCCTGCTCGGCGTTAAACCCAAATAACTGAGGCAAGTTGCATGAGTGCGCTTATACATGCGCCAGCCACTAAGCAAGGTGCTCCGCTAAAGCGAGCACCTTGCTTAGTGGCTGGCGCAGGACTAAGTTCACTCTTTGCAGCCGACCACGGGTGGCGCACCCTGGCGCCGTTGTTCACCTCAAAGTGAAAAGTGACTGACATGACGTAAGGCGCTACAGGCTGCTGGGAAAGCCAGCGAGAGGGTTGCACTTTACTTGTTACCAAACAAAAAATGAAGTGAATGAAAGATGGGGCGTGTTTCGGGATGGATATGCGACGCCATCATCTCGTGACCGGTAAGCCTACATGACAGACACAGACCCTCCCCAGATCTCTGTGGCTACACAGCAGGATGCTGGTTTCGTCACAACGACATGATCTGTCTGAAGCGGACTAGCTTACTTAATTACGCCAGTTTCGTTTGAGACTTATGCATTTTGTCAAGCACAGCTGACCGTCACTGGACATGGTATTGCGGCATTTTAGTGCTGAAAGACTGAAGTGGCCGTGTGTCAATGACATCTCCCGCACCACACGTGTTGTCTCTCTCCCGCGAGTCGCTGCGTTATAAAAACCGAGGGAGACGCCAACCGTGGCAACGTTTCAGCTTCTTGTTGACGACAATATTTTTTTACATGGTCCATAGTTGGGATCGTCTATTCTGTAGCGCGTAAATTCTTTGACGATGAACATTTTCAGTATTTATTTACAAAGACTTTGTTGTTCTGAGTTTCTCACACTGGACTGATCACCTAGTAGATACCCTAGTTCCCAGGGTCACCCTGGTCAGCCCGACAGGGTGGGTTTTCCCCTCTAATCTGGGGCATGCGTTTCTGTCTACCCTTGGTTCATTCACCTGTATTTTCCTTTTTTAAACTCTCCCTACTGTCTGCGCTGTCTGCAGCTCTTGATATTGGATGTGTGTTATGGTCTTAGGTTTATTTAGCGTATTAGGCCGGCTGGCGACATACATTCAATATTCTGTTTAGTTTTTTTTTTCTTCCCACAAGCAGTGCAGGCACGTCCTGAGAAAGTCTTGTTGCTGTCGGGACGTTAAGCAATGTACAAACAACAACCTAGTAGATACCCAGTGCATACAAGGTCATCTGGACCGACGTCGGCTGGCTTCCTGGATCCGCTACGTAGCCAGTGTGCCTTCTTATTCAGTGTATCTTAATTTAACTCATTCTACCCCAGACACACCACAGCAAGATAAGGATCGACCATGATAGTTCAAGGGTGATGCCAGAATAGCTTGGCGCCTATAGGCGCCAAGCTATTCCGGCATCACCCTTGAACTATCATGGTCGATCTGTGTCCTGCACTGCAATTCAGCCTTCAGAGGACGACGGGAAAATTTGCAGATTTCGGTGTCGGGGTAGAATGAGTTAAAACACTGCGACATTTTAACCGCAAATATTTAAAAATATTTCTGGCAAAAAAGTCGCACAAGTCTTAAAGTTAAGAAAATAATACATCTTGTCTTAATTACTAAGTTAGTCTGGCTGGCCACATTTTTACCCTTCCCGCCGTGAGATGGCCTTAGTCGCCGGCTTGGCGTTAACCCCAATAACTAACTTATCGCTTGTCGCAGTCCCACAGTAGACCGCTTTGCTGGAGGTAGTCAGCCTCGACACGTTACGTCAGGGTAGGCCTACTTTCAGGTCCGTCCGTCCGTTCGTCCGTCCGTCCATTAATCGATCAAGCATTCAATACATCTTTTACCCTTGGTGTGTCGATAGCGGTTTTTGTCGCGATGATTCCTGTAGGAATCATCGCGACAAAAACCGCTACCGACACGCAAAGGGTTAACGTCCCTTGCGCGCAACTGACCGCCGTGAGATGGCCTTAGTCGCCTGCTCGGCGTTAAACCCCAATAACTAACTTGCGCCCAACTGAAGTCATGTCGTTGACTCTGGGGCAGCTTATAAAACATATCAGCTGGCTTCACGGAGTATGTATGCTGACGATCAAAAGAAATGCGACATTTTTTTTGTTGTTGAATAATCGGAAACGCTGAAGTGTTTATGATAATTTTAAAAAAAAATGTCCCATTTCTTTTACTCGTCAGTGCTAAAATACAAACAAAAGCGTAGATATAAATCTGTCCAAGGTAAAACTTGAATAAGACAAATGTCACGCGCGCATATTGCACCACGGGGGGGGGGGGGGGGGGGGGGGGGGGGGGTGACCCTGCAAAACCGTCCCATTAGTCCTTATCGCGTGACATTTGTCTTCAAGTTTTGCCTATCGACACACAAAAGGTTAACCCATTCAGCCCTGGCGCACTACAGCAGGAAATGCGTCGACCATGATAATTCAAGGGTAGTGCCAGATTAGCTTGACGCCTGTCGGCGCCAAGCTAATCTGGCACTACCCTTGAATCATCATGTCGATCCATCTCCTGCAACACTTAAGTGCATAGTCGTTAGATGACGCCTTCAAAATTTAGGAAATACGTGCGCCGGGCTAAATGAGTTAAAGATGGATTGAATGCTTGGAGGTAGTTAGCCTCGACACGTTACATCAGTGTACCCTCAGTCCATTCGTCCGTCCGTCCGTCACTAATCGCTCAAGCCTTCAATACATATTTAACTCTTTGTGTGTCGATAGCGGTTCATTGCTTGTTTTTTTATATGTTGTTGGATTTTTTAATAAACAAAACTCAGAGTGAAACTTATTTGACGTTTCGCTTCTGTTCTGTATTTGTTGGTTCTGGTAAAATATTGGTATGTTTGTGTGTGTGTGTGTGTTTGAATGCACGTATGTATGCTCAAACCGAGTGTCAATATTAGTTTTATTACGAGTTAGACTTTGCCAGTGGTTCTTGTCAAATCGATGCTCTGATCAGGGAGTAGGGCGATCCGTGGCGCAGCGGTAAAAGCGCCTGCCACCAATGCAAGAGGTGCGAGGTTCGATACCCGGTTCCGGTGTCGGACTTTTCTCCTCTAGTAAGTCATTTGTGTCGCCATTAATTCGGGCGGACCGTCGGGGGTTCTTTCTCCCGGTACTCCGGCTCTTTCCTCCCCCACGAATTCGGTAATAATTTCAGTCCACTTAATCAAATTTCCAAAATATATAAAAAAAAAACCGATTTAAATTTCCAAAATTTCAGTAGCTCGCTTGAGCTTGCCCTTAGCACCAAGTGAATGTTCTGTGTTTATGTACAGTGTGTGAGGGAATGCGCGTGATTCACGTGAGCGTGCTTGTTGGGTTCAGTTCGCGGCTATGTCCTGCGCATTGAGTTATATTATAAATATGAGAAATGCGCCATATAAATACTATGTGTTATTTACTATTATTATTATTGATGTCGAAGGTAAAAGTCGAGAGCGGAGGGAGTTCATGTCAAATGTAAAAGTCGATAATTTTACGTTTGACATCAACTCCTTGATCGGTCCCGACAGGCGACTAAAGCCTCGTAATATAACGATTTTGTCTTCCACAAGCAACAAAGATCCTCACGAACCCCCGCAGAAGGCTACTGATGAGGGTCTATGCCAATTGCTGAGATCAGTTTGTGTCTATGTACCTTAGAAGGTTGTGGCTTTTTTAATTGAATGAAGAAAGATTTCAGAAACATAATTCATATGCGTCCAGTGGCGGGGAGGGGTTTAAACGCAAATCAATCGATGAACCTCGAACACAATCGATACCTTCCCACCACCACCACCCCATTCCCCCTCTCCCGCCCCTTCCCTTCCCTCCGTTTATTGCCAGAATACAAAGTAATACACATTTTACGATAATGACACACTATCCCCCGAGGAGCCGTCCCTTCCGAATCAAAATGCACGATCTCCGAGCTCGCTAATCCACTGTTTGCCGTTGGCGACTCCCCGACTCAAATAAACGCACTGCACAAGTCGGCAAATGTACCCACTAACGTCCTCTGGGGTTACAGAAACCCCATACACTGTCAACAAGAGGCATAGATTCTTATGGGCCCCTGTTGAGACAGGGGCCCATGAGTATCTATGCCCCTTGCAGATGTACGGCATTGGCGGGCAGACTGTGATTTACATCCATTCGACTACGTCCGATTTGCTTCTACTGATAGTCTGCTTTCTTACTGTGACGAAACTGTGCCAGGCACAACTGTGTCTGTACAGAGTTCGATAATTTGAAATGAATTCAGAGGATCTTTCGCCACGGACCTGCAGACAACTCAGTTCGACAGAGGAAAATAAATGCCGTGCATTTTCACATCCATTCGACTCCATTCGATGCGTCATAGTTGTTGTTAAGTCCCTTCTATTAGTTTTATAGAAAGGACTTTTTAGGACGGGTCGCGGTGGGGTAAAATTAATAGCATGTCCAAGATATCAAATGCGGGCTGGCTAAACCTCTAACAATTGAATAAGATAAAAATTACGCCATGTCTAGTTACGCTAACCTCGCTGCTAAATGTACATTTTGCGCGAAGCGCCGTAAGTGCGTATGTATGTATGTGCGTATGTATATGTGTATGTATGTATGTATGTATGTGCGTATGTATGTAAACAAGAGAATCTCCGATATTTCTGTACATACAAGCTTGAAACTTGGCGAAATTCTTTCTAAGAGAGCCTCCGAGCATATTGTAATTGAATGTCTCATTGAGACATAAACAACCGTTTATAGGAAGTCGGTTGACCCAGATTAGACTCCGTAATTTTTGTCATATTTACTTGAACTTTTGCATATAGCTAATTTGGAGAAAGACATCGCTTTGTTAGCCAGCTTTGTATCCTTTCAACATCTTTAGTAGAGATTAATTCTTTTCAGAAAAGAATTAATACACTAAAAAAAAAAAAAAAAAACACCTTTACTTCTAGAGAAAGTCAAACAGTGGCGGTCACGTAAAAGAGGCAAGTCCGTCACCACGCAGACACTGACAAGGTACTCTAAATATGACGTCATTCTCTCTCGCGCGCGGCTCTCTCTCTCTCTCTCAAACATGCGCGCATCTCCAGGAGGAATATATCCTCATGCACTCTTCTCCAGGCGCATGAGGATCTATGCCTCTTGGAGATGTTTGGAGCACGCACGCACTAACACGCACACAACTATCGACGCGCTTTCAGAAGAGCATGCAGGTGACCCGTGTACTTAGTATATCATGTAGCTAGGTAAAGTCAACATGCTTTCACAAAAATTATAGCAAGACTGAAATTGTACCATGAAATTCTAGTTTTGTCACCATTTTCTCTAGCCTATGAAGCGAAAGTGAAACTCATTTCACGTAAAATATAAAATTACGTAAAAACTAAACTTACGTCATGACAAATGACGTTTGAGAAATCAATGAGGCATATGTCCTGCGCCCCTTATAGAACTCACTGATGCATTGGCAGATCTCCGAGATGTTTTCAATAGGGCTCGGGAAGTTCCCCGCGTTGCATAGCAGCTTCGGCGCATCAGCCGCCATCTTATGAGGATACCATTGTCATCAGATAGTAGCGAAATAGTGTTCAACACGTTTTTCTTCATGTTTCTTCCTCTTTGGAAACAAACAAAAACAGATTCTGTTTAGCGGTTTCCTACAGTAATGGCAAGACTTGCTGTTATTGCTTATAGTACGTCAGGACTTTCCTGATATTACAAAAACAGCGATTTCCCTATGAGCGCTTAGTCCCGTATGGCCGCAAAGACTGGCGTGATGACGTCAGCTTCCCGAGCCCTATAGGAGATAATTCAACATCAGAATCAGGTCAAAGACAAAAGGTAGAGACCCTTGACAGCGAGGACAGCTCTCATATAGAAGGGACTTTGTGGGTTATGGTTTATCGCATCTTGTTTTTTCACTGGCAAGCAACACACTTCAGTGTTTTGATTTGTTTATTGTTGTTTTGTTTGTTTGGGGTTTTTCACACATGGTGAAGGCACAATAAGCGGCAGTTGCGATAGAGACGTCACTGAAGCAAACTACAAACAAACAAGTCCACAGTTAACTCATACGTGTCCAGCCGCATCCGGATGCGCGGCATAAGCCGCGCATCCGGATGCGGCTGGCCGCGAATGAGTTAGTATCAAACTGCATTCACCAGTTACAGTTATAAATTATGTTGTTTCACCGACTGCACTCAAAAGTGACAACGGAAAGTTCTCTGTACAGGGGAAACTGATCTCCAGATACTTTTTGCTCATGTGAAATCAAATCATTTTATTGTGATGACTGGCACTCTGGCATCATGTATTTCGCTTTTAGGTCATCATGCACCACATTTGCCAGGCCGCAGGGCAAAATATTGATGTCACATTACAATGTATTAACTCATTCAGCTCGACGGCCGTATTTCCCAAATTTTGAAGGCGTCATCACCAGTTGCAAGAGATGGATCGACATGATAATTCAAGGGCAGTGCCAGATTAGCTTGGCGCCAACAGGCGCCAAGCTAATCGGGTACTACCCTTGAATTATCATGGTCGAGCCATCTCCTGCTGTAGTGCGTCAGGGCTGAATGGGTTAATCAAATCTGTGCCAAGCCCGTGTTGCTGTCTAGGTGAGTGCCGAAAGACTACTCACGAGGAACCATTGCAAACAAAACAGGTGTGTAAGAAGTGAATTCACACATCAGCGCTTTAGATGCTGTTGAGAATCTCATTTTGATGGTCGTAAGACTGTATCCTACTTGCTTTCGTTAGTAGGATAAAGTTTCAACTCATTCTGCCGTAGGTACGAAATACCCACATTTCAAGTTGGAGTTACTCTCTGAGGAATGCATTACAATTCAGGAGACAGCTCGACCATGATAGTTCAAGGGTGGTGGCAGAATAGCTTGGCGCCTATAGGCGCCAAGCTATTCTGACACCACCCTTGAACTATCATGGTCAAGCCATATCTTGCTGTGGTGTGTCCCGGCAAGAATGCGTTAAAACCTTTGGTGTGCGATTCTCACTGTAACCTAAACACTCACGTAAGGCATACGCGTACAATACATGTACCTTAAAGTGCACCGAACACACTATGAGTCAAACTGACTTGGGAAAACTGAACTTTCTATAACCCAAGCCTCACTTTCATGCCGCATGTAAACACGAGCTACCGGGACAACTAAATAATTTGGACATTCACACAATAATGAGTTTCGTCCCCTCTGAAATAGGAGGGATGCGAGGGTGTCCTTTAGAGTAAAGTGTGTCTGTTAAATTCATAGTCAATACGTTCGGCGCTCTTTAAAGAATGAGGCTGCCAGCGTGTATCCTAATTTAGATCTCACGGCCGTTACTAGCGAATACAAACATCGATAGTACTACTCCACGCACAGAAATGACTGGAACCGATCAGGCACATTGATTTCTTTGCCAGAGTCAGTTTCGGCATCCTGCGGTGTCAACTTTCACCTCTTGCACCAACTGAAGTATCGGACCGACATTGCTATCTTTTAGGCGCCAAGTTGATTCACAACCCTTACGATAGCACGGTATATTAGACGACAACCCTTGAGATTACACGGTCTATTCCATAACAATGAAATTCTCGCTTTTTTTTTTTTTTTTTTTTTTTTTTTTCAAAATTGGTCATATTGGCTTTTGCCAAATAACTGGTGTGTGGGACCGACCGTCCTATCTCAAGGGTTGTGTCTAATCAACTTGGCGCCGATAGTCGCCAGCTGATTAATCCAGACCAAAAAGGTGACTGCCAAGCGTGTAATATGCAAGAAGTACCAACGGAGAAAGAACACGCTTAGAAAAGACGGTACAACACAATTTATTAATATTTCGGTAAATACCCTTGTCAAATAGACAAACAAACAACATAGAGATTAGCGCTACTTACTTCAATGGCAGAAGAATGTGGCACATCCTTCTGCATTGAAGAAGTAGCGGCTAATCTCTGTTTGTTGTTTGTCTATTTGACAAAGGGTATTTACCCGAAATATAAATTGTGTTGTACCCGTCTTTTCTAAGCGTGTTTCTTTCTCCGGTGGGTACTTCTTTGCCAAGCTGATTAGACACAACCCTTGAGACGGCACGCTCGATTCCGTGAGTCTTTCACGACTGATTGGACTGTACTGCTACAATCATGTTTCAATAATACGGTCCAATGAGGGGGACGCTGGTCAAATTCGTGACACGCGATCAGTGCCATACTTAAAAAACCGTGACGCTTGATGAGCTTAGTTTAAAATCGTGACAGGTGATTGTTATAGCTTTAAAATCGTGACACTTGATGGCAATAATTTTAAAATCGTGATACTTGAGGGCAATAATTTTGAAATCGTGACATTTGATGGCAATAAGTTTGAAATCGTGACACTTGATGGCAATAATTTTAAAATCGTGACACTTGATGGCAATAAGTCTAAAATCGTGACACTTGATGGCAATAATTCTAAAATCGTGACTGTTGATGGCAATAATCTAAACGTGACACTTCATGGCAACACAAAGTTTTAAAATCTTGGCACCTGATAGCCAACGTTTCAAAAATCGTATGTGTGTGTGGGAGAGGGGAGGGGTTGGGAGAGGGGTGGGGGTGGGGGAGGGAGGGTGGGAGCGGGGAGGGGGGGGGGGTGTCGACAAGCGTGTGTGAAGACTAATTGCGCCTATTGACCACCGACCGAAATATCAAACAACCTCTCTCTGTCTCTCTGTCTGTCTGTCTGTCTCTCTTTTTCTTTCACCATGTTAGACAAAGAGCATGTTAGTTACAACACGCCAGAAACACCAGCGCGGTCTACCAACTTTAACACTTACCTTAGATGGCCAACCTATAGAACATGTAACTAAGCATCACTTGCTGGGCGAAACAATAGACAACCAGTTAAACTGGGAACCTCATGTTGATAACGTATGCAAAACTCTGTCCAAAAACTTGTTCCTTTTGTCAGAGCTCAGCCGTATAGTTAATCCTGACGTTTGCAAACCTTTCTTTCACGCGCATATCAAAACGCACTGTAATTACAGTTCCACTGTCTGGGACGGTTGCAGCGAAGTTCATATATAAAAAAGTAAATTCTCTGTATCGAGTCGAGGTGTTAAACTCACACTTCCTGGACCCGCCCCGCACAGAAAAAAAAATCAAATCTCTTAAATTACTAGCATTAAACAAACAATTCGAATATAATCGGTGTGTATTAACATACAAGATTATAAACGAGAGAGCCTCACTCCATTTGCGAACTCTGTTTTCAGATAATCATTGTTTTCAGATAATCATACACAGAACACGAGAAACAGGTCATCGCTCCACCTACCAAGAACAAGACTAGATATATATAAAACTAGCCTGGCCTTTTCAGGTGCAAAAGCATGGAATAATTTACCCCAACATCTTAAGTCTATTTCTAAATTTAGTATTTTTAAGGATCGCGGCCTTTATCGCTTTTTACTTCCAAACTAATACCACGAGTCAATTCTCCTCTATTGATGCTGCACTCTCAGAGACAGGTTCTAATTACAAAATGACCTTCAGCCTATGTCGCTGTTTATGTTTGGTCATTTTTGCCTTTTATGCTTTTCGTACTCTTGAATGTTCTTGATACCATGTTTCTTTAATTATTTATTTATTTATTTATTTATTTTTTTTACTGTGTTGCTCGATGTATATTTATGTGTGTAGAGTAGCAGGACAGTTTGTAAGAGAGGCATTCGCATGCCTTAAAACTTTATCCTGAATAAAAACGTTTCATCATCATCATCATCATCACTATCATCATCATCATCATCTCTCTCTCTCTCTCTCTCTCTCTCTCTCTCTCTCTCTCTCTCTCTCTCTCTCTCTCTCTCTCTCTCTCTCTCTCTCTCTCTATCGTTTTGGGGGTCCCCCGAAAACCCCCGCCCAGATCCGACCCTGGCTATAGTTTTAAATCATGACATGTGATTGCCATAGTTTAAAAAAGTGACAGGCCATGACCATAGTTTACATCGTGGCATGTTACTACTTAAACCTTGTGATCCGCGATGTACCAACATGTTTGTTACACATGCGTCAGAGATGGCGCAGATCGTGATTTTTTCCCAACTGATTGAGAAAACGAACTCTTCGGTGGGAGAAGCCGTGACGGTATCTTACTATGCACCCCTTCTGTTCAATAACATTATAACATACAGACGATCGTGAAATAGGAACCGGTGGCTTTGGAGTTGAAACGGGTATCAAGGGGAATAATCTATTCTGCGAGTGGCACTGATGTTTAGCACACGTCTCGAGAAACGATTTATCCTTAATTCCGCCTGACAGCCGAACTGTCGTCTGCTACAGATTTGGTCACAAGTGATCGGCAGTAAATAACACGGGGGCCGCGTTTGAGGCACACAGGTGCCTGCCCCTTCCTTTTCTCATCTCCCCCTTCCATCCCACCCCCACCCACCCCCTACCCACTCCACCTCCCCACCCGCTCCTCACCTCCAGCCCCCCCTCCTCCTCCCAACCCCCTCCCCGTCCACCCGCCTCTCCAGCCCTTCGTGTGCTGGAACTGGAAGAGCCTTGTACAAGATCCCGATCGACCATGAGGTTAGTTCACAGGTGTTGCTTGGCGCCTCTGGAAGCGCTAAACTAGCCGTAAGCCAAGGGATCCTTGGGCCGATGCCGGTCGGCCGCAGTGGGCCCGCGCACGAGTGCGCGGGCCACTGCGACCGACGTCGGCCCAAGCACCGTTTGTTTCCTTACGAAGCTATTTGGCACCACCGGCACCCTAAGACTTCGTTGTTGTTGTGGCCGGCATGCTAGGACTCGGAATAGAAAGGGCAGGGGAGAGGAGGCAGCCATCTGTGTTTTGGACGGGACATTGACAAACGTGGTATATTCCTCTAATAGGACCTAATGCCCAGCCCACCTCAGTTAACCATTTGGCCGTCGTTAGTGGTTTCTGTCGCGATGATAGTCCTGCAGGAACATCGCGACGAACACCGGCCGACGACCAAAGTATTAAAACGGACACACACACACACACACACACACACACACACACACACACACACACACACACACACACACACACACACACAGCCACTGTAGAGAAATGCCACGACCTTTTCCATGAGTTCAAATAATTGTAAATTAAATAGGCTGCATCCGGTATGGCCGTATCTCGTCAGTCACAACTAGTGGCTGCACGCACAAGGGGTGAACCCTTTTACCATGACATCACGCGGCGGAAAAGGCGCGTAGTTACGGAGAATAAGTCGACCTTGATAGTTCACGGGTAGTGCCAGAATAGCTTGGGCGCCTTAGGCGCCCAAGCTATTCTGGCACTACCCTTGAACTGTCATGGTCGCTCCACTGGAAGAAGGTCTAGCGTCGGGGAGGCCTTTTGTGTCAGGTTGAAGGTCCCAAACAAGTTGGACGCCCCCCCCCCCACCACCACCACCCCCCCCTTCGAGGTAACTGATCCGTCTCTGTGTCTGTCTGTCTGTCTCGCCCTCTTCTCCCCTCCCCCCTCCCTCCACTCTCCCTGCCTCACTGTCCCTTCATGGTTCCACCAAAGACCTTGTATATATATAATTCAATATATAACGCCTTGGGTTCAATCTAGGTGAAGGATTTTTTTTCCAGGTCATTTGGGTGCCGTAACGTATGAAGAGGGGCGGACCAGGGTACATAACTCCTTTCTCCGGAACTCATTATCTTGGAGAACCTCTCACATGTGGCTCATTCTTTCACCCTCTCATTTTCTCTCTCTTTTTTCCCCCCTCCCAAGTTCACGCAGCATACAGCAGTGGCGTAGGAAGATATTTTTAATGGGGAGGGAGGGAAGGGAGACAGAGTGCGTGGCATGCTACTTTTCAGTCTAAAACATAATCAACTCGATATAAAATCTTCTATATCTAATATTTCTTTTTTAAAAATAAAGTCTTTCTCCTAAAATATGAATAGGGGGTGGGGGAGGGAGGGGTACTCTGCCTCCCCCTTCCCGCCTCCCCCCCCCCCCACTCCCCGTCTACTGCGCCACTGTACAACCCTTTGAATAGATCTAAATTCCACAAGCTAAGAAGTGTCTTCTGAAAAATTCAGTTCAGCTTAATTCAATTCTATTCGATTCAATTTCAAAAACGTTGATTGTCCTTTAACCCTTATCATTCGGAATACACCGGTGGTGAAATAAGTTTGACTAAAATAGTTCAAGGGTAGTGCCAGAATAGCTTGGCGCCTCTAGGCGCCAAGCTATTCTGGCACTTGCCTTGAACTAAAGCCATTGGCCTATATCTTTATCCGTAATGTAGCGTGCATATGGCAGTGTACAAATTTGAAGCTTTTAGCCTCAGTATGATACGGGTTAAGAGGCAGTTGCAATGTTGTGGAATCAGAACAAAAATCATTCAATAAACATTTTTTTAATACTAAGACATTCTAATATAAAATTTGTGAATATCTCATAATACTAGTAAACTAAATCTGTAAAGGGCTTCAGTCTAATACTTAGACTAGGACATATCAAATTTCTAAACACAAAATCATCAATAAATATTAATTAACACTAAAAGGTTTTAAAACCTTTAAAGGTCTGATAGAAACTGCCAAATAGGAAAAAGCACTTTCAGGGGAGGGGCGGGAATTGTGCATTATCGACCAATGATTATAGGTCTACTTTGGTCAAAGCATAAAAAAGGTCTGACAAACAAATGCCGCATACAGATTTACGGAGATCGGCCGATAGTTCAAGGGTAGAGCCAGAATAGCTTGGCGCCGGAGGCGCCAAGCAGTTCTGGCACTACACTTGAATAATCAAGGCCGATCCATCTCGCGCAACTGATAATCAATCCTTCTTGACGCCTGTGAAAGTTACGGACGTCATTATTTGGTGTAAGAGAGCCAGACATTCAACGTGACATGCGTTGCGATGACCTGCTGACATTTCTTGCCCTTTCTTCTGTATGGCTGGAACCCGGCACGCGGCGATACGCTCGTCCTGGAGCAGACTTCAACTGCTAATTCGCTCGCCAGGTCTCTGTTCTTGTCTGACGTCACGTCTCGTGTCACTCTGTATACCCTTTTCACGTGAGTTGTCAGGCATGGTGTCACTATGCCCACCATCGCTCTTCTGGTGGAAGGAGTGGCTGGTATAAATGGCGCTTGTCACTGTCACCCACTTACTGGCTGCAGACGTTCGGGAGTCAGAAGCAGCTAAAAAGTGCACGAGTTTAAGACCCCAGACAAACATGCGATATCGCCGTTTTCGCCAAAACGCCTGCAAATTTGACCTACTTCTGATTTTGTGATTTCCGCACAGCGTCTGTTCCGACAGTTACATATCAATCAATCTATCGTTCGATCAGTGAGTCAGTCATCGTGAAAGCCAGTCATCCAATCAATCAGTCAATCAATCAATCAATCAATCAATCAATCAAATGATCTATCAAGTAATTTGTCGGTCGGTAAGTCAGTCCTGTTTGCCGTTTATTTCAGTCCAGTTGTTCCGTCCAGTTCTGACTGCATGACAACAGTTTTCTTTTTCTTACATTTGTCGGGAGTTATTACGGCGATGGGAAATCTAATCTATAATAATGTCATCAGCGTTGAAGATTAATTAAATCTGTATTCCGCCGCTTACCTTCTGACATAAAGACAGTTATTTAGATATTAGTCTGAAGATGTCTTCTTCTTCTTCTTCTTCTTCTTCTCTCTCTCTCTCTCTCTCTCTCTCTCTCTCTCTCTCTCTCTCTCTCTCTCTCTCATTCCTTCCCCCCCCCACCCCCCCCCAAAAAAAAAAAAAAAAAAAAAAATTAAAATTGAAACAAAATAAATAAAATAAAATAAATAAGTAATATGGTCTTCTTCTATAAAGCCCAAACCAATATAATTTCCTACATCGGCTACTAAATTTGTGAGTAAAAGAAACGCCGTCAGAGATATTTTTTTTTAATTATTATTTTTTTTTTAAATCAGCGTCTGTCCCTAAAACTTTACAGCTCCGTTCAGTCAAGACGGGATCTCTGAGCTCTGAAAGGCCCATACGCGCTCCACCCACCCCATCAGAAGTCTTCCCGGAGTTCCTCTTGATATCGAAAAAACTTTACATTTGTCCCTTACTCAGCTTGATGCCAAGTCCAGGCAACACTAACAGGCTTAACTCATTCGAGACGTGCCGCCTCCTGATACGCGGCATAAGCCGCGTATCAGGAGGCGGCACGTCTCGAATAAGTTAAAAGTGAAATGCGCTCGCGCGATAGGTAATCTTCCGCGTCCGAGGTGTATTCATCTGTCCAGTAGATCGTCAGACGGGCGCGCAAGCGCGCGAGCCGCACCCGGAAAACCGCCAGAAGAGCGTGCGACGGCGAGCGGAAAACAGACTACCGGATACCTTAACTCTTTCGCTGTCGAGAAAAACGGAACGCGATCCAAATGCAAGAGACATAGATCCTCATGAGCGTCCGCAGTTGCGGGGGCTCATGAGGATCTATGCCTCTTGCTGACACAACTTTGTGTTGATGTTCCTTGTACGGCCGTCGGGCTGTGTCGCGTTGCGTTTACTCATTGCGCCCGAGGTACCGCGAAATCCCCACATTTTGGAGCTATCCTCTGAGGACTGCATTACAATTCAGGAGACAGATGGACCATGACAGTTCAAGGGTGGTGGCAGAATAGCTTGGCGCCTATAGGCGCCAAGCTATTCTGCCACCACCCTTGAACTATTATGGTCGAGCCATATCTTGCTGTGGTGTGTGGCGGGTAGAATGACTTAAACCGAGATTAATTGTAGAAACACAATCGACGATCAGTGTCAGTCAAGGGGTTAACCCTATGTGTATGCAGCATCCGGTACTGATTAGACTCTGTTTACAGTACCGGTGGCCGAAAACGCAAAGGGTTAACACGCCGTCCTGAAATATGGGATAAGAAAAAAAGAACATTGCAAGAAAAGCGTGCGACAGGCGAGACTTGTCAAATGCCACTGAAAAAAAGGCGACTGTCGCTTGTAAAGGCATGCCCTTCTGACACTGAACAGCGCAGTCCCTCAGCCAGCAGTGGCCCTAGACCTGCAAAAAAACATAGAGTCTGATGAGCTACTGTCGTATTATTTTTGGTGTGGTCAAGTATCTCCTTCCTAGAGTAAGATAGAGAGGAAGGGCGCATTAGGCTTACAGTTTCACATACGGACTGTAATCTGTTTTCAAAGTCTGAAAAGTCCCGGAGCTGAGGCAGCACTTGTGTGAGCGTGACTGAGCTGGTCTAATTCGGCTATGTGAAAGCAGCAGACTGTATGTCTTTCTTTTGTAAAAAGCGAGGTTGAAAATCTGGCTTTTCAAAAGAAATAGACTTACCGCCTTTTGCCTTTACAGCAAAAAAGAGCAATGTATTTCGCGTCCAAATTAACCCATTTAGCACCGAGTGCTTACAGCAGGAGATGGATTGACCATGATGATTCAAGGGTAGTGCCAGATTTGGCACAAACCTTAAATTATCATGGTCACTCCATCTCCTGCAACTGGTACATAGTCATTAGGCAACACCTCCAAAGTTTGAGAAATGAGACCTTGGGGCTAAAAGGGTTAAGGGCCGAAAAGCCCAAAACATCACCGACCACTAGCAACAACGAATAATAATAATAATAATAATAATAATAATAATAATAATAATAATACCGTTATTATATAGGCGCTTTTTCTCAATTTTGAGCGAATCGACTCAAAGCGCCGCGAACTGAAACCCAACACGCACACTCACGTAACAGACATGGATTTACGCCATTTATGACAAAATCAGTATAGCGGGTGTACAGCCCGGAAGTATTTCTTGTTGCTACCAATACAATGAACAAAAGTCCTTTTGTGGTAGCTTTGAAAACGATCGTGCCGAATCGTGTGTGTGTGTGTGTGTGTGTGTGTGTGTGTGTGTGTGTGTGTGTAGGTCGTTCGACATCGGAGCGTACAACGTGTTTTTCGCAAATATCTCCTCAAAGAGCCAGTTTTCCATACCAATCTTAGAACAAATATCATTCAGGGACAGTTGACCTATTTATGATTTACTTCTAAGAAACTCGAACAACGTGTCAAGTTTGCTGCACAGTCGCAAAAATTCGGACTTTTCTCTTGAAATGACTGATTTTAAATCCCTAAATGTGCCCCATATATATTAAGTCCTGTATAAGAAAGATCCATTTACACGTGAATTGGCCAACAGTGAAACAGTGCAGGCATACGTGAAGACTGCATGCTTGACCTCGATATTGAAATCTGCCGGGGCTCTTTTTTAGGGTATTGAAAAAAGCTTGTTCTTGTCTTTTCAGCAAAAAGCTTACGACTAAACAGCAAAATCGACAAATCATAGGTGTTTAGTAACAAAAAAAATTTAATATTACGTCAATTGACACTAAATGATATTAAATCATTCAGCCCGGCGCACGTATTTCCCAAATTTTGGAGACGTCATCTAACGACTATGCACCTGTTGCAGGAGATGAATCGACCATGATAATTCAAGGGTAGTGCCAGATTAGCTTGGCGCCTGTCGGCGCCAAGCTAATCTGGCACTACCCTTGAATTATCATGGTCGATCTATCTTCTGCTGTAGTGCGTCAGGGCGGAGTGGGTTACAGTGATACAGAGAAGGCGTTCTTTGCGGAAATATTTGGGGAGAAAGCTGTGCTCTCCGCTCTCAAACGGCCTATAACGGTTACCTCATCGAGTCCAGGTTTGGTTAGTTCGGGGTTTAACGTCCACAGCACCGAGGTGATCGTGGACGGCCCTGCGGACGGGCGGGTTATGGGGGACGGAGAAATCTATTGCCTATGGAGTACGACCTGAACACTGATCAACTCAGGCGCACTCCAACCGTGCCACTTTGATTCACCAGGACCTTTCGACGGACATGCTATTGAACAAGCCCGTCATTTCCCCCCCCCCCCCCCCTGGATTGCGAGTCCAGCTACCGTGGCCGGGACGGGGATTCGAACCCACGACCTGGCGATTCCCTTCGCTCTCCTGCTCCGACGCTTAACCGCCTGAGCTATTTCGGACTCGTTATTGAGTCCAGATATCGATTCTCAACTTGGTAGTTGCACTTAGCAGCTGGTCCTCACCCCGCCACTGACAGTGTACGCATATTGTGCTTTTGGAATGATGGTGAATTCCACGTCAAAGATCCCAAGTCGTCCAAGGAACGTGGATACAAAGTGGTGTCAGCAAGAGGTATAGATCCTCATGAGCCCCCGCAATTGCTGGGGCTCATGAAGATCTATACCTCTTGCAGCTGGGCGGTGTTCAAAATTTCTCGGCAGTGAACGGGCACCTGCTCTTGAGGCGGACGATAAATTGAAAGTTCAAACATGGTGCCGGAATAGACTTTGAGCCATGGTCGAACCATATCAGACACCCCGATATCATGTCGTGTGTGGGTCAGGGTTCAATGTTTGTCAGATGATGTAGAGTACAACCCTTCTTGTTCATTTTAACTCCATTTTTCCATCACAAACCGTCATTTTGTGAAGTTTTCGGACCAAGGAAACTAAGATCCAGACTACAGTTAGTCGATTTTGCGTAGGTTTTAACTCTTTCGTGACGTGCCGCATCCGGATTCTCGGCTTTACGCCCCGAATCCGGCTGCGGCACGTCTTGAAAAGAGTTAGCCCACTCAATCCCAAAGCCGCGTTTCCTAAATTGTAGAGATGTCACTGAACGACAATGTACCAGTTCGAGGGGATGG
>BTPG01000003.1:92477720-92492720 GCA_036245525.1 Semisulcospira habei
TAGACTGAGAAGGAGCGGGGGCCGAAAGTGCTGAGTTTGGTGCGGGGAATGTGGAGACGGAGAGGGTCGGAGGCGGAGCGGAGGGAGCGGGAAGGAGTGTAGGGGTGAAGTAAGTTGGAGAGATAGGCAGGAGCGCAGTTGTTCAGGGATTTGTAGCAGAGAGACAGAATCTTGTATTGGATGCGTTGTGGGATGGGAAGCCAGTGAAGGAGTTTGAGCAGGGGAGTGATGTGGTCGGATTTTTTCTTTCTGAGGACGAGGCGGGCAGCATTGTTCTGGACGCGCTGGAGAGTGGAAGTGGTGGAGTGAGGGAGGCCGGAAAGACACACACACACACACACACACACACACACACACACACACACACACACACACACACACACACACACACACACACACACACACACACACACACACACACACACACACACACACACACACACACACACACACACACTCTAACGGGGGAAGTGTATGTGTGTGTGTGAAGGGGATGGGTGTGTCACATTCACAAACCAGATAGGTGAGGCTAGCGCTGGTAGAATTGTACACAAACCAAGGGGAATTACTCAGCGCTGGACAGACAAACGTGAGGTGTCACATTGTCCAGTGTGCCGTCTGTTCTGCAATCACGAAATTTTCGACTTCTTCAATATTACTTACTTTGTCTTTATCCCTTTGCTAACTAACTCTTCTATTTCAGACCTCTTTCGTCTTCTTTCTTTCCCTTCTGTTGTTTTGTGTTGTGTCGTGTCGTGTTGTGTATTGTCGTTGTGTCGTGTCGTGTTGTGTTGTGTTTTGTTGTCACTCCTCTTGTCTTGTAATTGTCTTCTCTTGTAATGTCCTGTCTTGTAATGTCTTGTATAGTCGTGTCTTATAATGCCTTGCCGTGTCAGTGTTTCATGGGGTATGGGTGTCTTCAAGGTCCCTGGAAAAACCCGGCCTCCACCGATCCGCCCTTGCCGCACCACGACGCAGTGCCTTACATCCTAGAAGACGAACAAATACACCCATTACCTTGGCTAGACTTTGTGGTCTGTAGATACTCAGTCGCAATTTCGCTGTAATTAAGTCTGTGCGTGATACTGATAGGAAACCATTATACAGAAAGCGTCTAATGCTTCTACAGTCACACCCCAGTTCAAACACAACACTAACGTCCTCCTGTCTTAGAAGCTGATATAAAAGTAAATAGAGTCAAACTGCCGTTCCAGCAAGAAGCATAGATTTTCTAATCAGAATCTATGCCTCTTGCAATTTGAAAAGTGTTCAATGTTTTTTTACAGTCACACTTTCAGACCCGGCAACGTTTCGTTGGCCTGAAGAGTATGGATGTAAACCATGCTGGTAGTGCAAGAGGCATATAGATTCTCATGAGCCCCTGTGGCTGCAGAGGATCGTGTAAATCTATATCTCGTGCTGTTGGAATAGCATCACTCGTTCAAACCTGTAACGTCCTCTCTTTAACTCATTGTGTCCCAGGTACCACATCCCCACATTTGGGAGTTGTCCTCTGAGGACTGCATTACAATTCAGGAGACAGGCCGACCATGATAGTTCAAGGGTGGTGTCAGAATAGCTTGGCGCCTATAGGCGCCAAGCTATTCTGGCACCACCCTTGAACTATCATGGTCGAGCCATATCTGGCTGTGGTTTGTCGGGACTGAATGAGTTAAAAAGCAGAGAGGTAAGTAAATCAGGTTTACCTCTACCAGTAAGAGGTTGATAATCTCATGAGCACCTGCATGTGCATGGGCTCACGAGGATCTATGCCGCTTGTCGTTTTTCCTTGGATGACTGTCAGAGAGCAGATTTTGTGGTCTGCAAAGTACAGATAGACTGAGTAGGTTGATGGGTCGGTTGGTTGGTTGGTTAGTTCGAGGTTTAACGTCCAAGGCACCAGAGTGATAATGGACGGGCCCGAAGGGAGGGTGGCCGTGGATAAGGACAGCTATGCCATTATAAAATTGAAATTTCCACCTATCGGCATTTTGACGGATCTCTCCCGCCGTATCCTTTTGCCAAGCTGTTTGTTTATCAGCCATCACGTACCCTCCGTTCCTCCAGTGAAAAACTTTTTTAAAATCCCGAAGCTTAACATGAAAACTGTCGGGGAGCGTTCTTTCACCTTTTTAGCCCCAAGTGTGTGAAACTCGCTGCCAATTGAAATGCGGAATCTGCCCACATTGTCACAGTTCAAAGCTCGCTTAAAGACTTTTCTTTTCTGTCGGGCATTTAACATTTAGCTCACCTTTAACTGTTGACTGCCTTTTATTCTGATTCTGGATGGAAGTGGATGAAGGTGTTGGGAAGGGATGGGGTGGGTTAAAGTGGTGTATAATTGTGCGTGTGTCTGAGAGAGAGGGTGTGCTGTTGTGCATGCGCAGTGAGTCCAGTGTTTTCCTGGAGAACAGCGCTATACAAGAACTATTTATTATTATTATTATTTCCGGATGATGGAGTACGACCTGAACACTGACCGACTCAGGCAATCTGCTACTATACAGTGCCACTNTGATTTAGCAGGGACTTTCAAAGGACATGCTATAGAACAAGCCCGTCGTTTTCCCTGGGGAAGGTTGATGGGTGGAAAAACTTTAAACGCCCTACACCAGGATATGGGTCGACCATGATAGTTCAAGGGTGATGCCAGATTAGCTTGGCGCCTTTAGGCGCCAAGCTAATCTGGCATCACCCTTGAACTATCATGGTCGCGCTGTCTTAATAATGAACTGTTATGTGGGGTGGTCCGTGGCGCACCGGCAATGCAGCTGCCATGAATGCTAGGTGTGTGGTTCAATTCAAGCGATCGGATTTTTCTCGTCAAGTAAGTGTCACAGATAATTCGGGCTCACCGTCGGGGGTTCTTTCTCAGAGTACTCCAGGTCTTCCTCTGCCACTACTTCGGTATCATTCTCAGCCCACTTTTTGACCCCTTCAACTGCAAGTGGGCGTAGACTGTGTTATGAAATCACACTTAACCCGTTGAGCCCCAAGGTCCCATTTCTCAAATTTCGGAGGTGTTGCCTAATGACTATGTACCAGCTGCAGGAGGTGGATTGACCATGCTAATTCAAGGGTAGTGCCAGATTAGCTTGGCGCCTAAAGGCGCCAAGCTAATCTGGCACTACCCTTGAATTAGCATGGTCAATTCTCTTCTCCTGCTGTAGCGACTCGGGGCTAAAAGGATCACTTCGATGCCAAAGGGCCTACGCCGTTCAAGTGACCATGGATACAAAATGGCGTCAGCAGGAGGCATAGATCCTCAAGACTCCCCGCAACTGCAGGGGGCCCTTGAGGATCTATATCTCTTGAAGTTGTTTTTTTTTTTTCTCGGCAGTGAACGGGTTCTAAAGCTTCAAGTGCAAACACCCTGCATTTCCCAAGCTTCCATAGCTCGCTTCAGCGTGTCCTTCGCACCACGTGAATGTGCTATGCTTATGTCCAGCGTGTGAGTGAATGCACGTGTTTCGCACCACGTGAATGTGCTATGCTTATGTCCAGCGTGTGAATGAATGCGCGTGTTTCGCACCACGTCAATGTGCTATGCTTATGTCCAGCGTGTGAATGAATGCGCGTGTTTCGCACCACGTGAATGTGCTATGCTTATGTCCAGCGTGTGAATGAATGCGCGTGTTTCGCACCACGTGAATGTGCTATGCTTATGTCCAGCGTGTGAGTGAACATATGCGCGTGTTTCGCACCACGTGAATGTGCTATGCTTATGTCCAGCGTGTGAGTGAATGCGCGTGTTTCGCACCACGTGAATGTGCTATGGTTATGTCCAGCGTGTGAATGAATGCGCGTGTTTCGCACCACGTGAATGTGCTATGCTTATGTCACCAGCGTGTGAGTGAATGCGCGTGTTTTCGCGTGAGCGTGCTTTAATGAGTACGTTTGCGGCGACGCTTTGAACCCATGTTCAATTTGTTTAAAGAGCCATATTATAATTATTATGATTATGATATTATTTGTGTTGTTGTTGTTGTTATAATCATTATTATTATTGTTATTGTTAGGGTTATTGATAGTGTTATTGGTACCGGTATTTTATTGTAATAATAATAATAATAATAATAATAATAATACTAATAATAATACTAATAATAATATACTACTACTACTACTACTACTACTATATTATGTGGTCTTTTGAAGGCAACTTCGAATACAAATTTGGAAAGTTATTTTGACCTGAGGGCTGAAGGTGTCACACCCCTTCTCTACCAACAAAATCATGTCAATAGCAAACAGCTTCGGCCCCCGCCATCAGAAACCTAATATTAAAGCTAGGATGATGTGTCTAAAAAGTCGATAAGGCCGGAATTACGTGGTTTGCAGGTTTTTTTTCTTCTCCAAATCTTTATTTTCCCACTGGAGTAACATTAGGGCTGCTTACCCTGGGGAAGGCGCGAGAGGAAGCGTGCCACCCGATCAATCTAGATTAGGTTTACAAGCATGTTACAAGTCTGGGGAGGAAAGCCGACCGTAGGACGGATCTCTTATCAGCGGCCCGAAAGCTAGAAAACAAACCCTGTATAACAATGAAGGATCTCAGTTGGCCCAACAACAACATAAAAACAGCACCAGCAACATCCACACAGCAGCAACAACAACAGCAACTCAACAAGAAAGAGGAACCCAGTGCGCAAAGACCCTCGGGCCGATGGCCTTTTGCGCATTGGGAGAGAGAGAGAGAGAGAGAGAGAGAGAGAGAGAGAGAGAGAGAGAGAGAGAGAGAGAGAGAGAGAGAGAGAGAGAGAGAGAGAGAGAGAGAGAGAAAGAGAGTCCCATGTCGAGTAAATTTGTTCTGCATGTTTGCCTGATTCTCGACTACACTGATACTGCTATATGATTTGGTTTAGTGTTCCAAATGTTTCCGTTCTGTTTTTGTGTTCAGGTTCGAAGTGCTGTTTTAAAAGGCATTGATTCTGTTGAAAAGATATGCGGCACATGTACCCGGAAGGATCTATTCTGCATGCATGTGGTGATCGGTTGTATTTATTTCCATCTCTCCTCATGTGGAAGCAAAGCTTATGACTGTTCTGAAAACATATTGCGACCACATGTACTCAGTAACGCCGTTGAAAAAGGTCTGGACACGAACATGCCGATGGAAAAAGACGAACATGTCGATGGGAAAAAGACGAACATGTCGATGGGAAAAAGACGAACATGTCGATGGGAAAAAGACGAACATGTCGATGGAAAAAGACGAACATGTCGATGGGAAAAAGACGAACTTGTCGATGGTAAAAAGACGAACTTGTCGATGGGAAAAAGACGAACATGTCGATGGGAAAAAGACGAACTTGTCGATGGGAAAAGACGAACATGTCGATGGGAAAAGGACGAACTTGTCGATGGGAAAAGACTTAACCCTTTCACTTCCGAGAAAAAACGGAACACGATCCAACTGCAAGTGAGACAGATCGCATTTGCAGGGGCTCATGAAGGTCTGAGCCCCTTGCTTGCACCACTTTGTGTCCATGTTGTATGGACGCCTGTTCACGGCTCTTTGGCGGTGACTGGTCCAAGATTCCACGATCTGCGACTACTGCTGTGCCGGACAGCGACGGGGTTAGATCACTTAACCCATATCATACTGAGGCTAAAAGCTTCAAATTTGTACACTGCCATATGCAAGCTACATTACAGTACTTACAGACGAGGATTATAGACCAATGGCTTTAGTTCAAGGGTGGTGCCAGAATAACTTGGCGCCTACAGGCGCCAAGCTATTCTGGCACTACCCCTTGAACTATTTTAGTCAAACTTATTTCACACACTGGTGTATTCCGAATGATAAGGGTTAATTATGCATGGGCTGTGGTGATACTGATGCTTGCGGCTGTTGTAGTTAACCACTCTGGCACGTAACAAAGGTATGCTTGCTTTGAACGCGACGTATGAGCTTGCTTCATTCAAATGTTAACCCTTTTAAGCGCCAACACCCTACAGCAGCAGATTGATTGACCATGATAATTCAAGGGTAGTGCCAGATTAGCTTGGCGCCTGAAGGCGCCAAGCTAATCTGGCACTACCCTTGAATTTTCATGGTCAATCCACCTCCTGCAAATGGTACATAGTCGTTAAGTAAGACTTCCAAACTTCGGGAAATGCGCCCATGGTGCTGAAAAGGATAAAGCGAGCTGGTTCAGGGTGGGTCTTGATAGGTAACATTCGCAAAGGTTTATCAGTGTTGATTTGCCACAACTAAGATTTCTCTACCCTTTTTCTCATAATCCATGGCTGAGCAAGCACACACAAGAGTGGTTTTCTACCGCAACTTGTAACAGGAAAAACTTTCCTTCTGTACAAAGGAGAAGAGTAGAAGAAAGTCTTTTATTTTACGAAAGGATAAGTTAGGTTAGCTTTTTTTTTTCTCTCCCAACATTATTGCCAGACATATATTAAGAGCATTTATAAAGAAGTGATTGCAAACTGTTAACACTGTAATGTCTGAAGCAGGTCGCTTTAACCAGCATCTCAGTGACGCACAATTGCGATGATCACCCATCTGAAGAAGGCAAAGATCCTCATAAGCCCCCGCATGCGGGGGCTCATGAGGTTCTTTGCCTTCTTCAGATGGATGATATTTGCTATAGTGCATTACTATGTAGACGTTCATACACACAGGGGGCGGGGGAGGACGTGGGAGGGGGGAGGTACATGGGGGGAGGGGGAGGGTGGGGTGGAGAGGGGTTGAGTTTTTTTTTTTTTTTTTTTTTTTGGGGGGGGGGGGTGGGGGGGAGTGCATGAGGATACATCCATACGTCCCTTAGATGGATTCAAATCCATGTATTTAGCATGAAGCAGCTATGGTTTCAAACACAGTGCGTGTCCGCTGCCATAGAAGTAATTAAATTTAACATATAAAAATAAGAAACAAATGGGCCATTTCTTGAAATAAAAGTGGTCATCACCGAATGCAAACCACAACAATTTGTCAGAGTTAAAATGCTAACTAAATGGTTAGTTAAATACCCTCGTGAATGCTTCGACAACTTGCGGCAAAAGTGCAGTCTTGAGAAAACGCAAAATTTAATTGCAAAATTAATCGCAGTGTGCACAGATAGTTATTGGTTACGTATATATATATTGAGATTAAACGCCGAGCAGACTAAGATGACCATCTCACGGTGGAGTGTAAGCAGTACAGTCATGACCTTTAAAAACCGTAACAAAATCAATCGTAAAGTCAAAGAATAAGAACACAAGACGTTCAGCAGACACAAAATAAGGAGAGCATGAGGCATAGAACCTGATGAGCCCCGCGACTGCGGTAAGTTAGTGCGGCTGCGGGGGAGCATGAGGATCTATGCCTCTTGCAGCTGGCTGGCTTTGGCAGTCATGGAGTTAACTCATTCAGCCCGGCGCATGTATTTCCAGGCGTCATCTAACGTCATCTGGTGTAGTGCGTCAGGGCTGAATGGGATAATGCAACTTTTAAAAAACGGAATATGACTATATACGGTGGCAGACATAATTGATAAATTAAAGTCGCCTTTTGTAAAGTGCGTTACCGTATTAATAACATGCCAATGGGAAACTGCCCCCTCCCCCCCCCCACACACACACACACACACCCCTACCCCGACCCACAATTCAGTAAAAGTCCCCTTATGGGGTGTTTGCCCCCCCCCCCCCTCGCACCCCCCCACCCCCCCGCTCCCCCACCTCCTCGTTTTCCCCGTTTGATATTTTGGCGAGTTTTCACACGCACACGCCCCCCTCCCCCCCACCCCCCACGCCAACCCCCCCCAACCCCCCACCCCCACCCACCCCCCATTTTGGCGATTGGCGAGAGTCTTCACACACACCTCGCCTTTTCTTACCCCCTTACCTCCCCCCCCCCACCACCACCACCTCACCATCGAGGTAACTAATCCGCCCCTGAACAAAAAAATAACACATTAATTTGAGACAACTCCTACAACAACTCTTAGCCGCTGGTCCAGATTGTACAATAACCTGCACGTTATTTCACGAGTGTGCACCCTTTATGCCACTGTTAGAACCTCCATTTACGAAAACAAAAACCTGCTCTCGCTGAAAGGTTTCGCCAGAATGCTTCACAATTACACGAAAAGGACAGCATGACAGCTCCCAAATTGCAAATGGCCCCGCGGGTCGGGCAAAATTACGCGCCTTGCAAGACCTTGTCATTTTAATGGACGACTTCTTGTCGATGCGATCCATTTGCAAAAGGCTGCACAGATCCTCATGAGCCGGCAGGGGTAAAGCATGTTCTTAATTAAATGAACTTTAGTTCGCGAACTCTGACGAACTAGAGTTCACGATCTCGGACGAACCAGGTTGGTTCTTAATTGGACGATCTAAAGATACGGCGAACCTAGTTCGAAGTAGTTCACGAACCTCGGCCGCAAACCATAGTTCGCCGGCTGTCGGAAAAGGTTCGCTCAGCGTGTTGAGCAAACAAAGGCGAACCTTTTCTCTGGTTGGTCAAAACTTTTACCCTAAAAGCCGTAAGGTCCAAAATCACAGAACAGCGGACATGCAACGAAATACTGTATTTGCTGTGAACCGCCATCAACATGCGTACGCGTTTACTGAATAACTATGCGACTTTGAACTTTGCGGCTCAATGTGTCAGCTTCAAACAGCCCAGAGCGGAAAAACGTTGAATGAAAGGCTGGCTGTGCATGACATTCAGCTGAACCTGACTGAGATACTAAAAGTACACGAGCCCGATCGGTCAGCCTACGCAAGTCGAAGTGGGTTTTTTGTTTTCATTTTCAGACAAATATTGTCAGTGCTTTTGCGTGCTCAGTGCAGTCCGTCATAAACCTCGTGCACACCATCGTTGGAGCGTGCGCAAAAAGCGGGGGTATTATTGAGGCTAAGTTTACGCCGAACCACTCCCAAGCAGCTTGTACTATACGCACAGACAACACTCCAAACATCTCCAAGAGGCATAGATCTTCATGAGCCCTCCAAACATCTCCAAGAGGCATAGATCTTCATGAGCCCTCCGGGCTCATGAAGATCTATGCCTCTTGGAGATGTTTGAAGTGTTGTCTATGCTTCTGGTACAAAGTGATTTCGCTCATGTTCGTTGGTGGGAGTCGTTGGTGCCAAAGGAAGTCGCACCATTTGCCTGTTCATTCGGTTGAAGGTCCAAAGTAATATGCAAAATGCAATAGGCTTTTATTGGGTGCTTAAAAAAAAAAAATCACGATATTGTTTTTGGGACAGAAATATTTATTGCACGGTTTGTAATTTAAAGAGTTGGGTGCATTAAAAAAAAAAAAGACTGTTTGTCGATGAGAGATGCAAAATGTGAAATGAAATATGCCCATGAAGGTGTGAGATTGCTTCTGAAAAATCATCGGATGTAACAAAACAGAAGAACACTTTTTCATATATCCCGAGGACACTTTCATTCTAGCTCGCAATCACGTTCTCTCTGTCGCTCTCCTAAGTCTTTTTATATTATCATTTTTTTTTCTTTTTTTTTTTTAATATTTTTTTTTACTCGCTTTTGTTCTTCGTGTTTAATCTTTTGTTTTACGTCACATCCTTCAGTTGCCACATTCCTTCTTCGCTTAAAAGATAAGTAGCGATTGATCTCTATTTGTTTGTTTGTCTGTTGTAAAGACGTATATCAATAAATTGTGTTGTGACTGTCTTTCCTAAGCGTGCTTTCTTTCTCCGTTTGGGTTCTTCTGTGCAATTTACACGCTTGGCTGTCACCTTTTTGATCTGGATTGACACTTGCCTACCAAATACAGTCAACTCTGGATATAACAAATCACACGTTTGGCTGTCACCTTTTTGGTCTGGATTGACACTTGCCTACCAAATACAGTCAACTCTGGATATAACAAATCACACGTTTGGCTGTCACCTTCTTGGTCTGGATTGACACTTGCCTACCAAATACAGTCAACTCTGGATATAACAAATCACACGCTTGGCTGTCACCTTTTTGGTCTGGATTGACACTTGCCTACCAAATACAGTCAACTCTGGATATAACAAATCACACGCTTGGCTGTCACCTTTTTGGTCTGGATTGACACTTGCCTACCAAATACAGTCAACTCTGGATATAACAAATCACACGCTTGGCTGTCACCTTTTTGGTCTGGATTGACACTTGCCTACCAAATACAGTCAACTCTGGATATAACAAATCACACGCTTGGCTGTCACCTTTTTGGTCTGGATTGACACTTGCCTACCAAATACAGTCAACTCTGGATATAACAAATCACACGCTTGGCTGTCACCTTTTTGGTCTGGATTGACACTTTCCTACCAAATACAGTCAACTCTGGATATAACAAATCACAACACGCTTGGCTGTCACCTTTTTGGTCTGGATTGACACTTGCCTACCAAATACAGTCAACTCTGGATATAACAAATCACACGCTTGGCTGTCACCTTTTTGGTCTGGATTGACACTTGCCCCTACCAAATACAGTCAACTCTGGATATAACAAATCACACGCTTGGCTGTCACCTTTTTGGTCTGGATTGACACTTTCCTACCAAATACAGTCAACTCCGGATATAACAAATCACCCGGGGACACAGTTTTTCTTGTTGCTATATCCGAAGTGCGTTATAAGCGAAGTATTTACGTTGACAAGATAGACGTCGGTACTTTTTAACTCATTCAGCTCGGCGCACGTATTTCCAAATTTTGGAGACGTCATCTAACGACTATGCACCTGTTGCAGGAGATGGATCGACCATGATAATTCAAGGGTAGTGCCAGATTAGCTTGGCGCCGACAGGCGCCAAGCTAATCTGGCACTACTCTTGAATTATCATGGTCGATCCATCTCCTGCTGTAGTGCGTCAGAGCTGAATGGGTTAAAACTGTGTTGTTAGATCCGACTTGTGTTTGTATCTGACCTTGTTTTAAGCGAAAAAGTACCCAACGGAGAAAGAAACACGCTTAGAAAAGACCCTAATAAATTTTAATAAATTGTGTTGTACCCGTCTTTTCTAAGCGTGTTCCTTTCTCCGTTGGGTACTTTTTTTTGCATATTACACGCTTGACAGTCACTATTTTGGTCTGGATTGCTTGTTTTAAGCGGAATAGACTGTATTTCGCTTTTTACAAAGGCCGGATATAGCAGCAAAACCCTTAGAGTCCCATGGCATTATAGAAGCTCTCAAGGCTACTTTTTCTTAGATAGCACCCCCACACTACATGTGCTAGTCTTACCGCGCTAAGGTGCCTGGGATATCATCGTGAACATGTAGGCAGTTTGCAAGCTAGAATGTGTGAATGCTCGCATAAAAAAACAAAACCATATTCTACTTTTGACTGGCTTGAGCTCATTCTTACACGTAGAAATGCTACGCACAATCCGAAATCATACTCATCTGTCCATTATTTATTTCAAAACTATCATAAGAAGTTTTGATCGCGAATCGTACGTGGTTAACATACCAAAAACAGCACAAGAATGCGAGAAATACCACAAGAAATGCAAGAATGTTAGTAACAAGGGAAACAACGTCACGTTTGTATTTAATGTAGATTTCAGTTTTTAGATACAGAGTTTAAAATAGTTTCGTATTACACATTGTTGTTTCAAGTTGTTGCAAGTTAAATTTCATCCAATTTTGTTGATTGTTATGAATTTTATTTGTTGATTCAACTGTTCAGTTGTAATTATTGTGTATTATTTACGAAAATAAATACGTCGCTTCTGTTGAAAAGATGCTCACAAACCAGATAGGTGAGGCTAGCGCTGGCAGAATTGTATGCAAACCAAGGGGAATCACAGCGCTGGACAGACAACAGTTAGATCCCCTGCCCCCGCCTATCATTGTTGAAAAGATGGCTTCGACCTACATAGCTATTTTACGGTGTTAAAGATTCTATAAAACTTTAGATGTGGAGTTTTCGTATGCTATCATTTCTAGACATACTTAGACAGACCTCGCGCGTTCCGCGCTCGGTGACTATGGATCAAACAGTTGCAGAAGTATCAGCCGCTCTGTCTGCCTAGAAATGGTAGTAAACGAACACTCCACTTCTACGCTATAATGTTCAAGCAATAGCTGAGTTTATATGAAGGTGAATTTTGCCTGCTAGGGGCAAACCACAATGTGAAAGCGAGACCCCATCACCTCATTACATTGTCTCCACAGAGCCTGTGTGGTTAACTGCCCGTTCGCACGCTAAGTCATTTGTCTTCGTAAATATCTAAAAGTTAGCATTGCCTTCTGCGCACCACGAACTCGGCGCAGATGATAGACTTGTAACTGGTCAGGGGTAGTGCCAGATTAATTTGGCGCCTGTTAAGGCGCCAAGCTAAGCTGGCACTACCCTTGAGGTATCAAGCTGAGCCGCCCTTAGTTATTTACGCTGCAAATTAAGTTTTGAAACTGAAAGTGGTGCTTGGCAGAGCATATAATCCGGGAGAACGTTACAAACAGCTTTAACTCATTCGAGACGTGCCGCATAGACATCATAGACCAATGACCTAGATCTAGCTGGCTGAAAAAAAAAAAAAAAAAAAAAAACCCAAAAAACACACCTGAAACTGAGTGTTCACGCTGCGAGATGTTCTCGTCCGCTACTCTTGCAAATGTCAACACCAGTAGGCCTATAGGTCGTTTGTCATCGGAGCGCACGTTTCTTTCCAAATATTTACGTAAAGAAACACTAATCTGTATCACTTTTAAAATAATATCATTTAGTGACAATCGAACTAATATGGGCTATTTTGACTTTACTTCTATGATTGGTTGATTTTGCTGTACAGTCGTAAAAAAAAAAAAAATGGTGAAAAGACGACGACAAAGCGATTTTCAGTACCCTGATAGTGCCGCGGTGGGAAACAGCCAAAATGGGTACCCTGATAGTGCCCCCGCGGGAAACGGCCAATATGGGTTCCCTGATAGTGCCCCGGCGGGAAACCGGGCCAATATGGAGGTCAAGAATTCAGACTTCACCGGCATGTATAACTGCGCGCTTTTAGGTTTGAAAACCTGATCAACTTTCACGTGAAAATGCATCTTTCTTATACTAGGGTGCATATATTTGGGGCACATTTAGGGATGTAAAATCAGAAAATTTCATGAACAAATTCCAAATGTACTTACGAATGTACGACAAGACTGACCCATCGAGTTTCTTGAAAGTGAATCGTATTGGGTCAACTGGCACTGAATGATAATAATATTTGTTCTAAGGTTGGTATAGTAAAGTGGTTCTTCGCGAAAATGATTTGTGAAAAAAATTGTGTGCGCTTCCATGTCAAACGACCTATAATTCTGCTCGCGAGTAAAACGGGAAAATGACAATTTGTATGAGAGCAGAATAAAGTACGTACATTTGAACTATTAC
Source organism: Semisulcospira habei (assembly GCA_036245525.1). Classification (NCBI taxonomy): domain Eukaryota; kingdom Metazoa; phylum Mollusca; class Gastropoda; family Semisulcospiridae; genus Semisulcospira; species Semisulcospira habei. The sequence goes on from BTPG01000003.1 coordinate 92,491,063, forward strand.
GTACAGGGTAGATTTCGTATATGGCAAGTTGCTAGGCGACTCACATGTTCTTGTTGTTATATCAAAGTTTGTTATAAGCGAATTAACTCACTCGAGACGTGCCGCATCCGGATACGCGGATAGAAATAGAAATAATGCCGTCGGGACTCTTGTGAAGGCGTTCTGACGGTATAACTAAGATTGTTCCAGATTACCCCCAGACTCTGTGCTGGTCCCAAGTTCTAGCCAGACACCAGGTTCGGCCTTGATAGCTGGCTCCAGTTTGTGACTTGTGTGTGTTCAACTGGACCATCTCTTTCCACACCGGCAGTGTTGTCTGTGTCGTTACCAATAATGTCTGTGTCTTCATCAGTAGTGTTGGCTGTGTCTTTACCAGTACGGTATAACTAAGATTGTTCCGTCCGACCTTGCGGCAATGTGCGACGTGGACTGTATTGAAATTTAACCCACTGTGTCTCAGGTACGAAATAACCACGTTTTGGCGTTGTCTTCTGAGGACTGCAGTACATTGAAAAAGAGACAGATCAACCATGATAGTTCAAGGGTGGTGCCAGAATAGCTTGGCGCCTATAGGCGCCAAGCTATTCTGGCACCACCCTTGAACTATCATGGTCGAGCCATATCTTGCTGGGGTGTGTCGGGACTGATGTTTTAAAACTCCGAGCATAAAATCATAAATAAGTCTGTAAGTTTTTTTTTCTGATGCATGAGCTTATCACAAAAATATCCGATTACATTTTTGAAATCGCTCGAATGGTCTGCCCTAAACAGCTTATTTTGCGTCCTCAATCATTTTTTGTGACAGCTCATTCACAAGAATTAGCACGGTAAGATGAGTTTCATCCATAAATTTAATATGAGTTTAGCCTCTTTTCTACCGCGAGCAAACCTGAACACCACCTAAATGCGAGAGGTATAGATCCTCATGAGCCCCCGCAGTTGCGGGGGCTCATGAGGCTCTATACCACTTGCTGAAACACTCTGCACCGGTGTTCTTTTGACGACTGGGGATCTTTGCCGTGGACTCTACAGTGATTTCAAAAACACAGCGTGCGTCCCTTAGAGGGGAGGGGTTTACCTTGTGTGTGGAAAGGATTATAAACACGAGCCGGGCTTATGCTTTTGGTGTGTCTAGAATCAGTTAAATATATCATCCCTCATTAACGCGTGTGTGCGGAGTTTTTGAAAACATTATTTACTCTTATCTATCTCTCTCTTCCCCCCCCCCTCTCCTCCCTCCCCCCCCCCGCCTTCTCCCTGCAGGCTGTCCCTCCCGCCTCACCCCCCCCCTCTCGCCCCCTTCCTCAGCCCCCCCCCCGGCCTCCCCTTTCAGTACAGTACCCACCTCCCCCTCCTCTCCTCAACAAAAATACACTCAAAACGCGCCAGTGCATACCACATCAATGGCAGTAAATATCAATGAATACAGGCAACTTTGGCCTTATTTTGGCGTGTAACTCTCCATGATTTGGAGCTGCAGTGACGATGATAGGATCTTAAGGACTGTCATTTGATTTACTGAACAACTGGAGCAATTCTATCCGATTTTTGCGCGCGGCCCAACTCATTTTTCAGTCCATTCCACTCATTTCATTGCGCCCTTGACTATTCTCTATCTCTCTATTATCTATCTAAGAGAGAGAGAGAGAGAGAGAGAG
>BTPG01000003.1:92497720-92536050 GCA_036245525.1 Semisulcospira habei
CGATGAGTGCTTTCTTCTGCCATGTTTTTGTCCTTGCGCATCTTCTTCCTTGTCTCATTTGACAATCAGTGGATGTCTAGTGATTGCACTGGTGATTCAGATGTTACAAAAGAGAGGACAGATCGTCGTACATTTACAGCGTTGGTTAACCCCTATGCTGCCAGTGGACGTAGGTTGGGTTTCTACAGTGTTTGGTAATTCAGCTTCAAAGAGTCCGAATAATATGGATACAAAATAGTGTTAACGTCGGGGGTTCTTTCTCCGGGTACTCCGGTTCTTCCACCCCCTCCACTTTGGTACCGCGGGTTTCAGGCCACTTTATAAATTTCAAATACAAGCGAAACCTCAGTAGCTGAGGTGACCCTTAGCACCACGTGAATGTCCTGTGTCTGTCTTGCACTAGTGTTTGTCTTCAGAGTGAATGCGTGTTGTGTCACGTGAGGGTGCGTCAGTGTTGGGTTCAGTTCGCGGCGCTTTGAGCCCATTCGCCGAATTGGGAAAAAGCGCCTATATAATAACCGGTATTATTATTATTATTATTAGCAAGAGGCATAGATCCTCATGAGCCCCCGCAAAAGCGGGGGCTCATGAGGATCTATACCTTTTGCAGTTGGTTAGTGGTTGCTTTGTCCCGGCAGGATGTGTAAAATTGTTTTTTTGTCCCGGCAGGATGTGTAAAATTGTTTTTTTTTCCCCGATGTATCTTTCCTTCTTGATTTCTTTGCATGTCGCACGCTTGACATTCACTTATGGGTCTGCAGTTTAAAGGCCCACTACCTTCCGTAACTGTTCAGAGATACACTTCTGTAACAAACGGATACGAAACGCTACACACAGGTCTAGCTATGGTTCATTTAGACACAGGAGAATCCAGTTTAGCACTCGTCGTCTTAATATCAAGTAACCTGACAATAATAATAATAATAATAATAATAATAATAATAATAATAATAATAATAATAATAAATGGTATTTATATGGCGTATTTCTCATATTTATAATATAACTCAATGCGCAGGACATAACCGCGAACTGAACCCAACAAGCACGCTCACGTGAATCACGCGCATTGATACCAAATTCGTGGGGGAGGAAAGAGCCGGAGTACCCGGAGAAAGAACCCCTGACGGTCCGCCCGAATTAATGGTGACACTTACTAGAGGAGAAAAGTCCGACGCCGGAACCGGGTGTCGAACCTCGCACCTCTTGCATTGGTGGCAGGCGCTTTTACCGCTGCGCCACGGACCGCCCCAATGAACTCCACTCCGTTCTATAAATACAGTGCTATCAGTACGAGAAACAGCTAAAAATAGTTTGAAACATTAACAGAACATGCGTAATTGCACTTATTTATTCTGTGCAGCCGCGATTACGCATGTTATGCTGTTGCTGCCTGTCCAAACTGCTGTTAACTCATTCTACCCCAACACCGCCGAAATCCCCAAATTTTGCCGTTGTTCTCTGAAGACTGCATTGCAGTGCAGGACACAGATCGACCATGATAGTTCAAGGGTGATGCCAGAATAGCTTGGCGCCTATGGGCGCCAAGCTATTCTGGCATCACCCTTGAACTATCCATGGTCGATCCTTATCTTGCTGTGGTGTTTCTGGGGTAGAAGGAGTTAAAGTTCATTAGGTGTGTCGACAAGAAATAACAAACACAAGTGGTGCAGAAACGTGTCTTCGGATTTGTGCGTAATGGTACTTTAATCCTTTCATTGCCAGCATAGTTTTATCCTTATTGGACTTAGTCCTGCTGCAACCACTCGTCATCGTTTGATCGGCCTTCAGCCGTGGTATTGCGGAAGTGAGAAAGGGTTTCACCGCTAGGGGGAAAGGGAGTGGGGTGGGGTGTGGGTGGGGAGGGGGATTGGGGGTGGGGATGGGGGTGGGGGTGTCATTCTTACTCAACACGAGCACAAACTCCCATGAGAAGTCATTAATAACTGCTTAGTATCTGGAGGAAGTAAGTGGAAGAAATCCTGACGTTTCCATTCATGGGTACTGTGTCATGGTCAGTTGCCCACTTCCCCGGTTCATGAGAAGTCATTAATACTGCTTAGTATCTGGAGGAAGTAAGTGGAGGAAATCCTGAAGTTTCCATTCATGGGTACTGTGTCATGGTCAGTTGCCTACTTCCCCGGTTAACCCTTTGTGTGTCGGTAGCGGTTTCTGTCGCGATGATTCCTACAAGAATAACAACTCGTGACATGCTGACATCCTACAGGAATCATCGCGACAGAAACCGCTACCGACACGCAAAGCCGGGGTTAAGAATAGAGCCAAGTCACTGTACGAATAGCCGGTCACTGGGCACAGAACACGATGGACAATGGCGTAGGAATATTCCGAACCGGGCACTGAAAGAGTTAAACTGTTTTGTTCCTGTTTGTCCCCATGGTTGCTTCTGTCTTTGTTCTCGCAAACGTGTCAAGATGAAAAACAGCATGAGAGACCTTCGGGAGTCTGCCCGCTTCCAGTGCCGTCGCTGGTAAAGGGACTGTCGTCACTGTGTGGCCCCCTAAAGGCACAGCAGGAGCTGTTCAACTACGTAAAACCAAAGTGACGTATCCAACGGCGCTACTCGATAGTCTCTTGCGACCCACGGATGCCTAATACAATTACTTGCGTTTTCACGTTTGGCAACCAACATTTTTGTTTGTTTCGCCCTCTTCCCCCTCCCCCCTCCCCCCCCCCCCCCCCAGGCGTGATTCTTTCTTTATATTCTTGCCAGTCGTATTTTGGTCTGCGTTTCTTTTAGTGAGTGTGTTTCTTTCTTTCTTTTTTTAAATTTTTTTTTTTAAAAACCCATATCATACTGAGGCTAAAAGTTTCAAATTTGTACACTGCCATACGCAAGCTACACATAGTATTTACAGATAAGGATATAGACCAATGGCTTTAGTTCAAGGGTGGTGCCAGAATAGCTTGGCGCCTAGAGGCGCCAAGCTATTCTGGCACTACCCTTGAACCATTTTAGTCAAACTTATTTCACACACTGATGTATTCCGAATGATAAGGGTTAAAATTAATTTTTAATTGTATTGATTATTTGTTCTTTATCTTCTTGCATATAAATACCCTCCCTCCCGCTGGTCTAATATTGTCTTTCTGAAATCTTTGTTAGTTTAACGCCATAGAGCTACAGCTGTCCAAGGGAGTTGGAGTTAGTTATTTGGGTTTAACGCCGAGCAATCAACTTAAGGCTACCTCACGGCGGAAGGAATTTGGCTACAAAGTGGTGTAAGCAAGAGACATAGAATTTCATGAGCCCCAGCAAGGAATTTGGATACGAAGTGGTGTAGGCAAGACAAAGATCCTCATGAGGATCTATGCCTCTTTGAGATGGGTCTTGTTCTCTAGGGGGGTTCCAACGTTTCGTTTGGGACCTTCAACCTGATACAAAAGGCCTCCCCCGGCGCTAGACCTGGCTTCCAGGGGCCGAAAAAAATCTTAAAGCAAAAAAGGCGAAAAAAAGGGGGGGGGAGGGGGGAGTACGAGAAAATATCAACAACAAAAAACAAACAAACAAGAAAAAGGTGGGGGGGGGGGGGGGGCAAACAGTTCAAAAAGAGATTTTGTTATTAGCATTTTAAAGAATTTTGGGTCGTGGGGTCGGGGGGATTCCGGAACCCTTGGACCCCCCCCCCCCCTTCCCGATCTGCCCCTGCTCTTGACAGTCACCTTTTTTTTTTCTGCATTTCAACTTGGCGGAAGACAAAAAGTTCATTATCGCTACGAGTGTGTTACGAGTCTCACAACCCACTCCGTAACATCTGCTAACCTCTCACAATACCGTTGTTTTCGGACACCTCCCCTCAGATATCCGGCAATATCTATTCTTATTGAGACCATCAGCGGCGAAAACCTATTTGTCAAAAGGCACAGATCCTTACAAGACCCGCCGCAGTACCGATAAGCTTGCGGATTTAGAGAGACAAAGCCAGCCATAGACACTATGCCCAGCGTTTCATTAGACCTTGTCGGCTACTGCGACTCATACGGATATAATGTGAGATATTGTGCTCTTTTGTTGGCACCAGTTTCCACTCAAACGTGTGGTGATCCGCTATTCTTGATCTTAACTCATTCGCGGCCAGCCGCATCCGGATGCGCGGCTTATGCAGCGCATCCGGATGCTGTTGCCTGCGAATGAGTTAAGGCTGTAGGTTGTAAGGTACAGAAGTACAGACGGAGTACTTGCTGCGCGTGTACACAACTTTATTTTGAGAGTGACGTCTTGCAATTTTAAGAGAAAACCCTCCTTTGCGGATGCTGGCCTTTTCTGTTTTCGTAAACATTGAAAATATCGTTTTTCACAATAAAATGACGTATTTTCGATTGAAATCTTGTTTTTCACAAAATGGACGTATTTTTCATTGGAAATCTCGTTTTTCACCCAAAAATGGACAAACATGATTGCCAAATCAGGAAATCATCACCAGGATTTGAGTCCGGCGCCGGGTCAAGCAAAGTCTCTCATCGCTCTCATAATGTAAACGCGCTTGCGTCCGTCCTGGACGGCTCCTGAGGATCTCTCCCTCAGCCATACACGTTCATTTTTGTCTTTTTCGTCTGTGCCTCCTGCTGGCAATAATCAGGCTTATGTACATCTGTGCCCCTCAGTCAGCGTTTATTATCAGTGTGCGCCGTAACAGCTCTTTCCTATTGATTGAGTGTGGCCTGTCTGACATCACTGTTATGAATCAAGACTGAGAAGACAATACGGTAGAGAAAACGGACCTACTGCAAGAGGCATAGATCCTCATGAGCCCCCGCATTTGCGGGGGCTCATGAGGATCTATGTCTCTTGCTGGCTGAAATTTGGTCTGCATTCCTTAAGCAGAGAAGATCAATATTATATACTCGTGAATCATTAGAAGGCAATACGCAGAAAATACCCCAGCCATATTGCAAGAGGCACAGATCCTCAAGAACCCCTACAATCTGCGATTGCTCATGATGATCAACGCCTCATGCTAGATAATTTGTAATCAGCGTTCCCGTAGCATAATCGACAGAAGGATTGTTAGTGTATGATGTGAAGAGGCAATACTACAGGGCCTCTTCCAGTCACACTCCATGTGTTTTTATGGGACAAGGGGATTATTTTTCTGGACACCGGAACTGCTGTCTCGCATAACACTTCTTATTATCTCCTTATTGGTTTTTGCTATTCTTGTTGCAGTGTTAAAATTTGCGGCATTGTGATTGTTGTTCGTGTGTTGTTTTTGTTTCTTTTAAGTTACATATATTTTTTATTGTTTTATTTTTACTGATTTTTCTGTTTGCATATACACACAGTATAATTGCAGAGACATCTATATCTGGTAATAAAGCTCTTTGGGATCAGTATTGTTTGTGGAACAGATACGCTTGTTGTTATATTGTTGGTTTAGCTTGAAGTACAAAACAACCAACGAAACAAGCTGACAAACAAACTAATCAAACAAGCAAAAGAGAAGTAAACCAACCAAACAATCAACCAAGCATCAAACAAGCAGACCAACAAACTAATCGAAACAAGCAACAGAGAATTAAACCAATCAACCAAGCATCAAACAAGCAGACCAAGCAAGGAAGCAAGGTAGTAAGCAAGTAAACAAGCAACCTACCCACTCACCCACTCATCCACCCACCCACCCACCCACCCAACAAACAAATAAACAATGAATGAATGAACGAACGAACGAATGAAGGAACCAATCAATCAATCAATCAATCAATCAATCAATCAATCAATCAATCAATCAATCAACCCAACCCAACCCAACCCATCCCACCCCACCCCACCCAACCCACCCAACCAACCCAACAAACAAACAAACAAACAAACGAAAGTTATGCATAATAACCGCCGGCTGAATCAATCCTATCTTTTTATACAATCATCTCAGTCATTAACGAAAGGCTACCGACAGAGGTTATCCCCAAGTCGCAGTCTCCAAGGACTGCACGAGGTCAGTGTTTGCGACCAGTGGTGCGACCAAAGCGAGGGCAGTGATAACGATGTGTTTGTCATGCGGCAGTCGTCGTTCGGATCATTTCCATGAGTTTCAGGACACACTGATCCAGCAAGATACACAGAGCATCACAGTTTCACGCAAGAGACATAGATTCTCATGAGCTCCTGCGGATGCAGGAGCTCATGATAATCTATGTCTCTTGCCTATAGGTGGCGCTGGATGTGCAGATTATACATGTTTGTCACAATAAGAGAAATGAGGTGGAAATCAGAAAGCCCAGTGGGAGGACGCGTTAAATGATGCATAGAGAGACTGAAGTTGTATTATGATAGCTATATCCAGCCATTACGATATTAAAACATTCGATCTGCCGACCGTTCGTCGTTCAAATATTGCATTTATCTGACTGCACAATGGATGACTCCACGGAGAATTTCACCAGAGGAGGAGATTCAGCCATTGCTAGCGGCTTGCTTGTGGCAGTCGTCGTTCGGATCATTTCCATGAGTTTCAGGACACACACTGATCCAGCAAGATACACAGAGCATCACAGTTTCACGCAAGAGACATAGATTCTCATGAGCTCCTGCTTGTGAGGTCTGTTTGATCAGCGCATGAAGTTCCCAAGCAAAAGGTCCTCGGGCCGACGGTCGAGCACAGCCAGACTGGAAACTTTCAGAGACAAATTTAAGGCCACTGACGCAGATGGCAAAAAGTAATGAAAAGTCCTTCATTTAATAATAATAATAATAATACCGGTTATTATATAGGCGCTTTTTCCAATTCTGCGAATCGGCTCAAATCGCCGCGAACTGAACCCAACACGCACACTCACGTGTCACACACACTGAAGACAAACACAGTACAAGACAGGACATTCACGTGGTGCGAAGGGTCAGCTCAGCTACTGAGGTTTCGGACATTTTAATCGCTTGTATTTGAACTTTTATAAAGTGGCCTGAAACCGGTACCATAGGAGAGGGGGAGGAAGAGCCGGAGTACCCGGAGAAAGAACCCCACCATCCGCCCGAATTAACGGTGACACTTACTAGAGGAGAAAAGTCCGACGCCGGAACCCGTAATCGAACCTCACACCTTTAGCATTGGTGGCAGGCGTCTTAACCACTGCGCCATGGACCGCCCCATTTCTCGCCACTACGAAGCCAGGCATGACAAATGCAAAAAGCACAGGCAATGCGTAAAGTTTCACTCTTTGTTTTTGCGAGGGATCTTTTATGTGGTCAATTTAGAGCATAGAAAACCTGGTACTTTTACAACATTTTACTTTTTACCTTCAATATTCATAAAAGTACGTAACAAAGTATGTCAGAAACATACAGTAAGTAAAATACGTTTCCTATTGCTTGAAAACATGCAAAGATTGAAAGGTTTGAACAGATTGAACGATTTAATGACGTAAAGATTCAAAGAGACAAAGCTTTTATTTCCTTTATCCACTATTAGGATAAGTAAAATATCATTCACACGTTGGATGCGTATTCGCTAATACGTAACGACACAAACATCTTTTTCAAATGGTCGATGCCAATCAGCTAAAACAAGTTTACAAATAATAGAGAACACGAGAAGGCAGCTAAGTCTAAAAGTGCAAACGCAATGTCCTAACATGTGGAGTAGCGTAAACAACTTTACAACTGATAAGTTTTTTGTTGTTGCAAGATTCAAATCCGTGTAGTGGGCACTTTTTACTCCTACTAATAATAATTCATAGTATTTATATGGCACATTTCTCATATTTATAAAATAAATCAATGCGCAGGACATAGCCGCGAACTGAACCCAACAAGCACGCTCACGTGAATCACGCGCATTCCCTCACACTGTACATCAACACAGAACGTTCACGTGGTGCTAAGGGCAAGCTCAAGCGAACTACTGATTTTTTTGTGAAATTTAAATCGTTTATATATATATATATATATATATATATATATATATATATATAATATATATATATATATATAATATATATATATATATATTATATATATATATATATAATATATATATATATATATATATATATATTTAAATTTGATTAAGTGGACTGAAATTAATGCCAAATTCATGGGGGGAGGAACCTGGAGAAAGAACCCCGATACTACCTTAAGAACAGTTACTGCCATTGCCCTCTGTCAGATGATCGGCGTAATTTCCAGCAAGCAAAAGCCCCGAGGCCGGCGTCAGCCATAGTTGACCCGCGCAAGACCGTGCGCAGGTCAAGTATGTCCGACGTCGGTCCGAATGATGTTGCTCCCTGGGATATATCAGTGTTCCAAATGGTCCGGCGCCAACATTGGCAAACTTTGCAAGCCATGCGTGGCCTTTCTTCAAATGGGTTGACTGCTTGATTTAACAGTATTCCAGATATTTACGAACTATTTTCGATTGCTTTGCCAAATTTGCGCGCGAAATCACCAAACTGCGAGTCGGCCACGTTTCGGGCATTCAAGTGATAATTGTTTTCAAATCAGCCGTATGAATATTGAACGCTCTAAACAACGCCCACTTGGATCTGTCATAGATTCATTTGATATTAACCCATTTAGCCCCGAGTCCCTACACCAGGAGATGGACTGACTATGATAATTCAAGGGTAGTGCCAGATTAGCTTGGCGCCTTCAGGCGCCAAGCTAATCTGGCACTACCCTTGAATTATCACGAACAGTCCATCATGAACAGTCCATCTACTGCAACTGGTACATAGTCATTAGCCAACACCTCCAGCATTTGAGAAATGGGACTTTGGGACTAAAAGGGTTAAATGATAATGACTGATGCAGTTGACATGGTGGTGAGTTCGAACCCAGCATCATGTCAAACTGGGCGACGTATGAGGTACTGACTAGGCGGTAAAACAGCGAAATCCAAGATAAGAAGTTGGCTGCCACGAGAATAAAATGCAGTCAACATCCCAACGAATAAAGGAAATACGCTTAGAAGACTCAGTTACAACGCAGTTTATTAATATGTCGGGTTAAAACCTTTATTTTCAAAATAGACGACATACCAGCGAGTACACAAACTGCAACTTATATTTCAGAGATGGGATTTTTTCCCCCTCGATTTGTCTCTGGGTGTGTTTATATCTCTTATTTCCTTTGCCTATCGCGCAGTTCCTTTTCAGAGAAACCCATTCATAAGACGCTGGGATGCCCGTCAAGTCAGTTATTCGTTATCACTGCCATTTCTCGCTCTCCTTAACTCATTCTGCTCGCGACACACCACAGCAAGATATGGCTCGACCATGATAGTTCAAGGGTGGTGGCAGAATAGCTTGGCGCCACAGAGGATAACTCCAAAGTGTGGGTATTTCTTACCTCGGGTACAATGAGTTAAAAGAAGCGGTGACAAAAAAACCCCATATTTTATCACAATCCATATCTCGCTCTCATAAAGTAAACAACAACAACAACAACAACAACAACAACAACAACAACAACAACAACAACAACAACAACAACAACAACAACAACAACAACAACAACTGTCTGGCACAATGTATGTTCGAACGTTTAAGAAAAAAAAGGAAAAAAAAAAAGGCAAAATGCATTTCCAATTCCCCAAACAATTGCAAAACTTGAGTCGAGCACGATCTCCGAAATCTCTTCGCTCGTGGCCTGTAAATTGCGAAAATACTTTTTTTTGGCTGAAATTTATCGCTGCGCAAAGGAAACTCGCCTCATGATGGTCATTGCTGCCGCACAGTTTGCCCCGAAAATACCCCCTGAGTATACCCCTTCAGCCGGTCGCTGTCATGAAGAGACACAGTTTCTCATGAGCCCCTGCGACTGCAGGGGCTCATGTGAATCTACGTCTATTGCAGATGAAAGGATTTAGATGCTTGACTGATTTCAAGCTAAAAGGCTGGGAAACCTCGGATTTACAGATGATGCAGTTTTTAGCCGCTAACGCGTTTGCACTAACCAGTAAAGCATCCGGTTGCAGTTGGCAATCACAGCCGTGCGCAGGCTAAGTATGGCTGACGTTTGCCCGAGAACCTCTTATAAGGTAGCGGCGAGCAGATTGGTTTTACATGTTCACGGGAAAACAAATTTAACAAGTTCGGTGTTCTTGTTATTGGTGTTTGTTTTCTAGACAAACAAAACAACATTTTGCTCTCAAAAGAATTCGTAAACATGGACGCACGTGCCGTGATTTCAGAAAATAAACTGTTCCTTTCCTCGGTGAACGTCGACATTTGAAACAAAGCAATATTATCCACACACAAAAAATGGTTCACACTCACACGCACAACGACTCAAGTTGTGGCAGAACCTTGGAGCCAGAACTTGTGTCATAAAAGCAATGTCTCGGCTCATAATTCATCACTGACTATGATTTGACATATACTTGTAATTCAGTGCAGGTCTCTCCTGTTTGCACTGTTTGATTGCTTGCTTGTTTGCTTGTTTGTAGTTCTTTTTTAGCGAGGGGGGGGGGGGGAGGGAGGAGGGGGGATGTTGAGCATAAGGGGGAGGGGAGGGGGATGGGTACTTTTACAATACTTTTGTAAAGTTCAACATAACAATGCGCATGAGCTAAATATTTACTGACTCGCCACTTTAAGGGGTAGAGGTAGTGGGACATATGTGGAGTTATTGCCAAAATCCAAAGGCAAGCTGCGATAATGACCAATCAGGAAATACATAGTCGGCCACTCACAAGAATGCACCCCATGAAGTGCGATCATGGGACCTTATGGCACGAAACTTACGGACTGCAATGCTCAGAACCAAAACTAATAGCAGCGCACAGTAGTGATAATTACGATAATACCGCTTCTCTTTGGAAAAGAAAATGTCCCACAAAGGCATTTAGCACTCTACTCACGGCTTATTTCACTGAGGTCAACTGCAAGAGGGAGCTTAGTCCTGCGCTAGCCACTAAGCAAGGTGCTCCGCTATAGCGGAGCACCTTGCTTAGTGGCTGGCGCAGGACTAAGCTCCCTTATTCTACTGGCCCCTTGTCCTTATGCAGACCCCGTTAGTATTGCCAGTGCCAAATGACCAACACGTGTGTAATCTCTGAGTAACCCCTTCACTGCCCCACCACGGTGACTAACTTGAACACCCAGCTGCAAGAGGCATTGATCCTCATGAGCCCCCAGCACCTGTGGAGGGCACATGAGTATATATGCCTTTTGCTGACCCTACTGTGTGTATTTCCATGGCCGGATGGGGCTCTCACGCTGTGGCCCTGTGTGTATTTCCATGGCCGGATGGGGCTCTCACGCTGTGGCCCTGTGTGTATTTCCATGGCCGGATGGGGCTCTCACGCTGTGGCCCTGTGTGCATTTCCATGGCCGGATGGGGCTCTCACGCTGTGGCCCTGTGTGCATTTCCATGGCCGGATGGGGCTCTCACGCTGTGGCCCTGTGTGCATTTCCATGGCCGGATGGGGCTCTCACGCTGTGGCCCTGTGTGCATTTCCATGGCCGGATGGGGCTCTCACGCTGTGGCCCTGTGTGCATTTCCATGGCCGGATGGGGCTCTCACGCTGTGGCCCTGTGTGCATTTCCATGGCCGGATGGGGCTCTCACGCTGTGGCCCTGTGTGCATTTCCATGGCCGGATGGGGCTCTCACGCTGTGGCCCTGTGTGCATTTCCATGGCCGGATGGGGCTCTCACGCTGTGGCCCTGTGTGCATTTCCATGGCCGGATGGGGCTCTCACGCTGTGGCCCTGTGTGCATTTCCATGGCCGGATGGGGCTCTCACGCTGTGGCCCTGTGTGCATTTCCATGGCCGGATGGGGCTCTCACGCTGTGGCCCTGTGTGCATTTCCATGGCCGGATGGGGCTCTCACGCTGTGGCCCTGTGTGCATTTCCATGGCCGGATGGGGCTCTCACGCTGTGGCCCTGTGTGCATTTCCATGGCCGGATGGGGCTCTCACGCTGTGGCCCTGTGTGTATTTCCATGGCCGGATGGGGCTCTCACGCTGTGGCCCTGTGTGCATTTCCATGGCCGGATGGGGCTCTCACGCTGTGGCCCTGTGTGTATTTCCATGGCCGGATGGGGCTCTCACGCTGTGGCCCTGTGTGTATTTCCATGGCCGGATGGGGCTCTCACGCTGTGGCCCTGTGTGTATTTCCATGGCCGGATGGGGCTCTCACGCTGTGGTCCTGTGTGTATTTCCATGGCCGGATGGGGCTCTCACGCTGTGGTTTGATGAGCTTACATTTATTTTAGAAACACAGTCTGCGTCCATCGGGTGGGTTCGAATCCCGTCCCGGCCCCGGTAGTAGCTGGACTCACAATCCAGGGGGAAAAAACGGAGTTGTTCAATAGCATGCCCGTTGAAAGGTCCTGGTAAATCAAAGTGGCACAGTTGGAGTGCGCCTGAGTTGATCAGTATTCAGGTCGTACTCCATAGGCAATAGATTTCCCTGTTCCCCATAACCCGCCCGTCAGGGCCGTCCATGATCACCTCGGTGCTATGGACGTTAAACCCGAACTAACCTGCGACCATCGTTTGTGAAGGGGCTAACACATTTCGAACACCATAGTGGGTTAACGCATGGATAATTGGTTGATCGTTGTGGGGGGTGGGGGAGGGGGACGTGAGGGGACGTGAGGGGGACGTGAGGGGGAGGGGGGATCGATGGGGAGGGTGTATAGCAAGGATAGTGCGTGACTGTTTTGATTCTAGTCAACACACATTAATTTCTGAGAATCTTGGAACCATCTTGATTGCGGCATCAAGAACATGAAACTTAAATAACCGTCATAGTGACGTCATAGATGCTTGTAATATTTATCAACTGAAGAACATTCACATCACCTATTACGTGAACCCTTGTTTATATTGTGATGCTATTGTTACATCTATTCGCATGACAACATTGGCTACAGAAGGTTATTAAAGCTGAAAACTCTCAAGATGGTGCTGGATATTTTTTAATCATATTTTGTGAGAATCTGCTGTGATTAACTGTGCCCGACCATGATATCATTACATGATACTACTAACTCACTGGAGACGTGCCGCCTCCGGATACGCGGCTTATGCCGCGTATCCAGAGGCGGCACGTCTCCAATGAATTAATGGAAGACGGAGATGAGAATGATCACTGCCCTTGATCATTCTCATAGTAATCTTTCATGCAGTGCCTGATTAGCTTGCCGAGGGCTCTCAGTTGAACAGAGTATGCAAATTTAGGACTGACCGAGCACAGTCATGTCATGATGAAGTGGAAGAACGGTCTAGCACATGTCATGATGAAATGAAATAAAATGAAACTTTATTTATTAACGGAAGAAGCAGTTAGCACATGTGCCATTTTCACGCTTGCCGTTGCTAATCTACAAAGGTAAAACTCTGCTAAAGGCACAAAGCTACTAACATACAAGTGCACATAATATAACAAGTCATTCAAAACACAACAAAAATGGATAAGGCAAACTGGAGGGCACCGATTATGATTGCTAATAATGTGAACGGAAAAAAAGATATTCTTTAAAATTCCTTCTTTTACTGAACTCAAACACGCGCTCGCGCCGCACGCACACACACACACACACATACACACACACACACACACACACACACACACACATACACACATGCACGCACACACACACACATACACGCACTCCTGCGCGCGGAGGTTAATATCAAGGCTTTAGGCGATGGGGATACCCGAACCAGTCGGAATGAGCTGTTAGATGATAGGTGGTACTTGAAGAGGCTTTCCTTGAAAGAGGGGAGTGAACCAGTGTGTGTTATGTGCGCTGGCAGTTTATTCCAAAACGAGGTGCCCGAGAAAGAGAAGTTGGTTTTAAAGTCTGTCCTCGGGCGTGGTGTGATGAAGTTACGCCTTGATGTTGAATAGCCTGAAGCTGCCTTGGTGTAGAGCTTAAAGCTGCCTTGGTGAAGAGCTTAAAGCTGCCTTGGTGAAGAGCAAGTGGAACGGGACGGTCGAGGGTGAAAGAAGCTAATCAGACATTACTCAGCGAATGCCGGTCACGTTTGAACCACCTTCCTCAGCTGGCTATAAGGTAAGTGAAAGATTTCTACCGTTATATGACAAAAACTAGTATTTTTTTTTTAGAAAAGCTAGACTTTCATAAGCCAGTATGCACATTAGAAAAACGGGACTTTTATTGCATAACAATGAAATTCTTGCTTTTCTTAAAAATGGACATGATGGCATTTACCAGATAACGGCAGATTGACGGTCAATTAGTATTCCACTGCGGTGTGTCTGTTACGGCTGATTAAATTTGTCTAAAGCAGTTATGCATAGTAATGGGCCCACTGCCCTTTCAGTCAGGCGGTACAAATGTCAGTTCACGATCAGGATGGAGAACCATGCTTTTATGCGTGGGTACGTAACTGCTTTGAATGCAGTTTCGCTTATTATTGCGAATGCCGGCGAGGTCTAACTGTTTGGGCTTAGAGTTACGGCAAATAACACAACTCTCACGAGTCATCGACAGACAAAACAAGACAATAATACCTTATTACCGGATGATGCCGCACGCTCCCCATCCCATAACGCGCATCAACCACCTCGCTGCCCACACCACTTCCTACACCACCCCATCCAAGTCCGGCCCCACCCCCACCCCCTCGCATTCCCGCCCGGCCTAGTCCCCTACCGTGCAAGCGTGCAGACAGCGGCAGTTCGTGTCCGGAGCTTCATCAGGACAAAGCGCCGTAACTATCGCAGCACAATCTGCCACGCAGCAGACGACAGTGGAGCTTTTGGACAGCGGAGCGCGTGGAATTGGATTTAGAGAACATGATGTCTTCATTTGCCAGTTGTTTGCGCTGAACATTTATTTGTTGAGGTAAGTAAAGTTTTTTTTTTAATATATATATATATATATATATATTTTTATTTCTTTAAAATTTGTGTCTTTAGTCACTAGAGCCCGGGACGGGATATTTCGCTCAGAGGCGAACTACCGGTGGAAGTCTTTTATTCAGATGCATCTGAGTAGTGCTACAAGTGAGGTTTCGTTTGCAACGAACGACTACCGCAAACGAACGAGAGTGAAATCACGACGGTAAGCGTAGACAATACTCCAAATATCTCCAATATCTCCAAGAGGCATAGATCCTCATGAGCTCTCCGGGTTCATGAGGATCTATACCTCTGGGAGATGTTTGGAGCCAGTGTTGTCTATGTTGTGTATAGGGCTCGGGTAGCTGACGTCATCACGCTAGCGTGGCGGCCATCTTGAGAGGATTGGCGATAAGGCCCTCATAGGTAATCGCTGTCAGGACAATGTCAGGAAATCACTCAGCGCTTGACAGACAAACAGTAAGATCCCCTGCCCCCGCCTATCAGGCACCCATTCGCCAGCCCACAGAGAAATACAATTCTGCCAGCGCTAGCCTCACCTATCTGGTTTGTGAATGTCAGGAAAGTCCTGACGTGCCGTATAGGCAATAACAGCAAGTTTTGACATCACCGTAGAAAACCGCAAACCAGAATCCGTTTTTGTTTTTAGTTTCCAAAGAGGAAGAAATATGAAGAAAAACGTGTTGAAACACTTCTTCGCTACTATCTGAAGGCTATTCTAGCCTCTTAAGATGGCGGCTGACGCGCCGACGCTGCTAGGCAACGCCGGGAACTTCCCGAGTCCTACACCTCTTGTATCATGTTTCGAGGATTGTCTATGTTGTGTATACGTGTGGGATTATGTTTGGAGGGTTGTCTATGTTGTGTATACCTGTGGGATGATGTTTGGAGGGTTGTCTATTTTGTGTATACCTGTGGGATGATTTTTGGAGGGTTGTCTATGTTGTGTATACCCGTGGGATGATGTTTGGAGGGTTGTCTATGTTGTGTGTACCCGTGGGATGATGTTTGGAGGGTTGTCTATGTTGTGTATACCTGTGGGATGATGTTTGGAGGGTTGTCTATGTTGTGTATACCTGTGGGATGATGTTTGGAGGGTTGTCTATGTTGTGTATACCCGTGGGATGATGTTTGGAGGGTTGTCTATGTTGTGTATACCTGTGAGATGATGTTTGGAGGGTTGTCTATGTTGTGTATACCCGTGGGATGATGTTTGGAGGGTTGTCTATGTTGTGTATACCTGTGGGATGATGTTTGGAGGGTTGTCTATGTTGTATATACCCGTGGGATGATGTTTGGAGGGTTGTCTATGTTGTGTATACCTGTGGGATGATGTTTGGAGGGCTGTCTATGTTGTGTATACCTGTGGGATGATGTTTGGAGGGTTGTCTATGTTTGTGTATACCTGTGGGATGATGTTTGGAGGGTTGTCTATGTTGTGTATACATGTGGGATGATGTTTGGAGGGCTGTCTATGTTGTGTATACCTGTGAGATGATGTTTGGAGGGCTGTCTATGGTGTGTATACCCGTGGGATGATGTTTGGAGGGCTGTCTATGTTGTGTATACCTGTGAGATGATGTTTGGAGTATGCTTACGGTACAAGCTGGTTATCCGTTGTTGGGAGACGTCTGGCGTCAGTAACGCCTAGTAACCGCATCCCTATTGCTGTGTCAAGTTCTGTTGTTGTAAAGTGTTAAAATCATATTCCTGATACTGTTTGGTGCGGTTGACCCGTGCATCCCTTGCGTGATACATACAATTGTTTTGTTGTGGATCGACCATGCTAGTTCAAGGGTCCACCGTGGTACCAGGTGGATCACTATATGTGTTACCATAATCGATCATAAACTGTATGCAGTCTTCAGTGGGAAATTATAGTCTGTTATTTCAGCCAAAGAATTAATACATTCTGCTCCAGGACCGAAATCTGCAAATTGTAAGTTACCCCCTGAAGACTGTATTACACTTCTGGAAGCAGATCGAGCGTGATAGTCCAAGGGTTGTGCCAGAATAGCTTGGCGCCCATGGGCGCCAAGCTAGTCTGGCACAACCATTGAACTATCACGCTCGATCCATGTCTTGCCGTGGCGTGTCGGAGTTGAATGAGTTAAGTGTTTGACCTTTTGGGTTGGCGTCGTGACTGACAACAACAACAAGAAGAAGAAGAACAACAACAACATGATCAATTTCTTCACAATCGTTTTTGCACTTTCTGGACATGTTATCCGATTGTTTTCTGCCGTGGCGTTCTTTTGTGAGTGTTGCCCACTGATTATTTCTCGTTTGCCTTTACGTTGGCCCAAATTTATGCAGTCTAATTAATTTTTTGCCTTGTGCGTTCATGTGGGTGAGTGTCAGGGTGAGGGAATGAAGCCTAGACTGATGAATTTTCACTTATTTTTTGTTAATGTCGCAAGGTCTCTATGTTCCCGGCGAGGTCTTCCCGCTGGGCTTAAGGTTACAGCTGAAATCACCCATGTCTGTCCTTTTTGCCCAATGTGTCTTCTGTAATCGCGTTAGGAAGATTACCAGTAAAGCTTTGCGCTAGAAAGGCGAAAAGAAGAAAGGCCATTTTTGTGAAAAGCGAGATTTTCATTGTATTACAATGAAAATATCGCGTTCCACAAAAATGGACTTACTTTCTTTTACCGGCTTCGGAAATCAGATCTCCTCGCTCAGTTCTTCGCTCAGCCCTTGATTTTTTCCCCACGACTGAGGACATGAACTGGGTCGATCATGGCCAACAAGAGGTTTTAGATTGTCATGTGCCCCTGCGGTTGCAGGGGCACGTGAGAATCTATGCCTCTTGCACGTTTGTGGAAGAGGCTGTGACATCGCCTGTGGAAGAGGCTGTAACAGCGCCTGTGGAAGAGGCTGTGACAGCGCCTGTCTCGTGCAATTTTCAGTCCGAGTTTCATTTTTGTGGAATTTTTTTTGCTGTTTTTGCCCTTTTCGCCTGAGGAGGTTTTATGACTGAAACCGTTGAGGCAGTTGTGCACTAATGGATATGTCAATATAGACACCTATTTTTTCCTCTTTTTTTTGTTCGGTTTTTTTTTTTTTTGGTTAAAAGTTTTAGAAAATAACATGTGACTTGTAATATAAGAGTTTTCATTAATGCCCGTCATTTGTAATGGCAGACACAGACAGACATAAACAATCTGACTTTAAAATCGTGTTAAAGGCAGAAAAAACAACAACAAACAAACAAACAAAGAAACATACCCCAAAAAGACACGGCTTACGGACACGATCTATTAATATTTCGGTACTTTTTCAAAACAGGCAAACAAGTGTACAATTCCCTACTTAGCTTCTCCGCACTGACAAAGATAAGGAGAGTTATATACCTTTGCGGTCTACTTTTGAAAAGGTAATATTAACTCATTCAGCCCGATGCACGTATTTCCCAAATTTTGGAGGCGTCATCTAATGACTATGCACCAGTTGCAGGAGATGGCTCGACCATGATAATTCAAAGGCAGTGCCAGATTAGCTTGGCGCCGACAGGCGCCACGCTAATCTGGCACTACCCTTGAATTATCATGGTCGACCCATCTCCTGCTGTAGTGCGTCAGGGCTGAAAGGTTAATAGATTGTGTTTGGAGTGTCTTTTCAAAATAAAAATAAAAATCTGTCGTGTTGTAACTGTCTCTTCTCAAAGTGTTTCTTTCTTCGTTTGGTTATTTGTCCACAGACATGGTATAGCGCAGTGAAACTATCCGTAGCACATGGTTTAGTCGACGGTCATTTGGGAAAAAAAAAAAAAGCCATGACATAAAAAACAAACAATTTGAAATGAAAATAAAATGAGACAAGCCCTACAAAAGTGATAACTAGTACTAATACTAATTTAGTAACACTAACACTAATACTTCGTTGTTTTGTTTGCTTTCGGTTCCGAACTGTTCTCTTCACTTCTGTTGTCCTAATTTTTTTTAATGTTTTTTTATTTTTTATTTCGATGGCGCGCAGGAAATAATCTGCGGTTTAACCCTTAGATTGCCAGCTGACCCAGACTACGTTTCCGACATTTTCTCAGTTCAAGACAAACACCCCCCCCCCCCCCAACAACAACAACAACAACAACAACAAAACAACAAACAAACAAAACAACAACAACAACAATTTCAACAAAACAACCCAACAACAACAACAACAAACAACAAGAACAACAACAACAAAAACCAAACAAACAAAACAACGACAACAACAATTTCAACAAAACAACCCAACAACAACAAAAACAACAACAACAACAACAAACGAACAAAAAAACCAAACAAACAAAACAACAACAACAACAATTTCAACAAAACAACCCAACAACAACAACAACAACAAGATAAAAAACTTTAACGTTCCAGGAGCAGTAAGAAGCATAAATCGGGGATACATTAGGATCTGTGCCTCTTGCAGATGAGCGGTGTTCAAATTTCCCGGCACTAAACAGATTAAATATCCGCCTGAGCCGCAATGCCCATCTGTCGTCAATTTTCCTTATGTCTGCGCCTCGTAACTAAGTATGTCCGTCCTACATTAACTCTGTTAGCTCCACGGGTGTATTTCCCAAATTTTGGAAGTGTTACTTAACGACTATGTACCAGTTGCGGGAGGTGGATTAACCATGATAATTCAAGGGTAGTGCCAGATTAGCTTGGCGCCTTCAGGCGCCAAGCTAATCTGGCACTACCCTTGAATTATCATGGTCAATCCGTCTCCTGCTGTAGGGTATTGAGGCTAAATGGGTTGAGCGAGAATTTTAACTCTTCTACTTACGAAGATGGATCAGTATAAATGTGTCCAATGTTAGGCCGACGTAAATCCATATGAATATGTGCCAGCCTTCAGCAAGAGGCATTGATCTTCATGATCCCCCCCTCCCCTCCCCTCTCCCCCCCCCCTTTTCGATCATGCGTCAACGTGTGGTTAAAGTCAAACAGATGATGGCTGAGTACTAGACAAGCAGCGCTAAGTGCGGTGACTGACTGTCGGACAGAAATGTGCCGAGAAAATCTGAAGCATTCTCGATGACGGGAAAATAACAAGACGGCATTGGCCGTTCGATTTTCCTGACACTGATTCACTTAGTAGCTCGGCCCATGCTTGTTTTGTTTGTTTTGTTGGTTTGGTTCGGTTTGGTTTGGTTTGCTTCTTTTGTCTTGTTTTCTTTAGTTTCTTATGGTTTAGCTTGGTTTGGTTTGGTTTGGTTTGCTTTTTTTGGGTCTTGTTTAGTTTCTTATGGTTTAGCTTGGTTTCGTTTGATTTGGATTTGGTTGGTTTCGTTTGGTTTGGTTGGGTTTCGGTTATGCTGGGTTGGGTTTGGGTTGATTTGGGTTGGTTTGGTTTGGTTTCGTTTGGTTGAGGTTGGTTTGGGTTTGGTGTGGTGTGGTTTTGTTTAGTTGTTTTTTTCGGGCCTGGTTTGGCCCTTTGGGCTGGTTGTGCGTTTGTTTGGGATTTGGAATAGTTTGATTTTGGTTTGGTTTGGTTTGATTTTTGTTCTTTGTTTTACTTTTTGTATTGCTTTTTCTCCATTTTCTTTCAAGACGGTGGGAGGAGAACGGCGAATAATAATAATAATAATAATAATAATAATAATAATAATAATAATAATGCATATTTTTCAGGCGCCTATACTTTCGATAAAAAGCTCTAGGCGCCGTACAAATGACATACTAACATACATACACCTTGCATCCTACAATACACGACTTCATGGGAAGGGGAAGGCGAACTGAGGGGAAGTGGGGAAGAGGGGAGGAGAAGGCCGGGGCGGGAAGGGGAGGGGAATAATCTGTCATTGATTCACGATGGCTTCGTTTGACGAAAATGAAAGTGATCTGCTCCATGACGGGCTTTGATTGCTGAATTCGCCGATACAGCGGTTAACCCTTTCAGCCCCAACACCCTACAGCAGGAGACTGCTTGACCATGATAATTCAAAGGTAGTGCCAGATTAGCTTGGCGCCTTCAAGCGCCAAGCTAATCTGGCACTGCCCTTGAATTATCATGGTCAATCCACCTCCTGCAAGTGGTACATAGCCGTTAAGTAACACTTCCAAAATTGGGGAAATGCGCCCATGGTGCTAAAAGGGTTAACACTGTTGCCTTGCCTCGAATGAAACTTTCATACCCTTCTTTTCACAGTCCACGTGAGTAGGCACACGCACCAGCTGCTGTCCACTGTCTTTCTGAGCCTAACGGAACCAACTCCCCTGCTTACAAAGGAGAGGTTCGTGGCGCAGAGGTTTAAAGCGCCTGCCACCAATGCTGGAGGTGCGAGGTTCGATATCCGGTTCCGGCGTCGGACATTTCTCCTCATATAAGTGTCACCGATAATTCGGGCGGACCGTCGGGGGTTCTTTCTCCGGGTGCTCCGGCTCTTCCTCCCCCACGACTTTGGTATCAATTTCAGCCCACTTAATCAAATTTCAAATATAAACTATTTGAATTCCCAAAACTTCAGTAGCTCGCTTGAGCTTGCCCTTAGCACCACGTGGATGTTCTGTATTTATGTGCAGTGTGTGAGTGAATGCGCGTGAATTACGTGAGCGTGCTTGTTGGGCTCAGTTCGCGGCGGCAGCTTTGAGCCGATTTTGAATTGGGATAAAGCGCCTATTTAATGCGCTGATTTTTATTATTTTTTTATAAGACGATCAGAAATGTCTTTCGTTTTACGACATTGGAATTTCATAATTAAAAGTCCGTGGCGCAGTGGTTAAGGCGCCTGCCACCAATGCCAAGGGTGCGAGATTCGATACCGGGTTCCGGCGTTGGACTTTTCTCCTCTGGTAAGTGTCACCGTTAATTCGGGCGGACCGTCGGGGGTTCTTTCTCCGGGTACTCCGGTTCTTCCATCCCCCCCCATCCCCCCCACCATCCCCCCCCCACGCTTTGGTACCGGTCTCAGGCCACTTTACAAATTTCAAATACAAGTGATCAAAAATCTCTGTAACTTCAGTAGCTGACTGGCCCTTCGTTTGTCTTGTACTGTGTTTGTACTGTGCTTGTCTTAAATGGCGTAAATCCGTGTCTGTTTCGTGAGTGTGTGTGTTGGGTTTCAGGCGCGGCGCTTTGAGTCGATTTCCCCAAAATTGAGAAAAAGCGCCTATATAATAACGGTATTATTATTATTATTATTATTATTAAGTTAGCCTTTTTACGACATTGGAATTTCATAATTAAGTTAGCCTTTTTACGACATTGGAATTTCATAATTAAGTTAGCCTTTTTACGACATTCGAATTTCATAATTAAGTTAGCCTTTTGGCAGCAGTGTTGTAAGACATTTTATGAAGGAGACAAGGCGGACTATGAACCTTTTACTGCCTGTAGTATGTCCTTTAATCCATATCATACTGAGGCTAAAAGCTTCAAATTTGTACACTGCCATATGCAAGCTACATTATAGGACTTACAGATAAGGATATAGACCAATGCCTTTAGTTCAAGGGTGGTGCCAGAATAGCTTGGCGCCTAGAGGCGCCAAGCTGTTCTGGTACTACCCTTGAACTATTTTAGTCAAACTCATTTCACAGACGAATGATAAGGGTTTCGTCAGTCGCTACCCTTGTGCTATGTCGACCATTCGGGGACTTATAGGTGGCTCAGGTGGTAGAGCGTCGGACACTCGATCGTAGCTAAGGACGTGGTTTCAACCCCCCCTGTAATAAACATTGTGTCCCGTCTGTGAAATCACCTTCGTGGTGTCGAACGACGTTAACCTTCTGCGTATCGGTAGCGGTTTTCGTCGCGATGATTCCTACAGGAATAACACCACCCTGACATCCTACAGGAATCATCACGACAAAAACCACTATCGACACGCAATCAGGGTTAAGCGAGTAGCTCTTTGTATTGCCAATTTGTGTTTTCTTTGGTACGATCTATATAGAGTAATCCCAACATTTTCAAAAGTAGAATGCGATCAGCCACAGTGATGAAAGACCTCTAAGGGGAAAAAAAGTAATTTTAGTCTCAAGATGAAACTGATTTGTTTTACGTTTAAAAAATCTGTTTCTTTGCAATTAAAATAAAACCCAACAACAACTGAAAACCCCCCAGACAATTCAACAGATGCGATCCGATTAAATGAAATCTAACTTTTGTATTCACTATTTTATTGATTTTCTTTCACTCGTACAAAAACACGCATTTGAATAATGGCTTAACAGACAGCACACGTGGTCTGGATTCCTAAATACCGACAGACAATAACGGAGATAGAAACACACTTAGAAGTGACATTTACAACACAGATTAGTAATATTTCAAAATCTACATACAAACAATTCGCCTGCCGCAAAGCTTCTTCACACTGCCGGGATAAGTATTCGTTCTGCATTAGATACGGACAGGCGATTCAACACCTCGCTGCACCTCATGTATCTATTTGAAAGAATTTTAAACTACAATAAATACAAATATTTGTCTTAATACTTGATTAACTCATTCAGCCCGACGTACGTATTTCCCAAATTTTGGAGGCGTCATCTAACGACTATGCACCAGGTGCAGGAGATGGCTCGACCATGATAATTCAAGGGTAGTGCCAGATTATCATGGTCGATCCATCTCCTGCTGTAGGGCGTCGGGGCTAAATGAGTTAAATTAAACTATGGTTATTATTTGACACAGTAAAATAGAAATGAAGCAAAGTGGTTGAAAATTATGTGGAGCAGTGTTTGAATTAACAATAGCGGGACTGTGTGTCTTTGTCTAGCGCGCACTATGCTGTCTTCCCAAATAGAATTATCCGTTCCAAAACAAACTTAAGACTCGGATCGAAGAAAATGTGCGTGCTTGAATTCACAGCTGCTAAAAATGCGCTTCTACACATAACACTCAAATTCGCTCCTCAGAAGAAACAATTATCCTGCAAGAAAGCAGAATTTACCCACTTCGTTGCCGAAGAAAATGTGAACGCGATCCAACTGCAAGAGGCATAGATCCTCATGAGCCTCCGCGACTGCGGGGGGACTCATGAGGATATATGCCTCTTGCTGAAACCAACTTGTATCCATGTTCTTGGACGCTATGGCTTTTGGTCGCCGGGTGAAGAAAGTGTTCAGAAGCAAAACACGCGTCCATTGGCCGGGAAGCGATTAACTCCTTCTAGCCCAGACCCACCACAGCAAGATCTGGATCGACCATGACAGTTCAAGGGTGATGCCAGAATAGCTTGGCGCCTGTGGGCGCCAAGCTATTCTGGCATCACCCTTGAACTATCACGGTCGATCTGTGTCCTGCACTGCAATGATGTCTTCAGAGGACAACGGCAAAATTTGGGGATTTCGGTCTTGGAGTACAATGAGTTAATTAAACAAACTCGGTCAGACAAAGAAGTTAACTCATTCTACCCCAACACCGAAATCCCCAAATGTTGCCGTTGTCCTCTGAAGACTGCACTCTAGTGCAGGTCACAGATCGACCATGATAGATCAAGGGTGATGCCAAAATAGCTTGGCGCCCGTAGGCGCCAAGCTATTCTGGCATCACCCTTGAACTATCATGGTCGATCCTTATCTTGCTGTGGTGTGTCTGGGGTAGAAAGAGTTAAGCAATGCATCAGCTCACGAATTCCAGTTGACTGTCCTTGCGACAAGGATAATGGGTCCAACTGCAAGTGATTTGCGGTTGCCAGAACCTGTCCGTCCTGGTCCTAACGGCTTTGCTTTGAGATATTGTTTTAGCCCCACGCAAAGATCTCTCTGCAATGCATTGTGTCAGTCGAACTGCGGTCTCGTGATTTATTTTGCTTACGGGAGGTTAGACGTAATATAATTTATTTACACGACTTTTTCAAAGTGTTTTTACCTCCAGTCGGCATTGACTGACGAACAAAAGAAATGCGATATTTTTGGAACCATCGGAAACACTTTAGTGTTTTCGATGGTTAAAAAAAAAAACGTCGAATTTCTTTTGCTTGTAAACACTTTATTGTTTCCGATGGTTCCAAAATGTCGCATTTCTTTTGCTGGTCAGTATATTTTTTCCCTTGTGCGGTGCCACATGCCTTGCACTTGACTCAGTCGCTGCTTACTAAGACTCCGCCACAAAGATTGTATGTTATGTCGCGGTGTAACCAAAGCCGGAAGGGTGGTGGCGGCGGAGACGGCACAGGCTTTATCACCACATTTCAAAATGAGTTAGTAGAAAAAAGGGCGTGAAAATGGTGTGAGATATCCATGGTGGAAAAGGAGGTGTAAATTGAATAAATGAAACCTTGCCGCTTGGAAAGCCGCCGTGGTAGTATGACGATCTCACTGCACGATTCTGGCCGATACGTCTGAAACTTGTGGTCGAAAAATCTCTCGCAGCATGTACAAGACTTTTAGATTCGCCCCCAGCGTCTTGCGAGCCATTTCAGTTCAGCTGTAGTACACACGAACGCGGTAGTATTGCATTTCAATGCCAGAGACTTAATATTCTTATTTCTTCGAAGTCTCGGGATTGGAACAAAAAAAAAAAAAAAAAAAAAAAAAAAAAAGAATCAGATTTCCAAGGCTTGCGATGACAAAGGGTTGTGTTATGCGAAATGGGGTCACTGTTGCTTTAACCCATTTCACACTGAGGCTAAAATCTTCAAATGTGAACACTGCCATATGCAAGCTACATTATAGCACTACAGATAAGGATATAGACCAATGGCTTTAGTTCAAGGGTAGTGCCAGAATAGCTTGGCGCCTAGAGGTGCCAAGCAATTCTGGCACTACCCTTGAACTATTTTAGTCAAACTTATTTCACACACTGGTGTATTCCGAATGATAAGGGTTAACCTTTTTTCTGTCGGTATCGGATTTTCTCGCGATGATTCCTACAGGAATTCCTACAGGAATCATCTCGATAAAAACCCTTACCGACAGCCAAAGACTCACTGTCGCTCTGCCATATTTTGGAGTCAGCTGCCACGCTCACAGACGTTTGAAGGTGGATGGAACTGATTAGCTCAAAGGTTGTGCCTGATTCGCGCGTGTCAGGCACCCAGCTAATCAGGCGCAACGTTTGGTCACGACGTTTAACCCCTTTTCGGCAAATAGCCTTTAACCCATAACGCCCTGACATTCTACGACAGGCTGTGTGTGGACCACGATAGTTCAAGGTTGGTGTCGGAACAGGCTGGGCGCTTACAGGCGCCATGCTATTCCGACACCACCCGTTTGAACTATCGTGGTCGATCTGTCGCCAGAACTGTGACGTAGACCTCAAAAAGACATAAACAAAAAAGACAATTTCATCTTCAGGGTGCAATGAGCTAAGAGCGGTCTTGCAATGTTTATATAACTCATTCTGCCCGACGGCCGTATTTCCCAAATTTTAGAGGCGTCATCTAACGACTCTGCACCAGTTGCAGGAGATGGGT
Source organism: Semisulcospira habei (assembly GCA_036245525.1). NCBI lineage: Eukaryota > Metazoa > Mollusca > Gastropoda > Semisulcospiridae > Semisulcospira > Semisulcospira habei. The sequence continues at coordinate 92,523,884 of BTPG01000003.1, forward strand.
CGACCATGATAATTCAAGGGTAGTGCCAGATTAGCTAGGTGCCTGTCGGCGCCAAGCTAATCTGGCACTACCCTTGAATTATCATGGTTAACCCATCTCTTGCTGTAGTGCGTCAGGGCTGAATGGGTTAACACACTTAGGCCTGTCGGCGCCAAGCTAATCTGGCACTACCCTTGAATTATCATGGTTGACCCATCTCTTGCTGTAGTGCGTCAGGGCTGAGGCCTGTCGGCGCCAAGCTAATCTGGCACTACCTTTGAATTATCATGGTTGACCCATCTCTTGCTGTAGTGCGTCAGGGCTGAATGGGTTAACACACTTAGGCCTGTCGGCGCCAAGCTAATCTGGCACTACCCTTGAATTATCATGGTTGACCCATCTCTTGCTGTAGTGCGTCAGGGCTGAATGGGTTAACACACTTAGGCCTGTCGGCGCCAAGCTAATCTGGCACTACCCTTGAATTATCATGGTTGACCCATCTCTTGCTGTAGTGCGTCAGGGCTGAATGGGTTAACACACTTAGGCGTTCCCCATCGAAAGTCTCAACATTAGGGCGTTGTCTTTGGATCAATACTTCACAGTTTTAGAGACATCCACTGACCATGATAGTACACAGGTGGTGACGCCAAGCTATTCTGGCACTACTGTTGAACTATCAAACGTGATCTATAACCTGATGTCACTGTCTGAGAGCCAACCCTTTCATTGGGGCCGCCAAGAGATGGCCTTAGTTGCCTGCTCGGCGTTAAACCCAAATAACTAACTACTGATCTAACCTTTCTTTGGCTTCTCGGTAGCCGTTTTTATTCAGATGGCTTATGGAGGAATCACCTCCACAAATGCCCGCCACCGATAACGAAAGGGTTAACATTGGGAAACCCCTGCAGGAATTGCCGTTACAAAAACAGTTATCTACAACCCCAAAAGGGTTAACATTGGAAAATCCCTGCAGGAATTGCCGTTACAAAAACAGTTATCTACAACCCCAAAATTGTTAACATTGGGAAATCCCTGCAGGAATTGCCGTTACAAAAACACCCCAACCCCAAAAGGGTTAACTCATTCGAGACGCACCGCGCCCGGATTCGCGGCTATAGCCGCGAATCCGGGCGCGGCACGTCTCGAATGAGTTAAGACTGGGAACTCGTCCTCCCCTTCTCCTCCCTTCCCTCCCTCTCTCTCTTGATCTATTCACGGCGCGTTTCCGTGACTTCTCCTGACAGGCTTCTACAGTTTCTCAGCGTGTGGTGATCGCGTTACATGACTTCTAATGTGCACGTGCAGCCCCCCCCCCTCCCCCCCCCCCGTCCAATCCCTGGACCTGTCTCTGCAAGGGGCACAGATTTTCATGGGCTCCTGCATCTCAGCTGCAGGGGCTCATGAGAATCTGTGCCTCTTGATGACAATTTGGGATTGAGCTTGTGTTTTATTTGTTTTTTGTTTTTTGTTTTTGTTTTGTTTGTTCACCGGTCAACTCCAGTTGCCTACGTGGGGGTTCCAGCGCTATACAAGTGTCCACCATCATCATCACCATGAAGCCTACACGTTCTGTAGGGTAACTCATTCGAGACGAACTGCTGAAGCCGCGTATGTTCTGTCATGATGCAGTTCGTCTCGAAATAGTGACAACAGCGAGGAAGCTGTTCCAAGCCCCGGTCCAGTCTGAAAGGAGATTTACCCTTTAGCATTTATCGTGCTTGTTAAGGTTTACTATTGTTTAAAAAACAACAACAACATTAAACGTTAAACTTTTGGGGCTTGACGTCTTTTTTTTTCCACCACGAAGGTTATTTCAAAGACGGGGCACCGAAAGAGGTTCTGAACAAATTTTGACCCCAGCTGGATTCGAACCTTTTGGACGAGAGTCGAACTGTAAGAAAACGAGATCGTCGAAGTAAAGAAAATTTCGGATCATTCTTGTATGAACGTTAACCGGTTTTCCACGAACTGTACATGCAATCAGATGCAGCAGAATGCACGTGAGATACAGTCAGGATCTGATGAGATCTCAAGGGGTGAAAAAGACACTTCTTGCTAACAGGAATTTGTACTGAGCAGTTTAGGAAATGAAGAAAAATGATTCCAGGGAAAATAAACGCTGTTTTGTTATCAGAGTTTGTGTGAAATGGACTCGACCGTGCATGTGTTGTTGTTACTACAGAACAAATCGCCGGAAAACTGTGGAACGCACTGCACAAAATGCATTAATTACTGAACGAAAACTATGTTGGCCTGGCTACTGAACTGGAGTTCGCCAAGTGGGATGTCTCTTGTATTACTGACAAAAAAGTCTTCAGACGATCTGTGACTTTTCAGACGCTTAACTCATTCGGGACGTGCAGCATCCGGATACGCGGCTTCATGCCGCGTATCCGGATGCGGCACGTCTCGAATGCGTTAATTCGCTTGTGCCTTGCAGCCATCCGTAATAGGTAAGGAACCGGTCGGTGGTTGCGTGAATGGGGGTGGGGTAGGGATGAGGGTGGGCGGGGTAGGGGGTGGGGGTTAACTCATTGAAGGTGCCCCGCATCAATAGCTGCGAAAGTGTCGTATAGCGTTGCCAGCGGCAACGCTATACGACACTTCCGCAGCTATTGATGAGGGGACCATTGAATGAGTTTAGGGTTGAACGTTTGAACAGAGCCGCAGTTCAAATAGAACGGGCGAGGAACGGCGTGGTCCCGCCGATCCGTCCCGATAACATGCCTGACACCAATTTGTGCGGCATCCGAAGCCACTTAACCGTAGTCTGACCATGAATGTTTTATCGCAGCTTTGCCGATGACAGCGAGCGATCACCGCTGAAACGGCAACTTCAACGTTTTACACATGGCCACAATGCTTTTTGTCACAACGGTGGCAGAGCTGCAAACATGGCAGAAGGAAATGTATAATTTGCATTTATCCGATACGCGTTATTGTAATGATGTTTGGTTGAATTCTTTTGGTTGTTGTTGCTGCTGCTCCTGATTGTAGACTGTTGCTATTGTTGTTGCTTTCGCCCGTTGTTTTGTTCATTCATCTAAATTTGTGCTTAAAAAAAACTTGATTCACACCCTTCTCAAATATTACGCCCACTTGTGCTTTAATGGACGTTATTTCTGTGTTACCAGGGGTATACGACGTTATGTACACTGCGTCACTAAAATTAACACTAACTTTCGTTTTTGCCTACAGGGCTTATCTTATTATAGTGTGTCTGGCGGAACGCGAGGCTTTATTTCCTGCATAAATATTGTGTTACCTGGGGTGTCAAGGCATTGCATTATATGAGAAAGTATAGGCGAATTTCACTATATATTCTGATTATGCAGTAACGTTGTGTTTGGGATGTATAAGGCTGTACACACCGACAAACTGTAATACATAAACATTAATATTATTATTATGTTGGATGACCACGGATATACGAAAATGTATGCATCTGGGAATTATAGCCTATACCTAATAGAAAATAATTTGCGACACTATCGACTGACAACAAAATGCATAACTATTGTGCTACCTGCAGTATGAGGCTGTATGCACCAGGGAACTATAAACTAATACTAAAATGCAGAAATATTGTGTTATTATGGGTATACGAGGCTGTACACCGCGGAACACCAACAATTGAAAAGTTGCGCCGTTTCCGGATGCTATTCGCTGTTATCTGACCGTGACAGATACCGTCACTTTGCCAGTGACAGAGAGCAAATGCATGAGCCCGTGCGAAAGCGGAATCGATATCTTTTTCTCTGTCACAGCCGACTACGTGCGAGAGATGGATCGACCGTGACAGCTCAAGAGTAGTTCCTGATTAGCTTGGCGCCTTCAGGCGCCAAGCTAATTAGGCACTACTCTTGTGCTGTCACGTTCGATCCGTTTTTTAAAAATAATTGTGGACTTTGGCAGATGATTTGAAAATGTGATCGATCTTGGTTTATGAGCTGAGTGGAATGTGATAAATCGCGCTCGTGATATTGTAAATAGGAGAGGTGTTTGCTCGCATTATTGTCTGTTTTGATGGTTGTACTGAATCATGCATGAATCACGCGTGCTTCTGCCAGAGAAGTTGTTAATGGTTAGCGCATTGACTGGGAACGAAAGACACACCGCATTTTCCTGCGTGGCATTAATGGAAATTTAGTACGGCCCCGTTACTTCTTTCATTGCAAGAGTATAACACAGCAGTGCTTATTTTTACAGAGAATAAACTATAAGCTGCTAATTTTGGTTTCAAGTGTCCGAAATAGCTCAGGCGGTTAAGCGTCGGAGCAGGAGAGCGAAGGGAATCGCCGGATCGTGGGTTCGAATCCCGTCCGGCCCCGGTAGCTGGACTCGCAATCCAGGCGGAAAAGACGGGCTTGTTCAATAGCATGTCCGTTGAGAGGTCCTGGTAAATCAAAGTGGCACGGTTGGGGTGGACCTGAGTTGATCAGTGTTCAGGTCGTACTCCATAGGCAATACTCCATAACCCGCCCGTCAGGGCCGTCCATTATCACTTCGGTGCTGTGGACTTTAAACCCCGAACTAACAAACCAACCAAGTGTCCCAGCGCCGCCCAATTTGAATAGTGTGTGTCTGCTGGTGTCCTTTTCTGTTGCCTTTTAATATACGCGATAAAACAAACAAACAAACAAACAAACAAACAAACAAACAAACAAACAAACAAACAAACAAACAAACAAACAAACAAACAAGCAAGCAAGCAAGCAAGCAAGCAAAGAAACAAACAAAAATACAAACAAACACGCGATCAAACTTCGGGCTAGTTGAAATATGTTTATGTGGCCCATAATAAGTCTGACGGCTATATGTATTTCTAACGGCAATATCTATTTCATCTTCTGAACGCGGATACAAATCTCACACTTAAGCTAGAACACTTGCACAAGTTATAGGCGATTCTTGATCCATATCATTTGTGACAGCGTATGTTGTTGTGGATTTATATGCACTAAACGTGGATACGTCGGATAAGTGAGACTGGAGCGGGTTGGCTAAGCCATGAACACGGATCTGTATGCATGATAAACTGGTGCTTTAGCTAAAATAATGGGGGAGCGGGATGGGGAGGGTAGAGGAGGTGGAGGTGGGTGTTGGGTGGTTTTGGTTTCAAGTGTCCGAAATAGCTCAGGCGGTTACTGCGTCGGAGCAGGAGAGCAAAACCCCGCTGTCATGCTTGCTGCACTGTTCCCAGTTCTTGTGGCTGTACGTGTACAAGGGGTTAAACCAACAAAGATTTCTTTTAACTCATTCAGCCCGGCGCACGTATTTCCCCAATTTTGGAGGCGTCATCTAACGACTATGCACCTGTGGCAGGAGTTGGATCGACCATGATAATTCAAGGGTAGTGCCAGATTAGCTTGGCGCCGACAGGCGCCAAGCTAATCTGGCACTACCCATGAATTATCATGGTCGACCCATCTCCTGCTGTAGTGCGTCAGGGCTGCGTCATGATCGACCCATCTCCTGCTGTAGTGCGTCAGGGCTGCGTCATGGTCAACCCATCTCCTGCTGTAGTGCGTCAGGGCTGCGTCATGGTCAACCCATCTCCTGCTGTAGTGCGTCAGGGCTGCGTCATGGTCAACCCATCTCCTGTTGTAGTGCGTCAGGGCTGAATGGGTTAATAGTGTAGTTTTTTGTGTGTGGATGCTTTCTCTGAGAATAGTTATAGTATTTTTTTTTTAATGAAGGTACAGTCAATATTCTCATCCCTCCTACTACTACTTCCTCCACCATCCCAATGCGCAAAAGACCATCAGGCCGAATTCGGCCGCCGTTGGCCCATGCACGGTCGTGCGCGGGCCAACGGCGGCCGAATTCGGCCTGATGGCCCTTTGCGCATGGGGACAGTGGCTTCGAAGTGGCATCCCTCAACCACTCGTCCAGTCAAACCTGTCTGTGGACAATGCATTTCAATAGCTGTCATGAAAATCGCCAAGCATAGCGTTTCATTGAACAATCTGGCTCCGCGATCAGTGGCACTCAAACAAACATGCAGGCCGTGCAATTACCTCTTCCTTTCACCTTTTCACGCTTCGGGAGTCGGTTCGACCATGACAGCTTTTTTTTGTTTTTCGATCTATATTGCTCTGTTTCTTTGTCATTCGAGGATAGTGCTTTTTTGTTTGTCGATCAAAGTAGTGCTTATTTGGTTTGTCGGTCTTGGGGTAATGCCCTTTCGTTTGTCGGTCATGGCGTAGTGCTTTTGTTTGTCGATCAAGGGTAGTGCTGTTTGTTTGTCGATCAAGGGTAGCACTTTTTGTTTGTCGGTAAAGGTAGAGCTTTTTTTCGTTATCGGTAAAGGCTATAGCTTGATTTTATTGTTTTTCTAAGAGTGATGTGAGCTCAGCACGGCGCCATGACAGGCGGCAAGCTTAACCGCTTAACTGCGGAGAAAATGGGAACGCGATGCATCTGCAAGAGACATAGATCCTCATGAGTCCCCGCGGGATCTATGTCTCTTGCTGAGACCAATTTGTAGCCGTCTTTCTTGGATGGTAGTGGCCAGCTTTTTGTGGGTAAATGAACAAAGATTGAACTCATTCTACCCCAACACCGAAATCCTTACATTTTGCCGTTGTCCTCTGAAGACAGCATTGCAGTGAAGGACACAGATCGGCCATGATAGTTCAAGGGTGATGCCAGAATAGCTTGGCGCCCATAGGCGCCAAGCTATTCTGGCATCACCCTTGAACTTTCATGGTCGATCCATATCTTGCTGTGGTGTGTCTGGGATAGAAGGAGTTAAGAAACAAAATATCCGTCCAGTAGCAGGGAAGGGCACTACCCTTTAGTTTTCTTTCGCTGTCACTTAGGGGCAGTGCTTGATTAATATCACGCGAGGTGCCGCTACATTAATCAGGCACTATCCTTTTCACTCTCATGCTGTCGATCAATTCCCTAGACAGTGTAGCGCATGATTCTCAATTTGAATGCATTCTGACCGTAAATGTGCGTTGTGTTCTGACCTTTCATTTTGGATTTTACGGCTCTAAACCCGTCAATTTCAATATCACACGCTGTTTTTTAACACCTTCACGGCCAGTGTACACAGATTATGTTTTTCAATCATTGTAAATTTAAACTTCAGAGATCCCCAGCCGTCATGAGAAAATTGATGAAAAATTTATTTCCACACAAAGTGGTTTTAGCATTAGGTATAGCTCCTCATGACCCCCGCAACTGCGGGGGCTCATGAGGATCTATACTTCTTGCGGTTAGGTGGTGTTCCATTTTTGTTCTCGGCTGTGAAGGGGTTACCCGTATACCCGCAGACCAGCAAACGCCTGTAAATCTCCGCAAATCGCTGCAGCCAATCTATTGCACTGGCTACGGCTCACAAAACAGTCTCCGCAACGCAAAGGAAAATTTACGGCACTCTTTTATTGCGCGATAAACTTTTCGATCGCTCATCTGACTCTGACCTTCTACAAAGAGGCCTAGATGCTCATGGCTTTCTTAAAGCTTCAGGGGCTTATGAGAACCCAGGCATCTTTTGCTGGCTTAGATGGACTCCATTTGCGTCCTCAGACTGAGGGAAAGTCACTTGGGTTAATACTTTCACGGATATTAGACGCAGGCTGTGAGCTTAAAACTACGCCAAACAGCCCTAGATATACAAGAGACAATGGAGGTTGCAGTGTGGTTTCAGCAAGAGGCATAGATCCTCATGAGCCCCCGCAATTGCGGGGGCTCATGAGGATCTATGTCTCTTGCCGCTGGACGCATTTACTTTATCTCGCCAGTGAAGAGTCAAGTTTTAGGGTAAAATGTTCAGCCGCTCATAACACGTACAAGAGGCATAGGTTTATCATGAGTTGTACAGAATTTCTATCGCATGATACTGAAAGCTATTGTGACTTTTTGCGGGCGGATCAAATCTACTCGCTCGTCGCTAAATTAGAGCAGATTTCGTGTCGGGCGAAGCAGAGTCATGTTTCCGGGAGCCCAAACAGCGATTGGAAATTTTACAATGCGTGCACACACACAACTGTGCGGGGAAAAAAAAAAGTCGGGCTGCCAGATTCAACTTGAACGGTAATCCGATGGCTACCAGGGTGGTAGAAAACATCGTCCTCCCTGACTTTTATTTTATTATCAGTATCATTATTATTTTGTTATTATTATTATTAGTAGTAGCAGCAGCAGTAGTATTAGTATTATTGTTATTGCTTTTGTGTTGAGTTTTTAATTTTTTGCAAACACAACTTCAGAAAGGCTTGACCTTTATGGTCTAAATCTGAAGGCATCACGAGGAGCTAGTCAAACTACTACTACTACTACTACTACTACTACTACTACTACTACTACTACTGCTACAACTACTAGTACTACTACTACTGCTGCTGCTGCTGCTACTACACCATAAACGTTTTAATCGTTTGAAGTTTGCTGACCACTCTAATTTCACTAAACTGGGCCACGAATGACAAAAAATATTCCCACGACAATCGCGTGTAATCTCGTGTGAAAATTTATCCCCTCTAATCCTCACCGTTTTTAACCTTCTCGTCTACGCATCCGGGCACCAGTACTGCTAATCGTGCCAGTGGGACTTCATGCGCAAGAAGGTTAACGCTTGGCATCGTGTGAAAACTAGGTGACGACAAATAGCTCCCGTGCACGCGATGTCAAAGACCAGGCTTTGCGGCCTGAAATCCTATCAAACTTTTGTTTATGTCCTCAGAGCATACGTTAACCCCTTGTATTCTACTGGGTACGCGTCTTTTCCGCCGAGCGGTATTGTCAATAGCAGTCGAGGGGATAAAAATCCAGCTTCAGCTATTGAAATCACTTTTTGTTAGTTGGCTTTTAATTAGCCAGTAATTCAGACGTGTCTGCTGACACGAACCCCATTTCGTCCGCGTTTTAGCGGCGTAATGTAAAGCTCCAGCTTGTGCAATACCACGGTGGGTAACTGGAAAGAGAGCATCCCAAGGAAGAAAGAAACACGTCTAGAAAAGACAGTTACAACACTCTGCATTTCATACGCATGGCAGTCATCTTTGTTTGGTCTGCATTACGGTGGAGAACCGAGCAGTACGATGCATTCTGCTTTGAAAGATCATGAAGACAGAACCATGGTACTGTTCGCCTATTGTCACTTTGTATTGCATGCTGAAGCCTCGTATCGCATGCTGGAACATCGAATCGCTGAAATGTCGTAACGAATGCTGAAATATCGCACCGCATGCTTAAAAATCATCCCGCATGCTGAAACACAGCTAAGCATTTTGAAACTTCGCTGCGCGTGCTGAAACGTCTTACACTATGTTGCAACATCCTATCACATGCTGAAACATCCTACCGCGTGCTGTGAAACATCTTACCGCGTGCTGTAACATCGTTCATCATGCTGAAACATCGTACCGTATGCTGGAACATTCTACCGCGTGCTGAAACATCGTAGCGCATGCTGTAACATCGTTCTTCATGCTGAAACAGCGTACCGTATGCTGAAACATTCTACCGCGTGCTGAAACATCTTGGCATGCTGTAACATCGTTCTTCATGCTGAAACAGCGTACCGTATGCTGAAACATTCTACCGCGTGCTGAAACATCGTTCTCCATGCTGAAAAATCGTACCGCATGATGAAACACCATACCGCGCGCGTGCTGAAACATCATTCCGCAAGTTGAAACATCGTACCGAATTCTGGAACATCGTTTTTTTATGCTGAAAAATCATACAGCATGATGAAGCGTCGTACCGCATGCTGAAACATCTTTTCGCATATTGAAACATCGTATCACATGCTGAAATATCGTACCGCGATACATCGTACTGCATGCTGAAACATCATCTCGCATGGTGAAACATCATACAGCATGCTGAAACACCGTTCCGCATGCTAGAATGTTGCGCATATTTCACACTTTTAATGCATCTCTAAACAAACGAAAGCTCCCTTCAGCCCTTCCGCCAATTAACCCAATAAATTCTGAGGCTGCAATTTTTCAGATGTGGGTATTGTCCTATGAAGGCTACATAACAGATTTGGGGATATATCAACCATTTGAGTTGAAGTGTGGTGCCAGAATAGCTTGGCGCCTCAAGGCGCCAAGGTATTTTGGCACGACTCTTGAACTATCATAGTCGAATTTATTTCATGCAAACCTGCATCAGGATGGAAAGGGTTAACACACGTTCAATTGCTAAATGAGACCAACCCATACGTTACAACAACGCTTGTTCATCGAATATTAACTCATTCGAGACGTGCCGCCTACGGATACGCGGCGAACCGCCTTGTATCCGTAGGGGGTACGTCTCGAATGAATTAATACAAAGTTGACATCAAATGAGATAGTATTTCAGCAATTGGCTTTCATGCCTGTCCTCAGGCACGATGATGCACGCCCAGCACCATGCTATGCCATCTTTGACTGAACACCATGGACACGTTCAGTAGCGAAGCGCCCATGAGGGTTCTGGACTGGGCTGTGTTCTGCGCCCACCCATCCCGCCTGCACTGCAGCTTGTCCTATCAGGACGGTCGCCATGTTTGTGATCCCAAGATTGTCCTTGACCTGACGCAGCATGGCAGTTGCGACGGAGTCACCATGGAGATAGAAAAGTGAAGTTTCTAATGCTATTGAGTCGTGATACAATATTTTATATCACATGATTAATAAATCATAATGGTTCAAGGGAGGTGCTTGGCGCATGAGGCATTAAGACATTCTGACACAACCCTTGAACTGTTATGGTCGATTTATCTTCGAACTTCTGAGTCTTCAGATGATAACCGCAAATATAGTAATTTTGACATGATGGCTTAATGTGCCTGTGCAACCAATCATTGTGTCAGTAGACCAAGTTCTTCATTTCCCAGTATACAAAAAAATTCACTTTTAATTTTCGTAAATCATTTCCTGGTTGTTTTTTTCCCCCTCCGAGGCGTTGACATATTTAACGCAATAACACTATTAGTGAATATTTTCTCGTATACGAAAATTAACACATTCGTTCTTATTTTCAGAGATGACGTAGTACTGCGCGTGCGCACATGCGAGGAGCTGTGCCACGTGATATGGAGATTACAGCAGCGTTTGACCTTGACCCGAGTTACGGTGTACCACACAGAGATTGCCAGTCGTCACAGTGTGGAGACGGTCACTATCATAGAAGGTAACAGTGTTGATGATGATGATTATGTTTGATGACTGATGACGATGATGATGATGCTGCTGCTGATGATGATGATGGACGACAACGATCAGAATAACGACGATAACAACGGTGACGATGACGATACTGACGGAGGCCGGACACCACTTACCAATTTCATACCAAGTCTTACAAATTTTGTCGTTTGTGCTTTCAGATGACTTCGCCGTCCTGATCAACTTTTCTCATCCAAGCCTCAGCGTGTCTTTGACCAAGGCAGCACAGCGGGCGACAGACTGCTTGAGACGGGACAGAAACTTCTGTCTTGAGGTTGGTAAGTCTCCACTTGAATGTCTGATGTTCCTGTTTACCGCGGTGAGATAGTCTTCAACGTCATCTTCTGTCTTGAGGTTGGTAAGTCTCCATTTGAATGTCTGATGTTCCTGTTTACCGCGGTGAGATAGTCTTCAACGTCATCTTCTGTCTTGAGGCTGGTAAGTCTCCATTTGAATGTCTGATGTTCCTGTTTACCGCGGTGAGATAGTCTTCAACGTCATCTTCTGTCTTGAGGCTGGTAAGTCTCCATTTGAATGCCTGATGTTCCTGTTTACCGCGGTGAGATAGTCTTCAACGTCATCTTCTGTCTTGAGGCTGGTAAGTCTCCATTTGAATGTCTGATGTTTCTGTTTACCGAGGTGAGATAGTCTTCAACGTCATCTTCTGTCTTGAGGCTGGTAAGTCTCCATTTGAATGTCTGATGTTTCTGTTTACCGAGGTGAGATAGTCTTCAACGTCATCTTCTGTCTTGAGGCTGGTTAGTCTCCATTTGAATGTCTGATGTTCCTATTTACCGAGGTGAGATAGTCTTCAACGCCGGCACGGCGCCATCCCTTTGACTGCCGAGAAAAGGTGAAACGCAGTCCAGCTGTAAGAGACATAGATCCTCATGATCCCCCGCAGTCGCGTGGGCTCAGGAGGATCTATGCCTCTTTCTGACACAATTCTGAATAATAATAATAATAATAATAATAATAATAATAATAATAATAATAATAATAATAATAATA
>BTPG01000003.1:92536550-92661550 GCA_036245525.1 Semisulcospira habei
TTATTTCTAAAATGATTGTAGTCTCTGAGTCTGATTTTTATTTATTTGTTTTCTCAAAACACATTACCGATGGTATTACACTTAGGAAATGGCTCTTAGCTGGCCTAATTTTAGCCAAATTTTGGTTGTGTCCGTATAAGGGGGTGTTGGCAGGAGTGGGGCGCCATAGACCATGCCAAACCCGAATAGCCTCCCCTTACTCACATCCGGTACAAGATTACCCAGCATACCCCAGTTTTAGTTCTTAGCTGGCAGAAGTAGGTTGTGTCTGTTCGAGCTCCGCTTTGGTTTTTGGCCGGTCGGTTCGACCTTGACTGTTCGTTCGTTGGGACTTGAACTGTGAAGATGGTGGCGTGACTGGGGGTGGTAGTGCTCACGCTGTGCCGCCTCGTCGACCTGTGGGTTCTACGGGCCTACTGCTTGTGCCATGGAGACTGTGACTGGCGGCTTCCGGACGCCGCTTCGGCCTGCGCTCCGAACCGGTCGGGCTGTGTGGCGTGCTGTTACGATATGGTGATACGTGGGTTTGCTCCTTTTTTCCGCCATGGCCAGGTAATATCTCGGTGAATGCCCTCGACCGGCGCCCTTGGGTGGGAAGGAGCGCCGAGCGTCGGCACGCGCTGTACACTCGTTTGATTCGACTACATATTCAATTATGTCCGATTCGCCAGCGCGCGCGCGTTGTTATTGCGTGACCTTAGAGGCCACGCTCGCTCTTTCATCTTGTACCCTCTTGTTGCAGTAACTAGGTTCGGATCTGCACGATGTGTGGCGACTTTCAGGGCCCCTCGGACGAGCATGCGGAGGGCCTTCCCTGAGCAGGAGGCGAGTCGACCCGCACTGGTGAGGTGTCCGCCTCATGACTGGAAGAGAGATGGTTAACGCGGGGGGGCTTACCTCCGTTGGCGTCCTACTCTATCAGAGGTCGGCCGACAGTGATGTCCAAGCTAACAAGGAGGGACCCACGTCAGGAACAGGGACTTCGTTGTCCCGCACAGAGATAGGGACTTCGTTGTCCCGCAGAGAACGTTCGACGTCTCAAGTCAGAAACAGGGACTTCGTTGTCCCGCACAGAGATAGGGACTTCGTTGTCCCGCAGAGAATGTACGATGCCTCAAGTCAGAAACAGGGACTTCGTTGACCCGCACAGAGATAGGGACTTCGTTGTCCCGCAGAGAGCGTACGCCGCCTCAAGGCAGGAACAGGGACTTCGTGGTCACGCACAGAGATAGGGACTTAGTTGTCCCGCAAAGAGCGTACGACGCCTCAGGTCAGGAACAGGGGCTTCGTTGTCCCGCACAGAGATAGGGACTTCGTTGTCCCGCAGAGAGCGTACGACGCCTATCCGAGATCGCCGGGCATTGATGTCCGAGTTTACAAGGTGCGACCCAAGTCAGCAGCAGGGACTTCGTTGTCCCGCAGAGAGCGTACGACGCCTATCAGAGACCGCCGGGCATTGATGTCCGAGATGAACAAGGTGGGTCCCAAGTCAGAGGCAGGGACTTCGTTGTCCCGCAGAGAGCGTACGTGGCCTATCAGATCGCCGGGCAGTGACACCTGGCAGGGACAAGCGGGGACCCAAGTCAGAGCAGTGGCTTTGTTTCCCCACAGAGAGCGTACCTCGCCTATCAGATACCGGGCAGAGACGCCTGACAGCCACAAGGTCGGACCCAGGGCACAAGCAGTGGCCTTGCTGTCCCACAGAGAGCGTGCTACGCCTATCGGAGATCGTGGCCACGGAAGCAGTGGCTTGGTTGCCACTTCCCTCATACGAAAGTTATAAGTCGTGGCTGATTCTCTGTTTGTCTATTGACAAGGGGTAATTACCTAAATATTACTAAATATGCATTTTTCTTTAAAAGGTATTTTTTCGAAAAATACTTACCGATGACATGACCTTATGGGAGTGTCTACTACTTACTCAATTCTAGCCTAAGTACTCGTTGTGTTAACACACAACCCGGGAGGCACTCGGGGAACCCCGAGGGGGCCAAGAGTTGTCTCCCGATACTCCCCATCCGGAACAGAGTACCCATAATTCCTCAGTCAGGATACTTAGCTTACCAGCGGCAAGCGGGGCCGGTGGGAGGGTCGTCCGAGTCATGTCATCGGTAAGTATTTTTCGAAAAAATACCTTTTAAAGAAAAATGCATTTATTTCATCAAAAACATTACCGATGACATGACCTTATGGGAGAATCACGAATAGGAGGAGGGTGCCGCGCACTAGCACACCTTGGGGCCCCAAGGGCCGTCCTCCCAAACGCAAATTCCCGATGACCCTGGGGAGGTGTAACCTACGGCGCTGAAGCGCCAGGAGGAAGAGGAGCCCCGGAGCAGTTCCCCCACCAGAGCGAGTAGCCCCGCTGGACTGGGAAACTCTGTGAGCGAGAGAACATGCCCGCGAGCCCTACAGTAGCCACGAAGTGGAAGACAGCACAGTTCCTGACGACTGTGACGTTCGTGGCCCTGTACGTAGCTGATAGGACTTAATTAGCCTCTAAGCTCGCTGCGGGAGGGATCCTGGAATCGGATCGCATGACTGAGCGTCGTCAGGAAGATCATCTGACTTGTAGCTTCAGGGCTGTTATTCCTAGTGACGAGGAGAAGCTCGATCCTTGTTACGCTCGCGAGGGAGAGCGAGGGTGGCGGTCCGACTTCGAGCGAAGAGAGGATCCCGAAACGTGTCGTGACGTGGTGTGCGTGTGAGAATGTCTCCGCGAGCCGGACTCTGTGGCGAGGCGGGTTCGCAGCGGCCGAGGAGGATCCAAGGCCTTCCTAGGAGACGAGTGGGGACCGGTTGACCATGGAGGCGCGAAGCACGCCTCTCCGAACCGAGCTCTGTAGCGAGATGGGTTCTCTGCCTGGCATAAGGCTTGGTCCAAGCGCGTTCCCTCCTGGGAACCCGCGCCTCGAACTCCCGACTCCGCACACTACCTTGCTGTGTCCAACGTTGAGGCCTGCCGCCACCGACGAAGGCGAAGGAGGAGGGGCCCCATCAAAGCGAAACAGCGAGCGTCGCGGCTGCAGGAGCACCTTGCAGAAGCGGGAAGCAGTAGCGGGGGTCCGCGGCGAGGAGAGGTGTAAGAGGTACAGGACCGGAACCCAGTAACGGGGTGACGAACAGGAAGAGCGGAGCAACCGTCCCAGGCTAGGCCAGAGCGTCGATGTCTCGTCCAGGCGGGCGAATCCACAAAGGCAGGGCGAATCCTCAAGCACGGGGCACGCCAGTGAACCCACCTAGTGTCGAACAGGTCCGCGAAGCCATCTCGCCAGTGCGCCGGTCCTCCGAAGGCATCCTGGTGCAAACTGCGTGTAGCAACTGGATCCATCGGGGAAACAGGTTGGCGCAGCCGTCCCACGAGAAGGTGACCTACTAGTCTGCGTCAGCTCCAAGCCGTTCGCGCTCTTGACCGCGAGGTCCGAAGGCCAGGCTGGAGTTGGAGAAGAACCACGGTAGTAGGAGGCGTAGCAGAAGCAGCCGGGCTTAGAGACGACCAAAGGAGAGGAGATCCGACTTCCGAGTAGTGGCTGGGCCGTCCAACCGCCAGCACAGCCGCAGCAGTACCACGTGTTCGAAGCCCGGTGCCCTCCTGGGTGCCCAAGGGGAAGTCGAGTTGGTTAGACACCAGGGAGACGGAGCTGTGCCATGGTCCTACAGCGTAAGCGAAGCGAAGGTTCTAGAAGCCTCCACCGTTCTGCTCCCCGTAGCGAAGTCCAGGAACCCCCCAAGAAACTGCCTTGGTCGAGTCGTCAGCACAGAGGTTCCGTCAGCATCACACCGCCCCGCTCGGCGCCAGGAGTCGTCGACCTGGAGAACGAAGGATAGGGTAAGGAGCTCTACCATCTCACGACACGAAGGGAGGTACGTACGAGAGGGGTCGTCTAGTCCCAAGGAGAGGCAAGAGCGGATCCACCGCTGGAAGGGGAGGCAACTCCTGTGACCTCCCGAGCACCGTTCCGACCGAGGGAAGCCAACAGCCGGCAACTCCATGGGGGTGAAGAAGATCCGTGAACCGAGAGAAGAAGCGCAGGGTAGTCGAAGCGCCTGGCACGAAGTCCGGAAGCCGCTGCCAGCTCCGAGCTGCATCCGAGAGGGCACCAGGGGAGACAGAAGCCGACGCACTCGCAGACCCGTTTACCACCCGTGCGAAGTCAGAGTACTTCCACTAAGTCAATGGAACTCACGCGTAAGGCCACCAGCTAGTGAGTCGTCAGATCTCCAAGGAGTATTAGTGCACAACTGGGTCGAACCGAGTACTGTAACCGCAGGAGGAGGTAAACAAGTCCGAGCAAGGCGAAGGAATGACAGCATCCTCCCCGAGAACCACCGGAGGGGGTCGGATGTCCAGAAGAGGAGCGACTGCAGCCAGGCCGGAGCACGAAGAAGGGGAAGGGCTGAGTGCGGGGGAGAGGAAAGGGACGAACGGCAGCCGGGCGCGAAAGGGATCGACGAGCGAGGCAGGAGAGAATCCCTGGAGCGACGTGAAGAACGGCAACTCCTAAGCACGCCCGCAGCGGAGAGAAGCGGAGTGTAGACCTAGAGTGCCGGAAGGTTGACTCCAACGAGGGAAATTCGTAGATGGACGGGCATCCAAGGTGCAGAGTGGTCCCTCCTCGCGCGCAGGAGAGCAAGAGCGGAGATCCGATCCTGAGGGAAGTGGATTCCCAGTCGTGCCGCCTCCTCCTGCCCATACGACAGGGCAAGACAGATATCCCAGCCCAGACGATCTCCTCCTTGGCTGCGCTGGGTAATACGAACTGCATACATGGATCTCTCCCGACGGGTAGCGCAGAGACTGAAGATCCGCGCAGATGAAGTACGCGCCATGGCCACGAGCATCGAATACGACCGGAACTGCGCTGTCAAGGACATCGTGGCCGCTGTGGGCTGGTGAGCAGAATCTACCGTCACTCGTTTCTACCGTCGGGAACTGGCGGGACAGCGTGACTCTGCGAACCGGGCACTGTATCGAGGTGGGTCTCCGCCTGACCGCAGGCTATGTCCAGGCGCGTACCCTCCTGTAACGCCCGCGTCGAGAACCCCTCTCCGCGCAGTAACTGAAGCGGTCCGCGTAGCCATCCCTCCACAAGATCGTCAAGGACTTGGGCGGTAAGGAACGGAGACAGGCACCTCCGCCCTGCTGGCTGGCCACCAACAGTACCCTGCAACCACTAGCAGCCGGCCCGAGTTCGATCGAAGAGCAGATCCCGAACAAGTCGAGACGTGGTGTGCGTGTGAGATTGTCTCCGCGAGCCGGACTCTATGGCGAGGCGGGTTCGCAGCGGCCGAGGAGGATCCAAGGCCTTCCTAGGAGACGAGTGGGGATCGGTTGACCATGGACGGCACGAAGCACGTCTCTCCGAACCGAACTCTGTAGCGAGAAGGGTTCTCTGCCTGGCATAAGGCTTGGTCCAAGCGTGTTCCCTTCTGGGAATCAACGCCTCGAGCTCCCGACTCCGCACACTACCAAGCCGTGTCCGACGTGTCGATCCCCCGATGCTAGGGCCGTCGGAACTTGAGAGGCTGGAGAACCGGAACAGCTGGTACTTCCTCAGGACTGGAACAGTCACCGGTGTCAGGCGTTCGCGCCGGAAACCCCAAGTTGGTACCAGTGTGCTCTGTAGGGAGGCCGGTTGTCTGTCAGAAGGCTTTTTCCAAGCGCACTTCCTCCTGCACACTATACTGACGCGTCCGGCATGGTGATCTCACAGTCCACTCGTCGGAACTCGAGCAGTCGGAGTACCGGGAATATCCGCCGGTATCTCAGCAGGTCTGTAACCAGTCACAGGCGTCGGGCGCTCTCGCCGATAGAAGCTCCAAGGTGAGCCCAGCGCCGTCCAGGTCATGTGGCGCAGGCGTCACACCAAGGTTCGGAGGCACATGGTAGATAGACCTTGTATGAGTCCGACGGTCACTGTAACGTCCGCGCTGTGTGCAGGTCATCTAAGGCCCCTGCAACATACCAAAATCCGAAGGCACGCGGGCGTGGGCCTGAGGGACCCTGTCCTGGTAAGGTGAACTTCCGCAAGACAACGGTACAACCAGCGAGGAACCACCTGTCAGCAAGCGCGCGGACCTGCAATACATCCCCGCAAGGTAGAGAGTGCAGCCAGTAGGGTCCCGGTTAACCCCAGGTAAGCACCCCACCTGTGTGACCTACCTTCTGCGAAGAAGAGGAGTCGCGGCTAACGGCACTGTCTGTCCATCCTGCCAAGGCAACTCCCCCAACCACCAAGGTGTGTACCTGTCTTCCCAGCGTATACGTCCTACGCCGGGCACCTCCCGGCCCCTACAGGTGTGGAAGCCACCCTTGGTCTGGGAGGACCGCCAGGCTAAGTTGAGCCTACAACACATCCTGCACAACAAACTCAAGCATGTCATGACAAGTATAAGCCTGAAGCAAGCGGCAGGCCCAGAACCTTTGTCGGAGCGGAGCCCCCGCGACACACCGGAGCTGTACTATAGCGACGGCCTCCAGGTGCAGCTTTGATCATTGTCTTAAGTTGCCAGCAGGCAATTACCTTTCAACAGTAAAACGTTACTGTCGGCCATGTTAACTTGTATTCTTATGCATGTTGTTCATGTTAACTGGTAGTCACATGCCCAAGTAGGAATATAACCAAAGAGCAGAAACCAGTGCGTCCAGGAGACATAGGGCTGTCTGAGCCCTGTGGGTTTTTTTTTTTTTTTTTTTTTTTTTCCTTTTCCCAGGGAGGTTCGGGCCGGGAGACGGTCACTGGCGCCTGCCATGAGATGCGTTGGCGACGGGCTCACCCGTACCAATCACCGTCCATCTGCAGCCTGTCATTGTAATATGTGGAATGAGCAAGTGAGGGTATGTGAGTAGCACCTGTGGTGGCAAGAGAAGTTATTGCAGCTTATGACCTTCCCCCATGACAGCAACAATAAGTCATCTAGGTGCCGTCAGTGTCCCGTCAACTGACGAATACTCTGCATCTCCCATGTATCTAATACGCCCCCGTATGTGGTAAACAGGTCTGCAGTATGCATAACAAAACAGGCATGACGGGACCGACTCAGTACCGAAGTAAGCGTCGGTTCTCGCCACATTCACAAACGTAATGCGTCAAGGGATGGCTGGAGCATACCACATTCCCCGAACCCAACCAGGGACAAGAGCATAGGTGAGGAAAAAGTGAGTAGGTAAGCGCCAGAAATAAGGTTAGACTTAGCTTCACCGATCTTGCACACCATTCCCCTTCCAGTAAAGGTTTTAACCGTGAGGAACACGGAGCTCTGCATCGTTAGACGCCATCTTGGAAAACGAAGCTGACCACCTGCGGATCTGCGCCGTTTAAGAATGACCGTTCCAGACTACAACGTCTCATTTCTTCCCTCACGCGTAAATGCCTTCCGTTAAAGCGCGGAACTTTCAACAACCACGCTGCTAACCACAGCGAAAAAAGGGAGACTTGACCCTGTCAATAACAATACCACACCAACACGGAAGGAGAGGGGGAACGGGCGCGAGACCCGCCAAGCAAAAGTCAAGAATCTTGGCGCAAGCAACAACGCAAATGAAGACCGCGTTCGCGCCTTCTCAACCAGTGCCCAGCCCGGGAACCAGCCGAGGGCCAACCCAGTCACCTTACCTTTTCCCGGAGCGGGACCGGGGAAGGGGGGGGGGGGGGAGAATCCAAACCAAGGCACGCGCGGCGAAGTCCCTGCGAAGTTCACAGCGTAGCCCAGGCACTTCAGGGAGCCAAGCGGGCAGCTGCCAACGAAGAAGGGATACCAGAGCCACCCGGTACAGGGGGGCCCGACGAAGAACAAGTCAAGAGAAGAACTAAGTCCGTCGAAGACCGGTGAACCGGTCGAAATCCCCAAAATCCGTAGGCTAGAGCAACACGTCTGAACAGCGTAAGCCTAAGTAGACTGACTGAGGAATTATGGGTACTCTGTTCCGGATGGGGAGTATCGGGAGACAACTCTTGGCCCCCTCGGGGTTCCCCGAGTGCCTCCCGGGTTGTGTGTTAACACAACGAGTACTTAGGCTAGAATTGAGTAAGTAGTAGACACTCCCATAAGGTCATGTCATCGGTAATGTTTTTGATGAAATAATGCGTTGCTACCTTAGTGGCTTGGTTGCCCAGACCTGTTTACCATACACATTCGGCGTATTGAAGTACACTATTTTGCTTGGGGTACACATACATGTGCACGTTTTACACAAATACACATTTTGGAGAAACTGACAACTCACTGGCTTGTGAATAATACACATGTGAGTCCAAAGTACACTTTTAGTCAGTTGAAAGTACACTGACTGCACCCAGGGGGTAACCAGGTCGGCAAGTTGTCACTCAGAGAGCGGTCGGCGTCTTTCAGAGCTCGCCTGTCAGAGACGCCCAAGAGTAACAAAGGGGACCCCTATCAGAAGCAGTGCCTTGCTGTCCCACAGAGAGAGGATGTCGTCTGTCAGAGATCGCCGGACAGAGACGCCCAAGTGTCTTAAGGTGGGACCCAAGGTGGTCCCGGACCTGTAAAGCACAAGATACCTTGTTCTGGGCTCTGGTCATCAGGAGAGGTAGCTGACAACCTCTACTTGCATGGCTAAACCAATGATTCTTCCACCGGCCCGGGACCCGGCCTCAAGAGTGACCCGCTCCACTGTCCTTCCGCAGGCCAGAGTGGACAAACAGCAGGTGGACAGAGCATCCAGGTGGGGCCCATGTCATCGGCAGTGACCTAGGCGCCCCGGCCCAGTAAGCTTGTAGTCACTGACTGCGGAGGGCTGGCGTCGGCTACCGTACCGACGATGCTTCCAGTCCCGGGCCAGACGACAAGTCATAAACGGACATGCAGAAGCGACTGCTCGGCTTCTCAGGCGCTGGACAGTGTCTAGTGTCTGTGAGAGCATGTGGGCGCGGTAGCAAACACGTATGAGTATGTACGTTTATCGTGGTGCGCGACACAGGGGTTAAAAGGTTGCTTTCCCAGCGGCTCAGCGGTTCGCCAGGCCACTGGGGCGCGACACCTCTTATCCTTCCAAGGTTAGGTTCCTGGAACCTCTAATCCGCTTTCTTTGCTTTGGGCAAT
This sequence comes from Semisulcospira habei, assembly GCA_036245525.1. NCBI lineage: Eukaryota > Metazoa > Mollusca > Gastropoda > Semisulcospiridae > Semisulcospira > Semisulcospira habei. The sequence continues at coordinate 92,545,614 of BTPG01000003.1, forward strand.
AGAGATGAGAAAACAGAGGGGTATTCTGTCTCCCATATTTTAATCTAATTCAATAACTTGATTATCCCTTAAGGGCTATTACAATCAAATTGTGCTCATGCATTAAGCATTGATTAATTTAATTTTTCTTATTATTAGGTTGGGCGCCCTCGCCCGGGCTGCTCACCAGTTTTTTATGGCTTGTGGCGACCGCAAGGGCTACAGGACCACTGCACTTCGCACTGCAGGATCCCGGCTCGGTGATGTTGGGCCACGCCTCGCGCCGACCATGCAGACGAGAGCCGCTCTAGATGCAGTGCAGAAGAGACGACCTCACGATGGGATCCGGGTTCCGGCGTTCGCTCATGATCTTCAGTTCCCCTTCGGAAGCAGGGACTCGCCTCACAGAAGCCAGGGGTACGAGAGGAACAGGAGACGCCGTCCCAGTTCCATGGCTCGCTACGCAAGGGAAAGACGGGCTCTCCGAGTTTTCGCCACCGTTCGGGGGAGCGGCCCCCTGAGACTACGTGGTTCCTTCCAAGTGCGGGGTCCGCCTTCGTTGGATCGCTGCCGGCCGGAGTTCCCCGGACTTCGGAGGGGTTGGACATCCCTTCGCCTGCGGGCGGAACATACGGTTCCCGCTGGACGCCAGAGGACGTCATTCGCCGTGGCTGGACGAGGTTAGCTTCTCTACGTCGCTACGCTCACAGTTCCGAGAGGTCTTGCGTTCGCCGTCTACTGCGAAGATTACAGGAGAGTCTACTCGGGCCGGGGACTACGCAGGTCCCCTTATCGCGTCCAAGCATTCAAGTCCCTGCCCCTTCTGGTCGGCTTCTGTCTCCGCTTCAGGGCGCCGGGGGAGGCGCTGGTGGCTTCAGCTGGATCCTACTTCTTCCGCTGCCAACGGTTGCTGCGTCCGTCCTGATCGATTACGCGCGGCTGAGTGGAGAGTCGGCCACGCAGGGCACCGCGCAGTGGAGAACTTCTTGGCCCCCTGGGCGGACCGACAAGGAGGCTTTCTAGGCCTGTCACTCAGCGGATTCACGCTGCGGGCGCCGCCGGATGTAGCAGCCTTCTTAAAACACTGTGGACCGTCAGACAGGATTGGCAGGGACCACTCTTCCGCGGAGGCGCGGTTCGTCCGATGCACCGGATTGGGCGACTTACATCCGAGAGACGGAGGCGGCGACGGGACGCCAACGGCACACTCCTGCGAACGTCAGGGACAGCATACTCCAGGCGCGCGAGGGATAGAGGTCAGCGCGGGTGGAGGACTGGTCCGACAGACTTCACTGCGGACGCCGTCTTCATCGGGGGTATGCACACAGTTCAGATTAGCTCCGCCTGAGATGACTTGCGGCTAGTCGCTTCATTTCCCCGACGGGGTGCTACTCTTCGCTTGGGCCTGGCCGTAGTCAGCGGTGACCAGGCACGCTTGTCGCCTCCTTAGACGACAGCTTCGGGACCTAGCGGAAGCGTTCGCTTCCCTGGGTGGCGGCGACTTGGAGTTCCGGCAGGCTGCAGCGCCGGACCGGAGCGGATGGACTTACCCTCGGTAGCGCCTTCAGGAAGTTACCCATTCGGCGCTGTGGATCCTGCGGCTGGGGGCGCAAGTACGGGGAGTTAGACAGGACAACTTGGCAGGAATTAGTTCCTGAGAGGTCGTTGCGCTCGGGCCTGTGGCAGGAGGGTCGACGCAGCTCTTACACTGGACGGTAGTTTGGAGCACGATCTTCGTCCTTCGACTCGACACAAGTGCCTCGTCATCTCGGCAGATACCAGACAAAGACCTGAGAGCAGCGGTGCGTCTCCAGGACCTGGGACAACTCGAGTTTCGAAGTCGTAACCAGTTGGCAAGCCGGGCGGTAGGCTGGGATCATGCCCACTTCGCCGTCGACTAGAGGGCCGACGCTGCGGGACAGGTACTACGTGTTTTCTTCGCCGGGATTCCGTCGAGGATGGAGTGCGTGGTCGTCCTGTTCGAGTGGGACTCCCAGTAGACGGGAGCAGGGCAGTGTAGGAGGGACTCTCAGTCCCTTCTTCAGCTCTCTTAGGACGGAGGACTTCCTAGGGGATCACCGTTCAACCTGACACCTCCTCTGCTTGGAGAAGGAGGGCGTAATTGGGAGAGGCTAGTGCGCTGGAGGCCTGCCGCGCGGGGAGGCGTCGCTGTGGCCAGATCTTCCAGCTCCACTGCTCACCATCGAGATTGAATGCCGAATTATACGCTTGGTTGTCCGCCATTACTTGTGTTGCAGGTTGGTGGATGTAGGTGCGCACCCGGAGATTGGGCAGCAAGCCCTCTTCCACAGAGGCTTCCTACGGCGGCCATGGGTGCTACCGAGACAACCCGCAGACCCTCAACCAGTCGAGTTGCGAGGGTAGATGACGAGCGCTGTGTGACGGGAATGACAACCTTCTTCCTTCCGAACTAGACGAAGCCCCAGCTGGCAGGGTGCTTCCTCGGGGTTTTTCATCTCCTAAGGACGGCCCCCTTTCACCGTTCAGGACTATCTCACCATGATCGCCGACTCCTACAGGCGATTTCGCTCATCAGACCCGGGTAGCTGCAAAACCTCACTTCAGAGGCTCCCTTCGCTTGGAATGCCCCGCTGTGCTGCGCAGGGACCAAGTTCTACCTTGGGGGCTTACGGGATCTCAACCTCGTCTGTTGGAACCCGGCACATGACGCGCCTGACGGATGTTCAAGGAGGAGAGCTTCAGGGCAGTCCTTGACTCAACCTCCAGGCTCAGTACTATGCACGCTGTCCACACACCCGGGTGGCTGGCAGTGCCAGTCGACCGGTTCATGCTACAGCTTCCTGACACATCTGCCTGGACGAGACGCGGCCTACATGACGGCGACAGTTGTTTCGCCCTGCGCGTGTTGGGTGCCACCCGGGAGAACAGACTTCAATACCCGGTGACAGCCTTACCTCTTCCAGGGTCAGTATCCGTACGCGCTGTCGTCACACACACACAGATGGCTGGCTGTTACGGACGGAAGGCGCCGTGCAACTACTACGGTACCAGCCTTCAGGCCCAAGTCGTGGTCGCCTTGGCTGCCCTACAGTCTATGTCTGTCTGCCCGTACGAGTGTCAGATTCCACTCAGTAGCCCAGACAATAGGAACCGGTGAGAGTCTTCCGTGTGTACCTGCGCCGGACCAAGCTGGCGCAGGGGGACGCACACACCTGTTTTCTCCCTCTGTCCACAGGTAGACGTGGTATCTCAGCCCAGACCTGCTCCTCCTGGTTCCGGGGAGTTATCCGCCCGGCCTTCCAGGATGTTGACCTGTTGATGCCACATGTTGCACATCGCGGCGCACGAGGTCAGAGCCATGGCCGCAAGTTCCGCTGCGACAGCACCGGTGCAGTCAAAGTCTTGTGGCGGCTGTGAGATGGCGAGCGGAGTCCACTTTCGCCCGCTGCTACCTGAGGGACCTCTCCTCCCAGCGACAGATCCTCTCGCTGGTGGGAGGCACCGCAGCAGCGCAACACTCCCTCCCGGCGCCCTAGGCGCCGCAGGTATCTTAGCTAAAATTATCGGGAGTGTGCTGCAGGAGGGCGAGTTTGTGGGCAATGTGGTTGGCAGTAGGGGCGCTATAGCGGCACCCACCTCCTCTTTGTGATTCTTCCTAAGTGTAATACCATCGGTAATGTGTTTTGAGAAAACAAATGAATTTTTCAATTAAAATGCATTTTTTTGAAAAATACTTACCGATGGTATTACTCAAAGGTCCCTCCCTCCGGCCCCGCTTGCCGCAGTTCGCTAAGAACTAAACTGGGGTATGCTGGGTAATCTTGTACCGGATGTGAGTAAGGGGAGGCTATTCGGGTTTGGCATGGTCTATGGCGCCCCACTCCTGCCAACACCCCCTTATACGGACACAACCAAAATTTGGCTAAAATTAGGCCAGCTAAGAGCCATTTCCTAAGTGTAATACCATCGGTAAGTATTTTTCAAAAAAATGCATTTTAATTGAAAAATTCATTTTTTTGGATTTTTGGTGTGTTTGTTTTTATTTAACTTATTTATTATTGTTTTATTCTGTAATTGTTTTTCATTTGTTTGCTTCAGATGAGACTGGTAGATATTTTCCATGTAGTTTGTTTCTCAGTTGTCCACAATAAATTGCTTTGGAGCATTATTGTGTTTGTTGTTTGTAGCTTTATTGTTATTACTTTCTTTTTAGAGTATTGTTACTTTTTTTTTAGCCGTATTACAGGTTTTTTTTATAGCATTTTTATGGTTTGTTTTGTTTTTCATTGCTTTGCTCTTGTTGCTTTGGGTTTGGTTGCATTGTTCTGACAATTTTTTATCCAGACGCGCGTTCTCTCTCTGTCCCTGAGTAGTCCAACATTCCGATGGATTCTGGCGGACTCTGGCAGGTGGACTCTTCCTCTGGAGCAGCTTCGGACTCCTTGTGTACGCACAGCTTCGACGTAGATAACAGTAGCGTCATATTTAGGCACATGTATCGGACTTGTGATTATGTACATGTACTTATTTAATTATAATAATTTGAAGCATCCATTGTGCACTGGTCTGTGATTTTGGACCTTATGGCTTCAGGGCATAAGGTCCAAAATCACAGATGCACCCACAGATAGGTATCTGTGTGTTTGCACATATAGTTGTCATAACTTTAACCCATCCAACTCCAGCACTCGACAAGAAGATTTGGATCGGCCATGATAGTTCCAGGGCGATGCCATGACAGCTTGGCGCCTTCAGCGCCAAGCTTTCCTGGCACCACCCTTGAACTAGCATGGCTGAACTATCTCTCCAACTGCAGTGTGGTTGGCAGAGGACAACTTTCAGTTTGGGGAAATGCGACCCTAGGGCTCTGTGTTTTCACACTTTGGCCGTCGGTTAGAATCGTTTGTCTACAGGAATCGTTTCTTGACAAAAAGCGCTACCGACTGTCAGAGGTTTAAACTCATTCAACCTTTGAATGTGCTATTCTGTTTAGGATCAAATAGGTGCTGGTCTGTGATTGTGAACCTTACAGAGTTAAATAGTTATGTCCTAAATCACAGACCTGGGCATAAATAGTGATCAGTGCGGTATGGATTGTTAATTTACATATCATTTGCGGGGCCACTGAACTAAACTGTATAGATTGATGAAATGTGGACTGATCTGACCAAGTTTCTAGTTGCTACAGCAGTATTTTCAGTGCATTGAAAATGAATGCTTTCGCTAGCTGCCTCGGTCTTCATTGAAGTGTTCATACAGGCTTCTTCTTTAGTGAAGATATCCAAGTGTGATGGTGTACACAGTATTCTTTTGGCTCTGTATGTGGGGATGCACTAGAGCTCATAGACTTCTTCATCCTCAAACTCCCTTATGCATGCAGCCACTTGTACTGAATACAGATCTGCCATTTTATGTCAATTTTTGAGAAAAGTGATATTTTCATTGCCTAACAATGAAAATCTTGAGCTTGTAAAAAAAAGGACGTACAGGTTTTTTCCAGTATGTTCATTTATGAGAAAGCGAGATTGTGGTTGTTATACAATGAAAATCTCACTTTTTTCATAAATGGACATACTGGCTTTTGCCAAATAATGGCAGAGATTGTGTAGCTGTATGCACAAGGGAGGTAATTTTGTATGTGTCGTACATTGACTGAAGACTGATGTTGACCTATGGAAATGTGACTATTACTTTCTTACTGACAGCGCAGCCTGTTCTGCATGTTACACGCATGGGTGTGGAACTGTAAGGCAGCATGGGTGACTGGACAGTGAGGGGCAGAGTATTTGACAGTCCTCAGATTGGCTGAATATTTGATTTTTTTTTTACTAGGTTTTTAAAAGTATTGTGCACTTGCATGTGATTATTTTGTATTTATTATATTGTATTTGTGTATATTGATCATGCACAGCTGAAGTAAAGACAAGTAATGTATCACTTTGTTAAATGACGTTGGGAATGATTGTAGATATTTGAACCCCCTTATTCATGCTGCCAGTGGTATTGTGAACAGTACTGCTGGCTGCCTTTACTGCCTTGTGATCTTGTTTATGGATGATGGAACAGGGTGCATGGATTGTCACGATGATGTGTGTGTTACGTGTCACTTGAGTGATTTTTGTTCAGTGATGAGCGAACTTATGACATGACAGCGAAGTCAGCAGTAGTACCATTATAGTAGTATTATTATCATTATAATTATAAATGCAATAATACCAAAATGATTGATTTTTATTATCATTACTAATAATATTTTGAAACTTGCACAGCTCGAATTTGCTTTAAACGCCTTAGGCTGTTGGAAACGATTTTGGTCGAGGTGATTCCTGCATACAATGCAATACTTTTGATATAGAAGTTTCCTTTGTAACTGTGATGGAATGATGTAATGTGTTTCACTCTCTTGAATACTCACAGCCACAGACAAGTACATGTATGTTGTTTTTTTTTAAATGGCAATTTAATGTCACAAAATGTGCCTTTAACTCTTTCACTAAACTGAGCAAAATCTAGCTGCAACCCATTTCATCCTTGAAATAAAATTATGACAGTTAAAAAGTGTCTGAGGCTCCAAGCTATTCTGGCACCACTGTTTAACTAAAATGGTTTATCCATCTCCTAATCTGTAACACAGCTTTCATAGGACAATAAACACATTTTTATAAAAGTCAGCCTCAGGATGTAATGGGATAACCCTTATCATCCAGAACACACCAGTGTGTGAAATAAGTTTGACTAAAATAGTTCAAGAGTAGTGCTAGAATAGCTTGGCGCCTCTAGGCGCCAAGCTATTCTGGCACCACCCTTGAACTAAAGTCATTGGTCTATAATCGTTAATCTGTAAGTACTATAATGTAGCTTGCATATGGCAGTGTACAAATTTGAAGCTTTTACTAGTTTTAGCCTCAGTGTATGGGTTAACAATGATTTCAGAATCACAGTCTGCATCCTCTGGCAGTGAATGGTTTACAGTTCGTGCACAAGAGTGTTTTAGCCAGTCACTATGGCAAGTTTATTGGTTTCTGGTGGAAAGCGGAAATTATATGTGCTGAGCTGGCATCTTGGGAAAATTGTCATGTATGTTTGTGAGAGTAAACGTGCTTGTCGCAAATTTATTGCTTACAGTTGATGAGTATTTGGACTTACTTACTTACTTACGCCTGTCACCCCTACCCGGGTATAGGCCGTCGACGAGAGACCTCCAGCAACTCCTGTCCTGTGCTTCTCCTTCGATTCTACTCCAGGTGGTTCCCAGTCTCTTGATGTCTGCTTGGAGGTCTCGACGCCAGGAGTTTCTCGGCCTACCTCTTTTCCTCTTTCCCTGGGGGTTCCATGACAATGCCTGCCTAGTGATACTGGAAGCTGGCTTTCTCAGACTGTGACCGATCCATCCCCATCTTCTTCGCCCAATTTCATTCTCTGCTGTTATCTGCTCTGTTCTCTCCCAGAGTCTGACGTTGCTGATCTTGTCTGGCCAGTGGATTTTCAAAATTCTTCTAAGGCAACTGTTCATGAAGGTCTGTATTCTGTTGACTGTGGTTTTTGTCAATCTCCATGTCTCTGCTCCATATAGGAGAACTGCTTTTACATTGGAATGAGTATTTGGACATTTTGTGACAAACATTGTTTTCTCCCTCGATCCACTCTGTGCTAAGTGGATCAGTGGAGGTAACTGTTGCATTTGTGATTTCCATACAGCTGGTGTTTTTCCGTTTGATATTGAAAATTACACAAATTGTACTTGAACGATACTTAGAACAGTATTACTAGACTTTAACTCATTTGAGACTATGGATACGCATAATGATTAACGAGCGTCATGTTCAGTTGAAGTATTGGGTACATGTATGTTTATTTCAGTGGTTTGCCTGCAAGGAAAATATCATCATCTGTTCTTTATTGTTATTGAATACAATGCACATGGTTTATGGTCTGTTAGCCTTCCAAGCTTGAAAAAAAACCATGTTTTGGCACCTGTGTACAAAAATGAAAACTTAGGTTTCAGTGTGTATTATCACTTTCAAACTTGTGTTAGTTTGCTCTGCACTTAAGTGTTGTATGTAGTTTACTCTATGTGGCTGTGGGTCTTTTCCATTTGTAGGCTAACATTAACTCATTCGAGACGTGCCGCCTCCGGATATGCGGCATATCCGCGTATCCGGAGGTGGCACATCTCAAATGAGTTAATTGAGGTTGCTTCTTAAGTCAGCAGATGTAATCATTGAGCCAGTAACCAGTGCTGTCTCCTGACTCCCCGCAGCCCTTTGTGTGTTGGTAGCACTTTTTGTCACAATGATTCCTGCTTGAAATCGTTGCAACAAAAAGCGCTATCGACAGTGACAGGGTCAACTAGTTTGCACTAATTACTTTACAAAGTTCCTACCTGCAAAATTGCCATAATATTTCTCTAGATGAGATGACCACTTTTCATTTAGTTATCAGCACTTTTGATAAATATTTTCAACTGGCTGTCATTCCTGCCATAGAAGATTTTACAGCTGTTCTTGTGTGTGTGTGTCAAGTTTTTTTCTAATATTTTTACATTTATCAGAACCACTGAGTGTCTGATTGAAAACTCAAACTCTTTGGCAGCAGCAGTCATAGTTTTAAACAGATTAGTGTTTACATGTGTGTGGGGTGTGAGTGTGTGTCAAAGTTGCAGTATCATAGCTAGTCAGGCTTTATTTTGCTTTAATTTTAACCCTTTGTGTGTCAGTAGCAGTTTTGTTGCGATGATTCCAACAGGAATCATCACAACATAAACCACTACCGACACACAAAGGATTAAGTTTTCTCACACTGTCACTATGAGAAAGAAATTTAAACAACTGGTAAACTACAAGATTGACTAGAGTGTACTACCAGGTAGCACTTAGTGATAATCACATGACTGTGCCACTTAGGTTTTCTGGGGTTTTTTGGTGATCATGTGCATATATATATTACTTGGTTTTATTTGTTGGCTCCTTTTCATTTGGCATTTTTCTTATCACTGAAAGAAAAAAAATTTGTAGCACTGAAGAAACTTGTCTTGAAATTTGGTCATTTGTCATTGAACTAATGTTGTTTGTCAGCCGTGCGATGGCACTGTTCAGAGTACTGGTGGTCGCATGCATGAAGGGGTTAGTTCACTGATGTGAACTCAAATATTGCCAGTCAGTGGTTTGCAGTGTCAAATTCCAGTAATGCATTTTAGCCCATAACACCCTGAAAGACTACGACAGGATGTGGATCGACCATGATATTTCAAGGTTGGTGTCAGGCACCAAGCTATTCTGACACCAACCTTGAAATATCATGGTCGATCTACCTCCCGAACTGTGATATAGACCTCAGGGGGTATCTACAAAAAATTTGACATGTCCACTTGGCGTAAGGAGTTACAGTGCATTATCCTTATTATGCATACAGCCACCGGGTACTGTTTACACACTACCTGTGGTTGCATGCACAAGGGAGTTAACCCGTTCACTGCTGAGAGAAAGTGAACACAAATCCAACTGCAAGAGGCATAGATCCTCATGAGCCCTCATGAGGAACTATGCCTCTTGCTGACACCACTTTATAAGATTTCCTTGGACAGCGTGGACTCTTTGGCTTGACCCTTCCACAGCAAGATGTGGATTGACCATGACAGTTCAAGGGTGATGCCAGAATAGCTTGGCGCCTATGGGCGCCAAGCTATTCTGGCATCACCCTTGAACTATCATGGTCGATCTGTGTCCTGCACTGCAATGCAGTCTTCAGAGGACAGCGGCAACATTTGGGGATTTCGGTCTTGGGGGACAAAAAGTTAACAAGATTTCAGTAACACATTCTGTGTCCACTGGCTGTAAAAGGGTTAATTTCTAGTCATATTGCAAATTAAAGTTTTAACTGGATTGTTTTGTAACTGTAGTCTTCTGCATCCATGGATTTCTTTTTTTGAGTGGAGAAGTGCATACTTGTGCAGACTAGTCAAAATGTGCTTGATTTCCTTTTGATTTGAGCAGGGTCTGGATTAAAATTATGTGGCAACACTTTGTGTAGTGTATTCATAAAGCCAAGACATTTTGTTGTATGATATGCGCATTGTTATTTTTATCATATGAAAAATAAAGAGCTTTCAATTACAAGACTTTGCGCTGATGTTTGTGGAGATATGCTATGTGCACAACCAAATTCAATGAAGTTCCTCTGCACCAAGCAGTTGTCTTTATAAGTTGGCTTTGTCATACGTACAAAACAGCAGAAAATTTGTCCAGCTGCTATTTCACCCAGATTTTTCAGCTGGGTGGATTGAAGCTTGTGTGGATTCACACAAGGAAAATCTCTATCAGACTCTGTAAGGCACCTTGGATTGATCACAGGCAGAGAGCTTTCCATGGCAGATCACATCAGCATGGTTTTTCAAGGTCTGTTTATTTTTTCTTGTTTTTACCCCACCTGCCGTGTCTGTTGTGGGGTCTCCCTGATTCCCAACTGCAGTGCCTCCATCATACAGCATGTTCAAAATGTTGCTGCCAAGGTAGTCGGCCGCATTAAACGGACAGTTCACATTTTGCCTGTCTTAACCCTTTTCGTCCTGATACCCTATTACTGGAAATAAATTTGACTGATAGTTCAAGGGTGGTGCCAGAATAGCTTGGCACCTTAAACTAAAATAATTGGCCTATCTTGTAATCTGTAATGTGGCCTTCATAGGACAAGTTTTAAGAAAAATCAGCCTCAGGATGTAATGGGTTAAGGGAGATTGGCTGCCATTTGGCAAACTCGGCATAGACCACAGAGTACTTTCTCAAACCTTTACCTGTCTGGATAGAATGGCTCCTCTGTACCTCTCAAAATGTGTCCCTGGTTACACCCCAGCAAGAAGTCTCTGTTCTTCTTCTCTATCTCTAGAACTTTTTGAGTGATAATTAAATATTTTTGAGCTGGGAATCATACTGTTATTCTATTATTGGACGCTTCTGGTTTGAGTGAGTAAAAAAAAAAAAAAGGCCGAACGAGGGGGTGCGCTATGTGACTGGAAGCAATGCATATGGAAACGTCCTTTCCCCCCCCCCCCCCCCCCTTCCCCCTCCAGGGGGCGTATCACATATACACTGGCCGACCGATTTCCAGCCCCTTGGTGCTTGGAAATTTTTTAATCTTGGTCCCCCAAAGGGGGTCCAGATATTTAGCCGGTGTGGACAACTGCCGGTTTCGGTCTAGGCGACCCGGCTCATCAGCACACCATCGGCAACACTGGAGGAAGAGAAGGAATTTCTGCCTGCCTGCAAAGATCACATTGCGATTTCTGCAAGGGCATACATTCCATGCCTCCACCTAGAGCTAAATCTCCATGTACCCTAAGAGAGAAACCTTCTAAAAAGGGGGAAGGGTTACAGTCGAAATTATTGTAAAAAAAAAAAAACTAGACCAAAAGGTGTCAAATAACAGAAACTACCTTCTTGGGGGGGGGGGGGGGGGGGGGGGGGAAGGTCTGTTGACTTGGCCATACTTCCATTACTCAGGCACAACACATGGGCGGTAAATAATGCATTACTTTATGAAGTTTCCTCCCCTTAGGCACATGCGCACTCCGACCTTGCGGCATCAAAATGGCAGCGAAAGCAGCAGCGGCCGGCAAGGCAGCAGCGGCAGCTACAGGCCTAGCAATGAAAATCTTCAGTGGTAGCAAGAACATGGCAAACAGAACTGTGAAGTGTAAGTGTATCACCCATTTTCAAAGTCGAGTGTATGGTTCCCGTCAGACGGCAATCCGTTGAAATGTGCTCTGACCTTGTTCGCAAACCTAAGGGTCACGCACCCTCTCAATGTTCGCCGCAAACCACTAGCAGTAGCACGGGTAAATCAGTTTTGAAGTGCAATTGTCAAATAACAGAAACAAAGCTCTTACGTCCCCATTCTGAAAATAAAATGATATTGCAGTTAAATATTACAAAAATGTGGCAAATGCAGTTCTACAGGTGTCATTTATCTTCCACCCCAGCCTCAATGACTGCTCTTTCCTAAACAGGTTTTTCAGTGCCAAAACAACGTTATTTGACACATACCAAAACACTTACAACATACATGGACACATAAAAATACATCCCATTTTACAAGTTCATGATTTTAGTACAAATTATAAAGGTCTGTGTTTCTGAGATTTTGTTGTATGAGCAAACCTTAATTTTAGCTGAATTCAGTCTTTTTGTCCCATCCTGCATGTGTTTTAAACATACCCAGGGGGCCCAGAGCTCAGTGAGTTTGCGGAGTTTGAACTTTGTCTGCCAGGGGGCTATATCTATAGACAGCTGCTTTAGAATCCAGTTCAGTGCACACCATGAGCGGAGCATGAGAACCACTAATGTCATATATGGGAACCCTCATCAGCTTTATGAGGCGTACACAGGAGCTAAGCCCGTAGCAGATGATACTGACAAGTAACCAGCTGGAATATTTGGGAGTGATACTCCCTGCTAGTCAGAATATTTGAGAGCCACAATCCCTGCATCTGTATTTCGTAACACTACAGCGGTCGTCACATCCCTATTTCATGGGTGCAAAATGGAGTGTGGCTGTATCGTCCACTTCTTTGTCACTGGTATCATCTGCAAGAGAATAAGTTCATGTGCATATATAGCCTAGGCCTCCGTAAAGCTGATAGGGGTTCATTTGTGACTGCTGTATTTCTCATGTTCTGCTTGCTTTGGACATGACTGCGTGCCTTATAATTTTATATAGGCCCTGAGCTGACGCAGTTCAGAGTGCACCAACTCAGTGAGCAGTTTGACTGACTTAGCAGCAATGTATATCAGAGCCCTAGAATGGGTCTTGGAAAGTTTTCTAAACACGTGTGGGACGGAACATGAAGACTGAACCTCCACTTTAAAGTTTAATCCAAACCTCTAAACAATGTGCTTTTGTAAAGAAGCACTTACCTTAGTTTTAGAGACTTGATCTATGGATTTTTACCTTAGCAGGGTGCACTGGATTTCAGCCTGTTTTCATATATAACAAGCTAGTACAAATACAATATCAAATCTTTGCCTTCTCAGATGCCACACCTCGCCTGCAGACATTCTGGTCCTATGCCAGTTATGAGCTTCGACCACCGACCCTTGGAGAGATGCCCCAAGTTCAAGAATCAATGAACAAGATTGCTCTGTCGTTTCGCACTGGCAGATGGAAACACTTGACGGTTAAGGTAATGAATGATGGTCAAAATAACCAGATCGTTTGTCATTGCAAATGTAAATTATAGTGTTTCGTATGTGTGTTTTCTTTAAACCACACCTCTTGTCTATACAGCAAAGCTGTGTTTGTGTTGCACTTAGGAGATTCTCACCAGAAGAGCCCCCCCCACCCCCCCCCCCCCCCTCCCCCCCCCCCCCCCCCACCCCCCGCCCAAAAAAAAAAAAAGGATGCCAGGGCTCCTGTTAAAACAGACAGAAGAGCTGAAAGGGTCTGTAGACTGACCCCCAGGTGTACACTTTAGAGGTCACACAGAACCCCATCTGAGTACAATAAAGGGTCAGAAAATTTATACAAGAAAATCTGCATCATTTGTATGTTGTTGTTTTTTATCACGTGCGAAGCAAAAGTGAATATCACTCTATGTTCTGGGCCAGTGGTCGTCTTGTCTGCTGTCGCCCATGGTAAACTTTAACATTGGCATTTTCTCGGAGACTATTCAAGCCAGTCTTCAAACTTGGCCCAAGGATACTTTGTTGCAAGACCTTCTAAACACCCCCACCCGGGTCTGCCCTGGGGGACTTGGGTGGGGTTAGGTATTTTTTAGTTCCCAGGGTCACCCTGGTCAGCCCCACAGGGTGGGTTTTTCTCTCTATTCTGGGGCATGTGTTTCTGTCTACCCTTTGCCCATTCACCTGTATTTGCCTTTTAAAAACTCTCCCTACTGTCTGCACTGCCTGTAGCTCTTGATATTGGATGTGTGTTGCTAAATGGTCTTAGCTTTATTTAGTCCCATGTGTTAGGTTTATTTAACGTATTTGACCGGCTGGCGACATACATTCAATGTTCTGTTTATTTATTTTTTTCACAAGCAGTGCAGGCACGTCCTGAGAAAGCCTTGTTGCTGTCGGGACGTTAAGCAATGTACAATCAATGTACAATCAAAACCTTCTAAACATACCAATTTGAGTGACCTCTCACAAAGGTCAAGGTGACAGGAGATCAGGAAATGGGTCAAAAATAGCTCTATTTTGACAAAATTAATTTTTTCTCAATTACTATTCACAACTTCAAACCCAAACCTGATGGTAAGCCCTTCCTATGCATACCAAACAAAGATACCTGATGGTAAGGCCTTTCTATGCATACTAATTTGATTGACCCTTTGGAAAGGTCAAGGGTCACAAAAGTTCAGGAAATCTAGGTTAAAAAAATAGCCATAATTTGATAAAAGATGTTTTTTCCTCAATTACTTTTCACAATTTCAAACCCAAACTTGGCACAGAGTCACCTGATGGTAAGACCTATCTATACATACTAATTTGAATGATCACTTGGAAAGGTCAAGGGTTACAAGAGGTAGGCAAATGTGTGTAAATGCCAATTTTTTTTATAAAATTATTTACTCCAAACCTCTTTCAGATGCTTGGCCAGTCAACATTTTTCACTGATTTTCAACAATCCCATGTGGCTAAGTATTTCAGTTGATTTGAACAAAATTGATACCAGCAAATATCTTGATTAATGGCCTTTCAAATAAACTTTGTTTGGTTGCTGTTGCTCTGACAGCGGCATGCAGAAAACGATTAATTTATAAACTACTCTACCCCTGCCTATCTCGCTGATCTTCTTCTACTATACTCTCCCTTCCGCTCCTTCCGTTCAAGTAGCAGCGCGCCTTCTCAGAGTCCCGCTCTGCAAATACAAAACCAGAGGTGACCGTTTTGCGCACGTTGGACATGTTGTCTGGAACTCTCTACCCATAGACATTAGACATTCTCCCTCATTCACTGCCTTTAGATCTGCCCTTAAGACCCACCTGTTTGATACCCCAGTGTAGCTCAGTTCTTCGTGATTATGTACCTGTGTGTTTGTGTGTGTGCGCCGCCGTGAGATGGCCTTAGTCACCTGCTCGGCGTTAAACTCCAATAACTAACTATCTGTGTGTGTACGCGTGTATTGCAGAAGCCTTTGTTTCTCTGGCTCTATGACCCCCTCCAATCTCACCCTTTTATTTGTAAAGCCACCCCACCCGGGTCTGTCCTGGCCTGGGGGACTTGGGTGGGGTTAACTACTTTTTAGTTCCCAGGGTCACCCTGGTCAGCCCCACAGGGTGGGTTTCGCTTCTATTCTGGGGCATGTGTTTCTGTCTACCCTTGGTCCATTCACCTGTATTTGCCATTTTTAAACTCTCCCTACTGTCTGCATTGCTCTTGATATTGGATTTGTGTTGCTAAATGGTCTTAGCTTTATTTAGGCCCCATGTCGTAGGTGTATTTAACGTATTGGACCGGCTGGTGACATACATTCAATATTCTAAGTGTTGCTAAATGGTCTTAGCTTTATTTAGGCCCCATGTCGTAGGTTTATTTAACATATTGGACCGGCTGGTGACATGCATTCAATATTCTGTTTAGGTTTTTTTTCACAAGCAGTGCAGGCACGTCCTGAGAAAGTCTTGTTGCTGTTGGGATGTTATGCAATGTACAATCATTTATTTGTTAAGCGCTTAGAGCTTATTTTAGGATAAGCGCTATATATTATTATTTCTCCATCATCCATCCCTGAAAATCGGTCAATTAACACAGCTCAAGATTGAAAACAATGCGCAACGATGGCACATCCATAATAGTAATGTCACAGCAAGTGATTCGTTCAACATGCAGTGCACATTTTGCAATGCACACAGTCACATCATTCGAAAACATGTTGCATGTGCAATTATATTTGCACGGACCCGGAAGTTGATTTGATTCTGTACACAGTTGCTGTTAAGCAAGCCAACTCATCACTAAAGATAGAACTTACTTACTTATGCCTGTCACCCCTACCCAGCTCTCTGGAACTCCACACTTTTTTCAACTGGAGAAAGGCTGCTCTGGCTTTACCGATTCGTGCTCTGACATCTGCATCAGTGCCGCCTTTTTTGTCTATGATGCTCCCGAGATAGGTGAAGGACTCCACCTCCTCCAGCGGGGTGCCAGCAAGCAAGACTGGTTCTTCCCTGGTTGCGTTCAGCCTCATTGTCTTTGTTTTCTGTTTGTGAATGGTGAGGCCCACTTGGGACGAGATGTCAGCAAGCCTCGTGGTCTTGTCCTGCATTTGTTGATGAGTGTGGGACAGTAATGCCAAGTCGTCTGCAAAATCAAGGTCGTCAAGCTGTGTCCACAGGGCACAGTGTCCACTGTATTCCACTTCGTCTGTGCTCTGTGGTCATCTTCATGCCCCATTTTATGGCCAGTAGGAAAAGGAACGGAGACAGCAGACACCCATGCCTGACACCGGTTCTGACCTGGAGCTCCCTGGTGAACTGCCCTTCGTGGATCACGCGACATGTCATGCCATCGTAGCTGCTCTTGATCAGGCGGACGAGCTTTGTGGGTACACCGTAGTGTCGTATGAGTTTCCACAGAGTCTCTCGGTCCACGCTGTCAAATGCTTTCTCATAATCCACAAAGTTGACGTACAGCGGGGAGCTCCACTCCAGAGACTGTTCCACAATGATGCGGAGAGTGTCGATCTGGTCTGTACATGATTGGTTCTTCCTGAATCCTGCTTGCTGGTCTCTCAGCTGGGGGTCAACGGAGCTCTTCATTCTCTCCAGGATGATCCTGTTGAAGACCTTTCCTGGTACTGACAGCAAGGTGATTCCTCTGTAGTTGGAACACTTGCTGAGATCGCCTTTCTTGGGAAGCTTGATTAGGTACCCCTCCTTCCAGTCAGCCGGCATCACCTCCTCTTCCCAGATCTTTCCAAACAGTGGGTACAGCATCTCCACTGTTGTCTCTAGGTCTGCTTTCAGAGACTCCGCTGGGATGCCATCTGGCTAAAAATAGAACGACCGACTGTTAAGGCATTCACGATGGTGCAAAGGCAATGCGTCTCCAATGCAGGCGTGCTGAATTAGTTTGCCTGGACTACCTACCCCTTTGTCACATTTTCAGTACGTAATTTAGAGCTTTGGTGTGTAATGGATGCACAGACGCACTGAAATGTTTTTTTTTTTTGTCTCCCTTAAACCGTTATGCGGCCTATATAAACTTGTGTGCAGGCCCCATGAATCCTAGCCATCAGCACAATAGCACAGCACTGCCTGCTCTGCGGCTGCTAGCCAAAAGTACATCTTTGAGACCCTGACCCTTTCAGCGTGTTTCTTTTTTTTTTTAAATTATTTTCTTGCATTTTAATATGCAGTTACCTGTTTGGTCTTGAATTTCAGGAAGCGTGGCTGAACACCCTTGTTGGGATGGAAATCATGTTCTGCTTCTTCATCGGGGAATGTCTTGGCCGTGGCAGTTTGGTCGGCTACTCCATACCAGGTGCTGTCCACTATGATGCCGGAATTTAAGCTGCACTCCACTTCTGCCTAGATGTTTTTGCATGTGTGTATGCGAGTAGGTATCAACCAAGACCAAAACAAACGACATGAGGAACCCTTACTTTCACGGACTGGTAAAGACTCCTTTTGCTTTGCATGCAGTTGAAACTGATGTTGAAACACGAGTGGTATATTACCTAAAGAGAAGTTTCTGTTTTCATTCTTTAACCCTCTTGTGCATGCAGCATTGGTACTGTAAACAGTACTGCTGGCTGCATGCACAAGTGGGTTAATTTAATTTGTTCCATTAACAATTGTTTGTGTACAGATGTTGCAGACTGATAACATCTTGTTTGATACGGATTGTAAGGTGTTTAACAACCTTGCTTGGAATGATTCTGTAGTGTGGTTTCTATGACACATGACTTTGCCAGCTCCAAACCATTTATTCATGTTTTAAGTCAATGCACTTAATTACAGGTGTAAATTAATCAAGTAGGACAGTCTTTTTTTGATTAAAAACGATGTGATGAGAAAGATATCTGTGAGATATTTGTATGAGAGATGGATGGGTGCTGACGAAAGATATCTGTGAGATATTTGTACGAGAGATGGATGGGTGCTGACAAATGCAGGACACTTTCCAGGCCAGTATCTGCCAACCAACTGACCTGCATTGTTGACTTGACCCATTGGATTTTCTGGCTCACGTGTAAAGCAGAAGTGAGTCTATTTTGTGGGTCAGTGATCTCCGTCATTCATAGAAAACTTTAACGTTGACATGTTCTTAGTGACTATTTAAGCCACATTCTTCAAACTTGGTCCAAGAATTTGTTTAACATACCAGTTTGAGTGACTTCTCTTTAACTTCTAAGGTCAGGGTCATGGGGGATCTGTAAATAGGTCGAATATAGCCCAATCATGACAGAATTTATATTTTCTCCAAAACTGTTCACAATTTCCAACCCAAACTGGTAAAAAGATTTCTGATGGTAAGGCCTTTCTATGCACACTAATTTGGTTCATTACAAAGGTCAGGGGTCAGGGTAGGTTGACGAAAGTGGAAAATGTGTAAATTTGAAAAATTGTGAATTTGGCAGTGTGGGGCAAAAAATAGCTCAAACAAAACTGCTGAGACAATTTGCTGTTCTGTTGAGTATTCATTGTCACAAGGTCAGGGTCACAACAAGCAATGCTTAGTTCAATAGTTGATATAGTTGATGCTCTGTTTAGTTTTAGGTTGCTGCAGGTCATTAATCCAATAGAGGCAACAGTAAAAGAACAAATTGCAAAGAATAACATCGATGGCATGTTGTATTTCACTGTGACCAAGACACGCCTCACATATTAAGAATAGTCGATGTTGGGCAGTTACTGGCTATTGAAAGTTACCTGCACTTGGAACTTGGTGCAGTATTATTCAGCCCAGTGCACATATTTCCCAAATTTTGGAGGTGTCCTCTAACAACTATGCACCTGTTGCAGGAGATGGATTGACCATGCTAATTCAAGGACAGTGCCAGATTAGCTTGGTGCTGACAGGCACCAAGCTAATCTGGCACTCGCTGTTCATCTCCTGCTGTAGTGTGTCGGGGCTGAATGGGTTAAGGCACACTCATATATGGGTCATTCTCAGGAAAAGGATACTGGGTGTGTGACATTCAAAGTAAAAATTCAACTTTGCATTTTTTAACAAACTGTTTATGCAAATGAAAGAATAATCCTTCTAGTTAATGTACATGCAAAGCAAAAAATAAAAAAGACTAGTGATGTTAGCATTTTGTATGATTTTATTTTGCAAATTGTACAGTCTCGGTTGTTGCATGGACGCCAATGTGAGTCCCATTCCACTCAAAATCATCTTTCAATACCATCATTTGACGCCTAAATTCAGTAATCAACACACACACTGCTATGTTGAAATAAACAAGAATTTTACAGTATTTACCTTGGTGGGGTTACATTTTAGCCACACACAACATTTTCTTGAGTTCGTCCATCTAAAAGTTTTTCTGCTTCTCATAAAAGAACAACTAGAGACATAATTCTTTATTACTGATGCTCTTGGCATGTCTCGATGTCAACTTAGTTTTTTTTTAAATATAATTTAAACAATAGAAAAACTGATTTACATTTTGGTGTTATCTTGGTTGTGACTCGGACGCCAGAAGAAACGTAGCCCACCTTTTTGAATGAAACATGCTCCCATAGGGCAAAAACAATACAGTGTCAATAAAAGTGTCTATCAATCCTACCAAGAAATGTATCACAGCTTGTAAATATCGAAATAATCTATCGCTGTCGTTGCCGGATGCCACACCACATTGTGGAATCCAAATCACAACCGAGATAACTTTAATTTCTAGCCAATTTCCCCACGAACACATTGCTCACAGCGTTGTTAAGGCTAATCTTACTGAAGAATATTCAATACAAAAGTTACATAATATCTCAAGAAAGCAGTTCAATTTGCATACAACTAAACGTAGATCGCTGTAAAGCTTGAAGCTGAAGAAGCAATGACGGACAGATCTCGGTCATACAACAAAGGCGCTGCGCGGACACCACATCCAAAATCACCGATAGCATGGGATTGCAAACAGCACCGAGGTGACCATGGACGGCGAGGTGACCATGGACGGCCCTGATGGGCGGGTTATCGGGGACAGGATAAATCTATTGTCATGGAGTACAACCTGAACACTGATCAACTCAGGCACACTCCAACTGTGCCAGTTTGATTTACCAGGAACTTCAGCGGACATGCTATTGAACAAATCCGTTTTTTCCCCCTGGATTGTGAGTCTAGCTACCAGGGCCGGGACGGGATTCGAACCCACGACCCGGCAATTCTCTTCGCTCTCCTGCTCCGACGTTTAACCACCTGAGCTATTTCGGACTCTATTGGGATTGCGTATTGTTTGAAAGCTAAATATAGTTTACCCAGCCACGTGTGCGTTTTCCGCGGAAGGACACGATGTGTTATCCGGTTTTTATTCACAACTTGCGAAGTAAAATAGTTCTTTGCACATCTCGGTCGTTACACATCTTGTGGATGCCAGATCAATAAGCCAAATACAAAGTATCATTATGATACTTAAATCGCTTTTGAAAAATTTAACAGATATACCAAGCAATGAAGTTAACTTTTTTTGCTTGAAGGTGTTTGCTCGCGGAGGAATAAAAAAAGCCCTGTGTCGATCCTGGGTCAAGTTTGTTTGCGTCATATTTTGGGACACCATGTGGGACGACCGAGAGCTGCATTTTTGTTCACCCATTTTCCCATAAAACCTCTTTATAAGCATGCTCTAACAAGTCTTATTTGAAGAATGATATATATGCTGTGTAAAAATGATCGAGTGCTAAAATTTGGATTGTTTATGAAGGAGTAAGCACGATCCTTGTGAGCATATCTAAACTATGTCACAAAATGATTTGCGACATTTTTACTGGTAAAATCATTCTAGCACAAAAACTAAATCAGATAGAGAACACATTTTATCATATGCATTTTTCAAGACGATACCAAGCAGATATTTATAATTATCAGGAAAAACTAAGCAATACTTGCCAAACAATAAAGCCCCAAAGATAGGCACGCCCACTGGTCTCCTTTTCCAGAGAATGACCCATATATTAACCTCTTTAGTGGTGGGACATGGTAAACACCTCCACAATGCACAGGGAAAGACCCTTGTGACAGCCCATTGGTAACAGGGTCTCGTAAATTTCTGTGCCTCCTGTGGGCTACAGTCGTACCTTATGCTTATCATACAGTTAACTTTCAGTCTGTGATTTCAGAGATTTAATATTTGACACTTGCACATGAACTTGGATCCACAAATATCATATGTGTCATTTCTGGTATTTTAATTACATGTACAACTATGCAAATATAGTTGCAATGACTGTTTTACCATGTCATGGAGGTAGTTGAGATTGAACTGCAACATCAGAGTTATCAAAACGTCGCCAGACAGACTTTCTGTCTATGAATACCAGTTTGTCAGATACAAGCAAAGCTGAGTTTGTATACATGTACCTCGCCCTATCCTAGTTGTAAACACACCCAGAGTTTTTGCACCCTGTCCATTAATGCTGTGGTGTGTGATGTACCAGAAAGAAGGGTTTAGAAAAACTATTTAAAATTCTGAAACTGCAGCAGAACTGCCTGTCTTGTATGTACATAGGCTTTGCATGCTGCAAAGTTCAAATTCAATAAATCATCATTCATTTTCATATTGGGAACAATGTGATTTCCACATTTTATTATTTGAACTATTTTAAATTTGCTGAAATGTAGGGCTGTGTATATGTACAAATTAATTCTTGGATATCTTATGTACTGCCACTTTTAAACTGAAAGCACATGTAAATTCAGTATGATCAACTGTATGAGTGAGTCGGTCATAGAAAACACTGTCTTCAAAATCAGACAAAATCATCTCACTGAGTTGGCAGTCATCTGCTGGTGTTTAGTCTGAACCTGAAACCTTGGGAAAGTGAATGATTTGTGGCAAAGGTAAAGTTTGTTTTGGAGAAATATAGAGTTAAATTTTGTTTCATATAGTGCCGATAACCGGCGTGATTACGCGACCCGAATAAAAATGTCCTTGGCTAACACCACAGACATTTTTAGTTGTATTTTTATTTTATTTATATGCTGTAATATTTTCCATATTCAGGGTAGCAGTAAATATTCACAGTGTGTTGGGAGCATCTCTTGTGCGTCTCAGTAATCCCATTAATCTCAGGTTTGAGGGTACCCTGTGCATGTACCCTGGGGTAAGTAAGTATTCTCCCTCAAAATGGGCACCTTCAGTACGAATCAAAATAATATCAGTATTGTGATAAATCCGTTCTGTGTCATGCACTCCTTGAAATACTAAAATTAGTCACATCTGATGCCTTAGAAAACAAGACTGGTTACCCACAGCAAGAATTTTACAACAAACAAAGAAAAGTCTAGTCAAATGAAATGTTCTGGTTCCAAACTTCAATCTGGAAATTAAAAAATGACTGACTGGCTCATTCTTCCCAATGAGATCATGAATAATCAAAATAATATTTTTAATTCTCAAAATATGAAAGATTTTAAAAATAAAATGTAAGCTGTGTTTAAAATGTTTAGAGCGTGACATCTGTTGCCACCCCAAAGGTGATTTCGAAGACAAGGCACTGAATAAAGTCTGTACAATTTTTGACCCCATTGGGGTTTGAATCCAGCACCTTACGATTGACAGTCTCCCAGTTCCCTGCAATCCAATACAATATAATAATACTTTATTAATCCCTCAGGGGGAAGCAGTCTGCCCATACAACACATGAAATCAACATTCACTCATTGAAATAATTAAATAACCCATAACTCTCAAATAAAGAAATGAACTGTAACAGACGTATTATCTTTGTAACACTCTTGGCATCAGAAACACTTGTGTTGGATTTCCCCTGTGCTTCTGGTGTCAGCAATGTTGCAGTGAACTACTGAAAGGGCTAGAACTAACGAACTAAAGAATGTTGACAGACACTATCTACTGATATTACTGTTGAAGAAGGGAACAGCCTGAGGAACAAAAGAGTTGGCATAATGTGATGTACTACTTTTGGGTACTTGAATTCTGCCACTTCGTTCGATACGTCAGCTGTCAAATTCATATCTAAGAGGATGTGTTTTGTCATAAAAAATGTCAGCCAGTTTGTTCATAAACCGTCTGTTGTACAGTGCGTCCAAAGTATCCTGTGCCCTACCAATCATCCCACCCCCTTTCCGGATGACTTTGTTAAGACGATCTTGAGCTCTTTTACATAAATTTCTACCCCACCACGTCGGTCCAAAAGTTAGAACGCTAACAATACTGGAGCAGTAAAACATATGTAAAAGCTGAGTGCTTTACATTAAATGAACTGAGCTTTCTCAAACAGTAAAGACGGGTATGCTTTTTTCAACAATAGCCTCTGTGTTTTGTTTCCAGTTGAGCGCATTGTCAAAAAGAACACCTAAATTCTTGTAGGACTCTACACGCTCAACTTCTGTACCCTTAATGACAACAGGATCGGGATGATGTTTGTTTTTCCTGAATCTATGACCATCTCTTTTGTTTTGCAAATATGTAATTCAAGATAGTTTCTATCGCACCACTCTACAAAGTCGTCGATCTCCTGTCGATAGTGTCTGTCGTCCTCATCTGTAATCTGACCAGTCAGTGCCGTGTCGTCAGCGTATTTGTCTATGGCACAGTCATCATGAGTGGCTCTACAGTCTGCTGTGTACAAAGAAAACAAAAAAGGTGACAGGACAGTCCCCTGTGGTGCACCGGTGTTGGTAAAAAGTACATATGAAATTAGATCTGAACTAATTCTGATATACTGTGGGCGGTTTGTGAGATAGTCCAAAACCTAAAGAATGATGGAGGCATTTATGTTCATGTGAACTAGTTTGGAAGCAAGTATGTGTGGCTGAATGGTGTTAAAAGCAGATGAAAAATCATAGAACATCAGTCGAATGGAGGCTCCCGGTTGTTCTAAATGAGAGTAGATGTTTTCAACATGCAAAATGGCATCATCAACACCTCTTTGCCTTCTGTAAGCAAACTGAAAGGGGTCCATAAAATCAGAAACCTGTATTTGAAAATGTGAAAGAACAGCCCTCTCAAAAACCTTCATGACACACGAGGTAAGAGCAACTGGTCTTAAATTATTCATCACAGATACAGTTTGCTCTTTTGGCATGGGGACAATACAAGAGGTCTTCCACGAACAGGGAACGACACACTGGGTAAGTGACATGCTAAAAATATAGCAAAGAATTCAGTACAGTTGTTTAGCGCATAATTTTAACACATTTGATCTAACACCATCTCGCCAAGACGCTTTGGGTTGGTATGTTTAAGCACCTCCACAGTCACCACAATCACTTCACTTTGCATGTGTTTAGGTCCACTAACTAGCATTTCCTTGACCTGTTCCCTCTCATGCTCAAAATCATGACAATCAAATCTTGCATAAACCGATTTAAGTCGTTGGCATAGTCTGTAGTTTTGCTCAATACCGGAACAGCTTTTTGCTTCTTGTTCCTACCCATCAGATTCATACCCTCCTACACCCGTTTCATGTTACCAGTCTCAAACTATTTTTCTATCTTTTTTCGATATACTTCCTTCCCCTTCCTAAACTCCCTTTTCAGTTCTTTTTGTACTGTCCGTAACTGTTCTGTGTTCTTAATCTTGTCTTCAAAAGCTTTCTTCTTTCTGTTTAAGACCTTGATGTGCTTCGTGACCCATGGCTTGTTGTTGGAATAGATTTTAACAGCGCTTTTAAGCACGTTTAACCCATATCATTCTGAGGCTAAAAGCTTCAAATTTGTACACTGCCATATGCAAGCTACATTACAGTACTTGCAGATACGGATACAGACCAATGGCCTTAGTTCAGGCCAAGCTATTCTGGCACTACCCTTGAACTATTTTAGTCAAACTTATTTCACACACTGGTGTATTCTGAATGGTAAGGGTTAAACACAAAAGTATACATAATAAACGCTTTAACATTCAAGATTTCTTGTAAACTGTCGTCAAGCACAGTCCAGAAAAATGCTCTGCATGTGTCGCTGCATGGACTCTGTCCATTAACTCTTTACATCCTAACCCCACCCAGGTCTGCCCTGGGGGACTTGGGTGGGGTTAACTACTTTTTAGTTCCCAGGGTCACCCTTGTCAGCCCCACAGGGTGGGTTTTCCCCTCTATTCTGGGGCATGTGTTTCTGTCTACCCTTGGTCCATTCACCTGCATTTTCCTTTTTAAAACTTTCTCTACTGTCTGCACTGCCTGTAGCTCTTGATATTGGATGTGTGTTGCTAAATGGTCTTAGGTTTATTTAGCGTATTAGACCGGCTGGCGACATACATTCAATATTCTGTTTAGTTGTTTTTTTCACAAGCAGTGCAGGCACGTTCTTAGAAAGTCTTGTTGCTGTCGGGACGTTAAGCAATGTACAACCAACCATCTTTACATCCTGTGGCTGATGCTTATTGTTCCATGAAGGCTACACAACAGTTTACAAGATAGAACAACCATTTTAGCCTGGTAATTATGGTGTGGTGCCAGAATAGCTTGGCACCTTAGGCGCCAAACTATTCTGGCACCACCCTTGAACTATCATTGTTAAATTTTGTGAAAGCAATGGTGTATCAGGATGAAAAGGGTTAAGCCAAAGACAATACATTATTGTCTTTGATAAGCCTGTCACTAGTATCAGGAACACGAACCAAACTAAAACATCAAAATGAATTCAAGTCCTGTACTTGTTAATTAAAAATATTTGCTTCGTTCACTTTAAAATTGCTGAGTATGCAGATAAGCAGCTTAAGAAAATTCAAGTTTTGGGTGTCTATCAAAAAGCAAAATAAAAATGACAATGGACAAGGGCAAACTAGTGGAGTTCACATATTGTTAAATACATTATTATGTCATCATGAGATATGTAATTCTGGTCCTTTACAATTAGATCTGTATAATCACACAACTACAGTGATATAGAATTGCAAACCTAAACACACTAAACAGAAGAAGTTGGTGGAATTTGGAAAGAAGGAAAATATTCCAATGAAGAGAGAAAAACACTTAGACATTCACAACACAGTTTATATTTTGCATTAAAAATCCTTTTAGCAATTTGCATGGTCAGAAGTGTAAAAATTTTAAAAAAAAGGGGGGGGGGGGATGGTCCATTAAAGTGATCCATAAATTGGCTATTTATCAGTGACTTCAATAAAAATGTCATAATTATGTGATATTATAAAACATACATGCTTGATAAAAGATTGCTCTTTGTTTGGAATAACAATGGCTTCATGTGTCCAGTCTGTAAGTTCTTCTGCATATTCCTAGTGTTCTTGTAATCTTTCTGCCTTCTTGAATAATAAGAATAAGAGTACTTTATTATCTCAAAAAGAGAAATTCGTCTCGCCACCTCTGGTGCAACTCGCAATCACACACTCTCACACAACAGTTTTCAAACAACAAATGGACAATGGCTCGGGACGGGGTAAGCCCGTCGCCAAGGCGTCTCATGGCCAGCGCCAATGGCCCCAACCCGACCTGAACCTAACACAAGCAAGCTAAAGACGGCCCTATCTTTGTAACGCCCCCACCCAGGTCTGCCCTGGGGGACTTGGGTGGGGTTAGGTACTTTTTAGTTCCCAGGGTCACCCTGGTCAGCCCCACAGGGTGAGTTTTTCTCTCTATTCTGGGGCATGTGTTTCTCTCTACCCGAGGTCCATTCACCTGTATTTGCCTTTTTAAAACTCTCCCTACTGTCTGCACTGCCTGTAGCTCTTGATATTGGATGTGTGTTGCTAAATGGTCTTAGCTTTATTTAGCCCCATTTGTTAGGTTTATTTAACGTATTTGACCGGCTGGCGACATACATTCAATGTTCTGTTTATTATTATTTTTTTTTTTTTCACAAGCAGTGCAGGCACGTCCTGAGAAAGCCTTGTTGCTGTCGGGACGTTAAGCAATGTACAATCAATACAACCTATCTTTGTAACACATAATAATGTTTTTAAACGTTCTGCTTGGCTGAGACTGGTTACACAAATAAAAAATATGCACTGGCATTAAAAAAAAAAAGATTACCTTCACAGTTGCGACCTGGGGGCCCGTTGAACAGCGCCGGCTATTAGACAGTCGCTCTGGCATAAACTGTCACCACCTTAATTATAACTTAACTAGGCTATAACTTCATAGTCATTTTTTTAAAGCAGTAGTAGAATAGACTGAACACATTCATTTTTGCTTCATTTCGACAACAGTTCCAAAAAACGGAGACATTGGTTATTGGGGCTTTCGTTTGTTTCAGCGAACTTAGCTGACTCAAAAAGTGCTTCGCTACATACTGCCGAGTGCAGACAGACTAATGGCTGCTAATAGTCTGCTAAAGGGTTTCAAACCAAACTTATTATTTCCCCATTCACAATAAGTTTTTACAGTGGCCCATCACCTTAACCCTGTGCGAGTCAGAAGCAGTTTTAGTTGCCATGATTTCTAGAGGAATCATCGCAACTAAAACCGCTACCGACATGCAAGGGGTAAAAAATCATCTGAGGAGCCGAAACTGATTTGCCACTGACTGTCATTTTCCGAAGTGTATAATTATCAGCTGACATACAGCTCTTGACCCAATGTAAAACACATCTGTCCGTGCCTGATCACTCAGAGTATTCAATGCTGCATCAATTTCACTTTCGCTGCGAGAATCCAAGTAGACAGGATTTTTTCTGCTGCTGTCGGTAGGCTGGTGTGCAACAGAAGCCACACTAACGTCTGCTGGTATCTGCCTTGACGTGACAGCAGTGGGCTTAGCAGCTGTGTTTGTTTTCAGGCTGGTCACAGCGCTGGCTGCGCTGTTACTAGATACTAATTCTGTTTTCAGTTTCTTGTTTACTGGAGTCATACTTGAGTCTGGACTAACTTCGAACATCTCTTCATCTGGCTCGATATCTGAGTCATCATCATTAACTTCTGGGTTCTCCGTCAGTGTGATGGGCCCAGTCGTCTTGTCATTTTGTTGGGCAAGTGGGCTATCATCCACCTCCATCTTCTCAAGTGCCTGTGCCGCATACATTGGTGTGTCTGATCCAGGAACCTCAGGGACGACAATCACTACGGCACGTTCAAGGCCATGTACTGAGGTGATGTCAGCGACCAGAATAACATCTTTAGCAGGCAGACCTGCATCGCCTTGGAAAAAAAAGAAGAAGAAAGTACCATAAATTTCCCACCGATAGGCATTGATTATGCCCTTGAACTCGTTGAGGCATTGTGTTAAACAATTGTTCAGGAGCCCACAAGATAGAACTTACAAATGTATGCATTTGCATGAAAGACATCGACTAGCATACCTTTGTCATCTGTTATTTAAAACAAAGTGTTAGTACATGCTGAAGGAGAGACAAACCCATGACAGCTTTTCGCTTTTGCCTCAAACTAACAATAATAATAATGTTTTCAAGTTCTGATACTGAGATTCGTGCGCAAGAAATCGTTACAGAATCCCGGCGATTGTGGAAGTGAAAATCCTTATGTCATTTTATCTGGGTTGTGCACAGTTATGCTGTTCCGAAATGAGCATTTGGTGTAGCCTCCAGGCTCCAGTTTGCAACAATTCTGGACAAAATTGCTCAGCCTTAACTTAATGTGGAGCGGGTCGGCTCAGATGGTATAGATCGTTTTACATTGGAATATCTCTGCAAAGAAACATGTTTCTGTACCACTTAACTCTTTCTACCCCAACACCGAAATCTTTAAATGTTGCCTTTGTTCTCTGAAGACTGCATTGCAGTGCAGGACACAGATCGACCATGATAGTTCAAGGGTGATGCCAGAATAGCTTGGCGCCCATAGGCACCAAGCTATTCTGGCATCACCCTTGAACTATCATGGTCGAACCTTATCTTGCTGTGGTGTGTCTGGGGTAGAATGAGTTAAAGAACAAATATCATTTAGCGCCAAGTGACCTAATATGGGCTATTTTTACTTGACTCCTGTGATTTGTTGATTTTGCTGTAAAGTCATAAAAAAATGGTGAAAAGACAAGAACAAACCATTTTCAATACCTTAACAGAACCACAGCGGGAAACCGCCAGATTTCAATATCGAGGTCGAACATGCAGGCTTCATGGATGTCTGCGCTGTTTCAGGTTTGAAAACTTGGTCAACTCACTCATTCACGTGAAAATGGATCTTTCTTATATTGTCCTGAATATACCCGGGGCACATTTAGGGATGTAAAATCAGTCATTTCATGAATACATTATGAATGTTTACGATGGTACAGCGAAACTGACACATTATTTGAGTTTTCTGAATGTAAATTGTAGTAGGTCAACTGTCCCTGAATGATGTTTGTTCCAAGACTGGTATAGAAAAGTGGGTCTTTGCGAAGATACCTGCGAAAAAATGTGCGGCTCCAATGTCAAACGACCAATAGCGCGTTCAATCCCGTCTGAAAGGTCGTGCGTTTCGCTGGCAGCCGGGGTCACACACTAGTCAGTGCCGTATCTTCACTATAGGTTGCATTTATGTTTGAGTGTCGTTAACCCATTTAGCCCTGACGCACTACAGCAGGAGATGGGTCGACCATGATAATTCAAGGGTAGTGCAAGATTCGCTTGGCGCCTATTGGCGCCAAGCAAATCTGGCAGTACCCTTGAATTATTATGGTCGATCCATCTCCTGCAACAGGTGTATAGTCGTTAGATGACGCCTCCCAAATTTGTGAAATACATGCGTCGGGCTGAATGAGTTAAAAGAATGACGTTAATGCTCTTCTCTATGTCTGTGTAGATAGTGCCGCCGACACCAGCCAGGGGCAGCAGAAAGCCTCTGTTACATTTGTCCTACTCACATAGATTGTGAAATGAAGGGTAGGAAAGTCTTAGCGGAGGCAGGACAACATTTTCTCTTGGCGAATTTAGCATTCGTTGAATCACTCGCAGCCTTATCAACAGCGGCAAAATAAAAGAACTGACCTTCCTCTCTTGTGGTGCTGACGGCCACGTTCAGCTTCTTTTTGTACAGTGAATGGAAGAAGCCACCCATGGGTAGAGACTTGCTGAAGGATTTCTGGGTGCCCACAATGAGAACATCTTTCTGACACAGAGGCACATCCGACACAATGGCTTTGGCTTCCCCTGTAACATTTCAGTTCACAAGTTTCACACTTTTAAACATGACGATGCTTACGCAGCATATATATAATGCATTGACAAAGATACTGACGTTTTGTGTGCGGTTTACACATACACACATTTCTGCCTTTGTATTATCGTGATTAATAATTGATTTTCTACTGCATCGCCATCAACGCGTATTCCTGATATACTGATATATTCCTGTCTAAAGTAATGTACTGTCGATACAGTGTATTCTATAATTTCAAATCCTCGTTCTACGCTGTTTTTATTTTGTTAACTCATTCGAGGTGAACGGCATCCGGACACGTGGTTTAAGTATGTTGTGTAGCCTATACATACAAGAGTCCTGTCACAGAATAATTCAGTCTGATGTCAGAAACATTTGGTGTTTTACTTCTGACCACAGACACAAATTTGATGCTTCATAATAAATTATAGTCTATAATTTGTACTGCATGACAATGGCATTGGACTGTCTATGTTACTTCTCGGGTTACATCGTGGTTTGTAGTCCTCTGGCTCGTCGGTCTGATAACCATCTTCAAAGGGACTAAAATACCACGGCGAACCTTCGAAGTAACTCGATCAGCACAGACGGTTCCATGCCTAAGTGCATCTGGAATACATTGCAAAACGGGATACTGGAATTTCAAATGCACTGAAACACCAGGCACTGTATTTGGAATACAGTGTGTCTAGTACATGGTAGTGACGATTTGGGCGAAATTATGTGTCTAGTTAGACTTACCAATCTGTAATATGTCTTTGAGATACCCTGCCAGATCTGCTCCACACTCCTTACACAGCCAGATGGGTTTATCCGGATTCTTGTGGCCGCCATGGGCGATGAGGTACACCGGCAGTCCGTCAGCGTGGTATTGAAAATGTGTTGCAGGGATCGGATTGGGCAACACATTCTCCTACATAATGTAACGTTTAAATGATAAATAATATTTTTAAAAAAAAAACTGCCTCGGGAAATAATGCAACACATCAAAAGATGTTCGTTAATCAGAAGTAGGTCAAAATTGCAAATGTCTTGACGCAAACAGCGGATTAAAAGCGCTGAAAAACGCGCGATATCGCATGTTTGTCCGGTCTTTTAATCCACTCTTTGCGTAACATTTCAAATTCAAGCGATCCCAATGTCCGAAACCTCAATAGCAGAGCTGACCCACTTGTCAACACCTGAATGCCCTGCGTTTTTCTTGTACTGTGTTTGTCTTCACAATAAATGTGTTTGTTTTACTTGAGCGTGCGTGTTGGGTTCAACGTTGGCATTGTCGTGGAGACTATTAACTCATTCAGCCCTGACGCACTACAGCAGGAGATGGGTCGACCATGATAATTCAAGGGCAGTGCCAGATTATCTTGGCTTTTGGCAGCGCGGCCAAGCTAATCTGGCACTGCCCTTGAATTATCACTTTCGATCCATCTCCTGCAACAGGTGCATTATCGTTAGATGATGCCTCCAGAATTTGGGAAATACGTTTGTCGAGCTGAATGAGTTAAAGCCACAACCTTTAGACTTGGGCCAAGGATAATTAATTTTTGGCAAGACATTTCTAAACATACCAATTTTAGTAACCTTTGAAGATCACCGTGGATCATGAAATACTGAGGTTTTAAAAAATAGCCATATAGCCAAAATTAGTTTTCTTCTCAAATATTGTTCTAAGCTTCAAACCTAAACTTCGTGCAAAGATACCAGATGGTAAGACCTTCCTATGCATACTAATTTGGATGAACCCTTGTCAAGTTCAAGGGTCACAAGGTTGGAAATATTCCAATTCCAAAAAGACATTTTCACAACTTTCAACCCAAACTTTGTACGGATATACCTGATGGTACGATCTTCCTACACATACTGATTTGGATGAGACTTCAGAGAGGTCATCGGTCACACATTAAGTTCACAAATATCCATTTTTTGGACGAAATATGGTATATCTCGAATACTAATCAAAACTTCAAACACAAACTTGGATGATAGCAAGACTTTGTTATGCATGCTAATTTGGGTGACACATCGGAAAGGTCAATGGTCACAAAAGATCAGCAAATGATGTGAAAAATGTCCATTTTGGGCTCGCATGCGAAACAAAAGTATGATGTTCTGGGCCAGTGGTCGTCCGTCCGTCATCCGTGGTAAACTTTAACGTTGGCATTTTCTCAGAGACTATGCAAGCTATAGTCTTCAAACTTGCCCCAAGGATACTTTGTGGCAAGACCTTTTAAATATACCAATTTCAGTGACCTCTCACAAAGGTCACAGGGATCAGGAAATATATCAAAAATAGCTATTTTTGGACATAATTTTTTTTTTTTTATCAAATACCGTTCACAACTTCAAACTCAACCTGATACCTGATGTTAAGACCTTTATATGCACACTAATTTGGTTGATCCCTCGGAAAGGTCAAGGGTCACAAGAGCACAGGAAATAGGTCCAAAAGAGCCATATGTTTACAAGAGATGTTTTTTCTCAAATACTATTCACAACTTCAAACCCAAACTTCGTACAGAGATACCTGATGGCAAGACCTTTCTATGCATACTAATTTGGTTGATCCCTTGAAAAGGTCAAGGGTCACAAGAGCTCAAGAAATAGGTCCAAAGTCGCCATGATAAAAGATGTTTTTTTCTAAAATACTATTTACAACTTAAGCCCCAAACTTGCTACAGAAATACCTAATGGTAAGACCTGTCTATGCATACAAATTTGGATGACCCCTCAGAAAGGTCAAGGGTCACAAGAGCTTAGGAAATAGGTAAAAAAATGGCCATATTTTGACAAGAAATGTTTTTTCTCAGTTAATATTTACAACTCCAAACCCAAACTTGCTGCAGAGATACCTGATGGTAAGACCTATCTATGCATACTAATTTGGATGACCCCTCTGAAATGTCAAGGGTCACAAGGGCTCAGGAAATAGGTTCAAATGTGTATAAAACGCCTATAATTGCAGTTGTTATCAACATTTTTGCAAACTTTTCAATCAAATTTAACACAAAGGTAGCTGATGGTAAGACCTTATATATACTCATCACAAAGGTCAAGGGTCACAGGGATTTCACAGATGTGTGAAAAGGGATTAAAGTTTGAGAAAACATGGATTTTGTTAGTGCAGAAGCCATATTCCTTTACTTATTGTCAGAAATGTGTGGATCGGTCATACACGTGAGCCATAAGGGCTTTGCCTTTCTTGTTTGAAGTAATTTAGTTTTTATCATCATTTTTGCAAAACGTCACAAAGGAGTCTGACAAGAGTGTGAAAATGTTTAAGAAAACATGGATTTCACAAGTACAAAAGCCTATAATTTCTATCTGTCTATCTATATCCCGTAGTCTTGCCGACCGTTGGGGCACCACTGATGACTTGGCAACCAGCTCCCTCCATTCCTCTCTGTTCTCTGCCATTCTCAGCGTATCGCCCAGCTTCAGTCCTGTCCACTCTGAGATATTGTCCTCCCATCTTTTCCTCTGTCTTCCTCTCCTTCGTCCTCCTTGCACAGTGCCTTGCAGGATTGTTTTGGCAAGCCCTGCTGAACGCGTGACATGCCCATACCACTTCAGTTTGCGTTTTCTCACAATGGCTAATAAGTCTTCATAGGGCCCGATGGCTCGCCTGATTCTGCTTCCCACTCCCTCGTTTGTGATGTGATCTCTGTATGAAATGCCAAGCAGCCTTCGAAAAATCTCATTTCAGTGGCTTGTATCCTCATTTCAAGGTCTGCTGTGAGGGTCCATGACTCGCAGGCATACAAGAACACTGAGATGACTAAGGAGCGCATCAGTCTGATCTTGGAGCAGAGTGTGATGTTTCTGTCCTTCCATATGGTCTTCAATCTTGTCAGTGCTGTTGTTGTCTGCGCAATCCTGGACAGTATTTCTGGTTTTGATCCCTCATCTGTCACAATGGCTCCTAAGTATTTGAATTTCTTAACTGTTTCCAGTTTTTGGCCTCCAACCATGATTTCAGTGCCAATGCCACTGGCGTTATTGGTCATCAGTTTGGTCTTCTCTGCACTGATTTCCATCCCATATGCAATGGCTGTACTATCCAGCTTTTCCACCAGCTGAGCTAGCTCCTTCTCTGTTCCTGCAAGGCCATCAATGTCGTCCGCAAAGCGCAAGTTCGTGATTGCTCTGCCTCCAATACTGACAGTTCCTTCATGATCTTTCAGAGCGTCTGTCATGATTCTTTCCAGGAAGATGTTGAAAAGAGTAGGTGAGAGCAAGCAGCCTTGTCTGACTCCGACTGTAGTCCTAAACCAGTTTCCTATTTTGCCGTTGAAGCAGACTGCGCTAGTGGCCTTGTTGTAAAGGTTTGCTATGACTTTGATTAGGTTGGCATTGATGTTGTATAGCTTCATGGTGGACCAAAGGGCTGCATGCCACACCCTGTCAAACGCTTTCTTGAAATCCACAAAGACATGATAAAGGTCCTGCTGGTGCTGGAGGTATCTCTCACATAGAACTCTCAGGTTGAAGATCTGCTCAGTTGTGCTGCGCCCTGGTCTGAAGCCTGCCTGTTCCTCAGCAATGATTTCCTCTGCCTGTGGCTTTAGCCTGTTCAGTAGGATCTTTAACATGACTTTGCTTGGGTGGGATATAAGACTGATCGTGCGATAGTTCTGGCATTGATGTAAGTTGCCTTTTTTGGGGAGAGTTATTATAAGTGATTGGGTCCATGGTGTGGGTCAATCCCCTGACTGCCAGATCTTATTGCAGATTGTTAGTAAGGCGCTTATCGTGTCTTCTCCCCCCTCTTGGACTAGCTCTGCAGGGATGTTGTCTGCTCCTGCTGCCTTCCCTTTTTTCAGCGACTTCACTGCAGCCTCTATCATTTGCTTATGTTAGAACACTACTCAATTTCAGTGACCTATCGGAAAGGTCAAGTAACAAAGGTCAGATCAATTATATGGATCGGTCATGCACGTGAGCCTAAATGGCGTTGCCATTCTTGTTTAAGAGAACATCAAAACGTTCTCTGCATCACGGCCTAAAGAAAGTGATGTATTTTGCTAATTGTTAAAAAACAGCATGGGGAATCCAGTAGCATTCTGGTCCATCCCTGAGTGTGAGGTTTGATGCAATATGGTCACGTACGTTTCAGGGCCTGTTCATCCTAATACCGTATTTTTGGCTCGCGTGCGAAGCAAAAGTGAGTATGTTTTGGACCAGTGGTCGTTTATCCATCGTTCGTCGTTTGTTGTTCGTCGTCCATGGTAAACTTTAACGTTGGCATTTTCTCGGAGACTATTCAAGCCACATTCTTCAAACTCGGCCCAAGGATATTTTGTGGTAAGAACTTTCTAAACATACCAATTTCAGTGACCTCTCACAAAGGTCAAGGTCACAGGGGATGAGGAAATAGGTCAAAAATAGCTAAATTTTGACATATTTTATTTTTTCTCAAATACTATTCACAACTTCAAACCCAAACTTGGTACAAAGATACCTGATGGTAAGACCTTTCTATATGTACTAATTTGGTTGATTCCTCAAAAGGGTCAAGGGTCACAAGAGCTCAGGAAATGGCCATATTTTGACAAAAGATGTTTTTTTTTTCAATTACTATTCATATCTTCAAACACAAACTTGATACAGAGCTACCTGATGGCAAGACCTATCTATGCATACTAATTTGGATGACCCCTCAGAAGGGTCACAAGGGCTCAGGAAATAGTTCCAAAATAGACATATTTTGACAAAAGATGTTTTTTCTCAAATACTATTTACAACTTTAAACCCAAACTTGCTACAGAGATACCTGATGGGAAGACCTTTCTATGCACACTAATTTGATTGGTCCCTCGGAAAGTTCTAGGGTCACGAGAGCTCAGGAAATAGGTCTAAAATAGCCATATTTTGACAAAAGATGTTTTTTCTCAAATACTATTCACAACTTAAAACCCAAATTTGGTAAAAAGATACCTGACGTTAAGACCTATCTATGCATACTAATTTGGATGACCCCTTGAAAGTTAAAGGGAAAAAAGGAGGCTAGCAAATGTGCATAAAATGCTGATTTCTTTTTATAAAATTGTAGGTATTTCCAAAATTTTCAACCAAATTTGGTACAAAGATAGTTGATGATAAGACCTTCCTATGCATACTAATTTAGTCGACTCATCACAAAGGTCAAGCGTCACGGGGGGGGGGGGGTTGACAGATGCTTGAAAAATGCTTACATTTTCAGAAAACATGAATTCTGCTGCTGCAGAAGCCAGCCCTTGTCACAAAGGTCACACATGTAAATCAGTCATACACGTGAGCCATAATGGCTTTGCCTTTCTTGTCTTAAAATTATTTTAACCCATTCAGTGCCGAGAAAATTTCAACACTATCCAACTGCAAGATGTATAGATCCTCATGAGCCCCGCAGTTGAGGGGGCTCACGGGGATCCTTGCCTCTAGCTGAAACCAATTTGAATCCATATAGTCCTGAGACAGCCACTTTTTTCCGTGTTCAATTAACCCATTCAGCCCTGACGCACTACAGCAGGAGATGGGTCGACCATGATAATTCAAGGGTAGTCCCAGATTAGCCTGTCGGCGCCAAGCTAATCTGGCACTACCCTTAAATTATCATGGTCGATCCATCTACTGCAACAGGTGTATAGTCGTTAGATGACGCCTCCAAAATTTGGGAAATACGTGCATCGGGCTGAATGAGTAAACGAAGATTGCAGAAACATTGGCACTGAACGGGTTAAATGTGTTACGTACTTTTCTTGTTCTTATTTTTCTTTTGCTAAAAAAAAAAAAAAAAACCTCCCCCAAAAACACATGTTTGGATACTGTGTTACGTAAATCAAAGTCAGTTTTCACGATGTCAACTCAAAATTTGTTGTGATAGAACAGTGATTACATTTGTGAATCAGCATCCAGGGGTTTACACTTAACTCATTCAGCCCGGCGCACGTACTTCCCAAATTTTGGAGGCGTCATCTAACGACTATGCACCTGTTGCAGGAGATGGATCGACCATGATAATTCAAGGGTAGTGCCAGATTAGCTTGGCCAAGCTAATCTGGCAATACCCTTGAATTATCATGGTCGACCCATCTCCTGCTGTAGTGCATCAGGGCTGAATGAGATCAGGAATATTTCGGCTGTCTCCTACAGCCTTCAGCATACTGGGTGAGTTTCCTTCCTTGGGCCGGTAGGACTGTGGGTCACCAGTGGTATTGCTATATATCCGACCTATCCGAAATCCTAAAGTCTATATTTCTGTATATCGAAACATGTTGACTAAGTGTTTTCACAGCGACACATTTCGTGTTGCGGAAATGTTTCTGTGGATGACACTATAATGACTCTTTCCAAACCGTTAATGAATGCATTAGCCCGGCTTTGCTGAAATCTAATCACGAATGGCAGCCCCATGCATTACGATTGAGTTGGTGCCCTAGGAAGAAAATTTCAGATATACACATGTTAGGTGACAAGAGATGTTACTCACTCTCTGAAAAAGGAACACGTTGTCCTCGTCCAAAGTTGGCTGAACTAGCATCAGTGCTCTTTGGACAGAGGGTGGACACCGTAGTGGTATCTTCAGTTCTCTGTAGACTCCAAATTTGTCCGGTGTTGCTGCCTCGTTAGGATCTCTAGCGTAGCATGGGCGCCCACATTTCTCCACGGAGGCAGACCATACGCTCAGCCCGGCTGAAAAGCCACCCTCTTCTTCCGACGTAAAGCACTTCTTCTTCTGGCAGACAGCGACCTAGGGGGGAAAAAGCGACCGTAGAGATTAAACCAACCCAATGCTTTTTTAAAGTGGTGACTAACAAGATGAGGATTTCATACGGATTTTATACCGTACTCAGTGTTTGGAGCTCACACGCGTTTGTTTTTTTTTAGAACATTCAGAGTTGTTCATATTTTAAAGCGTACTCTGCTGATCAATTTCCCTCCTCTCAGTGATTAACACATACCGACGCACACATTAATAAAGACGGACACACGGCGTGGCTTCCCGCCATTTGTACGCTCTGTGGGCTGGTGTAGCGACAGGAATTCTGAGGAAGAAAAGCACGAGCAGCAAAATGACGTCACTGTAAGTGACATCGATAGTCCCACGACGTTACGCCATGTGCATTGTGACAAATTCAATGATTTACGGCACTCATCCGAAAGGCACGCAAGCCTTACACAGCCGACTGACTGTTTCTTCCACACAGCCTCATCCAGGGCTGATTGTTTGATGGGAAGTATAACCTGGCTCCAAAACTTGCAAAATGAATTAATTATTATTCAAAAGGCTGAAGAGGTACAACGCTGGATTACGAACTCATTCAATATCTCCCTTTAATCTAGCTGTATGCAAAGTATCTACTAAAAAAAAAATAACAAAATTTACGGACTCAAATGCGGATCAACCCGTTATCGTAAAACGGCCATTTTCTTGTCAATGCAGTGTCACCTCATTAAAAAAAAAAAAAAAAAAAAAAAATGAAAAATAAAAATATGCCTTGGGAGAATTCAAGTAAGGAAAATACCCTAAAGTTTCAAGCTTGTCTGTACACAAATGTACACTAGACACATCTAGTCGCTGTCTCTCTCTCACACACACACACACATACACACGCGCGCACGCACACACGCGCGCGCGCGCGGCGTTCGGCGCCAAACGTACGTTCTCTAGCCAGGTTTGCGTAGCTATAAGACGTGACGTCATAGTTTTCTGCCGTATTGAAAATAGGTAGACTCTGAGATGGGGCTGGCCGGAGCACGTACCGTAAATGCAAATGACGAACAAAGGCGGGCACACATCAGACTGACAGTGAAGTAACTTCGCGATAAAAAATACGTCATGCCTAGCTACGCGGCTAACCCGGCGCTCTGTTGAACGTACATTTGGCGGGACTACGCCGTGTATGTGCGTGCGCTCGTGTGTGTGTGTGTGTGTGTGTGTGTGTGTGTGTGTGTGTGTGTGTGTGTGTGTGTGTGTGTGTGTGTGTGTGTGTGTGTGTGTGTGTGACGGTGTGTGTGTGTGTAGACACGAGTTTCTCCTGTGTTTGTGTACGTACAGGTCTGAAACTTTAGGAAATGCTTCCTTCAAAATTTTTATTTGATTACTCATTAAAGAGAAAAATTGCCGTTTATAGAAAGTCGGTTGACCCGCTTTTGAGTCCGTAATGTGTGTTATATTCATTTGAAATTTTGAATATAGCTAGCTTGAAGAAAGATATTGGATGAGTTCGTTAACCAGGTTTGTCAGTCACACAGTACCTATTCAACATTTTCGTAAAACTTAATTCATCGCAGAAAAAAAAATGTCTAAACAAAGAATTTGCGACTTCACACAGTGACGGTGACGTAAAAGCACTAGACACATCAGTGTTATACATTGTTGCTGAACTGACGCAAAGCACCAGACGCAAAGCACAAGACACGTCATTGTTATACAAAAATTGACAGAGCTCTCTCTCTCTCTCTCTCTCTCTCTCTCTCTCTCTCTCTCTCTCTATCTCTCTCTCTCTCTCTCTCTCTCTCTCTCTCTCTCTCTCTCTCTCTCTCTCTGTGAAGAAAACAGTCAGCCCTAGAAGAGGCTGCGGGCCTTTTGGGTGCGTGACGTAAAACATCAAATGTGTCACTGTACACGGCGTCATGAGACTGGCGATGCCGTGACGTGAAGCTTATTGTGACGTCATTTTGCTGCACGTGCTATTTTTCTCCTTCAGAATTCCTGTCGCTACACGAGCCCACAGCCCAATGTGTCCGTCTTTATT
Organism: Semisulcospira habei; assembly: GCA_036245525.1. Taxonomy (NCBI): domain Eukaryota; kingdom Metazoa; phylum Mollusca; class Gastropoda; family Semisulcospiridae; genus Semisulcospira; species Semisulcospira habei. The sequence goes on from BTPG01000003.1 coordinate 92,585,493, forward strand.
TGTGTGCGCCGGCGTTTGTTGATCAGAGGTTGGCATAGAGAGAAGGGAAATGAATCAGAAGGATAAGCTAAAAAATATGAACAACTGTGAATGTTCATAGAAGAAATGTGAGCTCTAAACAATACGGTAGACTTTGGGATGAAATCCTCATTTTGTTTTTATCTTGTTACTTCTTTGCCAGAATCCGGGTTCCAGCCGCCCAGCACATCGTGTGCATTCTAGGGAACGCGCTTCTACCTATTTTTTTTTTTTTTTAAAGTCTTCATATTTTCAAAGTGACAGGTTGAATGCGTAATTCTCTCTCTCTCTCTCTCTCTCTCTCTCTCTCTCTCTCTCTCTCTCTCTCTCTCTCTCTCTCTCTCTCTCTCTCTCTCTCTCTCTCTCTCTCTCTCCGTCTCTCTCTCTCTCTCTCTCTCTCTCTCTCTCTCTCTCTCTCTCTCTCTCTCTCTCTCTCTCTCTCTCTCTCTCTGAAGACACAGCTGTGGTAACTTAAGCCTTTGTGTGTTGGTAGCAGTTTTAGTCACGATGATTCCTACCGGAATCATCGCGACTAAAACCGCTAAAGACACGCAAATAGTTAACATCCATCGTGCAGTCATAACACTCCACGTTTACTTTTACTTATACTGGCCTGATTAAAGAATGCATTTAGTCCTTTTCCAGTCATGCCAGTCTCATCCAGCATCAGGCACACTTTCCTGTCGCTTAGAGGAGCCACAGGAGGCAGGGTGGGACGTCGGGGGTACCCCCAGTTGATCTCAGAGTCCTTCAGTTTGGCGCGAAGTCTCCACTTGTGCAGTCTGCGTTTAAAGTACTTGTCGTCCAGTGTCTTCTCTGGGCGGGTCATGATGAAGATCCTGAGCCGCTTCTTGATGATTGCCTCAGCTGCCTCCCTTCCCTTGTGCTCATGCAACATCTGCTTGACCTGAAACAATCAATACATGAGTTATCTTCATTGACACAAAACGTTGGATCGTGTGAAATGATTTCAGAAGCTTGTGCCCCCACCCGGGTCTGCCCTGGGGGACTTGGGTGGGGTTAACTACTTTTTAGTTTTCAGGGTCACCCTGGTCAGCCCCACAGGGTGGGTTTTCCCCTCTATTCTGTGGCATGTGTTTCTGTCTAACCTTGGTCCAATCATCTGTATTTTTCCTTTTTAAAACTCTCCCTACTCTCTGCGCTGCCTGGAGCTCTTGATATTGGATGTGTGTTGCTAAGGAGAGGGCTGCTGCAAGGTCGTTTCTCCTAGCGGCCAAGAGACAGTTTTACTGCGACAAGATTGACTCTGCAGTGTCTTCCAGCAAACAGTTATTCTCAGTCACTAACGAACTCCTAGGCAAATCAAAATGCACTGCCTTCCCATCTGACATCCTCCGTTCGGAACTGCCACAGCGTTTTTCTGATTTCTTATCACGGAAAATTAGCCTTCTGAGGGATGAACTGGACTCTCGTTCATCCGCACAAGCTACTTTTGCTGTGTACGACGGTCCCATGCTTTCACATTTTGATCCTGTCACAGAGAAGGAGATTTTTGAGCTAATTGTTAAATCACCTTCCAAGAGTTGCATGTTGGACCCGAACCCAACCTCCCTCACAAAACAGTGCCTTTCTGAACTTGTCCCGGTGATAACTGCCATTGTCAACACATCTCTTTCCACAGGTTCAGTCCCTGGACAGTTTAAACAAGCTGTAGTTACGCCTATCTTGAAAAAGCCAGGTCTCGATACAAATAACCTGAAGAATTATAGACCAGTTTCCAATCTCCCCTTCATTTCAAAGATTCTTGAGAAAGTCGTCCTGGGACAGCTTCAGAAACACTTGTCTTGTAATGGTCTTCTAGAAGTGTACCAGTCTGCCTACAGGAAGGATCATAGCACAGAGACTGCTGTACTGAGTGTCCTTGATGGCCTGTTGGTAAAGGCAGATGAGAGATTCGTCTCTCTTATGGCCCTCTTGGACCTCAGCGCAGCATTCGACACACTTGATCATTCCATTCTACTAAAAAGGCTTGAGGTGACATATGGAGTGAAAGGCACTGTTCTTGACTGGTTTAAATCATAATGTCAGTGATCGGTGTCAGTGTGTTATTCTTGATGGTATTGTATCAGCTCCAAGCCCCCTTGTGTACGGAGTTCCTCAGGGTTCCGTCCTGGGACCCGTCTTATTTACATTATACTCCCAGCCTCTGTCAGACGTTATTTCTGCTCATGAGTGTGACTTCCACAAATACGCTGATGACACGGAGCTGTCAAAGGGCGCACCTCCTGATGAGTTTTCTTCAGTTCTGTCAGGCATTGAAACATGCATAGACGACGTTTTAACGTGGATGAATAGTAACAAGCTGATGTTGAATGCTGACAAAACTGATGTAATTCCTGTTGGCCCTCCCGGCTCCGACTTGTAAACAGTGCTTCTGTCAACATTGCTGGCAGCACCATTCCCTTCAAAACATCAGTTAGATATCTTGGTGTCAAGATAGACCAGACACTGGCCATGCACGATCAAATCAGCAGTGTTTGTCGAGCCTCATTCCTGGAGCTGAGACGCATTGCATCTATCCGGCCTTATCTTTCTGAACGCGCTTCGGCTAGACTAGTCACTGCGCTGGTAACTTCCCGCCTCGACTATTGTAATTCCCTCTATTTAGGTCTGCCCATGGAACAGGTATGTCGGTTGCAAAGGGTTCAGAACAGCGCTGCACGGCTTGTTCTAAAGAAGCGTAAATGCGACCACGTGACACCCATGCTTAAAGAACTCCACTGGCTGCCGGTAAAGTTTCGATGCCAGTACAAGATGGCAACTCTGGCATACCGTCACTTTGACGGGACTCTACCGGCTTACCTTTCTGCTTCACTCTGCACATACCAGCCTTCACGTTCTCTGCGGTCCTCCAGTGAGAAACGTTTGAAGGCTCCGAAGCGTAACTTGAAAACTGTTGGTGAACGCTCATTCAGCTTCATTGCACCTTCAGTTTGGAACTCGCTGCCTGTCAGTCTGCGAAATCTCTCTACTCTCCCTCAGTTTAAGGCTCAGTTGAAAACACACTTCTTCCAGCTTGCTTTTCCTCTGTCGTAGATCCGTGGTCCTGTTGTATTTATTTGTAATGTTTCACATCGTCTATGTCGTGTTTGACTGCGTGTGTTAGCGCAATGAGTTTTTGCCACAAAAAGATTTTGCGCTATACAAGAACCATTCATTAGTATTATTAAATGGTCTTAGGTTTATTTAGCGTACTAGACTGGCTGGCGACATACATTCAATATTCTGTCACAAGCAGTGCAGGCACGTCCTGAGAAAGTCTTGTTGCTGTCGGGACGTTAAGCAACGTACAACCAATGTACAACCAGAAGCTTGTGATGCGCAATATGAAAACTCCAGGTGCACAGACTTTATGGAGTAGCACTAGTACTTGTATCTGTGCTTGTATCTGTACCTTCATCAGTCACTATGCAAAGGCGGATCAGTTACCTCCTGGCGGCAGGGGGGGGGGGTAGGCGTCCAAGTTATTGTTTACAACTTTCAACCTCAGATAAGACAAGATGGGACCCCAACCCAAAGTTTTTCCTATTTTCTGTCTTATCCTTCTGATCTATCTCATTCTACCTTAATCCACCCTCTGATCCACACACACTGGCACACAGAAATAAAGAAGGACACACGGCGCTTCCTACCATTCGTAAGCTCTGTGCCTGCGGGATGGCGTAGCGATAGCTATTCTGAAGAAGAAGAATAGCACTAGCAGCGAAATGACGTCACTTCAAGCTTCATGGCATCGTTAGTTCCAGGTCTCCGAGTTCATAGGGACGACTTAATTTTATACGTCACTCATCGCATTACTAACATTTTACGTATTAGAGGATCAAACTTTGCAATTATCTAGCAGATTTTCACACCTAGGGCTTACAGGTCACAATTTGACCTAATACTACCCGGGAGCCTGGATAAACAGTAGGCTTATGCAAACAAACACTGTTTATGAAACATATGCGGGTATTAGAGACTTTTTTTTTTCGTAAAAGAAAATCAAAGTATGTTAGCTGTTTTAAAAATAACTCAGAAAAGGTGGTGCCGAAAATTGGCTGATTTTCACACCTAGGGCTTACAGGTCACAACTGATTTGACCTAATCGTACCCGACAGCCGAGACACACTTTAGGCTTATGTAAATACGGTCTATGAATAATCATGCGACTACTAATGAGAAGATTGCTTTTTTCGTAAAAAAAGATTCAATTGTTTTAAGATTAATCCCAAATAATTTGTGAAGTTAATCCCAAAAACGTGAAACTATTTTTCTCCCAAAATATATACTTATCACTTAAGAATTTGAAGAGGTGCACTGCTGGTTAACGAACTCATTCAGTGCCTCCCTTTAATCTAGCGTTATGCAAAATATCTAGTTCAAACAAGAAAGATTGCGGACTTCAATGTGGATCAACCAGTTTTTGTGAAACGGCCATTTTCTCGCCAATGTGCAAACTTAATCCCCAAATAAAAAAATTTAAAAAAAGGCCTCGAGATTATTTTTTTAGGGACAATATCATAAAATTGCAAGCTTGTCTGTCCTCAAACGCGGGCTCTAATCGCTGTCACACACACACACACACACACATGAACACAAAACCCTCAGACTGGGTGACCTACCATTTTATGTGAAAATGGGTTCCCATATTTCTATTTATTCTAGGGCTCTGGAGTTGATGCCAATGTTTAGAACTCACCTTATAACTAAGCTCTACAACTTAAAATAAAATAGACATTTTCTAGAAACAGAGCCACTGGATGGAAAAAAAATGGGTGTTTACCCCAAAAGTGGGTGCCTCTCACACAAAACTGGGATTACAGTGAAAATACCTCACTAAAGATACCTTTGGTTGATTTTACTATTATGATTGTTTGAGTGGGGTTGTAAGGGGATTGGGGGGGGGGGGGGGGGAGAAGTGTGTGTGTGTGGGGGGCGGGGCGGGGGGGGGGGGGGGAGGGGAGGGTGGGGGGGGGGGGAGAGGGGGTCATCACTTTTGGTTTATAGAGCTGCTCAATGCACTCTTATGAATGAAAGAGTTTCATTATCAGTGGAATCAGTAGGTCATTTCAGAGGCGCACACTGAGTTGCACGTCAAACCACTCACAAATACTCATTTGGAGTGCACCAGATGGATCCAGTTGGCAAAGTCCCACATTCCACACTATAGGACAGCTAAGACTGAAAAGCAATCGTGGCGTTTATGGCGCGGTACAAGGTTTAAAACTAAGAAAATGTTGTTTTTAGAAGCGTGTCGGGCAAAAGTTTTTATGAAAACTGTTTTAAAACCTCTTTTAACTCAACTTTTCTTAATGTTAAAAGTGTTTTATTGTACATTACTTAACGTCCCGACAGCAACAAGGCTTTCTCAGGACGTGCCTGCACTGCTTGTGAAAAAACAACAACTATACAGAACATTGAATGTATATCGCCAGCCGGTCAAATACATTAAATAAACCTAACACATGGGGCCTACATAAAGCTAAGACCATTTAGCAACACACATCCAATATCAAGAGCTACAGGCAGTGCAGACAGTAGGGAGAGTTTTAAAAAGTCAAATACAGGTGAATGGACAAAGGGCCGACAGAGACACATGCCCCAGAATAGAGAGAAAAACCCACCCTGTGGGGCTGACCAGGGTGCCCCTGGGAAATAAAAAGTAGTTAACCCCACCCAAGTCCCCCAGGGCAGACCCGGGTGGGGTTAAAAGTGTTTTAATTTACAAGCATGTCGTAACTGATATGCATCTATTCCAACGTATAGTGCTGGATATTTTTCCCATCCTCGCCTTCTCTCGGGCTTCGCTCAACACTCGACTTTCCAGTCCTTCCCTGAAACACCCCCAACCGGTCTGCCCTCAACACTCGACTTTCCAGTCCTTCCCCTGGGGGACTTTTTAGTTCCCAGGGGCACCCTGGTCAGCCCCACAGGGTGGGTTTTTTCTCTATATTCCGGGGGCATGTGTTTCTGTCTACCCTTGGTCCATTCACCTGCATTTTCCTTTTTTAAACTCTCCCTACTGTCTGCGCTGCCTGTGGCTCTTGATATTCGATGTGTGTTGCTAAATGGTCTTAGCTTTATTTAGGCCCCATGTCGTAGGTTTTATTTAACGTATTGGACCGGCTGGCGACATACATTCAATATTCTGTTGAGTTTTTGTCACTAGCAGTGCAGGCACGTCCTGAGAAAGTCTTGTTGCTGTCGGGACGTTAAGCTATGTACAATCAATCAACCTTCCTTCAAACGGACAGCATTCACACAAATAATACTTTACTATTACATCAGAAAATGGCCCATCCAAGCCTGCACTCTTTTAACTGCACTAAACGACTGACTGGTGCAGACGACGCATGAAACGACGCTGACTCTGTGACGTCATTTCCATTCAATCAATTTGTGCATACAATCCAAAAGGAGATGCGGCATTGATAACATCGACAAACCTACAAAATAAAGCAACAGGTTCAACCAAAAGGTCGGGCAGGACAAAAGACAACAGCAGCCTCACCCAAAGTCTAAACGTCCTCTCTTACAATGCGCACTCATACAATCACTTCACTTCTTAGCAACCGGCGCACGAATATAATTATAGGCTAAGTCAAACTAAAACAGAAGATAGTGGCGAAAAACCCTTTAAAATAGAAACAAAGAACGACGTTTCAGATCAAATATTCTTCATCTGACATGGAAACAAACGTAGAAAACGTATAGGCTAAGTCCCTGGTGAACGTATACATGAATCTCAAACATGACCTTTCTCCACATCACCCCGGAAGTACATTACAACTCAACACTTTTTTTTAACAAAACAACCACACCCTCAAATAACAAACCTAATTCTGTAGAAACATAAACAATTTACTCCCTAAAACAACAAAATATCCCCCCTGACCCATATCAGCTATGAAGTTATTTATAGCTAGCTGAGAAGGGTGATGTAATACATACACGCTCATTTTCAGGGTTCTGTGTCACAACACACACACACACATTGCTGGGAGGGACAAGTTTTCAAACACACTACCGGCGTGTCTGTTAAACACAAAAGTGCATGTGTTAACGCCAAAATGAGAAAAACGGATTTTTTTACTTTTTATGAATCTTTACCGCAAGACAATGCAGAAACAACCCTCAGAAAAAATGGGTGTCTGACTTGGAAACCCAGAATTATACACATACCCAGTTTCCATAAGGATGGTAAAGACAGTCACCCGTTTTAGGTCTTTCGTCTACACACACACACACACACACACACACACACACACACACACACACACACACACACACACACACACACACACACAAACACACACACACACACACAGACGGCGCGAAAAGTACGTCCCTCAGCAAGGTTTGCGTAGCTAGACGTGACGTGATTTTCATCTTGTTGTTTCTTTGCCAGAGTTTCGGGCCCGCACGCCCAAAACGTTATGTGCATGCTCTGGAACGCGCTCCGAAGGAGCCCCATTTCACCCCATGGAGCCCATTCTCGCTGATCCCCCCTATTCGGAATGGCCCGTGCTGGTCGGAGCGCATTTCAGAGAATGCACAAGATGTGCTGAGCGTTCGGGCCCGAATAAATAAATAAAATCAGCGCATTAAATAGGCGCTTTATCCCAGTTGAAAATCGGCTCAAAGCGCCGCTGCGAACTGAACCCAACAAGCACGCTCACGTGAATCACGCGCATTCACTCACACATTGTGCACAAACACAGAACATTCACTTGGTGCTAAGGGCAAGCTCAAGCGAGCTACTGCAATTCTGGCAAAGAAGTAACAAGATAAAAATGACGTCACATGTACCTATGCAAACCTTGCTAGAGAACGTCTTTTTCAGTGGCGTTAAGCGCAGTGAGTGTGTGTGTGTGTGTGCGCGCGCGTGTGTGTGTATGTATGCAGTGTGTGCGTGACAGCGACTAGAACCCGCGTTTGAGGACGGACAAGCTTGAAATTGTATTATATTGTCCCTAAAAGAATAATCTCGAGGTAGCTTTTTCGATTTTTTGGATTAAGACGCTCATTGGCGAGAAAATGGCCGTTTCACAAAAACCGGTGCGGTTGATCCACACTGGAGTCCGTAATATTTATTATTTTACTATGTATTTGCATATGGCTAGATAAAAGGCAGAACGAGTTCGTCAACCAGCATTGTACCTCTAGAAGTTTTCGAGTAATAATTAAATATTGTTTGATAAAATATTTTCAAGTATTTGGGATTAATTTCACGAATTATTTGGGATTAATATTAAAACAATTGAATTTTTTTTTACGAAAAAGCAATCTTCTCATTAATAATCGCATGATTTTTCATATACGGTATTTAGATAAGCAGCCAGTTTGTCTCGGCTGTCGGGTACGATTAGGTCAGTTGTGACCTGAAAGCTCTGGGTGTGAAAATCAGACAATTTTCTGCCCACATTTTCGAGTCTTTTGTAAAACTATCTTCTCATTAATACCGGCATGATTTTTCATAAACAGTGCTTGCATAAGCCTGCTGTTTGTCCCGGCTCTGGGGTAGGATTAGGTAAATAAGGTCAAATTTTGACCTGTAAGCCCTAGGTGTGAAAATCAGCAAGAAAATTGCAAAGTCTGATCTTTTAATACGTCAAATGTTAGTACTGCGATGATGACGTATAACATCGAGAAGGCGTGGTGAGACTAATGATGCCATGACGTGAAGCTTGAAGTGACGTCATTTTGCCGGCTCGTGCTATTATTCTTCTTCGGAATAGTTATGCTACGGGAGACCACATAGCTTACGAATGCGGGCGGGAATCGCCGTGTGTTCGTCTATTTTGTGTGCCAGTGTGTGTGGATCAGAGAGTGGGTTAGAGTAGAAGGAGACGGATTCCTGTCCCTACACGAGCCCACAGAGCGTACTAATGGCGGGAAGCGTCGTGTGTCTGTCTTGTCTGCGCCGACGTGTGTGTTGATCAGAGGTTGGCTTAGAGAGGAGGGAAATGGATCAGCATAATAAGCCTAAAAATATGAACAACTCTGAATGTTCTTAAAAGATAAACGCATATGAGCTCCAAACAATACGGTAGACTTTGGGATGAAATCCTCTTCTGGTTTTTCTTAGACAGCACAATGGCGTGTCACTAGACTTTTCCGTGTATCAAAGCAAACATGTTCCAGTACCTGCTCATGCAGCACATGAATGATGGATCGACTTGGAGGAGCCAGAGACAGCATCCAGACCATGTTATTGCCATCCAGCCAGGTGAGGACTCTCAGCAGCAACATCAGTGTCTTCCCCGTGCCGGGCGGCCCCTCCAGGTGAACAAAGTCTTCTTCCGCTTGCAACAGGTCGATTTGTTCCTGATGGTTACATCACTCGTGAAGTTTAGTGTTTGCAACGGACTACCGACAACGAACGAGAGCGAAATTGCTGTTGATAACCAGCTTCTACCATAGGCATAGATAACACTCCAAACATCTCCAAGAGGATCTATGACTCTTGGAAACGTTTGGAATATACTTATGGTGAAAGCTGGTTATCCGCTGCGACCTCGCTCTCGTTCGTTCTTCAGTAATTACAGAGGTTACGTATGGCGTAGGGTCATGACCCCCCCCCCCCCTCAGCTCCGGCCTCTCCTCCCCATCTCGACCGTCCCCTTCTCTAAAAAAAAAACCCCAGAAGTATAGGTACTGTAGCCCTGACCTTGATGGCAGAGACATACATTTGTTCCACTGAACTCTGCCTTGACTAACAGTTTTTTTTGTTTTTTTTTTACTTTTGTTATTTGTTTGTTTTTGATAATAATAAAATAGGTCTGGTCATTTCTGATGTTATGCTACTTGCGGCGTCTTGCCTGGACAAAGTCCTACCGCGGTTTCAACAACCGAATCTGATCCTGATCGAGTAAGTTAGCACGATTTAGACCAGATTACATTAATCTCAAAGGACAGTCTTACGCTCTCTGGATATGTATGCATTCAATCCACAGTTTTCCTCATTACAAAAGCAACGAGTGGCCCGCCAACTTGAGGATATGATTTGTTTTCTGGGTGTGCGGCGTTTAAGTACGTGTATTTTTTTTTAATATGGCTGGATTCTGTGCAAAGGTCGGTATGCCTTTGTATCAAGGGTATCGCCGATGCCAGTAAGGTTATCTCATAACCATGATTTCACATTTAAAAGGAAATCTTTCAAAACGAACTGGCTGCAAATGGATCAGAACTAGACTCAGGACTTTGAAAAAAAAATTCTATCACACACACACACACACACACACACACACACACACACACACACACACACACACACACACACACACACACACACACACACACACACAGACAAACACACATACACACACACACACACACACACACACACACACACACACACACACACAGAGAGAGAGAGAGTAGGAAGAACAAAAAAGTAAAGACTAAACAAGAAATGGTTTAACATTGTGTTGGTAGGACCCTATTTTCTAGAAATAAGACACGCTCAAGTGTTCTGTAAAACAACAGAAAAAAAAAGAAATAACTCTGTGACCTTTGATGAAGATAATGATGATGATAATGTTACTATACACTTGTATAATACAGAAAACCTCGACCTGAGCATGTTTGTAGCGCTTGGTTGGTTTTATTTTCGTGGTGGGGGTTGGGGAGAAGAGGAGGGTGGGGGGGAGGGGGGGGGCGGGCGGTGTGTTGTTAAAAGTTGCTTAACTCATTCAACCCCACGCACGTATTTCCCAAATTTGGGAGGCGTCATCTAACGACTATGTACCTGTTGCAGGAGATGGATCGACCATGATAATTCAAGGGTAGAGCCAGATTAGCTTGGCGCCGACAGGCGCCAAGCTAATCTGGCTCTACCCTTGAATTATCATGGTCGATCCATCTCCTGCTTTAGTGCGTCAGGGTTAAATGGGATAATGCCGATCTGTGGTCTATGACCCGGGACGTCGTGTCTCGCCGCACGGCAAAACTGTGAAAGTTTTCTGTTGTTGATTTTGAGCACAATCCGACTAAACCCCAGAGGTACTTTGTTTTTACTACGAAGTAAAGAATGTCTCACGGGCAACAGAACCAACTCCGAGAATCTTGTGGCCATCTCCCGCGCTGCCCCAGCCATAGTCCGACATTCAAAGGAAGCCAGTTTCTTTTTCTTGCCGCTGACTAGTATCCGCACTCTTGGCATGGTCTTTTCAGTGTAGATCTTGACGGTTGACAGATGGCCACAGAATCTTAAAAAATACCGCAACAGAGAGATAGATTACAGTTTCAACCTACAGGATATTTTGTTCTTATTATTTTTATGTTGCCCGATTCATTAACTCATTCGCGGACAGACGCATTCGGATGAGGCTTGCCGCGAATGAGTTAATCTAACTCCCACACGTCAATTGTCGTCATGTCTGGGANTGGATGACCCGGTTGGACGTAACTGTTATTTAGTCTGTGACACTGAAAATACGATAGACTCATGTTCAGATGATTGGTAGTGGTGGGGAAGGATGTGTGCGTTGATGACACGACTTTAACTCCTTAAACTCCCAGCACGAAATAACTTCCATTCCATATAATGGAAGTCACTTCGTTCTGATTCAGATTCAGATTCAATTGCTGCGTGGTGTTCATTCGAAGTAACTCAATAAAATATATAATAAATACTAGCTCTCTGTGCTATAATATTAACACAAGCGTAAGCGCGCGCGATCTCACACACGAAGCGCACGCACGCGCACGCACGTACTCACAGCTGGGAGTTAAAAAGTGAAAGAATGGTTAATCAGTTTGAGGGTGACGAATTTGGAAATTACACTAATTGGAAAACTGCATGTAAGACAGTAAGTGTACCTTGACTTTTTGTGACTAGTTCGTATCAAGATTATTAACTGCTCGATAAATTCAACTTTGTTTATAAAAACTTAACTGATAACAAAAGAGAACTGAACCTGGATTTCTTGACTATTTGTTACATCCGAAAATAACCATATTAACACATTCAGCCCTGACGCACTACAGCAAGAGAAGGGTCGACCATGATAATCCAAGGGTAGTGCCAGACTAGCTTGGCGCCGACAGGCGCCAAGCTAATCTGGCACTACCCTTGAATTATCATGGTCGATCCATCTCCTGCAACAGGTACATAGTCGTTAGTTGACGCCTCCAAAATTTGGGAAATAAGTGCGTCGGGATGGATGAGTTAACATTTCATAATTTTGTTGTTATAAACTGTAATCTGGGAATCTCAGTTCTCAGATGAATGTCAGTACCTCAGTGTTCACCGCTGAGTAAATGACAATGCAATGTGTAACACACCTTGCAACCAACTGTTGGTAGATATCGTCTGCTATGGGCTCCTCCATCTCACCCGTGATGTGCTGCATAGTTGTCCAGAACCTGTCAATCGCCTGGACATTCTCACGAGTCAGCGTTGTATCCGCCGTATTCATTGGTGGCATGTCGTCCGCGCAAAGACAGCAGTGTGACAGTTGCTGAAGGCCATTTGCTTGTACAGCTTTCAGCAAGTTCGCTTCCTGGAGCGCGCACGCACGCACGCACGCACGCACGCACGCACGCACGCACGCACACACACACACACACACACACACACACACACACACACACACAAACACACACACACACACACACACACACACACACACACACACACACACAGATTGAAACAAACTCAAGAAACACATTAACTCATTTGCTGCCAGCCGCATCCGGATGCGGCCGGCCGCGAATGAGTTAATCTCACGTGTTTTGTATGCTGTCACAAACAAAACATGTAAACTTGCCATAGGGAAGCGAATAGTTGGTCTGTTTGGACATTGCATCGAGTTAGTGCAAACTTTAACATTAATCACTACAGTATTACAAGTAACCATCAACTGTATTCTGTCTTAACCCATTCAGTGCCGAGAGAATTTGAACACAATTTTGATGTACTCCTGGAGTCGGAGAAATCATGGGCTCAAAAGTCAAATTCGCCCATTTAGACACCATAACTGCTGCACCTTTGTTTCGTACGATATCGCATGAGCTGTTGTGACTCCGAAGAGGTGTATAAGTATTAAGTGTGTATTAGACGTACTTGCATTGTAGAGTATTCGCCCAGTGCTGCATCAAGAATCTCTCTTTTCAAATTAGGCATCAGGAAGCCTGAAATATAATAATAATAATAATAATAATAATAATAATAATAATAATAATAATAATAATAATAATAAGTACTTATACAGCGCCTAACCTCAAAGACTACAGCCCTAATCGCTTAACACAACAACAAAATAATGAAAATCATAATAACCAGCTAATTATAGAAAAATACAAACAAATATAAAACACAGTCCATAAAATACCGTTTTACACACAGTCTCTCTTCTACAATAAAGATCTGTGCTGATTTAAAAGTGCCTTTTTGCACACCAGAATTCTATCAGTTACAATTTTACAGTTACAGTGCAGTACAGTTTTTAACTCATTCGCGGCCATCCTCATCCGGATGCGCGGCTTATGCCGCGGATCCGGATGCGGCTGGCCGCGAATGAGTTAACGCGCAGACTATGCACAGTATCACAACGCAAACATACACGCACGGGGTGGAGGGGGTGGAGTGGCGACAGGTTGTGTGATCCAGGCCATCAGCCATCGTCCACTGGTAAACTTAAATGATAGCCCTTTGCGTGTGGGTAGCGGTTTTTCTCGGGTTGATACCTGTAGGAATCATCGCGACAAAAACCGCCACATACGCGCAAAGGGTTAACTCATTCGCGGCCGGCCAGCCGCATCCGGATGCGCGGCCTATAAGCCGCGCATCGGATGCGGTTGGCCTCGAATGAGTAAACTCAGAGACTATTCAAGTTAGAGTTTTCGAATTTGGTCCAGTTATACTTTGTGGTAAGACCTTAATTTGTCAGACCCCACCCGGGTCTGCCCTGGGGGACTTGGGTGGGGTTAGGTATTTTTTAGTTCCCAGGGACACCCTGGTCAACCCCACAGGGTGGGTTTTTCTCTCTATTCTGGGGCATGTGTTTCTGTCTACCCTTTGTCCATTCACCTGTATTTGCCTTTTTAAAACTCTTCCTACTGTCTGCACTGCCTGTAGCTCTTGATATTGGATGTGTGTTGCTAAATGGTCTTAGCTTTATTTAGGCCCCATGTGTTAGGTTTATTTAATGTATTTGACCGGCTGGCGACATACATTCAATGTTCTGTTTATTTTTTTTTTTTCACAAGCAGTGCAGGCACGTCCTGAGAAAGCCTTGTTGCTGTCGGGACGTTAAGCAATGTACAATCAATCAATCTTAATTTGTCAGCATTTCATTTCATACTAATTTCGCAAAGGTCATGGGTCAGAGGAGGATGATAAATATGTGAAATTTGCATAAATTTATTGAAGACCTGGAATTCGCGGTATACAAGTCCTACCCTTGATTCTTATATCAAGACACTTGAACACATTTAGTTTGAAAGGTCAAGGTCACAGGTCAGATTATCTGCGCGGATCGGTTAGCTACGTGAGCCGTAGGGGCTTTGCCATATTGTGACAGAATGTAACTTATATTTCAAGAAAACTTGGCAGGACAATATAGTGCATGTTAATTATTGACGGACCACTCATAAAGTGCAAGGCTCGATGGTGGTCGCCAAATACGTTAACTCATTCAGCCCGACGGCCGTATTTCCCAAATTTTGGAGGCGTCATCTAATGACTATGCACCAGTTGCAGGAGATGGATCGACCATGATAATTCAAGGGCAGTGCCAGATTAGCTTGGCGCCTGACAGGCGCCAAGCTAATCTGGCACTACCCTTGAATTATCTTGATCGACCCACCTCCTGCTGTAGTGCGTCAGGGCTGAATGGGTTAAAAGTGCCCATAATACAGGACATCTATTATTATTCGAGGGTTTCCAGCCAGAAGGTGGTATCTGATCAAAGAGTAGTTTCGAGTAAATCGCGTTTTCGAAAGTTTGAGGTCTCATAAAGTTATGTAAAAGCAGTATTAAAGAAAATGTAATTATTCTTTGGTATTCAGTGACATGTTCTCTGTCTTAGAGAGCATAAAATTAATAGCTTAGTGTAACCTGATAATTTATGATTCTGCAGATACTATTGACATTGGCACTTTTGCTCAGTGCGTGACAGGTCGGGAAGTTCAGCGTCATACAAGGTCAGATAAACGATGCGGATCAAAGGGTAGAGGGGGTAGGGTTGAGAGAGATGGATCAGAAGGATAAGCTTTAAAATAATAATACAGGACATCTGTATGATTCTGCAGATACTATTGACATTAATTGCACTTTTGCTCAGTGCGTGACATGTCAGGAAGTTCAGCGTCATAGGTCAGGTAACGATGTGGATCAAAGGGTAGAGTGGGTAGGGTTGAGAGACATGGATCAGAAGGATAAGCTTTAAAAATAATAACAACTGTTGGCTTGGCCATCCCATCTTGTAAAAACCTGGCATACGTATTATGACAAAAGCAAACGGCACACTTAGTTGCTGGTACTTGCCCTTGCGGATTTTGATTTTCTTTCCAGGGTCGAGATCGTCCAGGATGCGCCTTACGATTTCCTTCTCCTTTGGAAGCTGCTTTGCGACTTTCAGCAGCGGCTTCTTGCAGTCCTGATATGTAACATCCGCACACGCACACACGCACGTACACGTACACACACACACACACACACACACACACACACACACACGCACGCACGCACGCACGCACGCACACACACACACACACACATTCTCTTTCCATTTCATTTCATTTTTTTTTGGGGGGAGCGGGGGGGGGGGGGGGGGGGGGGGGGGAGATGGGGGGGGGGGGTCGATGTGTCTGAGATCCCCATTTTTTTCTTTGAGTATTATATAACCATTATATAAAAAAACCAAGGATTTCATCCACTTTAATTGTTTCCACTAACTCATTTTATTTTGTCCGCAAGTGTAAATTGGCTCTGATCTTCTGTTGAAGAAACTGTGTGGCTTACTTTAACCTATTCAGCCCCGACGACCTACAGCAGGAGATGGGTCGACTACGATAATTCAAGGGTAGTGCCAGATTAGCTTGGCGCCTGTTGGCGCCAAGCTAATCTGGCACTGCCCTTGAATTATCATGGTCGATCCATCTCCTGCAACGGATGCATAGTCACGCACGCACGCACGCACGCAAGCACGCACTTGGTTTTTTTTATATAATGGTTATATAATACTCAAAGATGACGCCTCCAAAATTTGGGAAATACGGCCGTCGGGATGAATGAGTTAAGTTTGAGAAAATGTTTTTTATTTTTATTTTATTTTTTTATTTTTTTTCTTCTGAAAACAACATTTCTAAAGACCTCCGCATGAAGTCGTGAGAAATATTAGCATACTGTGTCCATCCTATAATTTTCTTTTTATATAGCTCTATCAGAATCACCTATGTACACACAGAACTACTGGACGTTTTGTGTGCAGCATTGTGTTTAAGGAAATGAATTTTTGTAAAGACCAGCATTCGGAATTGATGAGGTATTTAGAAATTTATCCAGATTGTTAGTACGACGCGCTACATAAACATGTGCAGGAAATCACGTGTGACCAAATAAATTTCAATCAGTTTGCTGGAAATTTCAGTTTCACGGTTTTAAACTCTTTGTTGATTTTCATGCTGTGTTGCTTAATTATAGGTGACTTTTACTGGGGCACTGATACTGAAAATAAACCCTCTACTCGCGGGTGTGTGTGTTTGTGTGTGTGTGTGTGGGGGGGGGGGGGGGGGGGAAGCCAAATTTTGAGCGGTCGTATTTTTTATTTTCATTGTCTTGCCGGGTCTGTTACAATTCTCTTCAAACCCTGTAAACCACGTTATTTTCAGGTTATGTTAACCCTTTGCGCATCGGTAGCGGTCTTAGTCGCGATGATTCCTGTAGGATGTCAGGGTGTTGTTATTCCTGTAGGATTCATCGCGACGAAAATAGCTACCGACACCCACAGGGTTAACTGTTTGAGCTATAACTTAACTGTTTGAGCTATAACTTAGAACACAAGCGACCTCCTAAAAAATATCCCCAGTTAGGTATTTTAGCTCATAACAATGTCCCGTGTATCGTGCGTTCTCTGGGGTATTTTCAGATCCGAACACTTCGCTAGGAACATCAGATGTCACTGCAAAAGGCATAATATTTCTTGGAGGATGATATCTATATGTATGTGATATCTATATGACCAGTAGAAGTCATCTAACCCCAAAACAAATCTCACCAATTGGTCTGTATCAGAATATCGAGTTAAAGATTGTCCAATCCAAAAGGGTCTGTTTAACTCATTCAGCACCACTGCCGTATTTCCCAAATTTTGGACGCGTCATCTAACGAGTATGCACCAGTTACAGGAGATGGTTCGACCATGATAATTCAAGGGTAGTGCCAGATTAGCTTGGCGCCTGCTGGCGCCAAGCTAATCTGGCTCTACCCTTGAATTATCATGGTCGAGCCATCTCCTCCTGTAGGACGTTGGGGCTCAATGGGTTAAGCTCACACAAAAAGCCTGTCATCCCGCCCTACTCTTTGGTGACGAAGTTAAAGCCCTTTGTATTATCTAGAGTGGTCTGTACTTTTGATTTAGCTTCCCATTGCTAACACATATGCTTGCTTTGGAACACGTTTACATTGCAGGGAGGGAGGGGGTGGAGGGGAGAGAGAGACAATGACAATGATTCTTTATTTTACAACGGTGGAAGTTTTGGCTGGCACAACCATTTTTCGAACTTGCCGTTACTAATCTAATCTACAAACAATGCACAAAGTGTAAAAATATTATATTGAAAACAAAAATAAACGTGCACACACACAAACACACACACACACACACACACACTCACACACACACACACACACACACACACACACACACACACACACACACACACACACACACAAACACGTGCGCGAATGTACACACTGCATAATATAGGTCGCAGAGAAAGTATTACGATACTGACGTGAGGTAATTAAAGATATTGGCTCTAAAATACGAGAGAGAGAGAGAGAGAGAGAGAGAGAGAGAGAGAGAGAGAGAGAGAGAGAGAGAGTGCGAGAGAGAGAGAGTTCGGAGAGAGAGAGAGAGAGAGAGAGAGAGAGAGAGAGAGAGAGAGAGAGAGAGAGAGAGTTCGGAGAGAGAGAGAGAGAGAGAGAGAGAGAGAGAGAGAGAGAGAGAGAGAGAGGACCTTTATCTTTTCTTCATCGGAGAGTGTTACATGGTGCCGATATCCAGTTGATTTTACTTCCAGAAGGAAGATTCCATGAGTTTTGTCAATGACTATGACGTCCACCTCTCCATCGTCGCTTTTAAGCAGCTTTGGCGGGCCCTGTTGCCCAGCCGGCACGGTGTAGTTTTTGTTCAAGTAGTTTTGGAATTCCACGTTTGACAAAACGAACCAAATGAAGCCCTTCTCTTTTGCGAAAGCATATAGCGCGCGCAACACTCGCTGCTGAGCTTCGTCGTCCACCACACTGGTGTACTGCGATGGCAGCAACATCCTCATGCCAAATCTCTCATAGGGCTCAGGCTGTGGTTGTGGATCTACTTTGGGTTTGTACGTCACCGCATAAAAATGGACCGGTGGAACACAGTAAATTTTCGTCAGCATGTTTGGATACCATTTTCCAATGATGTGCCACCAGTCCTGCGTGAAAACTGCTCTGTCCTCGTCAGGTATTTGAGCAACACTCAACAGCGATCCGAACATCTGGGGAGAATCAAATCAGCCAGCTAATACAAAAGCAAGTAATTCATTAACCCTTTGCGTGACGGTAGCGGTTTTAGTCGCGATGATTCCTACAGGAATCATCGCGACTGAAACCGCTACCGACACGCAAAGGGTTAACTTAGTAACCTATTGAACAACAACTAACCTTTTGTGTGAGCTCTGTAATTGTCATTGCAAATAACGCATGACGCATGATTTGTCAGTATCTGTTTGTGTTGTAACTGTCTTGTCTAAGCGTGTGTCTTTTTCCTTTGGGTTCTTCTCTGCGTTGTACACGCTTGGCAGTCACTTGACCTTTTTGGTCCGGGTTGTGTCCGGTTTGTGCCGCAGTGCGCTGAAGGTGTGATAAATGTTTGAACATTACTTGTGAAGAAATAACCCACAGGAGTTGTATATGGTGACTATTATATTCCGTATGGTCCAGCCAAAGATGTTCATGTGTGTATAAAAGTGCTTTAGAGCATCAATGGCAAATAGTGCGCTTATGTAGGGTTTCACTCACGTGGCTAGTAGCAAACGAATAGTATTACGCGAGCGGTTTACAAGTACAAGCAAGACGTATTTCGACACTAATACGAGGTTGCCACTTGCGTGACGTTGTGTTCTGTAAAGCAACGTTTCCAAAAGGCGCACTTTCCTTCGGCAGTAATAATAATAATAATTTGGCATCCTGTCTCAGAAGACAATGGAGTATTATGCTCTTGCTGGGTCAGTCACTGGAGTGACCTCTCCGCCAAGGCGCAAGCCTGGGCGAATTGTATGGAGATCCTGGGATGCCCAGTCGTCAATATCCCCCTCTCGGCCTCGCTGATGTAATAATAATAATAATAATAATAATAATAATAATAATAATAATAATAATAATAATAATAATAATAATAATAATAATAATAATAATAATAATAATATAATAATAACAATAATAATAATAATAATGTATATTTTTAAGGCGCCTATACTTTCGATAGAAAAGCTCTAGGCGCCGTACAAATGACATACTAACATACATACACCTTGCATCCTACAACACATATATTTATTATAGTCCCTAACATACACACTCACGCAACAGGATATACAAGAAAAATAGGAATAACAAAAAGGGAATCAGTAAATGCGTCTGTTGCAGACATCAAAATGTAGTAAAATTGTTGCTATTTGTTGCAGACATTGTAAGCAATACAATGGCATACTTTGTTCGCTTCGAAATATCCGTGCCATTTCTCAGTTTACTAGTACTAAACGAGAAATGACCTCGGATGAATCGTTGATATGATCCCGAAGTCCGACAATGCGCGGCATTTTTTTAAAACATGACTTGTTCATAAGTTATTTATAGTGAACGTCTGAAATATAATCACAACAACAATGTGCCTTAGCATATGAGCAAATAAACTGTTTTTAATGAGGTCAACTTTCATCTGATGGAAGTTCCCGCCACGTTCGCTGTAGCCAGCTCACTTTGTTCGCTTCAGCGGATAAATGGCACGGTTATTTCAAAGCGAACAAAGCGGGCTAGAAAACCCTCTAGCATTATGACAGGTGTCTATGGAGACTATCAATTCAACTACATTACACGTAGCTGAGTATCGGCCATGGTAAAAGTCTGAATAAGTCATTCATACCGGAGCTACGTCTTGTGCCGTGATTTCCAAACTTTTGTTTTCTTCGTCAGCCATTGTGCAGGTACCAGACGTATCTTATTCAGCAAACGGCAAGTTTGAAAACACCGACAATTCTGAAAGAGAGCAAAGAGAAAATGATCAAAACAATGAACTGAATGAAATCAAGAAATCAAGTCGGGGGTGGGGGGGGGGGGGGGGTGGGGGGGGTGGGGAGGGGGCGTGGGGGGGGGGTGTAGATGGGGGGGAGGTAATGTTTGTGCAGTGCAGTGGCACTCGGAAAACTCATAACATACAAACAACGGTGCAGTTCTGTATCAAATATTCATGCAGGCTGAATCGATAATGCTCGAAAATAACATTGTTATAAAGTTTGAAAGTGCTAAATTTCAGCCCAGCCTGTAATGAAGCGGAGAGTTGTATTTACTGTATGCTGTATGTGAAATAAACACGTTCAGCGACCGGACTTGTAGTGCGGTTTAAATCAGCAAAAACGTGACACTTATAGTCTGGCAGCCACCCCTGAAAACATCCCCAGATTGGGTATCACTTGATTTTGCTTCTCTGATACCTGCAAAGTTCGATTGAATCCGATTGATGCCACTCTGGCACCATTGAGGAATTTTAGATATTCAAGATGGCGGCCAAAATCAGTGGCCGACAAGAAATGAAAGGAGCTGCGCTTTGTGTTAAAAGCAAAACAAAACTATGGTGTTTGTGCTTCAAACTTGGCAAAAATATACTTTATGGCATGACCTTTCCAATACTATACCAATTTGAATGACCTTTCTCAAAGGTCAATATCACAGAGAACAAAAACTAGGTCAAGATTGTTTTTATTTTGAGATAGGGCCACAGTATGGGTTTGTTTGTTTTTTTTTTTTTTTTTTTCAAAATCTATTTTCAGTTTCAACATCACACTCGGCACAAAGGTACCTGATAAGACCTTTCGATGTTTACTAATTTGGGCGACTCCACTAAAACATTCAGGTAACAAGAGGTCAGTAGATGTGTGAAAAATGCATATCATTTTCCGAATGTGTTCTCTTAATGAACACTTCTGCAAACTTTTCAATCAAATTGTGCACACAGGTAGTTGATGAAAAGAACATTCCGTGCATACTGATTTACGTGACCTATCATACGGTCAAAGGTCAAGGGAATCTGACAAATTTGTGGCAGAGGCCATGGGTTGCAAGAGACCAGCAAATTATGACAAAATTCAGTTAATAATAGAATTTATTTTATATTTTATGAACACCTGCAAACTTTTCCATCAAACTGTGCATAAAGGTAGTTGACGATAAAACCGTTCCAGGCATACTAATTTGCTTGATCATTTATAAAGGTAAAAGATCAAGGGAAATCAACTAATGTGTATAAAATCTAAATAAAAATAGGACGATTTAACAGGTTAATGACTATGGCCAACTTTGAAATTACATTAATACACTCAAAGACCTACTCATGAAAGTGACCTGTCCATAGGTCAAGGTCACAAAAGGGCAAATAAGTCATTCGAAATGGCCATGCATGTCATGAACCGTGAGAGCTGTTCCGCTATTGAAGCAGACAATTTGGCTGACACAAGAGTAAAAATCATGATTTGTGACTGCCATATCATCAGCCAGAACGGAATTAGCAACACATAATCTAAACAAGACTAAAAGAAATTAGACACCCCACCCCATGCCCCCCCCCCCCGCACCCCCCGACCCCCTCCCCGCCGCCCACGTAAAGTCAGCGCAAAATCAATTATTGGAATTGTCATCACTAGCGTACCCTTTTTTATTTGGCATTAAAGCCGTATGTTTCGTCATTTCAGACAAACATCAGACAGCAAAACCACTTGCAGCACACCGTGCATGTCATCTACATACAAGATTAAATCTAGCGGGGAACAGTTTGTACAAGTTGATGCCTGGGGCCTCAAGATTCACAGCCATATCCAAATCTTTGATGGCCAGAGCATTGTCACCCGTCCCAGCCTGAGAACTGATCGTGCCTAGTACAACAGTGACAGTGTCATTTGCTGGATGGCCCCTTGAGTTCATTAGATCAATGCACTTTCTTTTCTGTTCCCCCCCCCCCCCCCCTTCCCCCTTATTTACATCCTTTCGCTAACATCTTTACTTTTTGAATTGTTGCCCTACTCTGATTCAGCACCCACTTCCCGAATGTCGGTGATGTCTTTTTTCAAACGACGGCAGACATGCAAGCTGAGGCCAGTCATTATTTTTTCTGGTTAGTTAGTTATTTGGGTTAACGCCGAGCAGGCGACTAAGGCCATCTCACAGCGGTATTTTTCTGGGCACCTTGACTGATGGTGATGCCAGTGAGACCACCTGGACCATTGTCATATCTCGTGTAAGTAGTTTGAGACCACAATCCAGGCCTGTTCTCTCTTAAGATGTAGCTGTTTTTCCAGTGGCCAACATTAACCTCTGTCAGTAGGGCAGCATTGCTTTGACTTACCACAGATACAATGGTTAGTACCTTCCCTTTTCGCTCTGTTGAACATCATATGATAACAAGTGTTTGATTGGTTTTGTCCACCGCGTCTTGTAGTTTTGCTTCTGGCGACGAAACTGTTCATGTGGGTTTTGATATCCTACGGTCTTCAGCTCCAAGGCTGGTGTAACAAATACTGACGCTTTTCCATGACGAGTCAACGCCAAAAGTAGTATTTCATATGAGACCAAGGCATCTGATAAAATTCACCATCACGTGCATTTATTTCAGAACTAATAGAAATTTCAGGTCACATCCGGACGACATTTACCATCACCTACTTCGTCTGCTGCGAAGACTAGAAAACTATGGCCAGACTGTCTCTGAAATGTTTGTACTTGGACCCATACTGTCAATTTGGTGGATGGATCTGAAGGAGCCATGTCAAATAAAATTCTGTACATGGTCTTGTTCGCAAATTTCACAATCTGCCATTTGCTGACATCAATGTATTGTGCTGAAACCAATCAAGGGCAGACGTGTTCTCAACTATTTTCTTCATGATCTCAAAATCCAGTCAGTTTTTCCTATGAGCTGAGATATTTTGCACACCAAACCCTTTAGCGGTACAACACAACGCTTTGAACTCTGTTGCCCCTTTCTCGCATTTCATTTTGTAATAAAACATCGAGTTGCTGATACTAGCATGTATCACAGCGAAAAGGAAACAACAGCAATATGACACTGATATATATAACCATACTTTTCAGCAGGTCAGTGGTAACCAAAGTGATGAGGGGGTATGCTCTAAAATAGTTTTTTTTGTTGTTGTTGTTGTTGATGTTGTTCTTTTTCCCCCTTCCTGTTTGAATTTTATTTTTCATTTTCGCGACCCGTAAAAGGTTTCCTTGGGATTTGTGAAAAAGTCCTGGTTATTTCGTGTAACGTGAAAAGTCTGCTTGGCACTATCTAATTTCTACTCAGAAATGTTCAGTCCTTTCGGCCGGTGAAAGAGACCTCATCGTATATTTCCCTCGTAAAACGTGAATGACATTTTGGAGGATTCGTGAATCGCAAAATAAATCATGTCGTGAACACGTGATGTACCCCCTATGCCCTCCTCAGTTATAGTCAATGTTTCTGTTTGGAGCTTTCATTCACGTATATCTACATGAACAATGGAGCCTGTGCCGCACATTGAAGATTTACCAACACGACATGAACAAGATCTTTTACGATGGTCAATAGGCCAGAAACTAATTCAAAGAGAGAAAATGTGCAAACTTAGCATGCATTTTGGTTATTTTAGTTTGTAGGGCAGTATCACACTGCATAGCACTTTTGTCAGATAACGCATCGATGACAGGTCTCACTGCGCCAGCATTGTTCCTTCCATGCCCGCAACATTGTTTCAAAAACCTCTGACGCAACACTGTAGCGTCAGATAATCTTCCTATGGTGCCCCGTTTGTAACTAACTGTATCGTTTGGTTATTTATTTCGTTTATTTATTTACTAAAATTCATCAACAGTGCCAGAGTGGCATCAATCAGATTTGTAATCTGTAGACATCAAAGAGTAAGAAACCGCTGAGACCTGCTCTTTGGGTTGTCACAAAGGAGTACATGGGAAAATCAGGGTTTGGCAACCAGACTTTTGTCAAGAACAAGAACAAGAACAACATTTATTGTCGAGGGGCCCATTGGGGCCAAAGCCGGGACACATAGGGATCGGACTTAACTATCATGTACCATTACTTTTTATCATTCTTTAAGCTCGTTCAGTCCACACGGAATTTTGCTCTTTTCTGTCGGCAGTAAGTCAGTTCATCGTTCATCGCGCGGCGTCTGTGTTCGTGCAGTCCCGTCCGTATTATTCCTGTGAGCGCCGGTGAATTTCGTGTGGTCCGTGGCTCCGTCCGGTCTTGTAGTCTCCGACGGTCCGGGGCGTGAAAAAAGGGTGAAGAGAGAGGAATACGCAGTATCAATGCTGTTTGGTCGTTACGTTTCTCTCCCTTACGGAGAAGCAATCAAATACAAACTTTGCTAGCGTGCATCCTTTCTTACTAGAAGTTGGCTTGGCTTATGGCAGTCTGTACTTGTAACTAGCTGGGTTCTGAGCTGATTATATAAACTACAATCGTCTAGCATGTGAATTTCGTCCTCTACTACTCCACACGCGCGACATAGTCTCCCGGGGTGTGTTTGTATACCTGCCTCTTTCTACTTCTAACATGTGGGCCCTTACTCGCAACTTCGTTAGGGCTTGTTTGTGTTCTCGTATTTTTGTGTAAATAAGATAGCTTTGTATTCCGTATTTATCAGTTGCTTTGTTATAGAATGTCAGTCTAGATGTGTTGTTCCGCTTAATTTTGTTCCAGTATTTAATGTACTGCTCTTCTAGTTTTCCGGAGGGCTGTTTTAAGTGAAGTTCCCCTGAATGTATACTGGTTATCCCACACGTGGCGAAAGCCCAGTGAGCAAAGAATTTGTCTTGTGAAAGCAACCCACGGGGCGGTGGTCTCGAGCTGTTCGTGATACGCCTGTTTGAGGTAGGAGGTGCTGTCAGAGTTTAGCATGTGAAGCCAAAAACCTATCACTTGGACCGATACTCTGATGCTCACAGGGAACTGTCCGATCTCAGCTAGGGCCGGAATATTCATAGCTTTTTTGTGGATGCCTAAGATGGACTTAGCAAATTTCAGTTGGATGCACTCGTGAGGCATTTGTCCCTTCATGCAGTAATCGAAGAGGTCACTCAGGTCACTGTCCATATTATTTGCTTTTAGTGTGAAAGGGAACCATACTTCTGATGCATATGTTGCGACCAGGACCACTAGAGTAGATCCGGGCCCCTCAGCCGCGCATATTCGAACATCGTGCAAACCAGCTCGACACTTGACGCGTTTGTCAGACATTCCCGGCAACACACACCCGGCTCTGCCGCCTAGCGTGATTACGTCAGGGGAAACTGAAACTGACCCTGCAGTACTGACTCAGTTGCCTTCGGTTGCAACTCGTGTGACAAAAGTTGTCAGTTATAGCCTCAGTGATACGGCCCGGCCGTGCATTACTATCCGTTATACTAACACTACATTGTTTATAAGACGTAAATTGCTCAGTGGAGTCCAGGGCAATGATGATCACTGGGCGGACATTGTAGCTGGCAACGAGACAGGCGACTTCAAAGGACAGAGATCCATAGTGAACCAGACCAATATCGGCACGATATCGGGAAGAAAAAAACAAACAAAAAAACTCTGGGAAGACTTCTGATTCTACGATCTTCAGACATGGATCAATACCATTATAGACAATGGATATATCGTATTTACCTCGAAAGCGGCGTTCATGGAGCTCAGTGGCCTACAGATACCTTTTGCGTGGCTGAAGTCACCGGTCCCAACATGAGACGAACCCTGCTATTCGAGAGAAATGAAACCCAGGTCCACCACGCGGAGGAGAACATGATCAGCGGACTACAAAATATGATATATCATGGGACACTTTCGCCTCAACCGACCATTCGCTGGTTTCTCAACCATTCACCCTGCGGCCTATGCAGTGACAAGATCGCTTCTTTTCTCATGGAAGCGAGAGCGCGGCACGGTATTCGGATATACCTAAAGATTTATTGTGCGTCCCTGTACATGATCAGGCGACCGTCCTGTGAGCGTGACCATCCGTGCTCCCACAGGTTTCCGTTCTATGAAGATCACATTTACAATGCCGACGGACTGCTGAAACTTCAGTGGTATGGTGTGAGGCTATTCACATTCGACAGATATGTTTGGATGACACTAGCTGCCCTGCTAAATGTCCAGCCATTAACTGAAAACATCCGAGCCAGAGAGATGGAAGATTCAGTCTTCAAGCAGGACCTTAAAGGTCCGGGTTCAGCAATTAGTCAGTAGAGGACATCGAAAAAAAAATTTCAAAGTCCCTACCTGACACAGAAAGTGCAACCCTGATAGGGCCCCGTGTGATAGGATCCCCGAGCACGCACGTTACTATAGCTGCTGTAGAGTGTCAGACGTCCTTGACGGCTGTCACAGTTCACGAAAACAGGTATACACCATCCAGCTGCCTAAGGTCACTTCCAGTTGCATCTGTCCGTGCGCGGTAACATCCAATTCCCGTGCAACTACGACTGAAAAATATCCAACTTTCATTTTGCCGCACTGGTGAAGCCTGCACCGAGCCGCGACGTCCAGAGCGTCCAAAAAAGGTCCAGCGAATGGTGGCGGTAAGTCCAACATGATATGGTGTGGTCTTTTCACTTTTTGTGGTACAAATATTACTTTTGTTGGTAAGTATATTTCCAACAACAACAAACACCTATGCGCGTGTAGCTGACGTCGTGTTTACAAAGGGAAGGTACTCGTAAATATGTATTATCAGGGGACACCACTCTAATGACCACTTCCTTGTCAACAACAAGAAGCCCGAGCGATCGTAATGTTATGTGTGTTCTGGTGTACAGGACACTAATTTCGGGGGAAATGATGACTGAGGAAATAACAGCAGACGACAGTGGTGAGAAGTAGGCAGAATACATCGATGAACAAGACGAAGAATAGATTGGAAATCTTAGCCTCACTGTTCGTCTCTTCTGTAGTTACTATATATACGTCACTATAGTAACAGCCTGAAACTTTGTTTTTAAATTTTCTCTCCTTTATAAATAAGTGTAATAGTTTCTGGGCAATTTTCTATTACACATATTTGTGTTATATACATAATGAAATATGCGATATATTCTGAGCTCTGGTCTGATGTACATTTAGAAGTTTCCACTTTTAGTTGCGATTTGTTTTGGGGGTTCGTGGTGCATGGTTGTCAAGTTTTTGTGTAAATATCTTCAGAACGCCACGCCATTTTCTAGTACAAGACCCGTGTGTGCATTACATAACTATACAAATACCAGTCATTTGATTCTTTTTCAGTGCCACACCAAATGAGCTCACAGAGCAGCAAGCAGCTAATGTGTTATTTCTGTGGATACATTTGTGAAGCTAGTACAAAGTGAAGGTGCATCAGTAATGGAACAACGCCCAATCTCATCACAATACATAACAGATAATCGCAGTGGCAAGGTAAGTTGTGAACCTAAAATGTGTGTGTGTGTGTGTGTGTGTGTGTGTGTGTGTGTGTGTGTGTGTGTGTGTGTGTGTGTGTGTGTGTGCTTGGGACAAAATGTACAGCTGGCTTATATTTAGAACAAAATATACAGCTGTCTGAATAGAATTAAATATACAGCTGTCTGAATAAAAAACAAAATATACCTGCAGTTGTCTGAACACAGACAAAATGTTCAGCTGTCTGAATGAAAACAAATGTACAGCTGCTCGCTGTATGAAAACATCAGCAATTGTCTGGATGAGAATATAATCAACAGGTCTAGGTAAGGATAAAATAATTATACCACTATAATCAACCTAAAATATATTTGTTCACAAAATAACAGCACATTTCAGTGTGATGAAATAGAGCAATACATGTATGTGCATAATTCATTATGAAACTCACAATCAGGTATATAAGTGGTCTATTGTAAGTTGGCTTGCCACTGATACAATGTATTTCTCATATTTTCCTGAAACCACAAGCTTATGAACAGGAGAAATATGAGTGACAAAAACTTATACTATCATTCTTGTATACCAAAATATTTTATTGCTAGTTTTTCTGTGAATCATGTAAATACATGTATGTATATATTGCTCCATATCATAACACTCAAATGTGCTGCTATTTTGTGACTAAGCCATTTTTAGAAAGCCACACGTACATGCGTATGTGCACACATGCCTATTTTCTGTATTTATTTCTTTTTCAACAGGTTTTGTCCATCCATGACTGTGTTTATGGTTTGTTTCTAGACAGCAGGGCTGCCACAAGGTCAGGTGACTTGAAACTGGTGAATGCACAGACTGGCATCGAGTTTCTGAAGACAGCAAGACCTGTCCGATAAGTTGTCACCGACAGAGTTCTACTGTAATCTCCTGCTACTTTCAGGTAATTATCAGTTTGGTGGCATTTGATTTTGAAGTATGGTACACCCGTGCGCTTGCACAAAATCATTTTTGTTTGTAAAAGTGTTATCACATCACACATAAAGTAGCTTATAGTGTCCTGGAAATATTGCTGTCACAACACTAAGTTATGATTTACATATGACTGCTACCTCCACACTGTAAGTATATTTACAAGTTGACAGTAAACATTATTATCATGGTGCCATGGTGGTTTTTCTCCCAAGTCTTCATAACAGCTAGTGCTAGCTACCGGTCAGTTTGCCACTCTGTAATGCATGTATCTTTTTTCCAGTATGAAATAGATTTGTATATTATTACTGACTTGATCGCAGCCACTGAAACATCTGGATCATTACTTTGATGTGTGGCACAAAGGCAAGCGAATTGCATAAAAGGTTTGAGTTGAGCTGTGTCGCTGGGGTGTTTACATGGAGGATTATATCCTTGAGTGTATGCAGAACAAAAACACACGAAACTGTCCTGTCATCGAAATAACCTACTCAGTATAAACTGCTGCTGGTACATTTTCACTTTTGTGCTTTTTTTACTTTCAGGTTTTGCTTTATCTATTATATTGGCCATCTGTTTTCAGTTTCTTTGCTGCTGCCAAAGGCTAAACACCACTTGAAACAAGGGATAAAGCCTGTTATCAACCATCACCACACATTACGAGTGTCCTTGCCAGGCATGATCAAGGTATCATGTCTTATTTATGCACTTATTTTGACTTAGAGTTTAGATATGTTTCAGTCTCATCATTGAGTGTTTTGAGTGTTAGTCAAGGGGATGTATCTATGTGGCTGAAAATGAAATGGCCCCCCAAAAAACTTTCATTGGCTACAAAGGCTACACAATGCGCAACAGGCTTACCATCCTTGACTTCAACCACCAAGTATGCAAGCAGTATACCAAGATTAGCAACAGGCACTCTGTGGCATACCAGGTAGCACAGCAGAAATATGCATAGTACATGTATGTTACACACTTGTGCAATTTCTGGTACAAGTGCAGTATTGTACATGTCATTTTCAGTATCATTACAGTACATGTATTTGTAGAAATATACTATTTAGGATTGTGACACTGACCATGAAAACTAATTCTTTCTTATGGCAAGTCAGGTGCAGAATTCCTGTTCATGTGCACTGTTTACAGTATGTAGTTATAACAAGGATGAAAAATGAAAGCAGACATGTATGCAATTTATGAAGAAGAATGTCCAAATGTATTGAAAACAAAAAATGTCCAACATTTTGCTTTTACATTCAACTTTAATACTTTCTTGTATAGAGAGTACAAAGTGCACAATATGGAGTATATATTACATGCATGTGTCCATTTATTCATGTCCCAACTACTTGTACAAACAGATGTAAACAATCTCCATGACAGAAAGTAAATTTTAAAAGTTAATGAAAATGTTCTCTTCATTCTGTTTTTTCTCATCAAGGAATGTGCTCCGTGGCCTTGTATCCCCAATGCCTCACTGATGAGAAGCTCTCCAGTTTGTTACATTACCTACGCAGTACAGATGACAAGATTGAGCGACGAGTGGATGTGGTTTTTCAGCAGAAGTAAAGACTTGGAGGTTGGTTTCACACACATACACAACCAGATAGTGCCCTCAGGTAGTTTAGATTGGGGCTTAGAAACTGCCATCTGATTATGGCCACCTGACAAGAGCAACAGTGTTTGCTGTTGCCAAGCCCCATATGGCTCTCATGCCACAACTGAAAAAAATCTGTATGTAGAGTGTTGGTGATGTTTGATTGCTATTATAATGTGGGAATTTTATTTGCAAATGTGATGCTATAATTTTTGACGCTGCAAAATTTGACTTCGGTCTGCTTCTTACAAATATCTAGAAAAGTTGGTTCTTCTGTTAACTCGATCAGCTGGATCAAATTCAGTAGTTCTTGTTGTCCATTATTATTAGATGATTCCCACACAAACAGTAGGCCGGATTGTCTTCACTGGTCACGCGCTGATAAGGTGTCGCCTCTACTCCCACATTCGATATGGTCACCAGGGGCTGCTCATCGGTTGAGTGCATCTTTAGTCTCCCCCAGGGAAAAGTTGGTTATGTTGGCCTGAAAACATATTCATATAATATCATGTTACCAAGCAGCATTGCAAAGCTACAATGTCTTTTATTATTAGAACAAAACTGTATAAATCGTTTGACCATCACCGAGACAAAGAAATTGTTTGTAAAAGTTATTTTGCAAATCTGTCTTGTATGGAGTTTATTGATTACACTGGCTGTGATTGATTCATTACGGTTGGTTTCATGTTGAGTAGATTATACTGGCTGATACCCGGTAGCCAAGTAAACTCATCTAGAACAGTGTTTGCAGTACATCTTCACATGTACTAACTGACCTTTGTTCTTGTCTTGCAGCTGCCTGCTGAGAGCAAATTGGGGCACACTGCACTGCATCAGGCTGTTTGCTGTTCCAAAGTTTCTGTGTGACATTGCTGCTAACGCCCCTGCAGTTTGGTGACATGTTTGACACTGGCCAGTCTGTTGTCTCTTCACTGGTTGGACCTGTCCATGAAGGCTGTCTGTCTGCTGTGGAATCATGGCAATATTAGCATTTTGGTGGATAGCAAAATTTAGCATATGATGATAGAACTATATTGCCATATGTAACATTACATTAGGAAATCGTTGCGGTATATATATATATATATATATATATATATATATATATATATATATATATATATATATATATATATATATATATATATATATATATATATATATATATATATATATGCCTGCATGTGTACCCGCCCCCTCCAGCCCCCCCCCCCCCCCCTCTCCCTCACTTACCAAAACACAGTGACCAAGTTTGAATGACAGCATCATAAGCAAAATATACCATGCATATAATTCAATGACATCACTGAAATTGTTTCTTTATAATTAAAATGGTTGTCTCTGTTCTGTTTGTGTTTTTGCCTCATGTATTATTACAGTTATATATGGTGCAGGAAGTAAAAGTGCACATGTATGTTGTTCTGTAGAGAAGAACCCTATGAGGAAAGAACGTCGCTTAGAAATGACAGTTACAACACAATTTATTACTAGGTAATATGAATAAAATTGTGTTGTAGCTGTCTTTTCTAAGCGTCTTTCTTTTTTTCGTTGAGTTCTTCTCTGCATTACACACGCTTCGCAGTCACCATTTTGATCTGGACTATGTGGTTCTGTAGGGTACATAGACTACTTGGTCTTGTTGAGGATAGACATACTCATTTCATAAAAAAAATCAGCTGTATTTTTAGGAATTATGACAATCATGGTAATTGTGTTTTATTTATGTATACACTTATTGATGTAAACCTGCCTGTCCCAGATTGGCCTCCGCAGCCACGAAAATGCCTGCAGACGACGTGGGCAAGCCCTATAGAATCTTCGTTTGTGAAGTCAAGCCAAGAGACACTTATTGATGTACTTGACGATTTTGGTAAACTCATAAGAGAAGCCTCACAATGAAAGGCATTTTTAACAGTTTCACTCAGTACAGATATAAACAAATAAACCATACGTTGAAGTGTATTTGAAAACAATGTTTTTGTCACAAAATGAAGATCAAGTGAGATATACCTCTTGCTGTTGTGAACTGATATAATTATTTCCTTGATATTTATTTTTGCGGGTTGAGTCATTTCAGTTTTCTGATAGAGAACATTGCTATATGGAGTAATCAGAAATAAATCCCACATGGTTTGCTGTCAGTGCAAACATAGATAAACTATGAATGAAATATATTGTGGTTAGAATACCAATTACATAATATATATATATCTGTTTCCTAACATTTATTTCATATCTCATAACCATGGCACGAGGTGAAAGAAACCTAATGCTCCAGCCGAAGGGGTGCATGCCTGCATGATGCCAGCTTGCTTTCATCTCCTTCCTAAAGTCAATCGGGCGGGGGGGGGGGGGGGGGGGGGGGAAGAATTCGCACAACCCCCCAAAAATGGAAAAATTAGTAACATTTAAATTAATTTGGGTCGAGGGCATAAACAGACATAATTATATGGTCTTGTCAAAAAAATGTATACATTATTGGTATGGCGAAGGCCGGAACCATCTGCTGCGGCCCTGTATCTAATTATTTTGAAACTTGCCTCTCGTTTGCTCGTGCACCCTTTAGCTTGTAGTTGGTGTATCGGTGTTTGCTGTCAGGCACCTGCATGAGGTATGCATTGGGCAGGGTGCATTGCGTGTGCATAGACAGCAGTTGGTCTGGGGAGAAAATATTATCACTGAACTCATCAAGTTTGCAGACGGTAATTATCTTTTGTGATACAAAAAAAAAAAAAAAAAAACAAGATGAGAAGTAAACGACAAAGCAAAATATTACCTAGTGCTTAGATTCTTATAATGGAATCAAATTTTATGTCCGTGTAACACACACGAACAGGCACAATCACATCAATGGGTGACCGTCTTCACTCCTAGAAGCTGATTCAGCTTTTCAAAATCCCGAAAAGCTGAATTTCAGCTGTTTGGTTCAGACAGAACAGGCCTTCAGCCAGCCTGTTCCAAATGCAAAAGTCATACATTCTCATGAGCCCCTGCATCCGCAGGAGCTCATGGGAATGTATATCGCTTGCTGGCCATGGATTTATGGGGCATATTTATGTCCCGTTTACATTCATTTCATATTCTCGCACTGTCACCCATGCACATCACATTGTTGCATGATGACCTGTAAATTATCTCCCAGGCTTTTGTGAAAAATAAAATCGTTTTGAGGTGGGCGTTTGCGCGTTGCTTAGCACGGGAGTGCTGTCCCTTACACACACATTATCTAGTAGCTTCCCTTCGTAAAAATGGCGACTACCATAAAGACTTGTTGTTTGCAAACGCTTTCGAGGAAACCTTGTTTTGGATAAATGCGAGGACATAAGAAATGAGAAGACCACGATATAGCATGTTCGACGTACCGTCACCATTCCCTGGGCCATTTTTGGACGCTGTGGACGTCGCTCAGTGCTTCCCAGTACCGGCCCAGAAGTGAAAGTTGGATAGTCATCTTTCGTTGTTGTTGCACGAGAATTGTGGGTGTTACCGTGTACGGACAGATGCAACTGGAAGTGACCTTTGGCAGCTGAGTGGCGTATACCTGTTTGCATGAACTGTGACAGCCGTCAAGGACGTCTGACACTCTACAGCAGCTATAGTAACGTGAATGTTCGGGGATCCCATCTGATGAGGCCCTGTCAGGGTTGCACTTCAAGTCAGGTCAGTAGGGACTTCGAAATTTTTTTTCGCTGTCCTCAACTGACTAATTGCTGAACCAGGACCTTTAAGGAAGTCCTAGATGTATTGATGGAACGACTCAGACAGGCTAGGATGGTCGGCCAGTGGTGAAAGGCGCAGTCTCTACGTAGGAGAATGCGCTCAACAAGTGGGTACATATTTCTTCACAATTTTAACCCTTTCGGGCCATCCTGATACACTTTTCGGCATGAAATAATGTTACCATGATAGTTCAA
Organism: Semisulcospira habei; assembly: GCA_036245525.1. Classification (NCBI taxonomy): domain Eukaryota; kingdom Metazoa; phylum Mollusca; class Gastropoda; family Semisulcospiridae; genus Semisulcospira; species Semisulcospira habei. The sequence continues at coordinate 92,619,875 of BTPG01000003.1, forward strand.
GGGTAGTGTCAGAATAGCTTGGCGCCCAGGGGCGCCAAGCTATTCTGGCACTGCCCTTGAACAAATAAAAACGGTTGATCTGTCTGCTATTTCTTCACAATTTTAAACCTTTTTCGGGTCATCCTGCTACACTTTTCGGCATGAAATAAATGTTACCATGATAGTTCAAGGGTAGTGCCAGAATAGCTTGGCGCCCAGGGGCGCCAAGCTATTCTGGCACTGCCCTTAAACAAATGAAAATGGTTGATCTGTCTCCTAATCTCAGTGTCCCCTAATCTGTCACGGAGCCTTCATAGGGCAATAAGCAAATTTCAACAACAAAACTGAATCAGCCTGAAGAGTTAGTGGGTTAACTCAGCAATGTTTGTGTTGAGCGTCCAGCCTTGTGACAGATAACCTTTCATTAACCCATATCATACTGAGGCTAAAAACTTCAAAATTGTACGCTGCCATAATTATGCAAGCTACATTATAGTACGTAGACCAATATAGACCAATATAGGCCAATAGCTTTGGTTCAAGGGTGGTGCCAGAATAGGCGCCAAGCTATTCTGGCACTACCCTTGAACTATTTTAGTCAAACTTATTTCACGCACTGGTGTATTCCAAATGATAAGGGTTAAAGACGATTATTTAGGTGGCACTAGCCACCTGAATGGCGGCCTGAACTGATGACGCTGAGATGAGTGCATGTCGTTTAATTTAAAGGCCATTGTGTTCTTGTAAAACGCGATCTAAACAGGATCTACAGTACAAACTTGAGTGAGCCTCGGTGAGTGTATTGCGATACCTCAGTGCGTACTTAATTGTCAATAGTATTCCTGAATCCACAACAGATGTAATACACTGCCGTACGGTAGTGACGGATCATAAAAGTTGCTATGGAAACGAACTGAATTTGACGTCAGTCATGATCAGGCATTGTCGGATGCCTGATGGGGATAGAGCATATTCCATTCTCTTCAGGCGTTGCAGAATCCGTCGGACTACCGTACAGCCATTGAAATTGCTGGCCACAGCCGAGCGGGACACATTGATTTCGCTAGGCCTTTTAAAGTAGCGTTATAACATGAGCCGGCATGGCCTCCAAACACGCTTTAATCTCCGTCCGGCTGTCAGTGGTAGAGTGTGTAGCGATACCACTTATGTGATCTGGCATCACACGGCATCGCGGCTCATCCGACGCTGATGTATGGCATTGCCTTATCGTGGATCCAGGCCTTAATACTGCATGTGGAAAAAAATGTTAATATTGAGATTGGAGTTCAGCGGCAGTCGGTTATCAGCTTGTGTACTTCACGTTATCCAATTTAGCCCCGAGTCCTTACAGCAGACGATGGATTGACCATAATAATTCAAGGGTAGTGCCAGATGAGCTTGGCGCCTGAAGGCGCCAAGCTAATCTGGCACTATCCTTGAATTAACGTGGTCAATTCATCTCCTGCAACTGGTACATAGTCATTAGACAAGGCCTCCAAAATGTGAGAAATGGGACCTTGGTGCTATAAGGGTTAAGGAGGAAACCAGAAGTAGGTCAAATTTGCGCGCGTTTCGACGAAAACAGTGGAATATCGATATCGCATGTTTGTCCGGGCTTTTGGAATCCACTGTTTTCATCGAAACACATATAATTTTGCCTATAGTTTTGATTTCCTAATAGCGTCTATTGTCTCGACCTGCAGCCCTTTTTATTTTCATTTTTTTTTTAAATAGGCATTGAAACTGAAGAAATTAACCCGCTTGTGCCTGCTGTCTGCAGTACCTTTTTCAATATCGGGGATTGCATGCACAAAAGGGTTAAATACTTGTGTCCTGTGTATGTGCAGGACAGCTCTGAAATAGGCGTATTATGAGGAACTACCGTCAGTTCAGAAACACCGAGCCTTTGTCACACGACCATCAAATGTGCGTATGCCAACGAACGTCAGTTCAGAAACTTGCGCATGCCAGACGACCATCAGTTAAAAAATCTGCGTATGCCAAGCGACCGTCACTTCAAAAATCTGAGTGTGCTAAACGACCGTCACTTCAGAAACCTGCGTGTGCCAAACTACCTTTACTTCCCTGAAAACATGTGTATGCCAAACGACCGTCAGTTCAGAAACCTGCGTATGCCAAACGACCGTCAGTTCAGAAATGGGCGTATTCCAAACGACTGTCAGCTCAGAAACGTGCGCATGCCGCCAAACGACTATCACTTCAGAGAAATAGGCGTATGCCAAACGACCTTAAGTTCAGAAACGTGCGTATGCCAGAATTTCTGTGATACTCGTTTGACACTGCCATGATCATGCTTGATTTTCAGCAATAATATGTATCTGATGTTGCTTTGCAAGACCATTAATGAAAAGTTATGTAATTATTGCATTTCAAGTCTCATTTAGGGGATTATGAAATAATCCCATAAAAGAGAAGTTGTAATATTCTCATAATCGTGTCATTTATGGGAATTTTCTAATTATATTGAATATAATGGTTATCTTGAATATAATGGTTGGTAGATCTGACCGCATGTTGCAGTTGTAATAACTTGAAATAATGTCTATGTTCGACGTCAGTCAGTGAGTGCCCAGCTCAGCCCTATGAAGGAAAAAGGCAGTAAGTCAGTTTTGGAAAAGGAGGTTTTCATTGTAATAACATGAAAATCACGCCGTTCACAAAATGGACTTGTAGCCCTTTGCGGCCTTCATAGAGTAGAGCTGTTTTGACTGTAAACGAAAAAATATACATACATATAAAATATATAGAAAATTGTACATTGTGTCCTAAAGCGATCGCTTTAATTGATAATGGCGACTGTCGCTCTTTCCACAGAACGGTATTTATATTTTGATAGCGCGATTGTAAACAATTCACGAATGAGAGCAGGAACCACTGGTATACAGCATACTTCGCATATTAACAAAGTCGAATATAACAAATCGGATACAACAGCATACATCAAACAACAGTTTTTTTTTTTTAAAAAAACCTTTTCATCCTGATACACCCATTGCTCAAAATAAATTTTGACTGATAGTTCACGGGTGGTGCCAGAATAGCTTGGCGCCTGAGGCGCCAAGCTATTCTGGCACCACCCTTGAACTAAAACAGTTGATCTATCTCCTAATCTGTAATGTAGCTTTCATAGGACAATAAGCAAATTTTGCAAAATCAGCCTCAGGATTCAATGGGGTAAAATATATAAAATTGTATAGCAAACTTCGCATTGATATAACATCAAATAAACGAGGGCCTCCTGGCAATAAACGAGGGCCCCCTGGCAATAAACGAGGCCCCCTGGCAATAAACGAGGGCCCCCTGGCAATTTCTTATATCCGAAATTAGTGTAACGAGCTATGTAGCATTTTTTGTCACAGCGCTCGTGGGGAACTCCCTCGGGGTCAGTTGCACAGGCGAGCCTAAATCTTGCGCAAGCCACTAATCAAAGGTGCTTCGCTAAAAGCGGAGCACCTTGCTTAGCTGCTGGCGCAAGTTTTAAGCTGGCCCGAGCAACGGAGGCATTGGGTCTACACTTTTGTTGTTTGTTTGTTGTTGTTACAACTTTCACTACTGACTAGCTATACGACAAGTGTCAGTGGCATAAGAACCGGTGAGGAGCGCCCCCCCCCCCCCCCACACACACACACACACACCGCCCAAGAAAAAGTATAAGTATGGGGAGAAACCAGATTGTTGCCAGCCCCCCCCCCTCCCCCACCATTGGGGATTATTTATTTATTTATTTAATTTTGACTGTTGCCTCCACCAACACCCCACTCACCTGGTTGAAAGGGGGTTGGGGGGTGGGGGGGGGGGGGGTTAGAAAATATTCAATCTAGTCCGACTCATAATATTATTATTAAAATTTTTTGAAAGTCAGTGGTACTTTAATCGTTATTGATAATTAAGTGATTGTCATGTTTGTCAAATTTTAGCGTCAATCTCTCCGGCTCTCCTTCACACTTATTGATGTTTTCTCTTTCTTTGTAGTAACCTATTTTTCTTGAGCTGATTATTATCGCTGTGTGTACAACAATTCGTGGCAGTTGTACTGTCACAAACGTTAACACTGATTTCTTTTGTAAGTCATGTGATTCGTCAGTGTACCCCTGACCACCCAATAGCAACACGTCTTCGGGCCCACGACGGCCGCAGTGGCCGGGCCCGCGCGGCACAGCGGTGCGCGGGCCCACTGCGGCTGTCGCGGTGGGCCCAAAGACGTTTGCGTACTGGGGAAGGCCGGGGTTTTGAATAAACTTGAATCTGAGCGGCTCAGTGCTGTTCTTATGCGCTCGTATCACCACCGACTTCGGCTGGGAACTCTCCGCCGATAAGAAGAGACACAGAAAGTATTGCCGCCTTTGAGCGGAAAAGCTGTGATTGCACACGTGTGATACATGAGCTTGGCTGTACGTGACAGCTCTCGGGAGCGTAAACGGCCATGGCGGCCGCCCACGTGTGCCAAGTTGTCTTGTAGAACGTCACAGTTTGGGTCAGCAAAAGGGTACAGGCGGCACATGCGACTGATATTCAGGATAAGGTTTGGAGTGAGATTCTCAGTATCATGTCCCTGATCTAAAACTGACCGATGTAAGACTGACTTCAAGAAGGCCTACGCCAAATCAAGCAGTGGGCTCAGTGTAGGTTGAGTGGCCCTGGTGTGAGTACAGTATGCATAAGTATATCCCATTCAGCCCTGACGCACTACAGCAGAAGATGGGTCGACCATGAGTGATAATTCAAGGGTGCCAGATTAGTTTGCGCCTGTCGGCGCCAAGCTAAATAGTCTGGCACTGCCCTTGAATTATCATGGTCGATCCATCTCCTGCAACTGGTGCATAGTCATTAGATGACGCCTCCAAAACTATTTGGGAAATACGGCAGTCGGGCTGAATGAGTAAAAAAAAACCAAAAAACACCCCATTTCTGGTGATCCTAAAATATATTATAAACTCTATTTTACACTGTAAGTGTATACGACCAATATCACGGTCGGGTAATTTTATAATTTCCCTTGATATGAAAATAACGAGGGTATAATTAGTACCACGGGCTCACGTAGAGTTGACAAGTGGCCGGCCCTACTAAGCTGGGACTAATGAATGATAATTGCGAGTGGAAATACATCAATCTCACTTTAGCGGTCCCGATGCGGGCAGTAGCGAACTGGGAGCTGGGACTAATGAATAAATGATGGGTTACTGGTCAGCGAGGATCAGAGGACTCCGACCACCATAATAGATGTGGAATAATTAGGAGAGACAGTAATGGGTTCCTGGTCAGCTAAGATCAGAGGACGCTGACCACCATAATAGATGTGGAATAATTATGAGAGACAGTAATGGGTTCCTTTGATAGCTAGGATCAGAGGACGCTGACCAGCATAATAGATGTGGAATAATTATGAGAGACAGTAATGGGTCCCTGGTCAGCTAGGATCAGAGAGCGCTATCCACCAGAGCAGATGGGGGATAGATTATGGGCGACAGTAATAGCTCCTTTGACAGATAGGGTCAGGGGACGCTAACCACCATGATAGATGTGGAATAATATGGGTGACAGTAATAGCCCCTTTGACTGGTTGAGACCAAAGGGGCGATGCCCTCGGCCAGAACGGGTATATATAGTGGGGGGAAACACCAGAACGGGAGAGCTCACAATGAAGGGAACGAGATAGAGAGGGAGCTCGCACAATGAAGAGAACGAGAGAGCTCACAACGAAGGGAACGAGATAGAGAGGGAGCTCGCACAATGAAGAGAACGAGATAGAGAGCACACAACGAAGAGAGAGAGAGAGATAGATAGAGGGAGCTGAGAAGCGAGAGACCGAGCTCCGGTATTTTCGCCATTTTAGTATGCCATGCTAGTAGGTTGGTTGTGCCCAACCTATTAGACCCACGATGACCAAGAAATAAAAGACTCTTTTGGAAACACTCTTGTCTGGCTGCGTCTTCCATCTACAACACCTTGCGTGTGGCTGCGGTAGTGTAACACTACCTTATCTTCTTATTTGGTGCCGCGTGACCAGGATATCGGAACGGGAAGAAACAGAGGAACGAAGAAACAGAAAAACTAGACTATCAGCACCAAATCGACAGCCAACGACGCAAGGGTGGAAGAGCAGACCAGAAAGAGAAGAGAAGAGTGCAAGCCAACAACCCGAAGAGAAGAGAAGAGTTCGAGCCCACTTCAAGAAAAGCAGAGTTCGAGCCCACGTCAAGGAAAAGCAGAGTTCGAGCCCACGTCAAGGAAAAGCAGAGTTCGAGCCCACGTCAAGGAAAAGCAGAGTTCAAGCCCACTTCAAGGAAAGCAGAGTTCGAGCCCACGTCAAGGAAAAAACAGAGTTCGAGCCCACGGGACGTCTGCGACTCATTCAAGATCAACAGCCGAAAGGATCACGGGGTAAGTGACTTTTTTCGTTTAACCCTTGTTGAGTCTTATCAGTAGAGGAGCCAGACCAGTTAGCTAGGGTTGTGTTGTTGTTACATTTAAAAAGAAACAAAAATGGCAGAGGAAGTGTTTAGGATTTTAGGCGAAAAAGTAGAGGAAATGAGTCAGGCGATTAACGCCCAGAGTATAGGGCAGATGGTAGGAACGTTTGACGGAAAGCCTACCAAATTTAGGGAGTGGATAAAAGAAATTGACAAATATGCAGTGCTAATAAAAGCCCTCAACAGGCGCCCCGTCATTGCTTATCAAGCAAGCTCGGGGGTGGTGAGTGATTTTATCCATCGATTCTTACAAACGGAAGCGGCAGGGATTGGGATGAACTGAAAAGGCAGCTAACCGTAAGGTTCGGCGAAATCGCCGATGAAAATCATGCTTTTGCGTTGCTACAGCGGGTGAAACAAAACCCGAGGGAAAGTGTGCCTCTGTACGTAGAGCGACTAATGACTCTGGCCGGCGAAGCCTTCCCGAGTCAGATGGGCGCGGCTGTGGTACAACGGCAACTAACCAATTTCTTTGTTGACGGGATTGGCGCATGACTTTCTTAAGATGAAAGTCCTGCGGGATAACTCAAGTACATTAGATAGGGCCGTGCAGGTGGCCATGCAAGAGGAAAACCTTCGCCATAGGTTTGAGCTACGCACGATAAACAATCGGACAGTTACAGTAGTCAGCCGAGAGCGACAGCTAGGGGTGGAGAAGAGGCTATGGAAGTAGACCATGCTCGTCACCGTAATTGTTTTAAATGCGGGAGAGTAGGGCACCAGGCAAGAAATTGCCGAGTGATAGGGGCGGTTGGTCAGCAAACAATGCGTCCCCCGATTCAATGCTGAAAGTGTGGGGAACGAGGTCACATTCAGCGGGAATGTAGAAAGGCCGGAAACAGACGGCCACAAGGTCAAAGAAGGTTTCCGCCGAGGCAGGAAAACTAGAAGGTTCTGCGGCACACGAAGCCGTTACGCAGGACCGGAAAAGTAGAAAGAGTCAGTTGTTTAGCATTAATGTAGCGGGTAGTCCTAAGTGCATAGTGTTCAAAATTGGGAAGCAACGATTTCGTAGCTTGATCGATACGGGAGCAGAGGTGTCTTTGATTAGCAAGGGGGCTTACGATAAACTCAGTCATAAGACAAATTTAGGAAAGGGAGATGTGTCGTTACAGTCAGTTAGTGGAGAAGCTTTACAAGTATTGGGGAGTTCAGAATTAGAATTTACGATAGCGGGGCAAAAGTTTAAACATAAGTTCTACGTGGTATCAGGGCTCAACAGGAACTTTATTTTGGGAAATGACTGGTTAGACAAAAACGGGGTGAGGATTTATTTTGACTTGAAGAAACTCAGAGTCGGAAGTGTTTATGTGCCCTATGAACAGGACATCCACATTTCGTCTTTGGTCAGAGTGACTAAGACGAAAGTGATAAAACCTCAGACGGCAGAAGTACTCCAGGTACGGATGAAGAATGCTCCGTATTTTGCAAGAGAGACACTCTTAGAGATTTCGGAAACAGACAAGGGATTTATAGCACAAGAACCGGGACTGTTAGTGACAAGCACGGTAGTCGGGCAAAATAAGCACCAGACGTACCCCATACTGATAGTAAACAACACAAACAAGACGTATAGAGTTAGAAGGGGTTGTGTTGTAGGGAAGGTAACAGCAGTTCAGAAAGTACATGAAGTACAGATAGGGTCGGTTGATCGGAAGGTATCGGCAGTCGACTTGACGGAAGTCACTGCGCCGAAGAAGATGAAAGGTGTGGTGTCAGAGCTCATTACGAACAATCAAGACTTGTTCGCGAATAGCGACCTTGATTTAGGGGCTACTGACACTGTCACGATGAAACTAGATACCGGCGATCATCCTCCCATTAGGATAAAACCGTATAGAATCCCGCTTCAAGATAGAGAGATTGTTGACAAGGCTCTAGAAGAGATGTTACAGGCAGGTGTGACAAGACGTTCTCAGTCCCCATGGTCTTTTAGTTTAGTGATTGTATCCAAGAAGGATGGGTCGAAACGTTTATGTGTTGACTTTAGAAAACTGAATGAGGTTACAAAGAAAACATCGTACCCACTACCGCTGATAGATGACATTTTGTCACTGCTTGGAAAAGCCCCACCTGGGTCTGCCCTGGGGGACTTGGGTGGGGTTAGGTATTTTTTAGTTCCCAGGGTCACTCTGGTCAGCCCCACAGGGTGGGTTTTTCTCTCTATTCTGGGGCATGTGTTTCTGTCTACCCTTTGTCCATTCACCTGTATTTGCCTTTTTAAAACTCTCCCTACTGTCTGCACTGCCTGTAGCTCTTGATATTGGATGTGTGTTGCTAAATGGTCTTAGCTTTATTTAGGCCCCATGTGTTAGGTTTATTTAATGTATTTGACCGGCTGGCGACACACATTCAATGTTCTGTTTATTTTTTTTTTTTCACAAGCAGTGCAGGCACGTCCTGAGAAAGCCTTGTTGCTGTCGGGACGTTAAGCAATGTACAATCACTGCTTGGAAAGGCCAAGTATTTTACCAGTCTGGACCTTAAGTACCCCCACCGGGTCTGCCCTAGGGGACCTTGGTGGGGTTGTCTACTTTTTAGTTCCTAGGGTCACCTTGTCTAACCCCTGCAAGGTGGGTTCTACTCTTTTGGGGGTTTGTATTTCTGTCTTTCTGGTCCATTCATCTGTATTTTTCTTTTGAAATTCTCCCTCCTGTCTGCGCTTCTTGCAGTTCTTGTCTTCATTTAGCGCAGGCACGTCCTGAGAAGGCCTTTGTCGCTTGCAGGACGTAAAGCAATCTATACTTACTGGACCTTAAGTCGGGATACTGGCAGGTCAAGATGGCGGATCAGGAGAGTAGGGATAGAGTAGCATTTGCATGCCACAAGGGATTATTCGAATTCACGAAAATGCCTTGGTTGGTGGGGGCACCGGGATTGTTCATGATGCTTATGAATATCGTGCTAGCCGGTTTAGAAGGTTTTGCCTGTGCCTATCTCGATGACATTTTGATCTTCTCAGAAACAATAGAAGACCATCTGTGTCACCTTCAGACAGTCTTTGATCGATTGAGACAGCATGACCTGAAGCTGAAACTCAAGAAGTGTCAGTTCTTTGAGGAAGAAACCAAATACTTAGGGTTTGTCATTAGTAACCAGGGGATAAAACCGGATGAGGAAAAGGTAAAAGTCATTAGGGCTATGGCGGCTCCGACCTGTGTCAGAGAGTGCCGTTCGTTCATTGGTATGATTGGGTTTTACAGGAAAATGATTCCTAATTTCTCCCAGATGGCTGAACCAATCATAGCACTGACACGAAAGTATGCGAGATTCAGTTGGACAGAGGAATGCCAGAAAGCGTTTGATTTGATGAAGGAGACGTTAGCCGTAGCACCAGTGTTAGCCTATCCAGATACACGGCGTCCGTACATCCTTTACACGGATGCCAGCGACACATGCGTGGGGGCATGTCTCGCGCAAAAATGCGATGAGGATTCAGACATTTCCCCAGGCTCAAAGGTAGAAAGACCTATTTATTTTCTATCCCATAAACTTAGTACCAGCCAAAGAAAATGGTCGACAATCGAGAAAGAGGCTTTTGCGATCCATTATGCGCTTCAAAAGCTAAATCACTATTTGCATAATGCGGAGTTTGTCATCCGCACGGATCACATGCCTCTTAAGTATTTGCTTAATTCACCAATGCAGAATAAAAAGGTGCAGATGTGGGCCCTAGGCATTTTGGGATATAATTGTACGATTGAATATATCCCAGGTCCCCAAAATGTTTTGGCAGACTTACTATCCAGAATGCCGAGTGGTACTCACATGCCAGAGCATGAGGAAGAAGAAGAGTTAACCAGAGAGGTCAATGACAATGCTTTTGTCATTGGAGTCATAAACTCCAACCAATTCACACCCAAGCAGTTCGCTAGTTGTACAGTAAGGGCAGGGTGTGACGAGAAGCTGGAAAAAGTTGATCTTCCAGGGTTTGATATTATTGAGGAACAGGAGAAGGATTCTGAAATAGTGCGCTTAAAGGACTTATTGATTAGTGAACAAGGAATCATGACAGTCAATAGGAGGTACATGCTGATAGAGGATGTTCTATATTTCTTGTCTCATCCTGATGATGAACCAGTAGCCAGATTGTATGTTCCGTCTCACTTGGTAGAGTACGTAGTCAGACAGTACCACGACGAAAATGGTCACTTAGGAATAGACAAGACTCATGACACAGTCAGTAGAAAGTATTACTGGCCTAACATGTACAAACAACTGTATGAATATGTTAGTGGGTGTGTCATCTGTCAGTCTAGAGTGTTACAAAAGAAAAGGGCCCCCGTACAGGAAATGGACATTCCTCCATACCCATTCGCTAAGTTGTCATTGGACTTGGCAGGTCCGTTTGACCGCTCCCTTAGCGGGAATTGCTATGTCATAGCATTCATCTGTCATCTGACAGGTTGGGTAGAGGCGTTCCCTGTACCAGATAAAACGCCGCAGTCAGTGGTACAGCTCCTCGTTGAAGAAATTCTACCCAGACATGGCTGTCCATTGCAGATAGTATCAGACAATGGATCTGAGAATGTGAATAGGGTTATGGCAGAAACGCTGGCAGAACTGAACATAGATCATGTCACGACCAGTCTTTATCATCCACAGTCCAATGCTAAGGTCGAACATTTCCATAGAACTTTTAACGACATTCTGTCCAAAAAGATACAAGAGGATTTTTCGACATGGGACGTGCATATTAACCAGGTACTAGCAGCTTATAGGGTTTGTATTTCGGAAACTACGCAGGAATCTCCTTTCTTTTTACTGTACGGTCGCGATCCAGTGCTACCGTTAGATAACATCCTTAGACCCCGAAGAAAATACGCTGGTGAAGATTTTCACAAGATAGCGCTTGAGCAGCAACACAAGGCCTTCACCCAGGTGTATCGGCGAATTAAGAAAGCACAGAAGAAGGGGGCTAAGTATGCTAATAGAGGTGTACAGCCTGTCGAGATTAAGGTCGGTGATCCAGTGTACCTTCGTAATCACCGTAGACACAATAAGTTAGACAGTAAGTGGAGGTCGCACTATAGAGTGGTGGAACAATTGTCGCCTGTCACATTCAGGGTACGACATCAACTAGATGGCACTGAGGTCAGTTCACATGCTGAACACTTGCGGATAGCCAAGATAAGCGAGTGGCCTATTCCAAAAGCCAGGGGGAGAACATTACGTAAAGCCACACAGGTTGTAGCTCCAGAATCATCCGATAGCGACAGTGACGATGCAGTAGGGCAAGAGAACGCACGAGACAGACTGACTAGGGGGTGCGAAAAGAGCGTGAGAATTCTTCATCCGAGGAGGACGTTCCGTTAATGGAGTTAAGAAAGCGCCTAAAGACAAGAGAGAAAAGATCTCTCTCAGCAGTAAACGTTAGTTGTAACAAGGGCACATCAGACAGTTCTGATGATGGGGAGATCGACGACAATCGTTCGATTCAGCCTAGTTTACAGACTAATGGGGTTAGGGAAATTCTTGAAGCGATACTGACTCTTCTGCCAAAGAAGGCTTCAAATTAGAAATGCGACTCTCAGACGGTATCTGGGAGAGGACTATTGTAATGTGTAAATCATGAAGCATGATTTGAGTTTTGTCAGAGACAGTGGTGTAAGTCTCTGGTGATATCTCGTACTGCAGACAACAACAAGATGAAGTTTTTCTTGAGTCTGATAGTATTTGGGGCTAGCGCAGGGTTTGAATATTAATCACAATGTCGTATTTCAAAAACTTGAAGTTACCACTAGTAACTGGAGATTCAGGTCGGCCTGCGCCAGAATCAATGACGGCTCAGTATGACTTAGAATCCACAACAATAGCAGTAGACGCGCAACGTACGCGGTTCGCGCTCCTTACGGAAGCTGAACTTGAAGCTTGTTCCAAACCCTTGATAGGATTCTGTGCGATTCGAAGTGCAATATATCCTATGAACATTAATCAGTTTTGTGTTACGGCGCTGTTTTTAAACAATTCAGACGTAATTGCAACACACTGCCAAACAAAGGTCAAGTTGGGTACAGTGTTACCTATGGCACGGTATATAATGGATGGGCTATGGGTCATTAGTAATCATAGTCCACTAAAGATGAGTATTAGTTGTCACGGTAAAGGGGTCACGTACCAACAAATCAACCACCATTATCGCTAATCCGCCTCAATGAATCATGTACGGCTATTAGTGATAGATTGATGTTAACCCCCTACTACCAACAAGAGAGCCAGTATCAGGTGGAAGACAAATTGATAGGATGGCTGGAAGACTATGCATTTTCCAATATAACGTTATGGAAACCATTTCATAGCACTTTACCAGACTACGATCCCATCTCTTTGCCCAAAGAGTTAGATGAAATTAAGGAAATGCCAATGGATCATCTAATTGCTTGACTTCAGAGCATGCGATTCGTTAAGCCAAAACAAGAATGGGCGATATGGAAACAGATCATCATTGGTTCTATCGTAGGGACAGTTGTAGTGATCATAATTGGGGTAGGGTGCATACGATATAAGAAGAAAACTAGCGCATGGTTTGGCTCCATACTATCACGACTCAGGAAGGGTGAACGTGAGGTCACCCTGCCTACGTTGATTTCGGCGGCTGTGCAATCAGCAGACGTGAATGACGTCGCAAGAGCGAAGGACTCTACGCCGATGATGGAGGGAGGAGTGCAGTTACTCCCCGCCTCGAACGTTGTCAAGTTTTACCCATCGTTGGGGTAACCAAGGATCAACGCTGTTGCGATCCAGGAAGAATCGTGAAGAATAACGAACACATGTGCAAAGACATAACTGAGTCGACGATTTTGATGTGAACATTTATTGGCGTGATTACGCCGGACAATAATAATTTTTAATAAGGAGTGATCAATTTAAATAAGCGGTCATTCCGAAAATGATGTATTTTATGGATAACATGTTCAATTGTTTGAAATGATTTTGTGGTCTGAATATTATGTAGTGAAAAAAAAAACAAACGAATCTTGTGAATTAAGATTCCTTTTTTTTTTCGGGTAGGTTTGGGAGGAAATGTTACACTATAAGTGTATACGACCAATATCACGGTCGGGTAATTTTATAATTTCCTTTGATATGAAAATAACGAGGGTATAATTAGTACCACGGGCTCACGTGGAGTTGACAAGTGGCCGGCCCTACTAAGCTGGGACTAATGAATGATAATTGCGAGTGGAAATACATCAATCTCACTTTAGCGGTCCCGATGCGGGCAGTAGCGAACTGGGAGCTGGGACTAATGAATAAATAATGGGTTACTGGTCAGCGAGGATCAGAGGACGCCGACCACCATAATAGATGTGGAATAATTAGGAGAGACAGTAATGGGTTCCTGGTCAGCTAAGATCAGAGGACGCTGACCACCATAATAGATGTGGAATAATTATGAGAGACAGTAATGGGTTCCTTTGATAGCTAGGATCAGAGGACGCTGACCAGCATAATAGATGTGGAATAATTATGAGAGACAGTAATGGGTCCCTGGTCAGCTAGGATCAGAGGGCGCTATCCACCAGAGCAGATGGGGGATAGATTATGGGCGACAGTAATAGCTCCTTTGACAGATAGGGTCAGGGGACGCTAACCACCATGATAGATGTGGAATAATATGGGTGACAGTAATAGCCCCTTTGACTGGTTGAGACCAAAGGGGCGATGCCCTCGGCCAGAACGGGTATATATAGTGGGGGGAAACACCAGAACGGGAGAGCTCACAACGAAGGGAACGAGATAGAGAGGGAGCTCGCACAATGAAGAGAACGAGAGAGCTCACAACGAAGGGAACGAGATAGAGAGGGAGCTCGCACAATGAAGAGAACGAGATAGATAGAGAGCACACAACGAAGAGAGAGAGAGAGAGAGAGATAGAGGGAGCTGAGAAGCGAGAGACCGAGCTCCGGTATTTTCGCCATTTTAGTATGCCATGCTAGTAGGTTGGTTGTGCCCAACCTATTAGACCCACGATGACCAAGAAATAAGACTCTTCTGGAAACACTCTTGTCTGGCTGTGTCTTCCATCTACAACACCTTGCGTGTGGCTGCGGTAGTGTAACATATCTAGCCCTTGTCTTGGAGTGCAAATGAGCTGAAATCTCAACCGGCACACACAAGCTGCGCAATTTTCTCATAACTTCATACGGATTTCACTTAGGAGAAAAACTTGAAACATCGTTCCATCAATGCAGGCGCCTGGTGCTATTCCGTCAGTCCTCCGGCTTACTATCGAAAATATTGCATAAGTGTGAGACCCATACCAGACACTGGATGTAAACCGTCTAGAACGCACACAGTATCATGCAGTACATTTCATTTCTACAAACTAAGGAAGACGGAGTCTGCGTCCCCAACGAGCTTCACCTTCCGCCCGGCATGTGCAGGGTAGTTAGCGGATTTACTTCCGGCTCAGCCTCTCCAGGTAGACACCGAGTACACTGAACCGAAGCCTGTATCCGGCTATCAGACCACGCACTTTTTTTGCGCCGGGAGACTTCTCGGCGGGCACCCAATAAATCAAAAGCACTCCTCATTTTCACAGCTACTACACTGAGATACCATCAGAAACCTTTTTATTATATTTGTTCATTTGTTGTCAAGACTGTGTCGTCGAATGAAACGTCGGTCTTTCTTGGAAAACGTCTGTTGACGCCCTATCTGTGGAATGCCCCGGTAGACTGACGCTGACGGATGCAGAATACAGAGTTACTAAGGGAAATTCCTGCTCAGCGCTGACTTATTACCGTACTCACTCTAATGAAGATCTGTTTTGACGGTACCGAACGTCTTGTTTGTTGCTTGGTTCCCATCCTCCCCTCCCCTCCCCCCCCCCCCGCCCCCGCCCCCGCTCTCAGTCGGTCCACAATTCCACCGACCCCCCTTTTCTTTTCAGAAATTGTATGTGTTGTATTGATCAGAGGTTGGCTTGCAGAAGAGGAAAATGGATCAGCATAATAAGCCTAAAAATATGAACAACTCTGAATGATAAACTGAGCTGATAAGGTAGACTTTGGGATGAAATCCTCGTCTTTTTGTTCCTTTTTCACTTTAGCACATTCTAGCAGATGGGAGGACTATATCTCAGAGTGGACAGGACTGAAGCTGGGCGATACGCTGAGAATAGCAGAGAACAGAGAGGAATGGAGGGAGCTGGTTGCCAAGTCATCAGTGGTGCCCCAACGGTCGGCAAGACTACGGGATATAGATAGATAGATATTCTAGCATCAATAGCCTGCTGCTGACAAAACAAGTCATGTATGTAGAAATGAAGTAGGCCTATACTATTTTGAACACAGTAACTTAGTTTGTGATGATAATTATGGCCGGTCATAATAGGAACCACTGTGATGAACACTCACTATAAAAAGTCTGGCTTCCTCCAAACCTGTTTCCACTACCTCAGTTTAAGAGGTTATTATAACACTTGGAATTAATGATCAAATTTTGTTCAGTTTCCACAAGTTAAAAGAGTAGTCAAAACCTGTGCCGAAAATGGGGAGAAAAAAAAAAAGAATTCGGGGGTCACCGAATTCGGTTAGTCGCCACTATGCCATTTTTACGGTACCTGTTCACATGAAAATATAAAGCAGATTTCAGCAAAAAGCGCCATTTAAAAAAAAATTCCCAACGATCAGATTTTGAGAAAAAAATTGTCAAAATGCAGAATTCAAACTAAAATAGCCTGTCGTGGAACAAAAATTAATTAAAAAACAAACAAACATTTTGAGTA
This sequence comes from Semisulcospira habei, assembly GCA_036245525.1. NCBI lineage: Eukaryota > Metazoa > Mollusca > Gastropoda > Semisulcospiridae > Semisulcospira > Semisulcospira habei. Next base: position 92,636,081 of record BTPG01000003.1, read on the forward strand.
ATTTGCAGCAGTATTTGGAACACTCGGTGCTCCAGAGAAGGGAAGCAAGCACTGCGATGAAATCCTGATGGCTCATATGTATCAGCTTCATGTAACAATTCCAACAATGTGCATATATGTTTGGGGAATAACAAATATGGCGTCGTCATAGCAGATGACCTCAAAAGATGACCAAAGTTTCTCTTTTTACCTCGCGCAACATGTCACTTCCGTGGTGACGACCTTGGCTCCCTTTCCCGAGCACTTCTGGCCCTTGCATTTGTTGAGAAGTCAGGATTTTCATTAGGGACGCACTAGTCTGTAACATGTAGCCTTATAGAAGCGAAAACTGGCTTGAAGTCGGCCTGCCATTGCCCCCCCCCCCCCCCCCCCCCCCCCCCCGCGCTATTAATACAGACAGTACGGTACCGCTAGCAACGGTTGCGCGACAGAAGAAACACCCTTCCTTTTTTCCAACGGCCAGGTCTCTGTCCTATATTTGTCATCACTTTCTCCCGGTACCAATAGAGTCCGAAATAGCTCAGGCGGTTAAACGTCGGAGCAGGAGAGCGAAGGGAATCGCCGGGTCGTGGGTTCGAATCCCGTCCCGGCCCCGGTAGCTGGACTCCCAATCAGCCGAGGCCGGAAATCAAAAAATACGGGATTGATTATAGTGTGTCATGCATCTGGTGCGAGTAGACGTACTCGAGACTGAGAGATGGAGAGAGAGAGAGAGAGAGAGAGAGATTGTAGCGGCCATTAACTGGGTATTGTTATTTTTCTGTATGAATCGGTTGCCGCACCGAAAACGTAGTATGAGACAAAGACCTCGCAAATGGAACAAGAAGCTTGCAAATTGAAGTGTCCACACTCAGGACGGGCAGTTTCTACAGTTAAGGCGTCAAACGTCTTCCCATGCCACTCCGCACACTGGTTGTCTCCCTGGATTGCTGCACTGATCAGCGCAGCAATCCAGGGAGACAACCAGCTGCCCGTCATTTTTTTTGCATTTTTGAGTAGTAGCGCATGCTGGTTCAAGCCGTGCCACTTCAGAACCGGCCTAATTAAGATCAACGCACGGCCAGAAACATGTGCCTAACCGGCTTTACTCAGTATGAGAGCAAAATGTTCAGTGTCGTCACCAACCTCTTGTGAAGTAAAATTAGTATATCATCGGCAAATAATTTAATTTACCTGTTCAAGCAGGCGCGCATGCCCCCTTTTGCTTCTGCTGCACCCCCAGGCTGTTCCAACAGAGAGGAAGGGACGTTATACAAGTCCTCATTTTGAATCGACAACATCGGAAATGTCCCTGTGATAAATTTAGATGGAAAAGCTCAAGCCCTTTGTGGACGTGCGGGAGGTCACTGGGAGTTTGTGGTTTGACTAGACCTATTAAAAAAAAACCCAACTGATTGCTTTGTCTGAGGAATAGAGGCGTAAGCCGATATTTTCAGTCATTAAGGCGGGTTGGGGGGTGGAGTGGGGAGGGGGTTGGGGAGGGGGGGGGGGGGTGCGAAGGCAAGTGATAATCCACCCTTCGGAAATCAATGCATAATATAATTATTTTTTAATTTTTTATCCTTGCATTATATGTATCTGTTCCTACGCCACTGAGGATGGTCTGTTTTCAGGTCGAAAGAACCCCTAAAGCAGCAGCTGGAATGTGCCGCCGGTCCGCAGAAGCAGAGTGCCAATGCCAGTTAGTGTTGAACTGATTGATCAACTGATTGATTGATTGGCTGATTGATTGATTTTGTGTGTGTGTCTGTGTGTGTGTCCTTGTACATGCAGCCACTGGCACTGTAAACAATACCGGTGGTATGCATACAAGGGGGTTAATTTGTTCCCTTGACAATTGTTTTAGGAGCATTTGTTGTTGCTGTTCTTCATTTTGTTTTAGATGTTGCAATTCGATCTAATCGGCTTACACTACAGGCGATTTCAGCCTGATTTTGAATCGGAAATAGGTAAACACTGCACGCGTTTGGACGAGAAGTCACAGTGGATGAAAAGCCCGGGACAAACTCACATGCGATATCACATGTTTGTCCGGGCTTTTAATCCACTGTTGTCGTCGAAACACGCAGTAAGGACCCATTTCCGATTTCCGAACGTCTGCACGTTGTGTGCCATCGAAAATCCTTGTCCCCGTTACGTGTAGTTTAATTGGCCAGCATTTGGCGAGCGCCGAGCTAAAGCTATACACGTCAGATGTCGGTATGCTTAACCCATTCAGCCCTGACGCCGGCACTACAGCAGGAAATGTGTCGACCATGATAATTCAAGGGTAGTGCCAGATTAGCTTGGCGCCTGTCGGCGCCAGGCTAATCTGGCACTACCCTTGAATTATCATGGTCGATCCATCCCCTGCAACAGATGCATAGTCGTTATATGACGCCTGCAAAATTTGGGAAATACGTGCGTGGGGTTGAATGAGTTATTTTCAATGTCAGTGCAGCAGCACGACCGTTTTCGAGTAACCGCCGTGAGGTGGCCTCAGTCGCCTGCGCGGCGTTAAACCCAAATAAATAACTAACACCCTTTCGAGTTAACACGTGCTAAAAGAGAATGGGTGTTACCGTGAGATATCTGTGAGAGGGATGGACGCTCTGCTATACTTACCGGCACTGCGTGCGAGCTAGCACACACACACTGACCTACAGACTTAACCCTCTTAACCGCAAGGCCCCATTTCCCAAATTTTAGAGTCGTCACCTGACAGCTATGTACCAGCTATGTACCCTGCAGCAGAAAGTAGATCGATCATGATAAGTCAAGGGTAGTGCCAGATGAGCTTGGCGCCTGAAGGCGCCAAGCTCATCTGGCACTACCCTTGAATTGTCATTATCGATCTATTTTCTGCTGCAGGGTCCCGGGGCTAAATGGGTTAAACACACGCGTGCAGTATGCAATCCTTCTTAACCCCTTGCCTGCCACTGTTCGTACATTTCTGTTTCTGAAATCTGTGTTCATTCAAAAAGCCACAGCCGTTCAAGAAACATGGATACAAATTGGTCTCAGCAAGAGGCATAGATCCTCATTAGCCCCCGCAGTCACGTGGGCTCATGAGGATCTATGCCTTACAGTTGGATCGTGTTTTCTTTTTCCCACACTGATGGTGTTAAGTGTTCACAAATGTTTGTGCTCTGCTCATTGCAGTCGTGACACTATTTCTCCCAATTACGTCATTTTGGGATAAGCACGCTCACCTCACACAAACATGACAGTTCATTTTTTATTCAAATCCTGCAAGTGTAACGTATCACGCACACTGCATACAATGAAGCCGTCTTCCAAACACGTCACAGACGATTGCGTAATTTGAGTACCGGTCGGTGATTTTAACCTTACAGGTAATGGGCCCTAAGATTCACCGTCATAGACCAGAAAACAATTACGTAGAGATACAAGAGTTGCACATCCTGAAATCCGATAAAATTGGCCACCTCCCAACTGTCAGAGGCATAGATCCTCATGAGCCCCTACATCCGTGAGCCCCCGCAGATGCGGGGGCTCATGAGGATCTGTGCCTCTTGCTGACGTAACTCTGAATCCAAGTTCCTTGGACGGTTTTTGCTCTTTGGCGTAAAATGAACAAAGACTTCAGAAACACAGTCCGCTGGCAGTGGAGGGTTTAACTCATTCAGCCCGTCGGCCGTATATCCCAAATTTTGGAGGCGTCATCTAATGACTATGCACTAGTTGCAGGAGATGGATCGACCATGATAATTCAAGGGTAGTGCCAGATTAGCTTGGCGCCTCTCGGCGCCAAGCTACTAGCTACCATAAGTACACAGTCATCTTTCATCGCAACGCTTTGTGGAGACTGCTTTCCATAACGAGACTGCTGTAATTTCAATACTGTTGAACTGTGTTTCATGAGTACAACTTTAGAATTTCATAATTCAAGGTTTTCTTCCATGATATACACCTGAGTTAGGTACTCAGGATGTGCAACTCGGAATACACAAGCAATGAATGCAATAACTAATGTGAATTTATACTCCAGTGAGAGAAAGGCCACATTGTAAAATTCTAGCTGCTGTTTATGTTTATTTTTTGCTGTACGTGAGTTCTGGTAGAATTCATGTAGATGTTACACTTCTGTCACCTAACTCGCGTACAGCAAAAGAAATATGTCTTTGCAGCTAGAATCATGGAGCATAATGTAGTCATATTACTCACTCTCCTAATCCAATGACACCTAATTTTTCGCAACCCTTTATTCTAGGCAAAGGAAGTAACTTGAGAAAGAAGCATCCTGAATGCGATCCACTGTTCAGGCAGCCATTTGCACGAACACAGGAAATAAAAGCCCCACAATCACTGTGCATTGAACTGAATTGAATTGAATAAATTTTATTGTCCATTAAACGACAAGAATAAAATGGAGAATTTTCTTTACTGAACTCGCAGATACATGAAACACACAAGCCAAGACTATTAAACTAAGATAATACTAAAATATATTACTAAAACGTATTAGCACTTAACCCCTTAATGCAGGGGCACGGCGAACGTCATCCAGCTTCAAGAGACATAAACCCTCATGAGCCCCGCAGTCGCACTAACTTACCGCAGTCGCACTAACTTACCGCAGTCGCACTAACTTACCACAGTCGCACTAACTTACCGCACTCACTAACTTACCGCAGTCGCACTAACTTACCGCAGTCGCTGGGCTCATGAGGGTTTATGTCTCTTGTCACAGTTAGTGCGTCCTATGTATGTTCTCGTAAATGTCGGTCAGTGTGCAGTGGGTTCAGACGCGAAACCCCCACCCGGGTCTGCTCTGGGGGACTTGGGTGGGGTTAGGTATTTTTTCGTTCCCAGGGTCACCCTGGTCAGCCCCACAGGGTGGGTTTATCTCTCTATTCTGGGGCATGTGTTTCTGTCTACCCTTTGTCCATTCACCTGTATTTGCCTTTTTAAAACTCTCCCTACTGTCTGCACTGCCTGTAGCCCTTGATATTGGATGTGTGTTGCTAAATGGTCTTAGCTTTATTTAGGCCCCATGTGTTAGGTTTATTTGAGGTATTGGACCGGCTGGCGACATACATTCAATGTTCTGTTTATTTTTTTTTTCACAAGCAGTGCAGGCACGTCCTGAGAAAGCCTTGTTGCTGTCGGGACGTTAAGCAATGTACAATCAATCAATCAGACGCGAAATCCGTGACCACCAGCAGCGAAGGAGTTAAAAAGAAGGTCTGCTACCATTGTGAAATAGGGAACGGGGAACATCTGCACTGGTTGTACAGGTGTCACAGGGTTAGAGTAATCATTCATAAGCAAAAACTATGTCCCCGTAGTCCAGATCCAAAGACGAAAGTACATGACAGGGGCGGATCAGAGCCGGATCAATAACGTTAAGAAGGGGGGGGGGGGGCAACTTTTTGTTTGGGACCTTCAAACTGCCACAAAAGGTCTCGCCACGCCATACCTTGCTTCCCAGTTGACAAAACAAAAAAATCAAACAACGGGGAGGGGGGAGGTAGGCGGCATGTCCTTCTTCCCAGCATTTAAACAAACCAAAACAAAACAAGTGGTCTGGAAATGTGTGAGGGAGGGAGGGGGATGGGTGGGTTGCATTTTCACCAATAATGCATTATTATAACATAGAGGTGGTACGACTTTTATTTCTTTTGTATTTGTGTTGTACTTGTTTGCGGTCCATATGTGTTCATGTCACTAATCTTGGAAAAAAATTTCAAAAATAAATTATATTTAAAAAAACCAAAAAAAAAAAAACACCATAGAAGTGCAGTGTTTGTATCCTATCATTTCTAGACAGACCCGGTGTGGAGTCATTTTTTGGCAGACCGAGCGGCTGACACTTCTGCAACTGTTTGATCCATACAGCTCGGAGCTTGGAACGCGCTCGGTGACTATGGATCAAACAGTTGCAGAAGTGTCAGCTGCTCGGTCTGTCTAGAAATGATAGTATACGAACACTCCATTTTTATGGTTTATAGAACCTATCACATTGTGTGTGACAACCGCAGAATAGCGATGTAGGTCGAAGCCATCTTTTGACTCAAATGGAGCAACACATTTATTTTTGCAAATAGAACAGAATAACTCCAATTCAACAGTTGAAACAACAAACAAAATTCGTATCAAATGTTGTCCGTTTTGCACAACAAAAATAGGATGAAATTTAACTTGCAACATATGAAACAAGAATGTGTAATACGAAATTATTTTGAACTCAGTAACTATAAACTGAAATCTACATCACAATGCAAGTGTGAAGTCGTTTTCCTTGTTACTAACATTTTTGCGTTTTTGTGGTGTTTCTCGCATTCTTGTGGTATTGTGATATATAAACCTCTTACGTGCTCTGCACGATCAGAACTTCTTATTTCGAAATAATTAATGATAACATTAGTATAACAATTGAACTCTGTACGTGTAAGAAGTGAGCTTTAGCCATTCAGATGTGGAATATGTGTTTTTGGGCGAACAATCACATACTCCAGATTGCGAACTGGCTACAGGTTCACCATGCTGATATCCCAGCAAGCTATGGTGTGCGGGTGTTTCCAATGTAAAAGAGATCTTGAAAGGTTCTGTTTAGGAATATACGCACACTGCACACACTGGACTGCGAAGGACTATGGTCTGTACAGCTTGTGTGGCGGCCGCAGCCACAAAGGGATTTGTATGAAACAGTCGATGCTGTTTGAACTAACATACATTTCACTATAATGTGGTTTTGCATAGGTTATGTATCAAACTTTTAACAGATACATACAGTACAAGGTACAAAAGCCGTTAATCGTCTTGGCCACGATTTCAAGAGTTTGCGAAACTCAGTAAACTACCATCTAGAAGACTCAGTACTCATGACATATTCAGAACAACAGGAAGAACCAAATGATTTAGGACTCCAGTAGCCATTCAGACTACCATCCAAGTGGAATTTTCTTTTGGTAGCCTAACACGTATGTACGTGTTTCTTGTGCGAAATTTGCATTCGCTATTTGGCTCTTACACATGACTTGGCCTCTCCCGACAATACGTTAATTCGCGTTTAGCAACAGGTAAGCGGGTTTAGTCGTCAACTGCAGCCATATTTATATGACTTGGCCCACATATCACGATACCATTAACATTTCTGTGATAAACATCTTCAATGCATGTAATACTGAACAATGTGTTAAAATACAACAAACGAAAGAACAACGGCCATATTATGTTTATATATGTACATATAAAAATATCTAACAAAATGGTAAATTAATGGTTAATGGATGGTGAATGCAGGGCACCAGTAGGCTAGTATTAACAGTGCCACTGGCTACGTGCACAAGGGGTTAACAGTGGAATCTGTCCCCAAGCTGCTGAACTGCGACACCTGGTAGATCCACCACTTCACGCTACACAATTCTGAAAGCACTATTTTCATTGTATGTGTGCTGCTCTATGATTCTGGACCTTGCTGCTCTTAATCCCTCCGGTGCCGAGAAAATGTGAATACCACCCAACTGCAAGAGGCATAGATCCTCATGAGCCCCCGCAGTTGCGGGGGCTCATGAGGATCTATGCCTCTTGCTGACACCACTTTGAATCCATGTTCCTGGGACATCTAGGGCTTTTATCGTCTTGAATTAACGAAGATTGCAGAAACCAGTCAAGTGAAGTGGCGCTGAACGGTTAAAAGTCGTACGATCCTGAATCACAGAACGGTCGCAACTTCGTGCTTTCGTCAGATTGCCTCAGTTGACTACGAGCAGCTGAGTCGCTGATTTACTAATGATTCTAGAACAGTAGGATCCTATAATACTAGGATAGTAGCATGCAGATTTTACAGATCATTGGTGCATTGTGCTGCCAAATCTGAGCACTGCCATTGTCGGACGTGTAAGAACCAAGACTAAAACTGAATAAGTGATAAAACTCCTGATTTGTTATTTCTATGAGCAAGATTTCATAAAGAGAGGAATCTGTAAGATGCACATATTATGAATATATTTGTTTTCATCCCTACGTCACACGACCAATCCCTTTAGCGCAAACTGTACATGACCGAGCTACAATATAAGTTACTGGTAGCAGGGGTTTGCTATACGGACCCTTGTAGACCTGAGGGAGGTCAAAGAAACCATTGTACCCCGAAGGCCTGAGGGATACAATGGTTCCTTTGACCTCTCGAAGGCCGCCTACATGGGTCAGTGCAGCAAGCCCCTGCTACCAATAACGTATTTGTTTTCATTCCTCCACAATTTTCTTTAAAAAAATGAAAAAGAAATCTTCCGACCTGTATCACTCCAGACATGACTGACGTCAAAGGAATATACATTTATACATAATAGACTTATGACGTAATTTAAAATATTTCATGACGTTGCCATCTCCAGTAGTGTGTTTGTTGTTTCGAACAACACTACGTAACTTTTACTTTTGAACGTTTTGGTGACTTTATCAGTAGAACAAAACTCGCATCCAAGATGCGTTACAAAGAGGGCTACACGAAGACCGCCATTTTTCGCTACAAGGGTTTTTGTAGCTCGGTCATGTGATACAGTTTACGCTAAAGGGATTGGTTGTGTGACGTGGATGAAAACAAAACCCCTTGTAGCGACTAATGGCAGACTTAGAGTTGTTCGAAACAGCAGGCAGACTACTGGAGTTGTTTGTAGCATACAATAGTGTGTAACGCACCACTAAAGAAAGAATCTTTGCGGAATGGAAAGCACATGCGCGACCTATTTTTCTGTTTTCCCAAATTCATTACTTTCTGCTCTTTTTCCATTTCCAAAGTGGATGATAATCAGCTGACAAACGGCTCTGGACTCGATGTAAAACACATCCCTTTGTGCTCTTTCAGGCAGAGTCTTGATTGCTGCCTCAATCTCTTGTTCACTGTAAGGATCGGTGTAGTGTGGACCTCTTCTTATTGGGCTATAAGGCTGCTGTGCACTATCTGCTTCACATTCCTCTGCCTCCATCTGCTTTGGGCTTGCAGCTGATGTATTAGATTCTGTCTTCTGAAGAACTTCATTGGTGGTGTCATGGTGACTCGCAGGCATTTCCTCGTCCGCGTTTCCTGTCGCAGCATCTGGTTCTTCGTCTGTGTCGTCTTTGTCTGTGGTGTCCATGGTAACTTCACCTCGTGGACTGTCTCCTTGCACAGAACTAGACATAACTTCCGCCTGTTCATTGCTGTCGACATTTATCTTCTCGCCTTCTAGGGTCTGTGCAGATTTGAATTTTGCTGATGGTGGAGGGTGGTTTGAGTGCTCCGGGACAACTACCACCACAGCTCGCTCATGGACTGAAGTGATGTCAGCAACCAAAATAACATCTTTGCTAAACAAGACTGACTCCCCTACAAACAAAAGGGCAACATTTTTAGGACTGATCTGTGCTTATCCATTCGACAGCAGGTGAAACATTACCTTTCTTGCTTGAATAGACTTAGCAAAGCAGTCTCGACACTTAAAACCAACAACAACATGATACATTAATTGTTTATCGTTCTGTTTTCAGTTGTAGAATATAATGTATATGACTGTTAAAAATGCAGCGATCCTTGTACTTAGACTTTAAGCTAATATAGTTACCATTTGGGTGGCTATACTGACCCATTCTGAAATTAGTATAATCATTAGTGTATGTATGGCTGCAGAACGGTCAAGGTCACAGAAGGTCCGTTACATGATATGGAATCGTTTGTCTTTGCTAGGCTTTGAAGTGAAACGGGAAAATCCATTGTTAAATCTACAACTCTTTCTTACCCAGGAAGTGATGATAACAAGTGCATGCCTTCTTCTCTCGTAGTGCTGATGCCCACATTAAGACGTTTCTTGTGCAACGAGTAGAAAAAGCAACCAACAGAGATGTACTTGTCATAAGCAGCATGAGTGGCCACAATCAAAACGTCTTTCTGCATCAGGGGTTGACCAGAGACTTCAGACTCATCTTCTCCTGAAATAAAAAAATAAAATAAATAAAAAATAAATAAATGAATAAATAAATAAATAAATAAATAAATAAATAAATAAAATTATTATATACATGTGAATACAGTAATACAGCGGCTTCACATGTTTTTGTTGGTGATGTGAGAGGGGGGTAGTGGGGTGATGAGAGTGGGGGGTGGTGGGGTGATGGGAGTGGGGGGTGATGGGAGTGGGGGGTGGTGGGGTGATGGGAGTGGGGGGTGGTGGGAGTTGGGGATGGTGGGGTGATGGGAGAGGGGTGGTGGGGTGATGGGAGTGGGGGGTGGTGGGGTGATGGGAGTGGGGGGGGGTGGGTGGTGGGGTGATGGGATTTGGGGGTGGTGGGGTGATGGGAGAGGGGGTGGTGGGGTGATGGAAGTGGGGGTGATGGGAGAGGGGGTGGTGGGATGATGGGAGTGGGGGGTGATGGGAGTGGGGGGTGATGGGAGTGGGGGGTGGAGGGGTGATGGGAGTTGGGGGTGGTAGGGTGATGGGAGAGGGGGTGGTGGGGTGATGGAAGTGCGGGTGGTGGGGTGATCGGAGAGGGGGTGGTGGGATGATGGGAGTGGGGGGGTGGTGGTGGTGGTGATTGGAGTAGGGGGTGCTGGGGTGATGGGAGTGGGGGTGGTGGGGTAATGGGAGTGGGGGGTGATGGGAGTGGGGGGTGGTGGGTTGATGGGAGAGGGGGTGGTGGGGTGTTGGGAGTAGGGGGTGGTGGGGTGATGGGAGAAAAAGTGGTGGGGTGATGGGAGTGGGGGGTGATGGGAGAGGGGGTGGTGGGGTGATGGGAGTGGGGGGTGGTGATTGCAGTTGGGGGTGGTGGGGTGATGGGAATTGGGGGTGGTGGGGTAATGGGAGTGGAGGGTGATGGGAGTGGGGGGTGATGGAAGTGGGGGGTGGTGGGGTGATGGGAGAGGGGGTGGTGGGGTGTTGGGAGTGGGGGGTGGTGGGGTGATGAGAGAAGGGGTGGTGGGGTGATGAGAGAAGGGGTGGTGGGGTGATGGGAGTGGGGGGTGATGGGAGAGGGGGTGGTGGGGTGATGTGAGTGGGGGTGGTGGGGTGATGGGAGAGGGGGTGGTGGGGTGATGGGAGTGGGGGGTGGTGGGGTGATGGGAGAGGGGGTGGTGGGGTGATGGAAGTGGGGGGTGGTGGGGTGATGGGAGAGGGTGTGGTGGGGTGATGGGAGTGGGGGTGGTGGGGTGATGGAAGTGGGAGTCGGTGGGGTGATGGGAGTGGGGGTGGTGGGGTGATGGGAGAGGGGGGTGATGGGTGATAGAGAGGGTGGTGGGGTGATGGGAGTGGGGGGGTGGTAGGGTGATGGAGAGGTGGGTGGTAGAGTGATGGGAGAGGGGATGGTGGGGTGATGGGATTGGGGGGGGGGTGGTGTGGTGATGGGAGCGGGGGTGGTGCGGTGATGGCAGAGGGGGTGTTGGGGTGATGTGAGAGGGGGTGGTGGGGTGATGGCAGAGGGGGGTGGTGGGTGATGGGGAGAGGGCGGGTGGTGGGTGATGGGAGAGGGGGTGGGGAGAGGGGGTGGCGGGGTGATGGGAGAGGGGGTGGTGGGGTGATGGGAGTGGGGGATGGTGGGTGAGGGGGTGGTGGGGTGATGGGAAAGGGGGGGGGGTGGTGGGTGATGAGGAGAGGAAGGGTTGGTGGGTGATGGGAGAGGGGGTGGTGGGGTGATGGGGAGAGGGGGGTGATGAGGAGAGGGGGGTGGTGGGGTGATGGGGGTGGGGCAACAGGGGCAGGGGCTGATGGTAACCCAATGCAAAAAAAAAGGCCATCGATCACAGCCGTGCGGGGGAAAACGGCGGCCTTTTGCTCACTGGGAAGAGCATGAACGTAGGTCCGAGTCTAAGCCGTCCATTATCTATCATTCATGAATCCGTGTGGCATCTGGCGCCAAAATTACGACATTTTATCATATACAAACCCAACGGTTAACCACACAATTATATCCTCTCTATATACAAGGCGACCACTTTTATTAAATGCAGTCATGTCTTATAATGTTTGCATAGGAAGGTTGTCAGTAAGCTGAAAACAAGTGGTGATAAAACTAAAGCAACGGTCGTTTTCTCACCTTAACAGAGTATCTGCATGAAGCCACCGGCCACAGTCTAATACAGTAAGGAATAATGTCCAATGACATTTTCTGCCTGTGTCAAGGACATAGTGGTCATTGTGATGTGTCTATCAGCAGTTACGTTTTGAGTACTTCAGTAGTGAAGTTTGTACTTAAAGCTGCATCTAGTTTGCTACATCAGGCTGTTACGATTGTGGTTGTGTTGTTCTGTGAGAGACGCAGCGTAACGGTGGTGTACGTTGTGTGAGGAACTTTGTGTCGCCAGTGTTAACATTTGCAGAAGAGACATTGTATCAGTGTTGGTGCATTTGGGAATGCATTGTGTGATCGCATCGCTGAATTAAAATATTGTTGGAACTGTTACTCCTGTGTAGCCTACATCCTTAAGCCACGTGTGACGGGTTGCAGCTGAATGAAGTTTATTTAAAAGAACCTTACGTGCGTGCGTCTGGTGTGTTTATCATACTACGACTACGACTCTACCACATAACAGGCATTGTCATGTCAGGCAAAGCTATGCACGTTGGTCTGGTCAATAGTTTCTCCTAGATCTCCTAAGGTGCACAGATCAGCCTAGTTATGTTTGCAGTTCTAGACGCTTCTTTAGTGTTCGTTTACGAAAACACACACACACACACACACACACACACACACACACACACACACACACACACACACACACACACACACACACACACACTCACACGCACACACGCACACTTACATGCACACATACAAATCATGCCCACCACCCGCACGATCAATCCACCTTTAATTAGTCCTCCGTCCTAGGCTCATTTTCCAAAGAATCTATCTTCAAAGTATTTCTTATTAGATGTATTAGATGTAACATGTGTGACCCTTGTGAAACTTGGGAAATCACAGACAAGCACATATTTTGATGTTTTGGAATTGATTTGGAGTTGTGTGAATGATAACAATTTAAAAGTTGCCAAAGGGGGAAAAATGTACTTTCACATACGCACTGCGCACACTGACACACACACACACACACACACACACACACACACACACACACACACACACACACACACACACACACACACACACACACCATCACACACGCACACACACACACACACACACACGCACACTTACATGCACACATACAAATCATGCCCACCACCCGCACGATCAATCTACCTTTAATTAGTCCTCCGTCCTATGCTCATTTTCCAAAGAATGCTCATTTTCCAAAGAATCTACCTTCAAGGATAAGAATAAGAATAAGAAAGAATAAGATTACTTTATTATCTCGAAGAGAGAAATTCACTTGTACATTTATAACAAGTAGTACAAACAAGACAAATACAAATTCTAAATGAACAAAGTATACACTACAAAATCTGTACACATAGCTCTTACAGTTACACATCTCACACATAAACATCCTTTATGCACTGAGCGGCACTTACACATTCACACCCACCTAGACACAATTATACATAATACTGATTGCACAGGTAAAGGGGGATAGGGGGAGGAGTTAGGTTTGGGTATGCGGGGATGTACCTAAAGATTGCTTAGAGTGGTGGAATTGGGGAGAAAACTGTTCTGTAGTATGAGTGTCCTAGCTCTGTGCGTGCGGAGTCTGCTGCCAGAGGGGAGGAGTTCATAGAGGTGAGCAAGGACATGGAATCTGAAGCTATCCGTCTACCCTTTTTCACCACACGCTGTTCATACAGGGACTCCACACTTGCTTGCTTACTGCCAATCACTTTGTTGGAGACGTTTACCATTCGTACCAGGACGTTCTTGTTCTTCACACTCAGACCTCCATACCAGCACACAGAACCAAAAGAGCAGTAGAACGTTTATGGACAGAGGGGTTCACATTCAGCTTCCCGAGTTGCTGAAGGCAGTAGATGCGTGACCGACATTTCTTGTGTATGAGGGTGGTGTTTGCATTAAAGGACAACTTATCATCTATAACTGTTCCAAGGTACTTATACTCATTCACACGCTCAACAGACACATCATCACTTGTCAGAAATGGGACAGGGGTGGGGTTTCTTCCAAAGTCTATCAGTAGTTCCTTGGTCCTACTCACATTTGAGGTCTAGAAAATTATCTTTACACCAGACACTAAACCGTTCTACTTCTGCAAAGTAAGTTGCATCACTATTGGAGAGATCTTCTAAGGCAGTGTCGTCCGAGTATTTTATAAGCAGGGTAGAGTCAGTGCCACTACAATCGTTAGTGTAGAGTGTGAACAGCACAGGGGAGAGAACTGTACCTTGAGGGGCGCCTATGGAAGTGGACCTAAGGGATGAGATAGCTGTTTGATAATACATGTAACTACAATTCTTTGATTTCTTATGTAACTACAAAACTGTTGATAATACATGTAACTACAATTCTTTGATTTCTTATTAAATGTATTAGATGTAACATGTGTGACCCTTGTGACAAAGTAAAGAGATGGCTTCTGCAAAATCCATGTTTTTCTAAAAAAATAATCAGTTTTCACACAGCTGTCAAACACCCGTGACCTTTATATCATAGAATCGACTAAATTAGCACACATAGGAAGGTCTTATCATCATCAGCTACCTATGTGCCAAATTTGATTGAAAAGTGTTGATAATATATGTAACTACAATTCTTTGAACAATAAAGGCAAAGCCATTATGGCTCACGTGGACAACCGATATACTTATGTGTGACCTTTGTGACAATTAGTAAAGGGCTGAGTTCTGCACCAGCAAAGTCCATGTTTTCTCAAAATGTAAGTATTTTTTCACACATATGCACACACACACACACACACACACACACACACACACACACACACACACACACACACACACACACACACACACACACACACACACACACACCACCACCACCACCTCCCTTGACATTTGCAATGTGTGGCGGGGCCTTTAATCCACTCTTTGCGTAACATTTCAAATTAAAGCAATCACAATTTCCGAAACCTCAATAGCAGAGCTGACCTTTAACACCACCTGAATGCCCTGCGTTTCTTTTGTACTGTGTTTGTCTTCACAATGAATGCGTTTGTTTAACGTCAGCGTCCGTGTTGGGTTCAACGTTGGCATTGTCGTGGAGACTATTAACTCATTCAGCCCTGTCGCACTACAACAGGAGATGGGTCGACCATGATAATTTAAGGGCAGTTCCCTTGAATTATCATGGTCGATCCATCTCCTGCAACAGGTGCATAGTTGTTAGAGGACACCTCTAAAATTTGGGAAATACGTGCGTCAGGCTGAATGAGTTAAAAACCACAACCTTCAGACCTGGCCCAAGGACAATTTGTGGCAAGAAATTTCTAAACATACCAATTTTAGTAACCTTTAAAGATCTCAGTGGATCATGAAATAGGTTTTAAATAATAGCCATATAGCCAAAAATATTGTTCTAAGCTTCAAACTTAAACTTCATGCAAAGATACCAAATGGTAAGACCTTCCTATGCATACTAATTTGGATGAACCCTTGTCACGTTCAAGGGTCACAAGATTGGAAATAGGCCAATTCCAAAAAGACATTTTCACAACTTTCAACCCAAACTTTGTACAGATATACCTGATGGTATGATCTTTGGATGAGACTTCAAGGAGGTCATGGGTCACACAAGATCACAAATATAATTTTTTGGGACGAAATATGGTTTATCTTGAATACTAATCAAAACTTCAAACACAAACTTGGGTGATAGCAAGACTTTCTTATGCATGCTAATTTGGGTGACACATTGGAAAGGTCAATGGTCACAAAAGATCGGCAAATGATGTGAAGAATGTCCATTTTTGGCTCACGTGCGAAGCAAAAGTAAGTATGTTCTGGGCCAGTGGTCGTCCGTCCGTCATGCGTCCGTGGTAAACTTTAACGTTGGCGATGATTTTCTCATAGACTAATCGAGCTATAGTCTTCAAACTTGCCCCAAGGATACTTTGTGGCAAGACCTTTCTAAACATACCAATTTCAGTGACCTCTCACAAAGGTCACAGGGATCAGAAAATATACTAATGGTCAAAACTTAAGGGTCACCCCACTTTTTGTCATTGTTTTTCGTCGCAAGTACGCTAATAAAATACAGTGTTCTTTCGATCCAAATGGGTTAAAAGTTGACCTTAGACAGTCCACTGTACAGGGAACAATAGACAACAATTCATCAATTTCCACGAACGTGCCAAATGCACGCGAAACATCGTCAGTTTTTGTGAAAAGCTGTGCGATATTGGCCAGCGTACTAAAGGCAGGCAGTTAGAAAAACTCGATAAAGTCGTGATGCACGTGCTAAAGGGGTCAGTCGTGGACACTGAGCACCTCTGTTTTACTACAAATACCGGTACAGTAGGGTCATAATTGTCACTTTCCTAACCATGCCACCACGACGAAGCCTAACGCCAGTAGATCAAGGCCGGGCGCTAACATGGCTGCAGGATGGAATTTCCGGACGAGAAGTTAGAAGACGTCTTGGGGTGTTCCATTAACACTCAGAACACTTTATTCGGTAGGTCAACGACCCATTGAATTGGGGTGAGATTACATAACTGGAAAAACCAATGACAACACGAGAAAGGAAACAGACAAGATATGAATAAAAAAACAATTTTTTCTTGGAATTGGTACTCTTAATATAATGATCACACACACACACACACACACACACACACACACACACACACACACACACACGCACACACACATACACACACGCCGCACCGCAGCTCGCACAGACGCGCTGCATCAAGGGGTCTACCCCACTGTGGGGCAGACTGAACAGATGTTTTGCGGCCATCGGCCTACAGATAATGTCCTATTACACAGATAGTTGTTCATTGCGTAATTTAAGTGCATAGAATATGAACATTGCAACTTTTCTGATAGAGTCACAGTCCAGGTTTGCAAGCATTCTTAGTTTCATTCAAAAGGTTAGCCATGTACTTTTTCCTCAGTGCTGAGTATCTATTACAATACAAGAGGAAGTGCTCTTCATTCTCCACAGTCCCAATACAGAATGGACAGTCCTTCACATGTGTATTTGAATACCTATTATTCACATTCAGTTCTACTGTTCCCAGTCTGAAACGTAAGGCTGTCCCTGAATTTCTTTATCGTAATCTGGGATAGATATATTTCTGGTTCGAATACCGTTTTGAACTGCTTGTAAGTTGCAAACCTGTCGCTTGACTGAACCTTCGTTTCCCATGACTGCACAAATGACTCTTTCAGTCTTTGCCTGTACAACAACAGAAAAGCCCTTTCATCACCCACACCACCGTTTTGCCAAACGTGGCCAAAGCCATACTTGTGTAGGGTGCTTTCAGTTTGGTTCGCCCAAAAACAACTTGCTACGGTACAGTTCAACTGCATTTTGTACGCCTGCTTAGGAAGTCTTGTATCAGACATTTTAATCAGTTTCATCCAATACTTTGTAGCTCTTATTATGCTATTAATGTGCAGTGGATGCCTACCCGTTTCTCCATAAGCTGTCTGATTTGGGGTTCTGAAATCCACACTCAGTAGTCTCTTGCAGGCGAAAGCGTGCACCTTTTCTATTGTTTCGAACTGCTTCAGCCCCCATACTTCAGACGAGTATAGGAGCATCGGCGCCACCTGGGTATCAAAAAGCTTAAAGAAAATACATGGGTTGAGGTTGCCAAGTTTCCACATAGTCCTCAATAACTGAGAAACTTTCGCCTTCGCCTTTACAGCATAGTCAGAGAGGGCCACAGTAAACGATAGTTTTGTGGTCAGTGTGAAACCAAGGTATTTATAACTGTTAACCACTTCCATTTTGGTTGCACCAATATACCATTTGTCTTTCACTGGCAGTCGCCCGCCTTTTCGAAAAACCATTACCTTGGTTTTCTCGAGACTAACCTCTAAACCAAGTCTATCAGAAGAGCGCTTGAGGTTAGTTATCTGGTTTTGCAGCCCCACAGCGCTTGCGGACAATAAAGCTACATCGTCAGCAAAAAGTAATGAAAAAAGTTCTCTCAGACCAGGCAGTAGTTGTACTCCGTGTCGACCATTTTCATTTACGTAGTTTGCAACTTCATTAATTAACAAAGAGAAAATTACAGGGCTTGCTAAACAACCCTGCCTGACCCCGGCGGGGCAGTCGAAGAAATCCGAGTATTGGAAGCCCGCCCTTACACACGCCTGAACAGATGCATACATGGCTTTCAGCATCTGAACCATTTTTGTAGAGACCTGTACATGGGTAAGAACAGACCACAACATTTCCCTGTCTACAGAGTCAAAAGCACGCTTGTAATCGATGAAAGCCACATATAGTTTCTTATTTCGAGGAAGGGATCTTTGTATAATAGATATCAAAGTGAATATATGATCAACAGTTGAGTATCCCTGCCTAAACCCGGCTTGCTCTTCGTTTATTTTTTCCTCTTTTTCTGCCCACTTGTAGATTCTACTATTTAGAATGGAAGTAAAAGCTTTACTGATCACACTGAGCAGAGACACCCCTCTATAGCTGGTTGGGTTATTTGTATCGCCCTTCTTAAAGATCGGAACAATCACGGAACGACTCCGTACTTTCCTGTTGAGTGGAGTCGTTCCGTGATTGTTCCGATCTTTAAGAAGGGGTGTTCCATTAGTGATCCAGAGGCTGCTGGCACGATTCCAAGAAACTGGAAGGGCAGAACGACGACCCTGCTCAGGACACCCGCGCTGCACCAGCAGAAGGGAGGACAGATACCTCTGTGTGGCGGCTCTGCGCGACCGAACTGTCACGTCAACCACTCTGCGACGTCAACTGATGCAAGCTGCAAACGTTAACGTCAGCAGAAGCATAGTCTGTCAACGTCTGCGCGAAATGGGCCTGGCTTCATGCAAAGCAGCATTGAGAATACTCCTCACTCCAGCTCATCGCAGAGCTCGGGTTGCCTGGTGTCGTCAAAATGTGAGGTGGAACAGACTTCAGTGGACTCCGGTTCTGTTTACTGATGAGTCACGGTTCACTGTGTCCTTCAACGACGGCAGGGTGAGGGTCTGGAGACGCCAGGGCGAGCGATTCACAGATGGATGCGTCCAAGAGGTGGATCGCTAAGGAAGAGGCTCAGTCATGGTCAGGGCAGGCTTCAGCTGGAAAGGCAGGACCCCCCTTCACGTTATCCGAGGTACCCTGACTGGACTGCGCTATCGGGACGAGATTGTGCAGCCCCTCATCCAGCTGGCTCTCCAAGTCATGGGCGACAATGTTGTTCTGCAGGACGACAACGCTCGACCTTATCGCGCCCGTATGGTGGATAAGTACCTTGAGCAACGGGGTATTATGAGGATGGAGTGGCCAGCTCGTTCACCTGATCTGATCGAGCACCTCTGGGATTTGCTGAGGCAACGTGTAGTCAGCAACCACCAATAGTGGTTAGTAAATAAAACCCAATAGTTCAACATCATGCTCCTGCTTCAGATCTGCTGTCCCAAAAATCCCTGCTCTGCTGAAATTGTATAGTGTGTGTGTGTGTGTGTGTGTGTGTGTGTGTGTGTGTGTGTGTGTGTGTGTGTGTGTGTGTGGTGTGTGTGTGTGTGTGTGTGTGTGTGTGTGTAGACGAAAGACCTAAAACGGGTGACTGTCTTTACCATCCTTATGGAAACTGGGTATGTGTATAATTCTGGGTTTCCAAGTCAGACACCCATTTTTTCTGAGGGTTGTTTCTGCATTGTCTTGCGGTAAAGATTCATAAAAAGTAAAAAAATCCGTTTTTCTCATTTTGGCGTTAACACATGCACTTTTGTGTTTAACAGACACGCCGGTAGTGTGTTTGAAAACTTGTCCCTCTCAGCAATGTGTGTGTGTGTGTTGTGACACAGAACCCTGAAAATGAGCGTGTATGTATTACATCACCCTTCTCAGCTAGCTATAAATAACTTCATAGCTGATATGGGTCAGGGGGGATATTTTGTTGTTTTAGGGAGTAAATTGTTTATGTTTCTACAGAATTAGGTTTGTTATTTGAGGGTGTGGTTGTTTTGTTAAAAAAAGTGTTGAGTTGTAATGTACTTCCGGGGTGATGTGGAGAAAGGTGATGTCTAGTGGCAGATTTGAGATTCATGTATACGTTCACCAGGGACTTAGCCTATACGTTTTCTACGTTTGTTTCCATGTCAGATGAAGAATATTTGATCTGAAACGTCGTTCTTTGTTTCTATTTTAAAGGGTTTTTCGCCACTATCTTCTGTTTTAGTTTGACTTGGCCTATAATTATATTCGTGCGCCGGTTGCTAAGAAGTGAAGTGATTGTATGAGTGCGCATTGTAAGAGAGGACGTTTAGACTTTGGGTGAGGCTGCTGTTGTCTTTTGTCCTGCCCGACCTTTTGGTTGAACCTGTTGCTTTATTTTGTAGGTTTGTCGATGTTATCAATGCCGCATCTCCTTTTGGATTGTATGCACAAATTGATTGAATGGAAATGACGTCACAGAGTCAGCGTCGTTTCATGCGTCGTCTGCACCAGTCAGTCGTTTAGTGCAGTTAAAAGAGTGCAGGCTTGGATGGGCCATTTTCTGATGTAATAGTAAAGTATTATTTGTGTGAATGCTGTCCGTTTGAAGGAAGGTTGATTGATTGTACATAGCTTAACGTCCCGACAGCAACAAGACTTTCTCAGGACGTGCCTGCACTGCTAGTGACAAAAACTCAACAGAATATTGAATGTATGTCGCCAGCCGGTCCAATACGTTAAATAAAACCTACGACATGGGGCCTAAATAAAGCTAAGACCATTTAGCAACACACATCGAATATCAAGAGCCACAGGCAGCGCAGACAGTAGGGAGAGTTTAAAAAAGGAAAATGCAGGTGAATGGACCAAGGGTAGACAGAAACACATGCCCCCGGAATATAGAGAAAAACCCCACCCTGTGGGGCTGACCAGGGTGCCCCTGGGAACTAAAAAGTCCCCCAGGGCAGACCCGGTTGGGGGTGTTTGAAGGAAGGACTGGAAAGTCGAGTGTTGAGGGCAGACCGGTTGGGGGTGTTTCAGGGAAGGACTGGAAAGTCGAGTGTTGAGCGAAGCCCGAGAGAAGGCGAGGATGGGAAAAATATCCAGCACTATACGTTGGAATAGATGCATATCAGTTACGACATGCTTGTAAATTAAAACACTTTTAACCCCACCCGGGTCTGCCCTGGGGGACTTGGGTGGGGTTAACTACTTTTTATTTCCCAGGGGCACCCTGGTCAGCCCCACAGGGTGGGTTTTTCTCTCTATTCTGGGGCATGTGTCTCTGTCGGCCCTTTGTCCATTCACCTGTATTTGACTTTTTAAAACTCTCCCTACTGTCTGCACTGCCTGTAGCTCTTGATATTGGATGTGTGTTGCTAAATGGTCTTAGCTTTATGTAGGCCCCATGTGTTAGGTTTATTTAATGTATTTGACCGGCTGGCGATATACATTCAATGTTCTGTTTAGTTGTTGTTTTTTCACAAGCAGTGCAGGCACGTCCTGAGAAAGCCTTGTTGCTGTCGGGACGTTAAGTAATGTACAATAAAACACTTTTAACATTAAGAAAAGTTGAGTTAAAAGAGGTTTTAAAACAGTTTTCATAAAAACTTTTGCCCGACACGCTTCTAAAAACAACATTTTCTTAGTTTTAAACCTTGTACCGCGCCATAAACGCCGCGATTGCTTTTCAGTCTTAGCTGTCCTATAGTGTGGAATGTGGGACTTTGCCAACTGGATCCATCTGGTGCACTCCAAATGAGTATTTGTGAGTGGTTTGACGTGCAACTCAGTGTGCGCCTCTGAAATGACCTACTGATTCCACTGATAATGAAACTCTTTCATTCATAAGAGTGCATTGAGCAGTTCTATAAACCAAAAGTGATGACCCCCTCTCCCCCCCCCCCACCCTCCCCTCCCCCCCCGCCCCCGCCCCGCCCCCCACACACACACACTTCTCCCCCCCCCCAACCCCCTTACAACCCCACTCAAACAATCATAATAGTAAAATCAACCAAAGGTATCTTTAGTGAGGTATTTTCACTGTAATCCCAGTTTTGTGTGAGAGGCACCCACTTTTGGGGTAAACACCCATTTTTTTTCCATCCAGTGGCTCTGTTTCTAGAAAATGTCTATTTTATTTTAAGTTGTAGAGCTTAGTTATAAGGTGAGTTCTAAACATTGGCATCAACTCCAGAGCCCTAGAATAAATAGAAATATGGGAACCCATTTTCACATAAAATGGTAGGTCACCCAGTCTGAGGGTTTTGTGTTCATGTGTGTGTGTGTGTGTGTGTGTGTGTGTTTACTTCTGACTTTTGTTTTCATTTAGGCCTAACCATTGTCATTAGCAACACATTTAATTGACTGCAAACTGTCATTCTCACTTATTAACAAGAATGGCAAAGCTCAAATGGCTTACGGGCAAGATAAATTCGCATAATAATTTTTATTACCTTCCGTGACCTTGATCTGTCTAAAAGGACTCTCCACTGAGCAAATTTTGTGTATTAATTGTCACAAGCACAGAACTGGTCATAGTAGGTGAAAATATTGTTGTTTTGTCAACAAATGTGCCGTTTTCACACATTTATTGAGCTCCCTTGACCCTTGATTTACGAGTGGTCAAACAAATTAGCATGCATACGTAGGTTTTGACATCAGTTATCTGTGTGCCAAGTTTGATTCAAATTGTTTGCGAAAGTGCACGTGCAAATGAAAACTACCATACTATGAACAATAGGCATTTTCACACATTGCTGACGTCTCATGAACCCTGATCTGTGACAAGGGTCCAGCAAATTAGTTCATATAGGACGGTCTTATCATCAGGCATCTCTCTAGCATGTTGGCTTTTTAAAGATAAAAATAATACACAAATCTGGTCAAAATAAGGCAATTGTTTTTATATTTATTGACCCCTTGTGAGCTTGACCTTTGAACCTTGTCGATCAGACTGGTATATTTACAAAGGTCTTGCTACAAAGTATCAGTAGGCCAAGTTTGAAGTGTGTGGCTTGAATAGCTCCAAGAAAAATGCCAACCTTAACCCTTTATCACCCAGAGTCATTTAGTCCTGGGAGTGAAAGGGCTAAAGTTTTCTACCGGTGACAGATGACTGACAGACGACGGATAGCCCAGTACATAGACGCACTTTTGCTGTCGCAAAAAAATGAAAGAAAAAGATCCGTACAGTTATTACACATTATGTTTTCAAAACGTGCGATCGAATAACGCTAAAAGTTTTTTATGCATTCTCAGCACAAACGTCGTCAGGAGAGATAACGATACCAGTGGCGCCGCACTCCGGGCAGCCAGCTCGACCCCCATGCCCCCTCTATGCACTGTACTGACATACATCCAGTTTTCCTATACCGCCACTTGGTTCTATGTAAAATATAATTGAGTCATACGTCCTACAGAGCCATTTTAACTGTGCACGTTAAGAAAATGGCGTAGTAACCATTAAGGCCTAACAGGGCTAGCCATGCTTTCTTTTGACAAGGCAGTCCCTTCCACCTCCTTTTTATTTAAAACAGTTGGCCGTACAGTAAAAAATCTTACAGCGCCTACGGATAATTGTTCTGTCATATAGCTATCGTTCCTTGCCTGAGGAAGTTCGGACGCAATACGCACCGCAACAGGAATACTCACGTTCCTTGCTTGAAGAGGGCCGGACGCAATACGCACCGTACAGGAATACTCACGTTCCTTGCTTGAGGAAGGTCAGACGCAATACGCACCGGGACAGGAATACTCACGTTCCTTGCTTGAGGAAGGCTGGGTGCGATGCGTACCACGACAGGAATACTCACGTTCCTTGCTTGAGGAAGGTCGGACGCGATGCGTATGCACGGAACTTGAGGCTTATGATAACTGGAGCATTTTTGTCGAAAATTAACTAAAATTGTTTTCCCATAGTGTCATTGTTGACAAAAGAATATGTTCAAATGATGGTATGAGCACTGTATTTGGAGGAAACACGCCCACAACCTTGCATGCATGCACATGGAACGCAACAAAGGACAATCACGGGCTTCTCGTCTGTCAGCCTGCCGCGCTGGGAGGTAGTTAGTTAGTTAGTTATTGGTGTTTAATGCCGAGCAGGCGACTAAGTTCATCTCACGGCTGTCTCTGGGAGCTGCATACACATAGCGTGACGTTATATGTCAAAAGCCAGTATTTCCATTTGTGAGAAAAGCGATACTTGTTTATGCATAACAATGAAAACGTCGTTTTTCTTTATAAAAAAAAAAGGACATACTGGCTTTTGTCAAACATAGGTAGGACTACGCACCACTTCGGTCAGGATGTTTCAAGGGTGGTGCCAGATGAGCGTGGCGCCCTTTGAGTGCACCGGCTCAGGGAGATGGATGTACTGCCAAAGTTCAAAGAGTATGCTCTTAAAATTGTGATGCGTTGTTCGCCTTTTATTCGGTTGTTGTGATTCGTGACTGTAGTCTTTTCATTAACGTGACCCGAACAAGAACAGTAGTCGTGAAACGTGTCAGTTAAAACACGACGTTCAAAAAGGCGGAGGAAATACGTGTTCCCTTAGCTGCCGGGGCCAGGCGAACGCTACCCATGCGTTCGCGGGGGCTCATTAGGATTTATAATAATAATAATAATAAAGGAGATTTGTTAAGCGCTTATTCTAAAAAGTAGCTGTAAGCGCTGATACAATGAACAGACTAACAGCTAACACGCACACACACAACTTATGCACACACACAAACACACACACACACACACACACACACACACACACACACACACACACACACACACACACAACACACGTGACAGTGGAGATGAATTGTGCATGGGGCTAGAGAAATCTGATTTATGTCTCTCGTTAGTTCTTTGTGCCCATGTTTTTTTTTTTTCCATTTTAGTAGTGTCCTTCAAGCGAATGTCAGTCCGGTCAGTGATTTCAGACGCGAAATCCGCGTCCACTAGCAGTCGAGGGGTTAATTAGGTTGAAGTCTCGGTGATAATAGTTGTATTCTATGATAGGACCGATATGCACGATGCTTTCTGCACAAACCGCACATATAATAACTTCGCAAGCTGTATAATTATGGACATTGCATCGCTTGCCTCGCAGTTACGTCCCGTGGCAGTCTTAATCCCTTCACTGCCGAGATAACGTGAACACGATCCAACTGCAAGAGGCATAGATCCTCACGAGCCCCCGCGACTGCGGGGGCTCATGAGGATCTATGCCTCTTGCTGAGACCACTGTGTCCATGTTCTTTGGACAGTTGTGGCTTGTAGTCTCTCAGTGAGCACAGACTTCAGAAATAAAATGTGCGAACAGTGATAGGAAGGGGTTAACAGCTCAGCACTTTTTTCTTTCGGTGTGGTATGACACACATTCGAGTCCTGATGATAAGGCTGAGGTATCGCGCAGACATGTTTTCACACGCGTGCATAGTTCAGTGGTACTGTCATAGGCCGGAACGGCATAAACAAATAACAGTAGTTCTGACCAAGCAA
>BTPG01000003.1:92664050-92703323 GCA_036245525.1 Semisulcospira habei
TCTGGACACAGTTTTACAGACAACATTGATGTGAGATTCCCATTTCATCTGGTTATCAGCAATAACTCCAAGTAGACGATGGCGTTCAGTTACTTGTGTAATGGTGTTCTTGGATTTCCCGGCTGAGCGTAAGTGGCTTGAGCTGATGCTTCTCAGTGACAGGTTGCTATCGTCATACATTCGGCTTTGGTGGGATTAAGGATCATTGCATTGTTTTCACACCATCTTTAAATTTCGCTCAGTCCCTGTTGCAGACGACCATTTAGACTCAAGATACTTATCGCGGGTGCGGATTGTTGCGTTATTGGCAAACAAGTCACATGCAATTCTGCCGCTTGTCAAATGTAGTGGCAGGTCATTGATAAATATGCAGACAGAGAGAGAGAGAGAGAGAGAGAGAGAGAGAGAGAGAGAGAGAGAGAGAGAGAGAGAGAGAGAGATATTATAGCCTCAATCACCTCATGATGACGTCATTAATGTATTAATGTCACTGTTGGTAACACTTTTCGGTCTCACTATGGCTTATGTATAGCTAAATTCTGTTGGGTTTGATTGCAGATGAATCCCTTCTGCCCTGGCCAAATACGATAGGTCGAAATACGCTTCATTAGAACCTATTTCCCCTGAAAACTGCCCATTTATGACTTATTTTACAACAAATAACTTAAAATCGGTTTACTCGAACTCGGTTTAAGTCAAAAGTGCTTCTCTTTTTCCCAAACACGTATAAGCCGTAGTAAAACAGTCTTTTTGAACACACAACGACGTAATCATGCATACACCTCAATATTCCATTTCGTTGTCGAATGCTGCGTTACCCAAACTTCGTATCGGTCAGTTGGTCAGTGTTACATGTACCTTATACAACTCTCACCCTTTTCAATGGGGTGTAGGCTGCCTCAATAACACAATAATCCACGACAGAAACCCTACTGCTTATTAACCCTTTTAGCCCCGGGGCCCAGCGGGAGATGGATTGATCATGATAATTCAAGGGTAGTCAGTGCCAGATGAGCTTGGCGCCTGAAGGCGCCAAGCTCATCTGGCACTGACTACCCTTGAATTATCATGATCAATCCATCTCCTACAACTGGTACATAGTCGTTAGGCAATACCTCCAAAACTTGAGAAATTGGACCTTGGGGCTAAAAAGGGTTAAAGTCAGCATAATAATTATAAAACTATAAACGAAATCAGGACGTTGTGTATTGATTGAGCTGCGTGACTGGAATAAGAGCCAAAATACAGCCACAAATTGCTCCGGGTGCGTGCAGACCCACGATGTCCGCTCAAGGTTAAAGGAACCCACTGAGCCCCCACGAACTACAGCAGGATCAATCGACCGTCATAATAGACCGACCCAGTCCTAAGGCGGGAAGATTTAGGCTTTGCAATAGTGCACTTTTTCAAGGTAATATCTGTACATTGGCAACAAAGCAAACATGCGATAAAGGCTTGACAACAGGTCTGCGCAAGTTTCTGTCGCGTACACCACTGAACATTCCAACAATCCCTTAATAATTGTCATGCATATTCAGCAGATCCGAGTCATGTGACCTGCGTCTCCATGACACGTTAGTGGTATAAATGTCTGTATAACCGCTCTGAGCGGGAGACCTAGTTAAAGATTTGAAGTGACATCGAATAATACTTTCTCCCTCTGCTGAAGATTCTCTCGGACCATCTGTGCAAAAAAGGGGAATCACAGCGCTGGACAGACAACAGTTAGATCCCCTGCCAGCGCTAGCCTCACCTATCTGGTTTGTGAGCATCTGTGCAAAGTCACTGTGTAAAAATTACATTCTTTTTTTCTTTTCTTTTTTTCCCCTGCAGACGTGAGGCTGATATTTGGGGAAAAAATATATATGTAGATTTCTGTTATATTGAAATTGCGTCTTAAGTTGTTTCTTGTTGTTGCTTTTTTTTTTTTTTTTTTTTTCATGGCATGACTCGTTCTGTGTTGTTTTTCTTTATAGTGTATCTAATCTATTACGCTGTCTGTGACGTTTAATGAAATAACTATATCATAGTTTTAATGCTTAATGATATGCTTTTCGTTCGTGGGTGCAACTTGTCGAAATTGAGCTACTGTGAAAACTAGTTATTATTAACTCCAATATGTGCATCCTGCAGAGATTTTAAAGAGGGACGACCGCACTTTGATATTCTGAGGAGCCATTTTTTCTTGTTTTGTTTTGTTTTTTATTTTCTTTTTTTTTTTTTTTTGCTTTGCTTTGTTTTGTTTTGCTAATCTGTTTTATTTTTCACATGAATTTTAACACATTTGACGGATTTGAACAGTGAACAGTGACCTCCGTATAGTGTCAGTTATGACAGAAAGGCACCATTCACGTTTATCTAATAATCTATCACAGTTATTTTTTACATGTGGACCATCGCATCGCGTTCCCGGTACAAGCTCAGTATAGGTCGAGGGTTCACGCGCATTAACCCTTCACTGCCGAGAAAACGTGAACACGATAAAACTGCAAGAGACATATATCCTCATGAGCCCCCGCGACTGCGGGAGGTAATGAGAACAAATGTGTGAAAAATGCATGCGTTTTGATAAAACGTGATTTTCGTTGGTGCAAAAGCCTTATGTTAAGACACTTTAATAGTTTCTCATTTCAGTGACACTTTGGGAAGGTCAAGGTTACAAAGGTCACATTAATTATTTGGTTCAATTATGCAAGTGAACCATAAGGGTTTTACCATTCTTCTTGTGAAAGAAATGAAGAATGGAGTGCATGTGTGTTTGCGCTTGTGAGGTGGAAGGGGGCCGGGGGGGGGGGGGGACGCACAGGGACGGTGAGGGGGCAAACGGGGACTCACTTTTGCTCTCGCACGTGAGCCGGAAATGAAAATGAGGTCCTGATTGTCGGCGAATTTGAAAGGGTAGCTGGCTACGTGTTCTCAGTGAAGAGGGCGGGATGTTCAAGTCGGGGTTTAGACAGCCTCAGCGAGAACAGAATTTGTCTTGAAAACAATATCAGTGCAAGAGAGGGATCCGTGCGCATGTGCATTAACTGTGCTAACATTCCGCTGAACTGTGGTCAACACAGGAAATTATTGTTTCCATTAGTGGCCTCCTGGCTAGAGGCACATTATTTTACCACCGTAGCACTTGCTTTGAAAGTGATGTAATCCTTAGTTTCAATAGGGAACTGATATCCCAGTGCGCAAAGGTCATCGGGCCGACGTCAGCCCGATGGCCTTTTGCGCATTGAGATTGCTGTCTTATCTCTGAACAAGTCACAAAATGTCCAAGGTTCACAGGATTCAAGAATGGCAGCAGCAGACTAAATATATGTATCTTTACAAATGTAAAGGACTGTTTTGGATTGTGGATATTCAGAATTATTCTCTAGAAAAGAAAGCTAATGTAGGTAGGAACCAGGATGTAATAAAACATCCAAAGGCCTACTCTGTATCAGCTCTCATATTTATACACCAAGAACGACAGCAATTGTGCTTTTTGTTTCTTTTCTGTGCAGGTGAAGCCGGGGGGCGTGAGGAAAACTGTCCTAGTGTGCGGGAATCTGCTCAGTTTGATAGGATATCGATTATAGAAACGGATGTTCGATACTTTGAAAGAAAATAAACCTGCGTTTGGTAGGATCGGGCTGCTGAAAAGTAACATTAATAAAAGATCACAAGCTGAAGTAATTAGAATTAACGTAAGGAGTGAAACAGCCTGCGTCTATAACTTGTGTAAAATCTAGCAGGAGAAGACATGGCCTTTAAGCTGCCCCCAATCCCCATAGTAATAGCCGCAGTGTGTCTGGTGTTGGCTCTCATTTTCCAAATCGTGGGCATCGCCGGGTCAGGATGGCTAGTAAACGATGGCATTGGTTATGGTCTGTTTCGTTATTGTGTGTTTCTGGATGCCACAGTGTGCGATTCCACTGACATAGACCAGTCACCATGGAATGAGGGTAAGCTGTGTGCACACAATGCTATTTTTTCAAGTAAATCTTTTGCATTGTACGCAATTTTCAATGAAGGATTATGAAGTATATATCATATTTCACCCCCCACCCACCCACCCCCACCTCCCCACACACCCTACTTTCGAGTAACTATCGAAAACATGAGGTATATTTGGTGATACACTAAGTTTTGAACTCTTACAATATTATAAACAGATTGATGACAGACAACTGTAATACCACAATTAATATTAATACCGGTTATTATATAGGCGCTTTTCCCTAATTCTGCGAATCAACTCAAAGCGCCGCGAACTGAACCCAACACGCACGCTCACGTGACACACACGCATTCACTCTGAAGGCACAGACACGTGGTGCGAAGGGTCAGCTCAGCTACTCGTTTCGGAAATTTGATCGCTTGTATTTGAAATTTATAACGTGGCCTGAAACCGGTACCAAACTGGAGGGGGTGGAAGAACCGGAGTACCCGGAGAAAGAACTCCCGACGGTCCGCCCGAATTAACGGTGACACTTACTAGAGGAGAAAAATCCAACTCCGAAACCCGGTATCGAACCTCGCACCTTTAGCATTGGTGGCAGGCGTCTTAACCACTGCGCCACGGACCTGTGCATTTTGTAGCAGGCTGGCTTGCAGAGCTGTGCATTTTGTTGCAGGCTGGCTTAAAGCAGTAAAGGCTTTCTCAATCCTGGGCTTGATTGCTGTGCTGGGAGCTGTTGCGCTGGGCGTCATCCATTTCTTCACAGAAACCGGTCTTCAGACTCTCGTGGCTGCAATCTTGTCTGGCGTTGCAGGTGAGGTAGACCCATTTTGTAACTCTTTGCTGTAGTTGGCGGTCCACCCAGAAGGATCGGTCGAGTAAACGGTCTTTTTCTCCTTTGGCCGAAGCTAAACACATAAGAAAGACAACCGGCAACGTCTTCATTTATTCTCAAGCTGACTAAGTATGTAAGCGTCAGTTTGCGGACATAGGTGTCTCATGAGAAAGGAAATGTGTAATGAGACTTTCCCCTCTGATTTCAGCATGCTGCATGCTAATCGAGTTTGCTGTCTATGCTGGAGAGATGCCGGTACCTGGAGAATCTAGCTACGGCTACGGGTTTATTCTGACGATCATCGCCTGTATTGCTTCGGGAGCAGCCGCCGCCCTCTTCTTTGTAGCGAAATCTTCTGCCACTTCTGCTATTTAAACTTGTTACAAACTGCATGAGACAAGTTTATACAAGACTACTTTCATTTAATTAAATCGTTCAAAATAAATGGATACGAACTTTGCCATTCTGGGGGCTCAGGTGCGGCAGCAAAAGCTAATCAATATTTACTGGGCCAGCGGTCGTCCGTCCGCCGTCGTCCGTGGTAAAATTTAATGTTGGCATTTTTTTTAGACTAGTTACGCACACGCCTTCAAACTTGGCCCGAACATACTTTTATATTCTTGTGTGTTTTTTTGTTTTGTTTTATGGCAACACTTTTCTAAATATTCCGATTTCAGTGACCCCTTTCGAATGTCAAGGTCACAGGGAATCAAATAATAAGTTATAACAATAATCATATTTTAACAAAAGAGTTTGTCCAAGCAAAATGATGGGCGTGTTCAGATAGCATGTCTGCTAAAAGCCCTGGTAAATCAAAGTGGCACACGACCGATCAGTGTTCAGGTCGTACTCCATATGCAATAGCTGTCCTTGTCTCCCCGTTAGGGCCGTCCTTTATCGGTCCGGTGCCGTTATACCCCGAACTAACCAACCAACCAACAAAAGAGCTTTTACTTAAATAATGATTGTTATCAAATTCAAACCAAACTTTGGTGGAGATATAACTGATGGCAAGACCCTAAACATACTAATTTGGATGACCCTTGGATGAACAGGTCAAGGGCCGCAAAAGGTCAAATATGTGAAAAATTACTGTATTTGGTAGAATTTTAGTTTTTTATCAGCATTTTTATACACTCTTCAATCAAGTTTGGCACAAAGGTACCTGATGATAAGACCTTTACTATGCATATAATTTAAGTGATCCAAAGGAAAGGTAAAGGGACACAGGAGATTGACAGTTGTGTTGAAAAATCCATACATTCTGAGAAAACGTGGAAAAGGTACAAATGCCAAACTTCTACCTATATATTAATATACTTGAACACTTGTTATTTCCAAGACCTGTCGAGAAAGGCCAAAGGGTATATAAAAGATGTAGAACGGTCATGTACGCGAACCATGAGGGCCATTCTTATTGTATACTACTATAATATGTGACAGCCTTAGACCTACATTGCATATCATTAACAAATTATTAGCAGACGAATAATATCCGATTTTGTTTTCATCCCTACATCACACGACCAATCCCTTTAGCGCAAACTGCACCACATCACCGAGTTACAAAAACCCTTGTAGCGACTAATGGCAGACTCTTTGTAACCCTCTTTCTGTGCGTCTTGGATGTCAGTTTTGTTCTATAAAACATCACCAAAACGTTTTAAAGTACAAAGTTACCAGTGTTGTTTGAAACAGCAGGCACACCACTGGAGTTGTTTGTAGCACACATTTGCAGTTATATTGTGTAACAGACCACTAAATAAAGAATCTTTGCGGAATCGAAAGCACATGAGCATCCTGTATGACTATTTTATAGGGCTCGGGAAGCTGACGTCATCACGCTAGTCGTGGCGGCCATCTTGAGAGGATACGCCGACTCATGCGTTCACTCGGGAAATCGCTGTTAGGACAAATCAGGAAAGTCCTGACGTGCTATAGGCAGTAACAGCAAGGCTTGCCATCACTATAGGAAATCGCTAACCAGAATGTTTTTCTTTATTTCCAAAGAGGAAGAAACATGAAGAAAAACGTGTTGAAACACTACTTTGCTACTATCTGAAGTCTGTCGCGTCCTCTTAAGATAACGGCGCGGCATCCGACGTTCCTAGGCAACGCGGGGAACTTGCTGAGCCCTATAAAAGAATTTTACAATTCTTAGGCAAACAGTCACTCACCTCTTCCGCTGCATTACTCTGACAATTTGTAGACAATGCTGCTGGTCATGCAGACCGCAGCGTCACGAAAGATCTTAAATTACGTCATAAGTCTATTATGTATACATGTATATTCTTTTGACGTCAGTCATGTCTGGGGTGATCCAAATCAGAAGATTTCAGCTTGATTTATTTTACGAAAATAGTGGAGGAATGATGGTTAGTTGTACATTGCTTAACGTCCCGACAGCAACAAGATTTTCTCAGGACGTGACTGCACTGCTTGTGAAAAAAGAAAACAAACAAACAAACAAAAAAACTAAACAGAATATTGCATGTATGTCGCCGCCGGTCTAATACGCTAAATAAACCGAAGACCATTTAGCAACACACATCCAATATCAAGATTGATTGATTGTACATTGCTTAACGTCCCGACAGCAACAAGACTTTCTCAGGACGTGCCTGCACTGCTAGTGAAAACCAAAAACAAAAACAAAAAAAACCAAAAACAAACCAAAAAAAACCCTCAACAGAATATTGAATGTATGTCGCCAGCCGGTCCAATACGTTAAATAAACCTACGACATAGGGCCTAAATAATTCTAAGACTATTTAGCAACAAAGATCCAATATCAAGAGCTACAGGCAGCGCAGACAGTAGGGAGAGTTTAAAAAAGGAAAATACAGGTGAATGGACCAAGGGTAGTGTAACGCACGCAGACTTGCCCACAGTCGTACGCACAGACTCTCACGCAACAGACGCATACACCGCCACTGACTCAGACGGGCGCATTCATGCGGTAAAACACAACACACGGGCTCCCTTTCTAAAGTACCCTTTATACACTATAAATGAAAAGAACGACTTAAATAATTATCAACTATATACACAGTTCTATTATCACATCACACACGTATCACAATATCTTTGCCAGGTTAGGTCTTAGTCTCACATTGCCTCCAACCTGTTTGATGTTGTTGCCTGGTTACGTTGGTCCTTCTCACGTCTAGGCGTGAAAGTCCTTCGTCGTACGCTTCACATTGCCGTCCTGTCTCTTTGGGCACGGACGTCCTTGTTCTCGTACGGTACTCAGTTCTCGCTTGGACTTGGGTGTCTTGGTCCCCAGTCAGACTCACTCTCAGAAGAGCTGGAGGGATGACCTCACGTAGGTCCCACCTGCGACTCGACGTCTCGGCGTCCGTCTTTCCACTCTCGTTACAAGAACTCTGAATAAACAAAAGTCCCAACGTAACACTTGCTAAACACACAACATATTGGATCAATGAGAAACGTCACATAACCTGGCTGATACAAATAACTCACACGTTCATTCACACACACACACGTGCTTCATAAACTATTTCCGTATCACCCCCATATCTGTCACTATCTTGAAACAGACTATAGCCTAACTGACACTCTTGCTATACATTACTCTATACCCTGGAAAAGACTATGCTTACCCAACCACGTACTATCTTCATAGCGGCTTAGACATACACACTTCATATTCCTTTAGTCATCTAACTCGGTAAACAACTCATATACAAAACACCGGTTACTTCACCGAATTCTAAACATACATAACTAAACCAAACCGGAACACCGCTATACAACCACATTAATCTTACCACGCATACTGTCTTTAACTAAACAACTATCATTTATAGAAACATCATACCTGAAATCTAGGCTTCAGAGTCTTGGAATGCGGGCTAGGTAACTCGAACACAACCGTTCCATACGAAAAGACAGCCCGCACTACCGATCTAACCCTCTGACAGTCACAGCTTCCGCCTAGAACTCGCTAAACAGAACTCACTACAAATCCCGTACTAACCATGTCCTACAGATTTCACGTGCGTCTAAAGCCACACGGACTTTCGGCAAACAAACCGTTAACAAAACCCGTACCGTACTAATCCTACTCGTTAACAAAAACCGTACCGTACTAATCCTACTGTGTGAGCACTATGCACAAGCATAGAGCTTCATCACAGGTAGACAGAAACACATGCCCCAGAATAGAAGAGAGAACCCACCCTGTGGCGCTGACAAGGGTGATCCTGGGAACTGAAAAGTAGTTAACCCCACCCAAGTCCCCCGGGGCAGACCCAGGTGGGGGTCCAATATCAAGAGCTACATGCAGTGCAGACTATAGGGAGGGTTTAAAAAAAGGAAAATACAGGTGAATGGATCAATGCCCTCGTAGCTGGCCTCCCTCAGTTTCTCATTCAGAAATTGCAGCGAGTTCAGAATTGTGCTGCACGTCTCATCGTCCGCGCCTCACAGCATCAGCTCATCACTCCTATTCTGAGACAACTTCATTGGCTGCCAGTCAAACAACGAGTCTCGTACAAAATAGCCTGTCTGTGCTACAAAGCTATTAACTACTCTACCCCCGCCTATCTCGCTGATCTTACTCAACTATAAACTCCCTCCCGCTCCCTCTGTTTAAGTAGTGACACGCGCCTTCTCAGAGTCCCGCTCTTCAAATACAAAACCAGATGTGACCGTTGTTTTGCGCACGTTGGACCTGTTGTCTGGAACTCACTTCCTATAGACATCATACAGTCTTCCTCATTCACTGCCTTTAAATCTGCCCTTAAGACCCACCTGTTCGATACCCCAATGTAGCTCAGTTCTTTGTCA
Source organism: Semisulcospira habei (assembly GCA_036245525.1). NCBI lineage: Eukaryota > Metazoa > Mollusca > Gastropoda > Semisulcospiridae > Semisulcospira > Semisulcospira habei. The sequence goes on from BTPG01000003.1 coordinate 92,673,632, forward strand.
TTATGCACCTGTGTGTGTGTGTGTGTGTGTGTGTGTGTGTGTGTGTGTGTGTGTGTGTGTGTGTGTGTGTGCGCGTGTGCGTGCGCGTGTGCGTGCGCGCGAGTGTGTATTGTAGAATCCGTTGTTTCTTTGGTTTTATGACCCCCTCCACTCCCACTCTTTATTTGTAAAGCGCTTAGAGCTTATGTAAGGATAAGCGCTATATAAGTTGCCATTATTATTATTATTAGGGTAGACAGAAACACGTGCCCCAGAATAGAGGGGAAAACCCACCCTGTGGGGCTGACCAGGGTGACCCTGGGAACTAAAAAGTAGTTAACCCCACCCAAGTCCCCCATGGCAGACCCGGGTGGGGGTAGTGGAGGAATGAAAACAAATAAGTTATTGGTAGCAGGGTTTGCTGCAAGGACCCTTGTAGGTCTTCGGAAGGTCAAAGGAACCATTGTACCCCTCAGGCCTTCGGCAAAGAAAGGAGGAGGAGCAAAGAAATGCTACAGTTTTGGAACCGGAAACGCTAAAGGGGATAAATGAGTTAATGCTGTCTATGTCTCTGTTAACGAATAGTGCAATATCTGTATACTTAGATAAGTTATTTTAGAACACAACTGACACGACGATGCAGTGATCTCTTTTGAGAAAGTTTATTTTGAATCTTGAATCTCTTAGGTCAGTGAAACAGATCGTGTGTTGCAACACACATCAAACATACTAAGGAAAACAGGCAGTATAGAAAAGATGGAATGGAAAATACACGTAGGGTGAACGTAGTAAATGGGGTAGGATGAGACAGAAACATAAACCACAGATAGATTCGGGGAAAAACTGACCTGACCTGTGGTCCTCACTACGGTGACCATGGGAACTAAAAATTAGTTAACTACACCCAGGTACGCTAATCTAGCGACCACATGAACAGAATAGACCGACCCACTTTTTATTTGGCTCCGCCCCTTTAGTAGGAGTCCAGCAAGCGTACTGCGCGTGCTTCACGGAAAACAGCGCTAGTGTAGACTGCTAGCGTAGAAAAGCGTGCTATTCGACCTTGATTTTTTAAAAACCATTTTTAGTATGGCATATCTTTTAAGTATGCTATAATTGGAGCTGTAAAATAATCAGTACAAACTAGATATTGGGTTTAATCAGTTCAGCAAGTGGGGATATTGTCAAGAGATTATGTAGTTATGCAAATTGTATATGTCGTTAAATCAAGTTGTGATTTTTCATGAATTATAAAAGGTAGAGCTTTGAAAATTCGCACGACCACACATTTTATGCGCTCTTTCCGATGATAATATCACTTCTGTGTGTTTACAGTCTGAAATTATGGGTGATTCTATGTGGGCATATCCCGCTACTGAATCTCTAAAAGAAATTCTCGCGCAGGCAAGGATCAGTACACTTTCTGAGGCGTCTCTCACACACTCTCACAGCCATACGGGGTCATAGTACATGCACGAAAGCTTCACACATAGCTGACAGATCTACCATCCGATTTAGCACGAATGCTATCACACAACTGACAGATCTACGATCCAGTAAGCAGACCAAATGTAAGTTCAAGCTATACGGGTCAGTCTGTTAATACTATGGTGGAACACGGAAAAGCAGTAATTTTCCTTTTGAGTATACGTAGTGATGTATTGTGATTCTCTCAGGGTTCAGTTGACCATGTGGCCGACCGCAAACGTTTGACAGTATCCATTATTTTGTGTCTGCCAGTAGTGATAAGACTTCGGTAACGGAAACGTTCTGTACAGCCGAGTATGGATTGGGGTATCAGGAATTTGATTTATACTCCCCATAACAACAGTACTTTCCAGGCATATCCAATACCGCCGAAATTGGCTGAAATAATGGAAATATTGACGCTTTTCCATGCCCGCAAGCATAAACATCTGTTGTTATGCCGTGCCGTTTGCTTGGCAGTCAGAAGCATATGGTCTACATGATTGTTCGAGAGGCGAATTTGATTGACATTTCCCGCCAGGAAAGGGTCGGTTTATTGCTGACTCTTTAAAGCCCCCGAAAAGGTGAAAGCCTGCTTTATAACTTGTATTTTGCAGTTTTCAGCTTGCTCTTTTTGCTTACATTAATTTATTGACACTAAGCGTGTGCCTCTATACTCTGAAGATAGTACATATTTGAATCATTAAGCTTACACAGACTTGCAAATTATGTGAGGGAATGGCTGCCACGCCAAATCATTGTAATATATATGAACATGAATATATTTATTTTTTTGTTATACTTTTCAATCCCCTGCAGTCAGAAATCGACTTTGTTACGCAAACATCCGTCCTTCTTAAATAGAATTCTTTTGCTTTTTTGGCTTTATATGAATAAATTACAATTTTACTTCAACCTGTTTCAGACAACAGAGGGTTAACAGTGCGCACTATATCGTGATACATGTCCTTAGTCTGCCTTACAATAATGCTGCGCATAAGGGTAGCACCTAAGGTCACCTGGATTCGGAGAGTGTTGTCTTCGGGCACAAACTGGAACCTTCTACTCGCATCCCTTTGTGATAGTATTAAACAGTGTGCAGTTTTCTAGAAAAACCCTTTCTGGAAAGAAGTGGCTGTTGTGTTTAAAGAATATAACAATCTGTTTTGCCTCCCAAAAGCAAACCACTGTTTTTCAATCCACAACCGTTGAAAAAAGATTCATTGAAGGTTGTTGACAATTGGGTTTCAAAACACATTTTTACTATTGGAGATGTAATGGACGATAATGGCGACGTTGTCAGTTTTGAAGTGTTTTGTGAACTTTTAGGTGCAGATGTTTCTTTTCTTGATTACTGTAGCAGAACGAGTGCTGTAAGAAAGTACAAAAGAAAAATGTTACGAATATGGACGGATGCAGTTGATGTAACCGATATAGGTACACCCTTGGATGTTGTCCTTAAGCACAAAAGGGTACAAGAGGTATATACAATGTGTTCTTAAATAAAACGACACCATCTACATGCATCGAAATATGGAAAAACAAATATAATGACCTAAAGTGGAAATCCATTTTTTTTTTTTTGGGTGCAACCTATAACAGTCACACAAGACACCAGATTACGCTGGTACCAATTGTCCATAGAATACTGACAAACAAAACTTACTTACGCTATAGACAGCTAAAGGATTCAAACCTTTGTACCTTTTGTTCACTCTCTAAGGAATCTATTGAACACCTGTTTTTGTTAGTGCAGGGTTGTGCACTCTCTTTGGAACAAATTACTGAACAGATTAAAGGAAAAATGTGCTCATTGTGAAACTTTTAAACTTAGTACAGAATTGTTTTCGGGGTGAAAGAGGGGCTGCGGACGGACCCAGGGCCGATTTGATCTTATTAACGACAAAACATTTCATTTACCGTTGACGCTGTTTGAATCGGCAGTTAAACTTTCCAGTCTTTTTAGCAGAATTCAGAAACAGGTAGGCCTACTGTACAGTGAGATATGGATCTACTATGAAAAACAAAATTAGCCGTTTTACACAGCTGTGCTTGCCGTATTGGATTTTTTGTGTGAGATAGATAACATTTGTTACCTTTTCTGTTAACTTCTGGTAATTTGTGTAGACTGAAGTTGGAAGTATTTTTGTCCTGATACGGTTCATTATCTCCGAGATGTTCATGTTTTTTTGGGTTTTTTTGCTGAAATTCTGACACTGGTCTGTTACCGATACACGCATGTAGACATTCACAATACACGCTAAAAGAACACGTTTTCTCTCTCTCTCTCTCTCTCTCTCTCTCTCTCTCTCTCTCTCTCTCTCTCTCTCTCTCTCTCTCTCTCTCTCTCTCTCTCTCTCTCTCTCTCTCTCTCTCTCTCTCTCTCTCTCTCTCTCTCTCTCTCTCTCTCTCTCCCTCTCTCTCTCTCTCTCTCTCTCTCTCTCTCTCTCTCTCTCTCTCTCTCTCTCTCTCTCTCCACAAACACACGCCACTTTAGTTTAACATTCGCCGTACCCCGTGGGTGCAGGCGTACCCACACTTTCATTAAAGTCAATGTTTCTTGGTAATTTTTTAAGTCTCGACTTTGAAATTTCATGACTTTGTCAATAAAGGTTTTCTCTATGTTTTTACTAAAAATCGTGTTGTTTTGTTCGTAAACAACGGAGTAAATAAACAACAAAAACATTGTATAATCGTGCTGTAATATTTTATTATCGTTTTGGGTGTGTGTATGTGTGTACAGGTTGTATTTGTACGGTATGCACTCTTTATGTTTCCTTGTTACTATTTTGAAAAAATAAACAACTCTTCAATAAATAAAAATAAAAATGCTGCACATAAGGGTTCACTAATGTCGTCAAGTTTGAATTTAGCAAAATGAAAGACTTTTTCTGCTCTTCCTTTCATTAATAGTTCTCATGAATCGCACCAGGGACAATTAGAAAACCTTTGTTACGTGTGCCTAATCAAAAGGATTGTAAAGAATGTGTAGAAAAGTCGCAGCTGGGGCAAGACAGCACTGACTTTTTCACAAATGTTCGCACATTTTCAGTAGGCCTAATCCCGGAGCAGATTGCTTTAATCGGGGACGTATACAATGTCCCTGCTTTCATGATGAGTTGTGCATACATTATGCATGCAGATGCGTGAAACTGACAAAAAGTAGGCTATTGTATAAAAGGGTTTCATTCATTGCACTGTCTTTTTTAGTTTTGTGTGTGTGTGTGTGTGTGTGTGTGGGGTGTATGTGCGTGCGTGCGTGCGTATGTGCGTGTGTGTGTGTATTTGCTTGTTTAAGAGACAGACACACAAACACACCTCATTAAAACTAGCAGACTATGGCATATCAGTGATATGCAAAAGCTCGCTCAAAATATAAAAATATTCTGAATTGTAATAAAATGCATGCAACATATAACAAGATGAGGATTTCATCCCCGTTCATCTTTAGGAACATTCAGAGTTGTTTGTATTTTTCGGCTTGTAATGCTGATCCATTTTCCACCTCTCTAAGCCAACTTCTGATCAACACACACGTCGGCACACACAAATGAAGATGGACACACGGCGCTTCCCGCCATTAATACGCTCTGTTGGCTCGTGTAGCGACAGGAATCCATCTCTTTCTACTCTAATCCACCCTCTGATCCACACACACTGGCACACAGAAATATTGACGGACATTCATAAGCTCTGTGGTGTGGCGTAGCATACCTATTCTGAAGAAGAATAATCGCACGAGCAGCGAAATGGACGTCATGGCGTCATTAGTCCCACGACGCCGTGTTCATAGTGACGGCTCGATGTTATACGTCACTCATCGCAATACAAACATTTGACTTGTCAGAGGATCAACTTTGCAATTTTCTTGCTGATTTATTTTTCACGTCTAGAGCTTACAGGTCACAATTTGACCTAATCCTACCCCAGAGCCGGGACAAATAGCAGGTTTATGCAAACACCTTCGGGGGTCTTCCATATGCATTGCTTTCAGTCTCTTACTTAGCGGCCCCCTCTTTCCTATCTTTTTTTTTTTGTGTTTTTTTTGTGTGTGTGTGCTTGGACCAAAGTAGATCTATGATCATTGGTCTATCATGCACACTTCTCTCCCTTGACAGTGCTTTTCCTACTCGCTTGGTAGTTTTTTCTAAATTACAAGCACTGGCAGTCAACCCTTTCGGTCTAGTTTTTTACTACAATTTCGACTGCAACCCCTTCCCCCTTTTTAGTAGGTTTTCTCTTAGGGTGCATGGAAATTTGGCTCTAGGTGGAGGCATGGAATGTATGCCCCTGCAGAAACCACAGTAAAATGTGGTCTTCTTTGCAGGTAAGCAGAAATTCCTTCTCTTCCTCCAGTATTGCCGATGGTGTGCTGAAGAGGTCGCCAAGACCGAAACAGCTGTCCACACCGGCTCAACATCTGGACCCCCACTTGGGGGACCTAGATTTAAATTTCCATGCACCTAGGGGCTGGAACAGTGGATATGTGATACGCCCCTCTTCGGGGGGGCTTCAATATGCATTGCTTTCAGTCTCTTACTTAGCGGCCCCCTCTTTCCTATTTGTGTGTGTGTGTGTGTGTGTGTGTGTGTGTGTGTGTGTGTGTGCTTGGACCAAAGTAGATCTATGATCATTGGTCTATCATGCACACTTCTCTCCCTTGACAGTGCTTTTCCTACTCGCTTGGTAGTTTTTTTTTATGCAAACACCGTTTATGAAAAATCATGCGGGTATTAATGAGTAGATAGGTTTTTTTTTCGTAAAAGAAAAATCAAAGATATGTTAGCTGTTTTACAAATAACTCAAAAAAAGTGGTGCAGAAAATTATCTGATTTCCACATCTAGGGCTTATAGGTCAAAATAGACCTAATCATAGCCGACAGCCGAGACAAACTGTAGTCTAATGTAAATACAATATATTTTTTTTAAAAAATCATACGAGTATTAATGAGAAGATTGTTGTTTGTTTTTTCGTAAGAAAAAGATTCAATTGTTTTAAGATTAATCCCAACAAATTCGTGAAATTATTCCCAAACACGCGAAACTATTTTTTTCCGAAAAATATATTTAATTATCACTCAAAACTTTCTAGAGGTACAATGCTGGTTAACGAACTCATCCAATATCTTCCTTTTATCTAGCTATATGCAAAATATCAAGTAAAAATAAGAAAAATTACAGACTCCAGTGTGGGTCAACCGGATTTTGTGAAACGGCCATTTCTTAATCAGCATCTTAATCAAAACATTTAAAACTACTCCCCGAGATTATTCTTTCAGGGACAATATCATACAATTTCAAGCTAGTCCGTCCTCTAACGCGGGCTCTAGTCGCTGTCACACACATACACACGGCGCCTTGGCACCATAAAGACGTTCTCTAGCAAGGTTTGCGTAGCTAGACGTGACGTCATTTTTATCTTGTTCTTCTTTGCCATAATTCCTGCCCCGCACGCCAAAAACGTCATGTGCATGCTCCGGAATGTGCTCCGAGCAGCCCCATTTCAAGGTCTACCGTATTTTCAATACGGCGGTAGACAACACATTGGCTGAAAAAGACTGTGACGATTGATATGTATTACAGATTATACGAAGTCATTCAAAATTACGTAGAAATCTGAATCAATACTTTACCGTGTATGTTCTAGTATGTGATTTTATGTCTTGCAACTCTGTGTTGATCAGACACAAAATCAGACCAGCACACTGACACATCCTATTTAGCAAAATAATGGTCCCAGGGCTGATGTTGGCCCCATGACGTTCCGTTGACTGCTATACTTCAAGCATACTAATTCACATCCATGCTACAATACTGTATAATGTCCGCATATACCAGTAGCACTAATCTCTTCATTGCGAGTGGCCATTATTGCGGGAATCTCCTCGACAAAAAGCACTACCAACAACCTCACTGCCTCTTAACTATTTCCCCAAGCATGGCAATACGTAGTTTAAAACAGCAAAATCGCTGGGTTTTATCCGATAAAAAATATTTACAAGATAATGAAATAGATGTGGGAAGCATACTGCATTTCAACAAAGAACAACAAGCGCACTGTACCCTTTGAAAGAATTTATATTCATCACAGAGGTGGAGCCTGGCGGAGGTTTGCACATAAAGTAGCGCTTAGTAGCAGCAGGCTTTCAAAGCTCCAGCTTCCATCCTACGGCGGCGCCTTGAGCATCTTTAATTAGATGGATATGTGCGCCTTGGAGACACCGTACCATACCATACTCTTCATGGTATAAATCGTAGAGGAAAACAACAAATTAATGAGATCATAAAGTTAACCCATTCAGACCTGACGCCCTACAGCAGGAGATGGGTCGACCATGATATTCAAGGGTAGTACTAAATTAGCTTGGCGCCTGCCGGCGCCAAGCTAATCTGGCACTGCCCTTGAATTATCATGGTCGATCCATCTTCTGCAACTGATGCTTAGTCATTAGATGACGCCTCCAAAATTTGAGACATACTGTCGTGGGGCTGAATGAGTTAAACTTACACAAGTAAAGTGACTAATACAGAAGTCACCAATCCCTGGTTAGCTATTACTTTTGTCCGTTTTTTTGTGCGTCTATGTGGTCGCGTGAGGACCAATGCATCAAACACTTATAGCTCTGGGTGCTGTTACGTGGTTTTGATCTTTGTTGCCAATGGCGGGGTTTGATTTTTTTGGACATTTTTAAACAGTTTTCAAATCACAGACTTTTACGCATATTATAAAACAAGTACAATTGATTGATCGTACATTGCTCAACGTCCCGACAGCAACAAGACTTTTTCAGGACGTGTCTGCACTGCTTGTGAAAAAAATAAACAGGATATTGAATGTATGTCGCCAGCCGGTCCAATACGTTAAATAAACCTACGAATATGGGGCCTAAATAAAGCCAAGACTATTTAACAACACACAACCAATATCAAGAGCTACAGGCAGCGCAGACAGAAGGAGAGTTTAAAAAGGAAAATACAGGTGAATGGACCAAGGGTAGACAGAAACAGATGCCCCACATTAGAGGAGAAAACCCACCCTGTGGGGCTGACCAGGGTGACCCTGGGAACTAAAAAGTAGTTAACCCCACCCAAGTCCCCCAGGGCAGACCCGGGTGGGGTATAAAACAAATACAAGCACGAGCAGGAAATGTACACAATACGTAGGGCCTACAGGTTTAAACAAGTCAACAATTATTACCAATGCATCAACCACAAAACGAAAAACTGAAGAAAAAAACAACAACAAAATTTCTACTTCAGTAACAATAAATTCCAGAAAATCAACAGCCGTACATACCACTTTCAAAACTCTACTTAAAGCCCGCTGTATATATTATGTATTATATAGCATTCCCAAGGGAAACACTTTAGTTGCATATTACAAAGAAATGTCAGGCTTGACGCTCCCGTACTGTTATGGAAGATAGACCCACTTGGGGAGTGCGCCACAAGTACACTTATATTCAAATGAGATGCTACACCACAAAAGTACCTTTCATAGGAATAGATGTGTACTTGTGGTGTACTCCCCGATCGTGTCGGGGGGTGGGGGGGGGGCCCGGGGGGGGGGGGGGCAGCTATCCCGAAAACGATGCAGGCAGACAGTATTTGATTTCAGATCAATGCATAGATCAATAAAAATCTACATCATTGGAGGAAAGTGCTTTACTGTGTGTTCTATTTTTGATTCACATTAACGACCATAACTGAATATCATCTGGGCTAACAATGCATGCTGGAAAGCAAAGAAATGTAAAAAAATGTCAACAATCTAGGAAGCACCGTTATATTGACAAACACACTGTCACGACCCCCGCTTCCGGGACGCGAGCTATGAGTGCTACCACTCGAGACACACCCGACCCACACTAACACAAACCTAACACAAACACCAGAGGAACAATAACGACGACATTTATTACATATAACCCTAACAATAATCAACTATTCTCACTCAATCCTAACCACGCACTCACGAATCAAATTCACACGCACACACGTCCAACTTGACTCCCCAACCCGAATAACTATTATACACAATACAAAATGACAAATATATTAAAAAATATCTCTAATAAAATACAAAAACAGATTTAAGAAAACTAATATATAATAAACAAATATCCTTAATAAAAATACAAACTAAAACTGAGACTGAAAAAACTTAATTCACAAGCCACTGGACTCCGACGGAAGCACAAGCGTCAAGCGCTAACGCCAGTTAGACCTACGCCTTTGCTTCCGCGAAGCGTCCCTCACAGCACTTGGCTCCTAACGTAATATTTAAAATAGCACAATATCAAATATAATTATGGTAGTAGTAAATAACATACGAAGGTAAGATGGGGTCACGTGTTTTATGGTGAAGAATTTTATGCATAAGTATGCATCGATTAACTCATTCTACCCCATCACCGAAATCCCCAAATTTTGCCGTTGTCCTCTGAAGACTGACTGCATTAGCAGTGCAGGACACAGATCGACCATGATAGTTCAAGGGTGATGCCAGAATAACATAGGCGCCAAGCTATTCTGGCATCACCCTTGAACTATCATGGTCGATCCTTATCTTGCTGTGGTGTGTCAGGGGTAGAATGAGTTAAATGCGAGCTGTTTGTTTAGGTTTAGCAGTCGGATTTCTAAACGTTTCGTCGGTGGGAGAGAGAGAGAGAGAGAGAGAGAGAGAGAGAGAGAGAGAGAGAGAGAGAGAGAGAGAGAGAGAGAGTAGCGGCCATATGACTGGTTATTGTGAATTGTTCTGTATAAATCGGTTGCACAGAACGTGCGCGGGAGACCCTGTAGTTAAATTTCTGATGGAGCAAAACATTTAAGTTACATAATGGTAGTTCAGTATTGTGACAGCTCAGTAAAAAAAACAAAAAAAAAAAAATACGAGAAAAAAACCAAGCAGAATCCCCGTGCCGTCTGAAGCCATGATTCCAGACTGGAAGAGCTATCGTGGATTCCATTCTTGGAATTTTGCGCCATGGCGTCATAGAGGATTTCCCCGAAGGGCCGGAGTGCTGTGCTCTTCACCATGTTTTTAAAAAGTCGATACTTCTATTATTTTCACATTACACGGCTAAAATAGAAATGAGTTTCAGACGCAAGAGACCTATTATAATGTGATACGACAGACCAAGACCCCGCAAATGGAACAAGAAGCTTCCAAATGAATTTGTCCACACTAGGCTTACGGGCCGCAGCGGTTCCCATGCCACTCCGCACACTGGTTGTCTCCCTCGATTGTTGCGCTGATCAGCGCAGCAATCCAGGGAGACAACCAGCTGCTGCCCGTTTGCATTTTTGAGTAGTAGCGCATGCTGGTTCAAGCGGCTGCAGCTTGTCAAACCGGCCTAATTAAGATCAACGCACGGATAGAAACATATGCCTAACCTTTACTATGAGAGCAAAATGTTCAGTGTTGTCACCAACCTCTTGAAGTATATCATCGGCAAATAATTTAATTTACCTGCAAAAGCAGGCGCGTATTCCCCCTTTTGCTTCTGCTGCACCCCAGGCTGTTCCAACAGAGAGGATGTGACGTACGTTATACAAGTCCTCATTTTGAATCGGTGATGATGATGATGAGGTTAAAACGGGACATGGACTTCCAACTCTCGCTGATTTCGTCCGGGGGGGGGGGGGGGTGTGGGCCGGGGGGGGGGGGGTTGGGGGGGGGGGTGGGGGTCTATCCTGTCTGTTCGCCGCTGACGCCCGCGCATCACTTTGTTCAGTTTTCCGACATCATCAGAGATGTCCCTGTGATAAATTTAGATGGAAAAGCTCAAGCCCTTTTGTGATCGTGGTTTGACTAGGCCTATAAAAAAACTGAATTGCTTTGTCAGAGGAATAGAGGCGTAAGCCGATATTTTCAGTCATTACGGCGGGTTGGGGGGTGGAATGGGGAGGGGGTTGGGGAGGGTAGGGGGGGGGGGGTAAAGGCAAGTGATAATCCACCCTTCGAAAATCAATGCATCATATATTTTATTTTATTTTTTATGCTTGCATTATATGTATGTTCCCCTACGCCACTGAGGATGGTCTCTTTTCAGGTCGAAAGAACCCCTAAAGCAGCAGCTGGAATGTGCCCAGCAGAGTGAATGCCAGTTAGTGCCGTTAACTGATTGATCAACTGATTGATTGATTGACTAATTGATTGATTTTGTGTGTGTATGTGTGTGTGTGTGTGTGTGTGTGTGTGTATGTGTGTGTGTGTGTGTGTGTGTGTGTGTGTGTGTGTGTGTGTGTGTGTGTGTGTGTGTGTGTGTGTGTGTGTGTGTGCACAAAAGCCCTAAAATGGGTGACTGTCTTTACCATCCTTATGGAAAATGGGTGTGTGTAAAATTCTGGGTGCCCAAGTCAGACACCCATTTTTTATGAGGGTTGTTTCTGCATTGTCTTGCGGTCTAATGTTATAAAAAAAATTAAAAAATCAGTTTTTCCCGATTTGGGCGTTTTACACACACATGTGAGCTTAAAACACACTCAGCCTGTGTGTACTAAACTTGTCTCAGCAGTGTGTGTGGATGGGTGCGTGTGTGTGTGCACACAAAACCGCTAAAATGGGTAACTTTCGTTACCATCCATACCTGATTGGTTGGCTGCGTGGCTGAGCCGAAGCCGAGACGGAGAGATACGAAAGAGGGGGAGGGGGGGGGGGTGTTATTTTAGTTGTGTGAGGGAGTAAATTGGTCATGTTTTTGCGAGGTTTGTTATTGGAGGGTGTGGTTGTTTTGTGAAAAATTGTTGAATTGTGTTGTGGTTCTGGGGTGATGTGGTGGGATGTCATGTCTAGTGGCAAAAGTCAAGATTCTTGGACAATGTCAGTATTTGTGCGTCAGCAATGTGCTATGGAGTGAAGTGATCATATGAGTGCGCAGTGTGAGATAGGACGTGCACTTCGGAGAAATCTGCTGTTGTCTTGTGTCCTGCCCGACCTTTTGGATCAACCAGTTGTTTTGTTTGTAGGTTTGTTGGTGTTATGAATGCTTTTGTTTTGGCTGCATCTCCTCTTGGATTGTATGCACAAATTGAATGCAAATGACGTCACACAGTCATCGTCCTTAAGTGCGTCGTCTGCTACAGTCGGTCGTTTAGTGCAGTAAAAAGAGTGCAGGCTTGGATGGGCCATTTTCGGACGTAATACTAGGTCAGAGAAAGAAACCTAATGTTGCCAAAAGGTGTAATAGTAAAGTATTATTTGTGTGAATGCTGTCCGTTTGAGGGAAGGACTGGAAAGTCGAGTGTGAGCGAAGAGAGAAGGCGACAATGGCAAAAATATATCCAGCACTATACGTTGGAATAGATGCATAACATTTACGACACGCCGGCTTGTAAATTAAAACACTTTTAACATTAACAAAAGTTGAGTTAAAAGAGGTTTTAAAACAGTTTTAATAAAAACTGTTGCCCGACACGCTTCTAAAAACAACAGTTTCTTAGTTTTAAACCTTGCACCGCGCCATATACCCCACGATTACTTCTCAGTCTCAGCTGTCCTATAGAGTGAAATGTGGGACTTGGCCAACTGGATCCATCTGGTGCACTCCAAATGTGAATTTGTGAGTGGTTCGGCGTGTAACTTGGTGCGTGCCTCTGAAATGACCTACTGAGTCCACTGATAATGAAAATCTTTCTTTCATAAGAGAGCATTCAGCAGCTCTATAAACCAAAAGTGATGACCCCCACCCAAACAATCATAATAAAATCAACCAGAGGTATGTTTAGTGAGGTATTTAGTTCACTGTGTGTTGTGTCATTGTTCTTGACAATTTTAATGCAGGAATAAAAAGGAATACATATCGATTAAGTTGAAAAAAGAATGACAACAATCAAATAAATGTGGAAAAGAACTGAAGCATCAAATATTCCATGAAATTTACCTTATTACAGACAACAGTTAGATCCCCTGCCCCCGCCTATCAGGCACCCAAACGCCAGCCCACAGAGAAATACGCAGGTATAGAATAAGACGATCATTTCCATCCTAAAACGAATGGATCAGGTCTCTTATATAACCCATGTCTTTCTCCGGAACTTAGGAAGTGGGCAGGAGAAACATACATACACAAACACGAAAGTGCGCTACTATATGTGGTCGGGTAAATACCCTGATTTCCCACAGTAGATGCACAGAACATTACACAACAATGTAACGATAGAAATTTGCCTCGAGTTATAGATACTCACAAACCAGATAGGTGAGGCTATCGCTGGCAGAATTGTATGCAAACCAAGGGGAATCACAGCGCTGTACAGACAACAGTTAGATCCCCTGCCCCCGCCTATCAGGCACCCAATCGCCAGCCCACAGAGAAATACGCAGGTATAGAATAAGACGATCATTTCCATCCTAAAACGAATGGATCAGGTCTCTTATATAACCCATGTCTTTCTCCGGAACTTAGGAAGTGATCCATTCGTTTTAGGATGGAAATGATCGTCTTATTCTATACCTGCGTATTTCTCTGTGGGCTGGCGATTGGGTGCCTGATAGGCGGGGGCAGGGGATCTAACTGTTGTCTGTCCAGCGCTGTGATTCCCCTTGGTTTGCATACAATTCTGCCAGCGCTAGCCTCACCTATCTGGTTTGTGAGTATCTATAACTCGAGGCAAATTTGTATCGTTACATTGTTGTGTAATGTTCTGTGCATCTACTGTGGGAAATCAGGGTATTTACCCGACCACATATAGTAGCGCACCTTCGTGTTTGTGTATGTATGTTTCTCCTGCCCACTTCCTAAGTTCCGGAGAAAGACATGGGTTATATAAGAGACCTGATCCATTCGTTTTAGGATGGAAATGATCGTCTTATTCTATACCTGCGTATTTCTCTGTGGGCTGGCGATTGGGTGCCTGATAGGCGGGGGCAGGGGATCTAACTGTTGTCTGTCCAGCGCTGTGATTCCCCTTGGTTTGCATACAATTCTGCCAGCGCTAGCCTCACCTATCTGGTTTGGGAGTACTTATTACAGACGCCTAATTTTATTAAAATAGTCCACGCTAAAATGAATGATTTGAAGAGGACACCCATTTTCACTGTAATGCCAGTTTTTGTGTGAGAGGCACCCACTTTATTGGTAGAAACCCATTTTTTTCTCCATCCAGTGGCTCTGTTTCTAGAAAATGTCTATTTTATTTTAAGTTGTAGATCTTAGTTATAAGGTGAGTTCTAAACATTCTCATCAACTCCAGAGCCCTAGAATAAATAGAAATATGGGAACCCATTTTCACATAAAATGGTAGGTAACCCACTCTGAGGCTTTTGTCTCCATGTGTGTGTGTGTGTGTGTGTGTGTGTGTGTGTGTGTGTGTGTGTGTGTGTGTGTGTGTGTGTGTGTGTGTGTGTGTGTGAGTGTGTCCTTGTACATGCAGCAACTGGCACCGGCTGTAAACAATACCGGTGGTATGCATACAAGGAGGTTAATTTGTTCCCTTGACAATTGTTTTAGGAGCATTTGTTGTTGTTGTTGTTGTTGCTGCTGTTGTTCATTCTGTTTTAGATGTTGCAATTCGATCTAGTCTTACACTACAGGCGATATCAGGAAATCGGAACTAGGTCAACACTGCACGCGTTTCGACGAAAACAGTACTGTACACAAACCAAGGGAAATCATTGTTATATCGTTACATTGTTGTGTAATGTTCTGTGCATCTACTGTGGGAAATCAGGGTATTTACCCGACCACATATAGTAATGCACCTTCGTGTTTGTGTATGTATGTTTCTCCTGCCTACTTCCTAAGTTCCGGAGAAAGACATGGGTTATATAAGAGACCTGATGCATTCTTTTTTGAGAATGCATATGATCGTCTTATTCTATACCTGCGTATTTCTCTGTGGGCTGGCGATTGGGTCCCTGATAGGCGGGGGCAGGGGATCTAACTGTTTGTCTGTCCAGCGCTGAGTGATTCCCCTTGGTTTGTGTACAATTGTGCCAGCGCTAGCCTCACCTATCTGGTTTGTGAGTGACGAAAACAGTGGATGAAAAGCCCGGACAAACATGCGATATCGCATGTTTGTCCGGGCTTTTAATCCACTGTTGTCGTCGCAACGCGTGCAGTAAGGACCGACTCCCGATTTCCGAACGCCTACAAGTGGTGTGCCATCGAAAATCCTTGCGCCCGTTTTGTGTAGTTTAATTTACCAGCATTTGGCGAGCGCCGGGCTAAAGCAATACACGTCACATGTCGGTATGCTTGACCCATTCAGCCTGACGCTCTGCAGCAGGAGATGTGTCGACCATGACAATTCAAGAGTAGTGCCAGATTAGCTTGGCGCCTGTCGGCGCCAAGCTAAACTGGCACTACCCTTGAATTATCATGGTCGATCCATCTCTTGCAACACATGCATAGTCGTTGGATGATGCCTCCAAAATCTAAGAAATACGTGCATGGGGTTGAATGAGTTAATTTCAATGTCAGTGCAGCAGCACGACCGTTTTCGAGTAACCGCCGTGAGATGGCCTTAGTCGCCTGCTCGGCGTTAAACCCAATTAACTAACTAACGTTTTCGAGTAAACACGTGCTGAAAGAGAATGGGTGTTACCGTGAGATATCTGTGAGAGGGATGGACGCTCTGCTATACTTACCGGCACTGCGTGCGAGCTAGCCTGACACACGCAGACCTACAGACTTAACCCTCTCAACCGCAAAGCCCCATTTCCCAAATTTTGGAGTCGTCACTTGACAAGTATGTACCAGTTGCAGGAGATGGATCGATCATGATAATTCAAGGGTAGTGCCAGATGAGCTTGGGGCCTTCAGGCCTTCAGGCGCCAAATTTATCTGGCACTACCCTTGAATTATCATGATCGATCAATCTCCTGCTGCAGGGTTCCGAGGCTAAATGGGTTAAACACACGCGTGCAGTATGCAGTCCTTCTTAACCCCTTGCCTGCCACTGTTCGTACATTTGTGTTTCTGAAATCTGTGTTCATTTAAAGACCAAAAGCCAACTCCAAACACGGATACACATTGGTCTCAGCAAGGGGCATAGATCCTCATGAGCTCGCGCAGTCTCATGAGGATCTATGTCTTACAGTTGGATCGTGTTCCCTTTTTCTCGACAAGGATGGTATTAAGTGTTCACAAATTGTTGTGCTCTGCTCGTTGCCAGTGGCGGATCCGGGGGGGGGGGAGGGAGGGGGGGGGGGCCAGCCCCCCCCCCCCTCCCCTTCGTCAGCCTTGACAAAAAAAATTTTTTTTGATGGTTATTTTGGGACGGTGTATTTTACTATTCGATGGTTCTTCTTTTCTTGTACGGCGTATTTTACAATTATCTCACGGGATCGGTGAGTGAGATTAGTGTGTTTATGGGCCTATAGTCAAATATCCTCATTTGGCATTCCTTACCTGCACCTGTCACAGTACTTCACGCAGACATACAGTGTGCCATGTGCCCCGCACTCACAGGGGCTCATGTAAATCAGTGCCTTGCTGTGCGATACAATACTCATTGCATCCTCAGACTGAGGCAGCCATCTGGCAGTAAACCCCAGACTGCTGATCAACCCCAGCGGTGAAAAAGTGTCCGATCATTGCTGAACTGGGGCCCAAATCAGTCCCTCAGCCAGGCATAGAGTTTCAAATTTTTTTTTTGACAGGGCTGACCGGGGGGGGGGGGTGAGGGGGGGTGAGGGGGGGGGTGCTGGGCCTTCAGTCACAGGGGCTCGTGAAAAGCATTACCTCTTTCTGTGCCATACGAATGATATTGCATCCTTATCTATTGCATCCAGTCATCTAGATTTAAGTCTACGCCTGTGTACACGCCAACTGTGATCAGAAAGTGAGAAATCAACTGCGCTGTGAGTGTCTCCCCAGGGGTGAGCAGCCGACTAGCCCGGGTGTCACAGGTAATTGCTAATCTCCTAATCTTGTCACACAACCCTCTCTGAGCACAGTGGGTCTCCAGCCTCACACAGATTGCATAGCTTTGTCATCCGTGGACATGCACAAGTGCCCATCAGAGTAGCAATGTGGTCATTAATGCGTGTCACCAGAGGGGAGGTGTGAGATGTCTTGATTTTGATCAACCTTGAACTAACCCTTAAGTTATCGTCAGTCAGTGTAAGAGGTATACATCATGCGTGATAATGACTATTTCTGTGATCTGACCCTGTGTTCCTCATGGAGGAGGTTTGTGGGTGTATAGAGCAGTATCACAATTTTCACAAATGGCTGTGTTGTTCCTCAGACGGAGGAGTACTTGGTAGTGTAGTTTTGTTGTCAAACACAAGATGATTGCTCTTGCAGAAACTCAACGTAGAACATTTTTTTCAATAAGAAAATTAATACCATATAAGAATCAGAAGTGCCCGATTAATCTTGTTTTGTTTTGTTAGGGAGGTGAAGTGGCGGCGAGGAGGAGGACAAGTGCATGTAGATATGATCAGCCCTTCGTTTTAAAATTTTTAAAAAGTGCCAAAAGAGGTGCTGTGTCCCGAGATGAAAGAAGAAACGTTTAAACAAATAAAAATCGTAACCTCTGCAAACTCTAAATATGTCTCAGAAAGCCCCCCCCCCCCACCCCCCCACCCCCCCCCCCAAAAAAAAAAAAAAAAAAGAAAAAAAAGAAAGAAACAAGCGTAGAGAGAACGGTTACAATTTTTTAAAAAATATCCCCAAAAGAAAAGCATCAAGAAAGAATAATTTCAACACAACTTATTTGTAATTGTTCTTTTTTAAGCGCGTTTCTTTCGTTGTTATGAATTTATGCTCGCCTGAAAGTCACTGCTTTGGTCTGATTTCTTTTGTATGACAAAGTTTGGAAAACAGGGGAGGGGGGAGGGGAGCGGCGGGACGGGGGGCGGGGGGGGGGGTGGGCGGAGGGAGGGCTGTCTGCTCCCCCTCCCCCTCGAGACACCCCTGGATCCGCCCCTGGTTGCAGTTGTGACACTATTACTCCCAATTACGTACTTTTGGGATAAGCACGCTTACTGACCTCACCTCACACAAACATGAATTCTTGTACCATGACAGTTCATTTCTTATTCAAATCCTGCAAGTGTAACGTAACAAGGACACTGCATACAACGAAGCCGTCTTCCAAACACATCACAGGCGATTGCGCAATTTGAGAACCGGTCGGTGATTTTAAACCTTACGGCAATGGGCCCTAAGGTTCACTATCATAGACCAGAAAACAATTACGTAGAGATACAAGAGTTGCACATCCTGAAATCCGATGGGGGTCCTAAAAGTTGAACCCCTTCACTCTCGATAAAAATTGGCCACCACCCAACTGCAAGAGGCATAGGTCCTCATGGGCCCCCGCAGATGCTGACGTAACTCTGAATCCAAGTTACTTGGACGGTTTTTGCACTTTGGCGTAAAATGAACAAAGACTTCAGAAACACAGTCCGCTGGCAGTGGAGGGTTTAACTCATTCAGCCCGACGGCCGTATTTCCCAAATTTTGGAGGCGTCATCTAATGTCTATGCACTAGTTGCAGGAGATGGATCGACCATAATAATTGAAGGGTAGTGCCAGATTAGCTTGGCGCCTGTCGGCGCCAAGCTAATCTGGCACTACCCTTCAATTATCATGGTCGACCCATCTCCTGCTGTAGTGCATCAGGGCTGAATGGGTTAAAGGGTTTATATGCTCTCCGAACTTTCAGTGCATGCCATTACTTGCTCTAAACGTCTGGAGGTTTCGGAACTCGTACACATTGCACTGCGTGGAAAATTTGGAAACTGCGTGATAAAGTTGAACAATAGTGTGTCGACCATACAACTGTGGTTTGTTGTTAGATTTTGATGTCTCTGTGTACTGGTGATAGGGGGAAACATCGAAAGCGTGATTAGGATTCAGTCTTGCACAACTAGCTACCATACGTACACAGTCTTCTTTCATCGCAAAGCTTTGTGAAGACTGCTTTCTATAACGAGACTGCTGTACTTTCAATGCTGTTGAACTGTGTTTCACGATTACAACTTTAGAATTTCATAATTCAAGGTTCTCTTTCATGATATACACCTCAGGTACTCAGGATGTGCAACTCGGAATACACAAGCAATGAACCCTGTGACACCTGTACAACCAGTGCAGATGTTCCCTGTTCCCTAATGTGAATTTATACTCCAGTGAGAGAAAGGCCGCCTTGTGAAATTCTATCTGCAAATACATGTTTATTTTTGCTGTACGTGAGTTGTGGTAGTATTCATGTAGATGTTACACTTCGGTCACCTAACTCGCGTACAGCAAAAGAAATATGTCTTTTCCGCTAGAATCATGGAGCATACTGTAGTCATATTACTCACTCTCCTAACCCAATGACACCTATTTTTTCGCAACCCTTTATTCTAGGCAAAGGAAATAACTTGAGAAAGAAGCATCCTGAATGCGATGCGCTGTTCAGGCCGCCATTTGCAGGAACACAGGAAATAAAGTCCCAGCATCACTGTGCTTTGAACTGAAATGAATTGAATCAACTTTATTGTCCATTAAACGACAAGCATAAGTAAATGGAAAATTTTCTTTAGTGAGCTCACAGAAACATGAAACACACAAGCCAAGACTATTAAACTAAGACAATACTAAAATATATTACTAAAACGTATTAACACTTAACCCCTTAATGCAGGGGCAAGACGAACGCCATCCAGCTTCAAGAGACATAAATCCTCATGAGCCCCCGCAGTCGCACTAACTTACCGCAGTCGCGGGGGCTCATGCGGGTTTATGTCTCTTGTTAGTAGGTCCTATGTTCTCTATGCCCATGTTTGGTCCATTTCATTTGCGTTCTCGTAAATGGCGGTCAGTGTGCAGTGGTTTCAGACGCGAAATCCGTGACCACCAGCAGCGAAGGGGTTAAAAAGAAGGTCTGCTACCATTGTGAAAGAGGGAACAGGGAACATCTGCACTGGTTGTACAGGTGTCACAGGGTTAGAGTAAGCATTCATAAGCAAAAACTATGTCCCCAGAGTCCAGATCCAAAGAAGAAAGTACATGTCAGGGCGGACCAGAGCCGGATCAATTACGTCGAAGGGGGTGGGTGGGTGGGTGGGGGGAGGGGGTGTCCAACTTTTTGTTTGGGACCTTCAAACTGCCACATAAGTCCTCGCCACGCCAGACCTTGCTTCCCAGTTGACAAAACAAAAAATCAAACAACGGGGAGCGGAGGGGGAGGGAGGTAGGCGCCATATCCTTCTTCCCAGCATTTAAACAAAAAAATATTTGGACTCGAAATGTGTGTGTGTGTGTGTGGGGGGGGGGGAGTGGGGGGGGCGTGGAGGGGGGGGGGGGTGCATGTTCACCAATACACTATTATAGCATAGAAGTGGAGTGTTCGTATACTGTCATTTCTAGAGAGACCCAGTGTGGAGTCATTTCTAGGCAGACCGAGCGGTTGACATTTCTGCAACTGTTTGATCCATAGTCACCGAGCGCGGAACGGGTAAGCGGGTTTGGTCGTCACTGCAGCATTATTTATATGACTTGGCCCACATATCACAATACCATTAACATTTCTGTGATAGAAATCTTTAATGCATGTAATCCTGAACAATGTGTAACGTAAACCTCAGATTTAAAATACAACAAACGAAAAAAACAACGGCTTTATTATGTTTATACATGTACATATAAAAACATTTAACGAAATGGTAAATTAATAGTTAACGGATGGCGAATGCAGGGCACCAGTAGGCTAGAATTGACATTGCCACTGGCTGCATGCACAATGGGGTTAACAGTGGAACCTGTCCCCAAGCCGTTAAACTGCGACGCACCTGGTAGATCTATCACTTCATGCTACACAATTCTGAAAGCACTATTTTCATTGTATGTGTGCTGCTCTATGATTCTGGGCCTTGCTGCTCTTAATCCCTCCGGTGCCGAGAAAATGTGAATACACCCAACTGCAAGAGGCATAGATCCTCATGAGCCCCCGCAGTTGCGGGGGCTCATGAGGATCTATGCCTCTTGCGGACACCACTTTGAATCCATGTTTCTGTGACTCCTAGGGCTTTTATCGTCTTGAATTAACGAAGATTGCAGAAACCAGTCAAGCGGCGTGGAACGGTTAAAAGTCGTACGATCCTGAATCGCAGAACGGCCACAACTTTGTGCTTTCGTCAGATTGCCTCAGTTGACTACGAGCAGCTGAGTCGCTGATTTACTCATGATCCTAGGACAGTAGGATCCAAATACTAGGGGAGTATCATGCAGATTTTACAGAGCATTGATGCATTGTGCTGCCAAATCTGAGCACTGCTATTGACGTTTAAGAACCAACACTAAAACTGAATAAGTGATAAAACTCCTTATTTGTTTTCCTATGAGCAAGATTTCATAAAAGAGAGGAATTGTAAGATGCACATATAAATATATTTGTTTTCGTTCCTACGTCACACGACCAATCCCTTTAGCGCAAACTGTACATGACCGAGCTACTAAAACCCTTGTAGTGACTAATGGCAGACATTTTGTAGACATCTTTCTGACGCGTCTTGTATGCTAGTTTTGTTCTGTAAAAGACCACCTAAACGTTCTAAAGTACAAAGTTACTTTGTGTTGTTCGAAACAGCTGGCATACAATAGTATGTAACGGCGGACAACTAAAGAAAGAATCTTTGCGGAATCGAAAGCACATGAGCATCCTATGTACTATTTTATTGAAAAAAAAACAACACATTTTTTAAGGTAAACAGTCACGCACCTCTTTCACTGACAATCTGTATGCTGCTGCATCTGGTCATGCAGACGGCAATGTCATGAAAGATCTTAAATTACGTCACACGTCTATTAGGTATACATGATACTCTTTTGACGTCAGTCATGTCTGGCGTGATCCAGGTCGGACGATTTCAGCTTGATATCTTTTACGAAAATAGTTGAGGAATGAAAACAAATACGTTATTGGTAGCAGGGGTTTGCTGCACGGACCCATGTAGACCTTCGGGAGGTCAAAGGAACCATTGTACACCTCAGGCCTTCGGGGTACAATGGTTCATTTGACCTCCCTCAGGCCCACAAGGGTCCGTGTAACAAACCCCTGCTACCAATAAGTTATAATATACATGTAAATCACAAAGACACCACCTACTGGTTATATACCTGTATGCGTCTTCTAAAACATTTTTCTGAGACATTCTAAGACATCATAATTCTAAGACACTTCTAAGACATAGATCTTGATTTCTTTATAAGTGCTTGTGTGCAGGGTTCGACCTCACTTTGGCCACAAGGGCCAAACCCACGAACAAACATACATTTAACCACAAGCAGAATGCTTCAGGAGTACAGATTGTGGGGGAAAACTCAACGCATTACACAATACAAGCTTTAAAAATAAGTAGCGGGTATCACAAGTCTACACCATGGTGATGACCTGCTGTCACATTAACAGCTGCCACTGTACTAGTACATGTATTTTAAACATGATCATCTAAGTACATGTATATTGTAGTACAGAATTCTGAGGTTCAAGCAGTTAGCTACCTCAGACAAGTACATAGAGCTATTACTAGAGGTAGGTACTTTTGCGGTTTGGCTCATAATATGAGAAAATTCGTGAAAAGAAATGCTCTGTAATACACCGCTAGATCAATAAACACAAGGGCTGTGAGTTAATGTATGCAAAGGTCACTTTGGTTTGACAGGGTCGCTTTGGCTTTCATTCGGGTCACACAACGCTGACAACAGACTGTTGCCCCTCCCCCCCCCCCCTCCACCCCCACCCCCACCCGCCATGTTAACATTATTAACCCTTTGGCTGTCGGTAGCGGTTTTAGTCGCTATGATTCATGGCGCTAAAAGTCATCATGGCGCCATCCTTGAACTACCACGGTCGATCAATCTCTCGCTGTAGTGTCTCAGAACTGAATGAGTAAAACATTTTTGTGTTCACAAGATGCCAACTTTGTCTTGTTCATGTCACACAGACAAGTGCCATAACAGCGTGAGTGTAATTATTGTGCAACTAACACGTATACCACAGTCTGCCTAAGACCTGTAGGCCGTGTTTTCCCGCTCTCCACTCTAAGTGCAAACCGAAGTTTAGATCTGTCCAGTTCTTTGGGATTAATTTCCCTACTGAAATAATGTCCATTCTGTTTGTCTTAGCAAAGATTCGGGATTTTGACAATCTTATATTTCTGTTTTCCCACCTTCAGTACATTCTGCTGGTTTTCCATTTCCAAAGTGGATGATAATCAGCTGACAAACGGTTCTAGACCCGATGTAAAACACATCCCTTTGTGCTCTTTCAGGCAGAGTCTTGATTGCTGCCTCAATCTCACTTTCACTGTAAGGATCGGTGTAGTGTGGACCTCTTTTTCTTGGGCTTGAAGGCTGCTGTACACTATCTGCTTCACATTCCTCTGCCTCCATCTGCTTTGGGCTTGCAGCTGATGTATTAGATTCCGTCTTCTGAAGAACTTCATTGGTGGTGTCATGGTGACTTTCAGGCATTTCCTCGTCCGCGTTTTCTGTCGCAGCATCTGGTTCTTCGTCTGTGTCGTCTTTGTCTGTGGTGTCCATGATAACTTCGCCTTGTGCCAGTTGTGGACTGCCTCCTTGCACAGGACTAGACATTACCTCCGCCTGTTCACTGTTGTCCACATCCATCTTCTCACCTCCCTGGGTCTGCGCAAATTTGAATTTTGCTGCAGGTAGAGGGTGATTTGGGTGCTCCGGGACGACCACCACCACAGCTCGCTCAAGGCCATGGATTGAAGTGATGTCAGCAACCAGAATAACATCCTGGCTAGACAAGGCTGAATCCCCTACAAACAAAAGGGCAACCTGTAAACGTCTGACCTGTGATTATCCATTCGGCAGCAGGTGAAACATTACCTTTCTTGCTTGAACAGACTTAAAGCAAAGCAGTCTCGTACACAAACCAAGGGGAATCATTCAGCGCTGGACAGACAAACAGTTAGATCCCCTGCCCCCGCCTATCAGGCACCCAATCGCCAGCCCACAGAGAAATACGCAGGCATAGAACCAGACGATCATCTGCATCCTCAAAAAGATGCATCGGGTCTCGCTTATAACCCATGTCTTTCTCCAGAACTTAGGAAGTAGGCAGGAGAAACATACATACACATACACGAACGTGCACTACTATGTGGTTGAGTAAATACCCTGATTTCCCACAGTAGATGCACAGAACATTACACCACAATGTAACGATACAAATTTGCCTGAGTTATAGATACTCACAAACCAGATAGGTGAGGCTAGCGCTGGCAGAATTGTACACAAACCAAGGGGAATCACTCAGCGCTGGACAGACAAACAGTTAGATCCCCTGCCCCCGCCTATCAGGCACCCAATCGCCAGTCCACAGAGAAATACGCAGGCATAGAACCAGACGACAGTCTCGACATTTAAAACCAACAACAACACGATACAGTAACTGTTTATCATTCTGTTTTCAGTTGCAGAATATAATGTACATGACTGTTAAAATTGCAGTGATCCGTGTCCTTAGATCTTAGGCTAATGTAGTTACCATTTGGGTGGCTATACTGACCCATTCTGAAATTAGTATAATCATTAGTGTACGTATGGCTGCAGAAAGGTCAACGTCACGGAAGGTCCGTTACATGATATGGAATCGTGTATTTGCTAGGATTTGAAGTGAAACGGGAAAATCCACTGTTAAATCTACAACTCTTTCCTACCCAGGAAGTGATGATAACAAGTGCGTACCTTCTTCTCTCGTAGTGCTGATGCCGACATTAAGACGTTTCTTGTGCAATGAGCAGAAAAAGCCACCAACAGAGATGTACTTGTCATAAGCACCATGCGTGGCCACAATCAAAACGTCTTTCTGCATCAGGGGTTGACCAGAGACTTCAGACTCATCTTCTCCTGAAATAAATAAATAAATAAATAAATAAATTATATACATGTGTATACAGTAATACAGCGACTTCACATTTTGTTGTTGGTGATGGGAGGGGGGGGGGGGGTGGTGGTGATGGGAGCGGGGGATGGTGGGTGATGCGAGAGGGGGGTGGTGGGGTGATGGGAAAGGGGGGGTGGTGGGGTGATGGGAGAGGAGGGTGGTGGGGTAATGGGAGAGGGGGGAGGGGTGGGGTGATGGGAGGGGGTGGTGGGTTGATGGGAGAGGGGGGAAGGGATGGGGTGATGGGAGAGGGGGGAGGGGGATGATGGGAAAGGGTGGTGGTGGGGTGATGGGAGTGGGGGATGGTGGGGTGGGGAAACAGAAGCAGGTGCTGATGGTAACCCAATGCAAACAAGGCCAGCGGGCGCAGGCAAACGGCGGACGACGTCGGCCCGATGGCCTTTGGCGCATTGGGAAGAGCATGAACGAAGGTCCGAGTCTAAGCCGTCTGTTATCTATCATTCATGCATCCGTAAGGCATGTGGCGCCTAAATTACGACATTTTATCATATACAAACCCACAACAATCAAAACGGTTAACCACAAATTCTCTATACACAAGGCGACCACTTTTATTAAATGCAGTCATGTTTTTTAATGTGTGCATAGGAAGGTTGTCAGTAAGCTGAAAACAAGTGGTGATAAAACTGAAGCAACGTTCGCCGGTTTTCTCACTGTAACAGAGTATCTGCATGAAACCACCGACCACAGTAAGAAATAATGTCCAATAACATTTTCTCCCTGTGTCAAGGGCATAGTAGTCATTGTTATGTGTTATCAGCAGTTACGATTTGAGTACTTAGTGAAGTTTGTACTTAGAGCTGCATCTAGTTTGTTACATCAGGCATTGTCATGACCAGGCAAAGCTATGCACGTTGGTCGGGTCAATAGTATCTCCTAGATCTCCTAAGGTGCACAGATCGTTCTAGTTAAGTTTGCAATTCTAGACGCTTCTTCAGTGTTGGTTTAAGAAAACACACACACACACACACACACACACACACACACACACACACACACACACACACACACACACACACACCATCACACACACACACACACACACACACACACACACACACACACAAACACATTATTATACTCTCTCTCTCTCTCTCTCTCTCTCTCTCTCTCTCTCTCTCTCTCTCTCTCTCTCTCTCTCTCTCTCTCTCTCTCTCTCCTTCTATTATTCAAATAGAATCGGACGTACCAATCTGTAATGTGTCCTTGAGATACCCTGCCAGGTCTGCTCCACACTCCCTACACAGCCAGATGGGTTGATCCGGCTTCTTGTGGCCGCCATGGCCTATGAGGTACACCGGCAGTCCGTCAGCGTGGTAGTTGTAGCATGGGCCACCGTCCTTCTGTGGACTGACAGGGGTTGGCAGCACGTCTTCCTGGGTACAAAATACAGCCGCCCCCTAACTTACTTGTTACGGAGCGGATAAGCATCTTATAATTATATTTATACACATACCTGGTTCGCCTCCAAGACATTTACGTCTTTTGTCCCGCACCCCCCCCCCCACCCTCCTCCCCCCCCCCCCCCATCCCCGAGGTGAAGAAGTGCAGTGTTTATTACACAGAACCAGAAGAACTGGCAGATCAAACCCAGCAAGCAATGACCATCGGGGCGATCTCGGCCGCAGTCAGCCCGCGCGCGGATGATATCACGAACGCCAATGCGTTTGAGCCAAAACCATAAAGCCGCCGCGAACACGTTTTGCTTGGCTTGACTTCGCGAACGAAGATTCTATAGGGATTACCCACGACGTCTGAAGGCATGCTCGAGGCTGCGGAGACCATTCCGGAACAGGCAGGATCGACCGCAGTGGCTGCAGGGGGAGGTCTGGCCAGGGTTATGAGTTGCGGCATCTCTGTTTTTTTTTCTCCTGAGCCGCTTGTCCTTAAGGCTAGCTCTGCGAGAGTCATCAAAGATGACGGATGCCTTGTACATGGTGGAGCGCCAGATGTCGCGGTCCGCAGCAAGCGAAGACCACTGGCGGTGGTCGATTTGGCCGGCACTAAGTGAATTCTTGAGACAGTCTTTGTACCTCTTCTTTGGTGCCCCTCTGTCTCGGTGTCCAGTGGCGAGCTCGCCGAACAGAGTGATCTTGGGTAGGCGATGATCCTCCATCCTGGAGACGTGCCCCACCCAGCAGAGCTGTGTCCGCAGCAGCAAAGCCTCGATGCTCACAGGCTGCCTGTGCCTGTTCAAGGACCTCGACGTTGGTGACAGAGTCACTCTAGTGAATGCCGATGATGGTGCGCAGGCAGTACTGGTGGAAGTGTTCGAGGAGTCGTAGTTGGCTGCGGTAGAGGGCCCAGGACTCGGAACCAAACAGCAGGATGGTGAGGACGACAGCTCTGTACACGCTGATCTTGGTGCCTGTTTTCAGCTGTTGATTGTGCCACACCCGCTTGAATAGTCGCCCGAAAGCGCTGTTTGTTTTTGCCAGCCTGCTGTCCAGCTCCTTGTCCAGCTTGGCGTCTGATATGATGATGCAGCCAAGATAGGTAAACTGGTGCACGGACTTCAGTTCAGACTCGCCGATGGTGATGTGAGGAGGGCAATGCTCCAGAGGACCTGATGGAGGACCTCTGTCTTTTTCAGATTGACCTCGAGTCCAAAAAGCAGGGCAGCGTCTGCGAAGCAGGACGTGATGCGCTGCAGGGCTCTCTCTGTGTGTGCAACGAGGGAAGCGTCATCAGCAAAGAGCAGCTCACGAATCAGTCGGTCTAGGGTTTTGGTGTGGGCCTGCAGTCGTCTGAGTTAAACAGGCTGCCATCGAGACGATACCTGATGTACACAGCGTCGTCATCGTCGAAGTCCACTGTGGCCTGCTTCAACATAATGCTAAATAAAGATGGTGAAGAGGGTCGGTGCCAGCATGCAGCCGGCCCTGCTTCACACCGTTGAGAATGGGGAATGGTTCTGAGAGGTCATTGTTGAGTTTGACTTGGCCTTGCTGGTCCACGTGTAGCTGGACGATCATGCTGAGGAACTTTGGGGGACAACCAAGTCGCTCCAGGATCTGCCACATGCCTTGCCTGCTCACAGTGCCGAAGGCCTTTGTGAGGTCGACAAACGTTACGTACGGCCCTTTGTTCTGCTTGCGGCACTTCTCCTGAAGCTGTCTCAGCACAAAGACCATGTCGGTGGTTCTTCTGTTGGCTCTGAAGCCACACTGGCCCTCTGGGAGGTGGTCTTCAGGGATAGCAGGTACCAGCCGATTCAGGAGCAGCCTTGCGAGAATTTTCCCGGCAATGGACAGCAGGGTAACTCCACAATAGTTGGAGCAGGCAGACTTCTCTCCTTTGTTCTTGTACAGGGTGATGACGACTGCATCACGGAGATCCTTTGGTAGTGTTCCTTTCTCCCAGCAGCAGAGAAAGAGGTCGTGGAGCTTGTTGTGCAGTGCTGGGCCTACATCTTTCCAGATCTCTGACGAGATTCCGTCAATGCCGGCTACTTTGCCACTTTTGAGCTGGTGGATGGCGGTGGGGGTCTCTTCAGTGGTGGGCGGTTCGTCCAATTCAACCATTACTGGGAGGTGTGGGATTTGGAGGATGACTGCTTCTTGAACAGTGCGCTCAGCGCTGAAGAGGTTCTGAAAGTATTCCGACCAGCGGTTCAAGATGGAGGTATTATCTGTGAGGAGTGCCTGTCCATCAGCGCTACGCAGGGGACTTTGTACCAGGTGCCTGGGGCCATACACTGCTTTCAGTGCTTCGTAGAAGCCCCTTTAGTCACCGTTGTCAGCGCAAAGCTGGGTCCTCTGTGCGAGTCTGGTCCACCACTTTTTCTGGAGCTCTCTAAGCTTGCGCTGGAGACTGCTGCAGACGATGGGCTAGGTGGGCCTGATGGGCGGCTCTTTTTTCTTTTGCTAGGAGTTCCTGGATCTCTACGTCGTTTTCGTTAAACCAGTTTTTGTTCCTCTTTCCAGCAAAACCCAAGACTTCCGCAGAGGATTTTGTAATAGCAGTTTTCAGTTGTTCCCAAAGTGTTTTAGGGGAGGAGTCTGCCGGGTTAGCTGTGTCTTTATGCCTGCGCTGTAAATCTGTCTGAAAGGCAGCTTTCACCTCATCACGCTGAAGGCTGGCAACATCAAGCATTTACTTGGGGGGGGGGGAGGGGGGGCGGGGTGGGGGGGGGGAGTTTCTTGGGTTTCGGCTTGAAATGGAGCCTGAGTTTGCAGCGGACAAGGTGGTGGTCTGTGTGGCACTCTGCGCTGGGCATCACTCTGGTGAGGACGACGTCACTGCGGTCCCACTGACGCACTAGGACATAGTCGATAAGGTGCCAGTGCTTGGAGCGAGGATGCATCTAGGTGGTCTTTCGACTGTCCTTTTGCTGGAAAGTAGTGTTGGTGATGACAAGTTG
>BTPG01000003.1:92703588-92793588 GCA_036245525.1 Semisulcospira habei
TGGGCAGTGGGCAGATGTTCACATCTGCACGGGACATAGACGACCCCGCCCTCCACGAGTCGCCTGCTGCCTTGCAGGCCTGGCCGCTTGGCTGCGGAAAGGCTAAGGGAGGAAACCCCTGACATCAAAGCCCCCGTGTCTCCGGGGAAGGCTTTTGAGCCAGAGACTAGGACAAGGACAGTCTGATATAAAACCTACGACCCGAGGACCTCGATGCCATCGTCCCAGCTTGCTAGGCCATGGCAGATGAACCAAGGGTTTAAAGGGTGGGGCCAGTACTGCGCACACTGCACTCCACCAAAAAGCTCCACCGCGCAGGCTTTAGGAAACGTCCACGGACCATGACACTGACCATTCCAAGTCCTGTAGCGATGGGCGAGGGGCGAAACGGCAGGTGAAAGATGTCACTGGAAGCCGCAGTCTCAAACCTGCATGCAGGCGGTTCAGGATATTGGTCGCCTGATGTTGACCTGGGGATGACAACATCACTCGGCACACCCTGAACGACCAAGCAGCCTTCTCTAGGGACAGCACTGCTTGCTCCACACGGAGAGGGGCCTAGAAAAGGTGGCCTAACCAAAGCTCGTCCCCTCGCAACCCCAGTTGGCTAGCCGCGGTCAACGGGCATCTTCTCATGCGGTCAAAAAACAAGAAAGAATAACGGATCCACTCTGATGACGACCACGACCGGACTCAACGTAGCATGCTGGAACATCCGAACCATGCTCGACAAAGCAGACAGCGGACGCCCCGAACGTCGCTCCGCCCTCATTGCCCATGAATTGCGGAGGTTAAACATTGACATCGCCGCGCTCAGCGAAGTACGCCTTCCGGACGAAGGCAGCCTCCAAGAACTTGGCGCTGGGTACACCCTCTACTGGTCAGGCAGGCCTGCATCAGAAAGACGGCTCTCAGGCGTGGGTTTCATGGTCAAGACCTCCATTGCGACTAAGCTGGAAAACCTACCAACGGGTCATTCAGACCGCATCATGTCCATGCGCCTCCCACTGAGACACCAGCAACACGTCACCCTTCTCAGTGTGTACTCCCCAACCCTCTTGGCAGAGCCTGCTGAAAAGGACAAGTTTTACACTGACCTGCGCAGCCTCATACAGAGCACCCCTGCAGACGACAAAGTCATCATCCTTGGCGACTTCAACGCCAGAGTGGGCCAGGACTCTGAAGCCTGGAAAGGAGTCCTCGGCAAGCATGGCGTGGGGAACTGCAATGACAATGGCCGCCTACTGTTGGAGTTCTGTGCAGAGCAGCAACTGGTCATCACCAACACTACTTTTCAGCAAAAGGACAGTCGAAAGACCACCTGGATGCATCCTCGCTCCAAGCACTGGCACCTTATCGACTATGTCCTAGTGCGTCAGAGGGACCGCAGTGACGTCCTCCTCACCAGAGTGATGCCCAGCGCAGAGTGCCACACTGACCACCGCCTTGTCCGCTGCAAACTCAGGCTCCACTTCAAGCCAAAACCCAAGAAATGGGGGCCCCCCAAGAAAAAGCTTGATGTTGCGAGCCTTCAGCGTGACGACGTGAAAGCTGCCTTTCAGACAGATTTACAGCGCAGGCTCAAAGACACAGCGGACCCAGCAGACTCCTCCCCTGAAACACTTTGGGAAGAACTGAAAACTGCTATTGCAAAATCCTCTGCAGAAGTCTTGGGTTTCGCTAGAAAGAAGAATAAAGACTGGTTTGACGAAAACGATGTAGAGATCCAGGAACACCTAGCAAAAAAAAAGAGCCGCCCATCAGGCCCACCTAGCCCAGCCTTCCTGCCCTGTGAAGAAGTCTGCCTTCCGCCTCGTCTGCAGCAGTCTCCAGCGCAAGCTCAGAGATCTCCAGAATGAGTGGTGGACCAGACTTGCACAGAGGACCCAGCTTTGCGCAGACAATGGTGACTACAGGGGCTTCTACGAAGCATTGAAAGCAGTGTATGGCCCCAGGCACCTGGTACAAAGTCCCCTGCGAAGCGCGAATGGCCAGGCACTCCTCACAGATAATACCTCCATCTTGAACCGCTGGTCGGAATACTTTCAGAGCCTCTTCAGCGCTGAGCGCACTGTTCAAGAAGCAGTCGTCCTACAAATCCCACAGCTCCCAGTAAAAGTTGAATTGGACGAACCGCCCACCGCTGAAGAGACCCTCACAGCCATCCACCAGCTCAAGAGTGGCAAAGCAGCAGGCATTGATGGAATACCGCCAGAGATCTGGAAACATGGAGGCACAGCACTGCACAACAAGCTCCATGACCTCTTTCTCTGCTGCTGGGAGGAAGGAACACTACCAAAGGATCTCCGTGATGCAGTCGTTATCACCCTGTACAAGAACAAAGGTGAGAAGTCTGACTGTTCCAACTATCGGGGAATTACACTGCTGTCCATTGCTGGGAAAATCCTTGCAAGGCTGCTCCTGAATCGGCTGGTACCTGCCATCGCTGAAGACCAACTCCCAGAGGGCCAGTGTGGCTTCAGAGCAAACAGGAGCACCACCGATATGGTCTTTGTGCTGAGACAGCTACAGGAGAAGTGCCGCGAGCAGAACAAAGGGCTGTACGTAACGTTTGTCGACCTAACAAAAGCGTTCGACACTGTGAGCAGGCAAGGCATGTGGCAGATCCTGGAGCGACTTGGCTGTCCCCCAAAGTTCCTCAACATGATTGTCCAGCTACACGAGGACCAGCAAGGTCAGGTCAGACTCAACAATGACCTCTCAGAACCATTCCCCATTCTCAACGGCGTAAAGCAGGGCTGCGTGCTGGCACCGACCCTCTTCACCATCTTTTTTAGCATGATGTTGAAGCAGGCCACAGTGGACCTCGATGATGACGATGCAGTGTACATCAGGTATCGTCTCGATGGCAGCCTGTTCAACCTCAGACGACTGCAGGCCCACACGAAAACCCTAGACCAACTGATCCGTGAGCTGCTTTTTGCTGATGATGCTGCCCTCGTTGCACACACAGAGAGAGCCCTGCAGCGCATCACGTCCTGCTTCGCAGACGCTGCCCAGCTCTTTGGACTCGAGGTCAGTCTGAAAAAGACAGAGGTCCTCCATCAGCCGGCACCCAAGACAGTGTATCGCCCTCCTCACATCACCATCGGCGAGTCTGAACTAAAGTCAGTGCACCAGTTTACTTACCTTGGCTGCATTATCACATCGGACGCCAAGCTGGACAAGGAGCTTGACAGCAGGCTGGCAAAAGCGAACAGCGCTTTCGGGCGACTTTTCAAGCGGGTGTGGCACAATCAACAGCTGAAAACAGGCACCAAGATCAGCGTGTACAGAGCTGTGGTCCTCACCACCCTGCTGTATGGTTCCGAGTCCTGGGCCCTCTACCGCAGCCAACTACGACTCCTCGAACGCTTCCACCAGCGCTGCCTGCGTACCATCCTGGGCATTCACTGGAGTGACTATGTCACCAATGTCGAGGTCCTTGAACAGGCTGAAACCGTGAGCATCGAGGCTTTGCTGCTGCGGACACAGCTCCGCTGGGCGGGGCATGTCTCCAGGATGGAGGATCATCGCCTACCAAAGATCACCCTGTTCGGCGAGCTTGCTACTGGACACCGTGACAGAGGGGCACCAAAGAAGAGATACAAAGACTGTCTCAAGAAGTCACTTAGTGCCTGCCAAATCGACCACCACCAGTGGTCTTCGCTTGCTGTGGACCGTGACACCTGGCGCTCCACTATTTACAAGGCAGCTGTCTCCTTTGAGGACTCTCGCAGAGCTAGCCTTAAGGACAAGCGGCTCAGGAGAAAGAACAGAGATGCCGCAACTCAGAACTCTGGCCATACCTTCCCCTGCAGCCACTGCGGTCGAACCTGCCTGTCCCGGATTGGCCTCCGCAGCCACGAACAAGCCTGCAGACGTCGTGGGCAACTCCTATAAAATCTTCGTTCGCGAAGTCCAGCCAAGAGAGTGTTGGTGATGACAAGTTGCTGCTCTGCACAGAACACCAACAGTAGGCGGCCATTGTCATTGCAGTTCCCGACGCCATGCTTGCCGAGGACTCCTTTCCAGGCTTCAGAATCTTTTCCCACTCTGGCGTTGAAGTCGCCAAGGATGAAGACTGTCGTCTGCAGGGGTCCTCTGTAGGAGGCTGCGCAGGTAAGTGTAGAACTTGTCCTTTTCTGCAGGCTCTGCCAGGAGGGTTGGGGAGTACACACTGAGAAGGGTGACGTATTGCTGGTGTCTCAGTGGGAGGCGCATAGACATGATGCGGTCTGAGTGACCCGTTGGTAGGTTTTCCAGCTTAGTCGCAATGGAGGTCTTGACCATGAAGCCCACGCCTGAGAGCCGTCTTTCTGATGTAGGCTTGCCTGACCAGTAGAGGGTGTAGCCAGCGCCATGTTTTTGGAGGCTGCCTTTGTCCGGGAGGCGTACTTCGCTGAGCGCGGCGATGTCGATGTTTAACCTCCGCAATTCATGGGCAATGAGGGCGGAGCGAGGTTCAGGGCGTACGCTGTCTGCTGTGTCGAGCATGGTTCGGATGTTCCAGCATGCTACGTTGAGTCCGGTCGTGGTCGTCATGAGAGTGGATCCATTGTTCTTTCTTATTTTCTGATCGCAGGAGAAGATGCTCGTTGACCGCGGCTAGCCAACTGGGGTTGCGAGGGGACGAGCTTTGGTTAGGCCACCTTTTTTATGCCCCTCTTCGCGTGTCCCTAAAGAAGGCTGCTTGGTCGTTCAGGGTGTGCCGAGTGTCATCCCCAGGTCAACATCAGGCGACCAATATCCTGAACCGCCTGCATGCAGGTTTGAGACTGTGGCTTCCAGTGACATCTTTCACCTGCCGTTTCGCCCCTCGCCCGTCGCTACAGGACTTGGAATGGGCAGTGTCATGGTCCGTGGACGTTTCCTAAAGCCTTGGCGGTGAGCTTTTTGGTGGAGTGCAGTGTGCGCAGTACTGGCCCCACCCTTTAAACCCTTGGTTCGTCTGCCATGGCCTAGCAACCTGGGACAGTGACATCGAGGTCCTCGGGTCGTAGGTTTTATATCAGACTGTCCTTGTCCTAGTCTCTGGCTCAAAAACCTTCCCCGGAGACACGGGGGCTTTGATGTCAGGGTTTTCCTTCCTTTGCCTTTTCGCAGCCAAGCGGCCAGGCCTGCAAGACTGCAATGATTTATTTTTGAGGTTCTCTCCTCTAGATCCGCCGTGTTTAGCCTGGGGGCTCATGCTGCCCAGTTTTGGGGCTCACCTCGGAGAGGATGTGGCCAGGGACCACGCACGGGCGGTCTTGGGATGGAGGGATGTTATGCTAGTCCGGAGGGATTACATACGAGGGTGCTTCACGAAGGCCAAGAGGCCCTAGACAAGGGTGATCCAGGGGGAGGCGCTGAAAGAGTTCCCCACTACCCGCACCACCAACACGTCCCCTGGCTCCCCCGCCCTTTGAGTCAGGCAGAGACCCTTGAACACGTATTGCAGTAAGATCAAACACGGAGAGATCACACAATAATCTAGAAATGCACCGGCGTCAAACATTATTGGCAGCTGCTGCAGACATTTGGCATGTTGGGCGGATCGGGGTGGGGGTGGGGGTGGGGGGTTACAGGGGTTCCGGAAACCCTCCCCCAAACCCAAAATTCTTTAAAATGCTATAACAAAATCTCTTCTTGGGGTGTTTGGACCCCCCCCCCCCCCGGCCCCCCCCCCCGCCCCCGCTTGTTTCATATTTTGGCGAATGGTGAGAATCTTAGAATCTTAACACCAACGCACCTCCTCTCTCTATCCCCCCCCCCCTCCCGCGCTTTTAGATTTGTCGGCCCCTGGAAGCAAGATCTAGCGTCAGGGAGGCCTTTTGTATCATGTTGAATGTCCCAAACAAAACGTTGCCCCTCCCCCCCCCCCCCGCCTCTAGAGGTAACTGATCCGCCCCTGTGTTGATTGTAGTGGACAGCACTTAAATGAACACGACAGCGCTTCAGACCATGAACGCTTTTTGTGCAATTTGATTTAAAATCATGTTAAATCACTCCTATAATTTATGGCGGCCAGGCACCATCTCCTGGCCGGCCGCTCCGGCAAAATTCGCCAACTGTGCTTTGAAGCGACTCCTATCATTATTATTTTCCAGGCAGTGTTGTGCCATCAAGTTCTGAGGAAACAATTATGTACCTTTTTCAGTTTTGACAACTTTATGTGATAGCTGTGGTGTACCGACAATAACATCGTGTTAATCTTGTAAAATATTTGGAATTTGGACTTGTTTCACCAGTCAGACTATGTACTGATCTAAAAAAGAGCGTGCAGGTAAACTGTGGAATTACTAAACATGTGCTGTTCCGGCCTCCATCCTACAGTATTCACAGACTAACCCACTGCCAGATTTTTCTTCACTCTGACTGACCCCACAGAAGAGCGTGGAAGCACACAGAGAAGAATTTACCAGCGAGCTTTCCTACCACCGCGGCGGCGGTGTTTATGTATCACGTACTGCCCTGACCCACCGACCTTCGCTGTTGACAGATATTTCCCAACAAGCGGTGTGCCAGTGAAAATGACTGTGTGTGGTGGTGCTGGTTTTATTTCATTATAATGACTCATGACTGTTACCATCATGATTTTATGTGTTATAAATGATGTTGAAGGACTTTGTCGGAGCGGTGCCCTCTGAACACCGGCGCTGTACTATAGCGACGGGCCTCCAGGTGCAGCTTTGATTTTTGTTTTATGTTGCCTGGATCGGAGATTATTTTCCTTTCGACGGTAATTTGTTTCTGTTGTTAACTTGTATTTTTATGTACTAGCTTTAGTCAAGTAGGAATTTAACAAAAGAGCATATGCTAGTGTGTTCAAGAGACATAGGGCTGTCTTAGCATTCTGTTTTTGACAGGGAGGTTCGGGTCGGGATGAGGCCACTGACGCCGGCCATTAGATGCCTTGGCGACGGGCTTCACCCGTCCCGAGTCATTGTCCATTTTGTAGTTCTGTTATTGTAATTTGTCAAATGAGCGAGTGAGTGAATGTGAGCAGCACCTGCGGTGGCAAAACAATTTTTTGCTGTTTATGATTATCTTCTATTACAGCAACAATAAAGTCATCTTGAATCTTGAATAATTTCAGACCGCTGAAAAGTGTTTGTGTAGGGCAGAACATCAATGAGATGAGAAGAAAATAGTATAAAGTAGCTTCTTTTGCACTTAAAATGGTAACATTTTACTGTTTAGTGTTATGTTCTGCTCTCCAAAAGTAATTAAGCAAAATAGCATGGGTTTCACGCCCAGCAACGAAAAATGATCCTCAAACCCCGAGATTGTCGCTACAACGCAGTTGCCCCATCATAATTTTGGACTAGGGTCGGTCACCACCTTCTCCACGTCTATGCATCCTGCTGACAGCAATTTGCATCCGTGTTTTTTGGACGGTGGTGGCTTTTGGTCGTTAAATGAACAAAGATTTCAGAAACAAAAAATGTACCTACAGTAGCCAGGAAGGGACTCATTTGAAATAGCATTAAAATACTTTAAATGTAAAACTACATAACTCACCTTTCGAAAAAGAAACACATTCTTTTCATCCAGCTGCGGCTGTACCAACATGAGAGCTCTCTGCACCGAGGGTGGACACCGCAGCGGCAAAGTAAGTTTCCAGTACACGCCAAACTTGTCTTCGGTTTCCTTTTCTTGTGTTTCGGGATCTCTAGCGTAACCAGGTCGTCCACACTTTTCAACGGAGGCAGACCAGACGCTGAGACCCGCGGTGAAACCTCCCACCTCGTTGTTTGTAAAGCATCCTTCCTTGTGGCAAACAGACACCTTAATAGACAAAAAGGTTACCTATTTAGGGCTGAAGGACTTTTTCCCACCGCGAGGGTGATTTCAGCGAAGAGGCTTTAAGCTTTAAGCAAATTTTAATCTCAGATGGATTCAAACCTGTGACCGTTTGAACGAGAGTCCAACGATGTACCACATAAGACACTCAGCAACATCCCCCACCCCCCTCACCCTATCCCCCGTTTCAAACGCACACAAACACGTTTACTGTGACTTTTTAACATTTGTGCTGTAAGTTGCTAACTGTATGATTAAATATTATCGCTAGCGTAAGCTTGTCTCTCAGCTTATATTTACTTGATCGAAAAAAGCTTTGAGTCCTTTCCCAGTCATGCCTGTTTCATCCAAAACAAGGCACACTTTTCTGTCACTCATTGGGGCCACAGGAGGCAGGGTGGGAGGTCGGGGGTACCCCCAGTTGATCTCAGAGTCCTTCAGTTTGGCGCAAAGTCTCCACTTGTGCAGTCTACGCTCAAAGTACTTGTCGTCCAGTGTCTTCTCTGGGCGGGTCATGATGAAGACTCGGAGTCTCTTCTTGACTAGTCCCTCAGCTTCTTTGGCCTTATGCTCGTAAAGCATTTGCTTCACCTGATAACCAAATGACAGTTTAAAGAAATGCGTACAAAAAATGCGCATGCAACAAACTACCTCCAGCAACATGTATGTGAAAGCGAGTATTAGATGCCGGGTTGCTTGTAGACAGACGTTCAACTAGATCTCATGTTGTCCTTCAATTACAAAACGACATGACTTAACAGACAAAACGGAGGCCATTTTAGACGGGACTTAACTTTAGCTTAACTTTGGCGGACAACCAATATGCTGACTGATTTTTTACCTGACTAGTCTTTTTCTCGCTGGACAGTCGGTTTGTACCATAAGAAAAGCATGCCATAAACATGGCGGATAAGCCTTCGCGACGGAACGTTAAAGTAAAACTCCAGTTTTCACTGTCTGTGGAGTGTTTATAATTTTTTTCTATTTTGTATTCCCCCCCCCCCCCAAAAAAAAAAAAAAAAAAAAAAAAATAAATAAATAAAAAATGAATCAGTTGTTACTTAGAAAGATGGAGAGGTGCACAGCAGGCTCGATCGAGGTCTTCAAGTATTGTGTTTGTGTGTGTGTGTGTGTGTGTGTGTGTGTGTGTGTGTGTGTGTGTGTGTGTGTGTGTGCGTGCGTGCGTGCGTGCGTGCGTGTATGTGTGTGTATGCGCATGCACGCGCGCGTTAGAGAGATTGAATGATTGATTGATTGACTTTATTTTCCAGGAAAGAGGTTTTACGCGTGCATCCACTTCTTTACAAACTTGTCCTTGCTGTAACTACTGCCATAAGTGTGCAAGGCCTATCGCAAAAGTGGACGCGTTATGTCTTGGACGATATTCGTTGGAACAGGTAATTTTTAAGTGTCTGTTTTAAGACTTGACGTCATGAACACACTGCTAGACCTTTTGACAAAAGAAACACAATAGTCAGGTACACAGACATCTCTCACGTAAGAAAATGCTCGTCTTGACGTATTAATATGTAGACGTTATGACTTGGAATGTTCTAAGCATGCAATGTTGAAAGAATACTTTTGTTGTACCGTGCAGGATTTAGCTTGGTGTGTGCGTGTGGGGTGGTTGGGAAGGGGTGGGGGTGGGGGTGGCATCGCTGCATGAGATGACAAAAGACCGAAGGGGTACGATTTTCACTGTGACTTTTTCCTGCACATGCACATCGTAACAAAGTAAAGAAAAATCCTGCTTAAGGTCGGTCTCATAATTATCAGAGAGAAAAATCGTTACCGACCAGGTACTTTTATCTGATGTAGTTTCTCTTCGTCTTCGACCTTTTTCAGAAAAAACTCAAGCAGCATTGAATGACCTTATTTGTCGCCATGTTGCATACTATCTGATTACATCTTGCGTAAGACAATGACGTAGTGTCGGGAATTTCTACGAAACCTTTCCATCATGCTGGCCTGATTTTTGTTCTTTGAAATGTGCGAACTTATTTTTTACATCACTACGGAACCTTCATGCTATGGCGATGGAGCATTATATGCTGATTAAAGTTACAACATTTAACTACGCGGACTGCACCCCAGTACGCAAAGGCCATCGGGCCGACATTGGCCACCATTGGCCCTCGCACGGCTGTGCGCCGGCCAACGTCGGGCGAAGTCGGCCCGATGGCCTTTTGCGCTTTGGGACGTATCTTGCATACTTATAGTAATAGACTTACGCTTCTGTGTATAATCAAGGCAACAAACATAACTTTAAGTCAGAAAACAACGCAATTGAGCATGACAAGAGTGCATGCGTGCGTATGCTGGCGAAAGCATTTTGTCTGCGGCGTAGCTAGATTGTAACAAAAGCACCTGTTATTGCCATACGACTTGAGATGTATAAATGAGATTCTCAGTATCATCTAAACACCGATGTAAGAATCTATTTCTTAGTCACCTTCTTTTTGGCATAAATCCGATGCGAGCTGGCTTTCGGCACACGCCTAGTCACAACACAGCCGCCAT
This sequence comes from Semisulcospira habei, assembly GCA_036245525.1. NCBI lineage: Eukaryota > Metazoa > Mollusca > Gastropoda > Semisulcospiridae > Semisulcospira > Semisulcospira habei. The sequence goes on from BTPG01000003.1 coordinate 92,713,897, forward strand.
TGTGTTTTGCCCAAAATATGGACGTAATTTAGTTTGTAATGTGACGTCAATATTTTGGATGCCAGACAAATGTTCCTACATGATGATGTAATAGCGTAATTCATGACGCCAGAGTGTCAGCCGTCACTATGAAATGATGTCATTGCACGTGAGCTGAAAGTAGGTCAAGTTTCAATATCGAGTGTGCCCGTACCTTTTTGTAGACCATACTTTCTACAAGACAGTTGTGTGCACACTTGGCCGTTCACGCAGCAGAGCTGTATCACACGTGTGTGATACAGCTTTTCCGCTCAAAGGCAGCAAAGAAGGAGGTGTGTAAGAAATACAGATTCTTACATCGGTGATTAGGTGATACTGAGAATCTCACTCTAGTGGTTTTAAAACCTTATCTTACGAGCTTAAGCGAGCGAAAGCGAGTAGGATAAGGTTTTAAGACCTCGAGAGTGAGATCTCAGTATCCCTAAACACCGATGTAAGAATCTATTTCTTACCCACCTTTTTCTTGGCATAAATCAGATGTGAGTTGGTTTTCGGCACACCGCACCTGGTCACAACACAGTCGCCACTGTATACAGCAAAGATCTTGACGTAATTTACTTTGTAATGTGACGTCAAATTTTTTGAATGCCAGACAAATGTTCTTACATGATGAGTTAAAAAAATAGCGCAATCCATGATGCCAGAGTGCCAGTCGTCACTATGAAATGATGTCATTGCGCGTGAGCTGAAAAATAGGTCAAGTTTCAATACCTTTTTTGACCTCACTATCTACAAGACGAGTGTGTGCACAGTTGGCCGTTCACGCAGCAAGGCTGTGTCACACACGTGTGATACAGCCAAGAAGTACTATCACACGTGTGTGATACAGCTTTTCTGCTCATGGGCAGCAATGAAGGTGAGGTGTGTAAGAAATAACTAAATAGTGAAATGAGTACAATGAAATGCACCACAGCCTGTAAAGTAAGTTTTGAACAGCAGTTTTGAATACATTGTGGGATTTAACAGACTGTATTTTTATTGGTAAAGATTTGCACATGGATGCACACCCCCCCCCCCCCCCCCCCCAAAAAAAAAAAAAAAAAAAAAAAAGCTAGTGTCCTTGCAAAATAGCTGAATATCGCTCTCCGGCACTGTTGTTGCCCACTGTTTGTGTAAAGACGGATTTTGATTTCACGCCGTCACACAAAAGATTGCCTCAAGCCGTAACATTTATCTTGTGTGAAGATTAAACACCGAGATGCACCGTGATTCAGATCCACGAAAAAAGCTTTTTGAATGACTTCGTTACGTTTGTGTTTTGACAAGAAGAGAGGGGGAATATGAGAGTTTTAAAGAATCTTCTATGGCCCTCATTTTTCTATGTTATTCGCTCACAAAAACGCACACGACCTTGCCTTTCCTTTTTCTCAAATTCCTTTTATTTTTCTCTGTAATTAGATATATAAAGAAAGAACTGAATCTTCATTAACACTATGACTGAGAATTTAAGGGGTTAACTCAGTCATAGTGTTAATAATACTTCAAATCCTTTCCCCCCCCCCCCCCCCCCCCCATAGACAAAACGCCCGATCAAACCAGTGCTTGTAACCCAAAGCAATTATATATAATACATAAACACCTCATGCCTACGCTTGACTGGTTTTGAAAGACCCCCACTTCAATTCAGGTAAGATATGAATAGACCTGTTCTGAAAATAGCAATTATTCGCATTTTCTTGTCGGGACGAGATTGCCTTTTGAAACCGGGATCGAAATTTTTTGAATCAGATCGGTATGCACCGCACCTGAGTCGCTATTCATACAGGAATTTATAATTTTTTCAATTATGTGTTCACCCGTTCGATTTGCCATTAAATGCAAATGGCCAACAGCCAACGCGCCGACACAGTAGGGCGTCGCTATTCAACTTAGTAAGGGAACACTCTATGAATAAACCGGCTCTACAGCTTTGAAAAGGCTATTTGCTGAGAGGTGACAAGAAGAGTTTCGAAATTGACTTCATATTTACTCAATGGCTGGTTCCCGAAAAATCAGACGGTGGTTATACTGTGCACTATAAACAGTTTGATAAGAAACTAACAAGTAATATTTAACACACACACACAGACGCACAGACAAAACACACACACACACAAACAAACAAACAAACAAACAAACAAACAAACAAACAAACAAACACACAATCAAACAGACGTACACACACACAAACACAAACACACACACACACACACAAACACACACACACACACACGCACTTACAGACACTCATGTCAGTACAATTTTATCGTAAGCATGAGCTGCCAGGTGGTGTCACGGTTGATCGCCTTTTGTGTTGCCTCACGCCGCGGCCGCATTCCATTCCTTTTCAATTCAGACACGAGCCGCATTTTGAAAAGACTCTCACCCGTCTTTATGGCTTTTATAGCTACACCCTTTCAAATCGCTAAGTTGTGTCAAAGATCAACAGGGGGACATATTACTTTTCAAAAGAGGGGGATCATTTACAAAACGGTTCTACATGTGAGGGCTTAATGTACTCATGTCTGGTTTACTGACAAAGAAACAAATGTGTTTATAAATTATTATTTTTTAAAATGCATTATAAAATGAACACAGATGAAATATTATTATTAAATGATATTGGCGCTGTAGAAAACATAGACTTAGATTCAAAAAGGGAAAGACTTTTATCTGTAGTGGTTTCTGGTCATTCGAAATCTTATCTTGGGAAGCTATATTCAACTGAAGATATACTATCCCTCACGGCTGCTGATTTATTTAAACTTCATTTTAAATATGAACAACACATGGCTTCACTAATGACCCGTGATTTGAGCAAATCAATTGTCTGCTTATATTCAAAAGCTGTGAGTTACGCTCTCCCTGTAGACATTGAAAATCTCACAAATGACCTCGAGAGTAACCCCATTGTAACGAGTGCAATTGGTAAATTAGCTTGCCTTTTATTCTACAGATTTGGTAATTTGCTGGCTCCTCTGGTAACATTAATTGTAACTAGCAGCCATGTAGATTTTACGAAATTAAATTTTTTTGTTGATAAAAATGGACGACCAACGGACGACCCCCCAAACGACCCCACAGATGAACCCTGTTTCGGACCCTGTCCAGACCCTGATTCACACAGTGACAAAAATTAAAAATGAAGGGAGGGTTCAGTCAGGTAAACGTTTAGCTGAATGGAACAAGCAGAAAAAGTTACAGCTACAGGCGCTAACAGAAAAGGCTCATGTAAGTGACCCGCCGTCAACACCGCCGGTAGGACCGTCAGGACCGTCAGGACCGTCAGGACTGACAGGACTTTCAACACCCCTGTCACACCCACATCAAAGTGAAAGACCTTCAACCCAGTCTAATTCTGAAACAGCAAGATATGCAGTTGCCGCATTTGTTGTCGGATCTGGTTTTGTAGCTTACCAATTATACAAAAAATACAAGCCACACACTCGTACAGTGACCAAAAAATTAAACACTCCATCATCAAAAACAGAAGTCGCCACATTACCAACAATACCCAAAGTTGTCGACCCATTTATCATGCAGTAATAAATTTATTATTTTAATTTTTTCTTGCCTAAGAAATGAATGACTCAAAGAATTTAATGAATCTTGTGTATCACTCTGCAGTAATCAGTGCATTAGCAGTAACGTTTTCTATGCTGGGAAAAAATCTACTCAAAATGAAATCACCAGACCTCAGTAGACTCGATTTCGAAGACAGCGCTAAGCTAATTGTAGTTGTAACAGCATCAATCGCCACGAAAGACCTTCTTGTTAAACAGGGAATTATTCCCGAAAATATATCTATGTAAATAAAATAAATATGGCGACGATAGCTATTATGGTGGGAGGAGCGATGGTCAACGCTCTGGCGTTTAGCGGCTCTAATTATCTCTTTTCTAAAATGGGTAGAGAACAATCTGCAGAAGAAATAAAGCGTCATAATGAAGCGTCAGAAAAATTAGCACAAGCTCAACAGGATTACGAAAAGAATAGAATTGAGAAACTTGATTTCATCAATGAAAAACTCAGGCTAGAAGGTCACGCACAACATACGTTTTCAAATACAGACGACGCAATCCGTGAGTATTTTTTAGTCACGGGTGAAGACATGTCTATACCGAAACCAAAACTAAGTGACTACTATCAACCAAGCCCAGAACAAAGAAACGGGGAGATAATCTTTGTTCTAGTGGGAATGATATTTGTTTATTTTACTGGAGTTTTCATTGCTAGAAAAAATGTCAGCCGAAAATAAACTATCGAAAATATATTACTCACCATCAGGGTATTATAAAGGAGCAACCGCTATTCAGAAATTACATGCCGCTGTGGGCGGAGATGTATCACTCAATCAGGTCAAGCAATGGTTACAGAGACAGGCAATTTGGCAAATTTATCTCCCTGCTCCAAGAAAGATATCTAGACCCCATTTTGAGAACACAACACCTAATGACACGCACCAAATGGACCTCCTGTTTCTTCCGCATGACACAATAAGAAAGAAACGATACAAGTACGCTTTGACTGTTGTAGACATTGCTTCAAGGTATAAAGACGCTGAACCCATATCTGACAAAACAGCCAGTACAGTTGCTACTGCTTTATCAAAAATATATAGTCGTGGCCCTTTAAGATACCCCAGACTTGTACAAGTTGATGACGGATCAGAATTCAAAGGTGCAGTTAATCAGTTATTTGCTAAGCATGGCGTACTGGTCAGACGAGGAATTCCAGGTGTACACAGATCACAGGCAATTGTAGAGAACTTTAACAAACAGTTATCAGAAAGACTTTTCAGTTACCAGTATTCTAAGGAACTCATGCATGACACCCGTAACACGGAGTGGGTACAAAGGTTACCACATGTGATAAAAGCAATGAACAATGAAGGACACCCAAAACCTGCTGATGCTATTAAATTGAAAACAATTACAGAGCCAAAAACAATGTCAACCCCAGCACAGGCACCCGACACAAGTTTATTTACTAAACAGGTAAGATATTTATATCAACCAGGGGAAGCTGAGAATGACATCAGGCGCAGGTCAACAGACCCCATATGGTCAACATCCGTTCATAATATAAAAAAAATAATTCCCGGCGCAGACGCAACAATATATTACCTGTATGACCCTGCACCCCAGAGGGCATTTGTCAGAGAAGAATTACAGATTATTCCCTCAGACACCGTTACTCATTTCAGTAACTAACTCATCAATTAATTCATCAACCAGTTCATCAGCTATTTCTTCAGATAACTTGAGCCTGTAATGACCTGGTGCATAAGCTTTTTCCTTAGTGTGAAACACTCGTTTCGTGTCTCCAACTGCAAGTGATTTCTTATGTGTTTGAATTATTTCAAGATTATGTTTGTTTGATCTCAGTGACTTGTTTGGATAATCAGGCATTAATGCACCATCTAACACTTGCTTGTAATGTTCATGACGTATTTCTTTATTTTTTATTGCTGTTTTCTTGATACCTTTGGCTTTTGACTGACTACCTTTCTGGTGCAGTATAGAATACATTTTTGATCTCAGTCCAACGTACTCAACTATTGGCACACCATTTAGTTCATCTTTAAACTTACCAGGCACCTTTTTGTTTTGTGTGCTGTACAGTGGATGATCTTTAGGGTAGTCAGACGTGTCATACATGTGTAACTCTGTTTTCATGTCTTCATAAAAGTCTTCAGTACACACATCAATGATCATAGTCAGTGTCAGTGTATAACAATCGACAGTCAGGATACTTTAATTTGAAGTAATCATAATAAAATTCAAGCATCACCAGTTTTGACAATTCAAGAATTGCCATACCAATGAATACTGGCTTGTCCAGTTTAACAATCTTTTTTTTGAGTGACACTGCATACAATGATGAATGAAATTCTTTGTACCCAGTGTATTGTGGCTTGCCTGTAAGTTTAATTGCACCCAATTCAGTTGTAACCAGTCTCACATCTTTTCTGTGATGAGGATTTTCCATCGTCTTGCCAAAACAGGCATTGTTCATAAGCTTAAAGAAGTCTTTGTCAAATGCAGTGTTGCCGTCTCTGGCACGAAGGGTTGTGTTCTTCATTATGTAATCTTTCATGAAAGCACTCTGATCAAATTGAATTCCTCTGTGAACTTTCTTTAGTACTAACCCGTGTCTGATGTAAAACTGCAACAAGCGGTAGTGACAAACGTAATTGAATTTGTCATTTAGATTCGGTACAAGTTTAGTGTCTTCTTTTTTCCCCGTCATACTCATTTTCTCAACAGCCAACGGATAATCATTATGGTAATCGTGTAGATGATGCGGGTACTCCAGGTCGACTTCAAAGATCCAACCCTTCGCGTCGTTTCGTTCAAGATTAATAATATTGTTTGTTAACCCTGTTATGTCATACTGTGACAAATCATACAGACAAAAGTTTTTCAAGGGTAATAATTCACACATTGCGAACCCATAAAGGTTATTAGCGTCAAGGTACGTAATGAATGACCTTGACCTCGAGGGGTCAAACCCCCGGCCAAGGTCACCATGACTGTCCAAATATTTGTTGTTGGCTATGGCGTAATTGTTCGATGCAATACTAATGCCTCCCCTTAATCCACGTTCCACCATTTCACCCATCGTACGATCGGACAACAGGTCTATAAATATCTTACTAGATTTTAAAAATGCATCCCACGTCATGCCAGGACTAGTTATGTAGCAGGCTGGGTCAAGTCTGTAGTGCAACAAACCCTTCTCACGGTAACTTTCAAATACGTCTGCTAGCAAGCAAACGTCAGCTTTCAAGTACTGATCGTGGTAGTCACCAATTGTCTGACACCCCAACTTCCCCCACGCATCAAGTGCATGTTGATATTCAGAGTCAGAAATACCTTTTCCAGTTAGTGTAGAATAAAATTTCTCTTTTGGTGGCAGTCTTGTTTCTTCAAACACAACCCACTCACTGATGTACTCATACGGATACACACCTTTCTTAATCAAGTCTGGTTCAAAATATTTACTTGTTATTGGATACTCAGTCAGCCCTTCTGCCAGACTAGCCAACCCTAAAGACAAATGTTGCATGGAGTCATAAAATGCTAATTTATCCAACCTAAAAGTCAAGTACTTCTCAGTTGTCTGGGCAATACAACTTATGTTTTTGTAAGACTCATCTACAGCCTGCATGATGATGTGTGAATCATATCCTTTGAGATTGTGAAAAAAGATTGGTAACTTGTATGTCTTAGGATCTATTTTTAATTTCAAGTTACAATCACCATGAGCAGCACCTCTGTAACATCCAGTTATGTGATCGTGGTCACGAACTTTATCACATCCTAAAGGCCGTTCACAAATCCAACACTTCTCAGCTGTATCAAATTTTAGTTTGTCTTCTTCTGTCATCACCAAAGGCATCTGACATGTTGTGAGATACTGTACTACCTGACTGTACAGATGTCTCATTTCTGTTAAAAACAGGCATGCTGCATTTTCACCCCTGTAAATAACAGGTTCTGTATGCACACCGTCTGACCTAACAATAATGTATCCAAAAGAACACACCACTTGGTCACTTAGTTTTATAGTCTTTGGTAATGACTCTGGAACAGGACCTTCAAATTGAACAACCAGGGATTCAAAATCAGCGTATACTACGAACGGCAGCTTTTGCTGATTCCCATAGTTCTTAAAATACACTTGACTACCAGGATCTGGATACTTAAGTACTGTTTGTATGTCATCAGCTGACCTGCAGTGTAAAACATGTTTGTGCGCTACGTTTATGGAGGAGAATCTTTGTAAACATCTCTTACAAACTTCCTGTTTGCCATTGTGTTTTGTTGTATGTGAATGAATTAGACGTGACATATTCCTGATAATTGTGTAGTGGAAGTTATTGTCATCGCCGATTAGCAACATGTCAACATGTTTATCTTCTGACTGACCATAGGTTGGGGCAATTGGGGATACTCTAATTGGCTGTAACTTGTTCTCAGCATTATTATCCCACACAAACACATTCACAGATATACCAGGATTTAGTTTTTCAAACAAATCTATGTCTTCTATTTTAACAGGGGACTCAATGCCACTAAAGTTGAGTTCATTTACAAATTTGATGTAGTTAGATACGCGATCTGGTCTTGACCTCACAAAGTGTAGTTTAGCAAGTACGCACCACATGAAACAGAAATTGTCATTGTTCTGTATGTTGACGACTGCCTTCTTGTTCGAAACTTCTGTTGGCAGTGGCAACCATGATTTACCTAATATAGGATGATACCTAGACTGCTTTAATTGTAGTTCATGTACATGCCCTTCGTGCCAGCCAGACCCCTTCATTTTTGCACTGTCAATTGCCTGTAGAAAGTCTGGTAATAGTCTGTCTCTAAACATGTTTTTTACCTCCGGTTCTCTTCTTGTGTTAACAGTGTGTTGTCTTGTTGATATGTACGAAACAATCACCTCACCGTCGACCCTAGTGAATTCGATTTTTGCAACAATTTGAATCTTCACACTGCCTGTAAGAAGATTTTGTTGTATGACAGAAAAAGAGTTTTCTATTGATTCGTAAACATTATTAGTATTTGATATAGGTAAGTTTGTTGTGTGAAACACGTTTCTTAAACTAGATGAGCCAGGGTTTTGAACATTGTCCGTCATTTTTATTTGACCGACAAAATAATAAATGAAAAAATATTAACGTTAACTCTGCTGGCTCACCTTGTGTAATACCACTTTATTAACTGCAACACTGTCAATATAAACATTTAGTTTGCGTAGTTGTTTAAATATGCTATAACAAACTTCCCCTAACCAGCCATAGTTGGTATCATCAACTTTAAAAGTAGGTGTCTTTAAATCAACTGTCATGTGCTCCACATTTGGATGCTCATCGACATAAACTAAAGTCACACTATATGTAACATATATTTCTGATGGTGCTGAAAGGCTTATGTAAGTCTGTTTGGGTGATATTAAGTCAGTAAAGTGCATAACATCTTTGAAAAGGTGTGTGAGATCAAGCACCTGTATGATTTGTCCGTCTGTCATTTTTATTGGACAAACAAAAGAATAAATTAATTTACATCAATTTACTAACCCATACCCTGTGGGCTGATCTGTCTTTAAAATGAGCTTTAGATGCTTAGTTGATTTCAGTTTATTTTTTACATCATCTCGTTCATGCTTATTTGGGATGACATCATTCTCTCTGAGACAGTCTTCAAAGCTGTCACGATCCTTACAGTAAAACAAACAGATAAACTTTAACTGTTCTCGAAAATCTTTCAGTACAGCATTATATTTTTGAGTGAGAATCCATACACTGACATTTGCGTGTCTGCCACTGAAGGCAAGTTCTGCTAGAGTGTTTCTCTTCTTGACAATGTCTTTCTCTGCAGAACAGTCATCAACAATAAACAATGTTGACTGCCCTTCAAATTGCTTGTAAAAATATTGTAGGTAGTCATTCAGTTTTTTCTCAGGGTCGACTAAGTATATGTTGCTGTCAGTCCAAATGAATAAACGGTTGTGATAAGCTTTGTTGTGTTTGATTGTAGGACAAAATATTACAATGTTTTCAAAATGGTGTATGTATCTTGTTTGTAATAAGTCAAGTACGAATTGAGTTTTCCCACACCCTGTGGCACCAACAAATAAGCCACAGTGTGGATCGAGGGTCATTAAGCTACGGTTCATTTTAATACACAATATAATTTTAATATATGTGTCCACTCAGTCTGCTTTCTGCAATATTGAGTTGTGCGTCATATATCAGGTACAAATATATGTTTATGGCTGCAGCAGTTTCAACCTTCTTTTGTATCTGAATTGTTATTCCATCACTACCATTCTCGACAGTTCGTCCTGACCCATGAAGATAATCGTCGTCTGTACTACGAAGGTCTAACCACAGTGCATACTTGTTTGTAAGGTATTGTCCGATCCTAACATCATACAGATGTAGATCTTTGCACGCAATGTTTGCAGGTTTATCTCTAATCCTTCCTCCTGCAAAATACTTTGTGGTTTCGTCATAGTGTTGATAAGGTAACATTCCTGAAGCGTACACTTGATTAGGGCGGCCTTCAATTGTGCAGGACAAATGTGTAATCTTAGGATTGTAGAATTTTTCTGAATCCCTTTTGTATGGACTCACCGGTTCAACAAACAACATAAGAATACCTTTCAGTGACCTGGCAGGTGTGTTTAAGTTTAAGTTCCACATTGGGTCACTCTTGTCTTTGGGAATTAAACTATGTCTAATCACCCTGTCATAATAAATTGGAAGTCTTGACTGGTACTGATTTTGTATGAGTCTGGCTAGTTCAATATGTGTGACAATTTCATATTCCAAGGAAATGTTAGAGATCTTGTATGTTGCATCTGTGGCAGATGATTTTATAACTTTGGAGTAGTCATTGAAAGTTAGTTCAAAGCTCAGACGGTCATTCAGTGCCCCTTGATAATAAGGCAAATGAGCTGTTAGGATTTCAAACTCAAGTGGAATGTAAAATCTGGTTCCATATGTTTCTGCTAATATAACTTCCTTTGGTACCCCAGTAGTTACCTTATCTGCTGCATTGATTCGAAGTTTACCAACATTATCAGACTGTATGCCTTGGTAAACACGATCTTCTCGTTCTTCTCTTGTGAGCCAAAGATCTTTGTAACAGTAAAATACATCTGAGTCGTCAAGACTAAACACTTCTTGTCCTTCAAGTTTTACTTTAATAGTTCTAACAATTGCTCTGCCAAGATTGTCAACCAGTGTTCTGTTTACGTCTGCGTCTGATGATAGTTCAATATTAAATGCAAGGCGTGCAGTGCCAGGAACGATAACGTCACTGGGACCTAGGTTTGGAAACTTGACTGTAAGTGTTTGGTTCTGGTCTATGGTACTTGGATTGTTCGTGATGACTATCGATTGTCTTATGCCCTTAACACCCAGGGGCTCACGTAGTTTTCTGATGGGTCTAACTTTGATCCGTAAGACTGTGTCATTTTTATTATGCACAATAAAAAATAATAATTAATAAAACAATGGCAGCAGGAGGATTTAATCATGAAGATTTTGAAATGGATGACATGCATGTCTCAGATACCAGTATCACAGATATGACTGGAATGGTAACTAGTTCTAGTATGTATCACGAACTGTTAAAAGATAAAGTAAACTCATTTTATGAAAGTGTTGGAGCGCGCCCAGATGTCTTGGATCCTAACCAGTTTGAATATGATAAAGGGCACTTATTTGTAAATACAGACAGAGGGAAAATATATCTAACACATAAAAATAATCCTTCTAAGTTTAGAGCTTTAAGTACAATTAAAGGTGAAGTCGGTGGTAACTCTGGGTTGGCAAGGTATCTTGGAATTGGAGGGTCTCCCGTTCCCCCAAGACTGGTTAGTGTTCTTCACGACACGCAAACAAAGTTGCCAACAGGGCAACAAATTGAAATGGCACCAGTAACAAGCCTACCAGAAATAGCAAACACTGTGATACAAGAAACCTCATTTACTGAAGGGCAAATAAATGACGCTTTGAAAACAATAGATGATCCACCTTTGTCAATGAGGGAGATTATGGGATTGGATAAATCACTGCAGACAATAAGAGGTGAGATGGTTAATAATCTTGCCAAACTGGGAGAACTTGATAAACACATTGAACGTGAAAAGGAGAAACTGGCTACAGCAGACAATGGGAATCTTGACACAGAAATGAAAGAAAGAATCCAACACAGATTAAATGATTTGCAGATAGAAAGATCAGGACGGTTAGAAACAATTAGTATTGGGAGGGAAAAACTGAAATCACAGGTCAACAGAATTAGAGAAACTATTCAGAAAATACTTCACGAAGACACTACTCTGGCTGAGAGACTTAAAACACTTTTCAGAGAACAGGGTATTACAATTGCTAGTTTAATTACTGCTCTTGGGTTTATTATCGGCACTGTAGTGCTGGCTGTCTCCGGTGCTGGGGTTGGTGGGGGTGCACCGCCACCACCAACCCCACCGGCTCCAACAGACCCAAAAGATTTACAGTCATGGGTAAAGAAACAACTGTCTCACATATCAGACCTGCTTAAGAAATTGGCTCTGAAAGCAGTGGACGCTTTGCCTGGCATTATAGGCACTGTTGTCAGTTGGCTGATTAGTACAGCGGCAAAGGCAGTAGGGTTTATGGCAGAACATGTGTGGGTCTTTTTGGTTACAGTAGGAGGGTTGATGGTGGGTTATTTAATGAAACAGATAAAGAAGTAAAACCCCTAATCCAGTGAGGCCTATTACCAATGCAGTTCTTTCTGACTCATGTGTGTCAGGGGTTGGTGTTGACTGTACTGGTTGTATGGGTGCCGGTGATGGGGCTGGGGCCGGGGCCGGGGCTGGAGGTGTTACCGTCTGTAATGATTTTAATGACTGTACGTGTGTGGTTGTGGCCCCCAAGTTTACAGATTGATTGAGACCGAGTTTTTGACCAACACCTGCAACAATGATTTCATTATTATAATTTGTTATTGTACCCATTTGGAGTTGAAGATCAGATGGTAACATGTATAACCCAGTGCCAACTACAAAGTCAACTTTTGATCTGGCATATCTGAGTACGTTTTGGTAGCGTTGTATGCTAGATGGGAGATCAACTGATGAATTTATTGAATCTTCAAGATTAGCGAGAAACTGTTTTTGAGATTCAAATATACCACTTCCATTCAGAATATTCGATTTTGTTAGTGATTGTGCACCTAGTATGCACCAGACATATGTTCTGATAGACTCATTGACGCGCTCGACTCCCGCTTGAGTAAACCCGTCAGATTTATCTAAAATAAATGTGGTCCACGCATTAGACTGTTTCTGCTCTATTGAGCCTAACCAGACTTCTGATTTTGATGAGAATGAAGTGTAACCAGGGTAGTAATCTTGAGGGTATTGTCTGTGACTCATAGCGTAATAAAGTGTACCCATGCCTTTGTGATCATCAAGTTTTTGTGTGAAGTCATACTTGGTGCCAGGGTTAATGTTAAATTCATTACAGATGCGTTCAAATGCTTTCATATCCATGGGGTTGTTATACCTGTTGAAACTGGATTCAGTTGGTAATGGTGTATGCAGTTCTGACAGTATACGTCTAAGCTGGTAATAAACATGGAAACGATACACAGATCTAATCAGTTTGTTTGAGTGATTCAAATGATCTGTGAATGAAACACCACAGCCTGTAGTTGAACATAGTATTGCAAAGTTGAGTTGGTTTTGAAACATCTGTAGTGGACTTGAAGACCACTTTCTTACAGTAGAGTCGTCTGTTATTGGGGGGTTTAGGTAATGGTCAAATGGATTCGGTACTTTGACTTGAAATAGATCTTGTACGCTTGCGTCAGACACAGCTATGTCAAGCTGATTTAGTTGAATTATTTTCTGTTCATAAGTAGGTGCAACATTATATTTGGCATCCACATTAAATTGAAATGCGTTTGTAGTGGTAATGGTTGGTGATTTAAATTCCATCCTTTTTATATGAGATAATAAAAATGTTTATTACCTTAACAAATCTTGACACAAGCAAACCAGTGTGGTTAACTAATGGGATTGATAATCGTGATGGTAGCAAGGCTGTAGCTATCCATGAAATGTTCTACACAGTAAAATGGTTTAATGTTACAAATGATACAGATTATTATATAGATGGATCTGTTGTTGCTAGTTTAAAGAGAGTTAATGTTTTACGAGCTGGGTATTATGACTTTTGTACTTTAGCTGAATGGCTACAAAATGAATTTAAAATTAAAGCAACTTTAAATCCGGCTAACTTACTTGTTACATTAGATTTTCCAAAAGGTAGTGAGTATTCATTATCATTAAGTCTTATAAAATTACTTGGGTTTATGGGTAATATAATTTCTTTTCCAGATGAAGATTGGACAAAATGGTTAGGTCCAGAAAGGCAACAACTACTACTAAAACCAAAAAAAGAAAAAATAATTGGAAGATATCCTGTTCATTTGTCAGTACACACAGTGCTAAATGTTTATTTGAAAGAACTAAACACATCTGAGAATGTTCACAATGGAAAGCCTTCAACTTTGTTGAGATGTTTACCAACTGGAACTGCTCCGTATTGCGAAAGTGTAGTTGTTAGATTTCCTAATTTGCAGTTTAAGAAATTAGGTTCTAGTTTCTTTGAGTCACTGAGTATATCTGTAACTAATCAGGATGACAAACCAGTTGTTATGCATGATTTTAGTGTTGTGTTGGAAATTAAATAATTTTATTTTTGTTTATAAAAAATGAGTGGTGGTCCAAAGTTGAGAATCATACCAGTTGCGTGTCCGGTAACAGAGTTGAAAGATTTGGCAGACGTACAGGATTTTGAGAAGGAGGGAGATATTGGAGAAATATATGGTTTTGAACTTGATTCAAATGGCATGTACAAGAGGAAAGTAATTGTTGACATGAAAGACGGTGAAAAACAGATTCCTAAACTTGGTCAGCTACGTGATGTTACTGTACCTACTCCACCTGTAAATAATTCGCCCTACAACTTAATACATGTGGGAAATAAGTGGGTGGTTTCACCTGTACCTGTTCCACCACCCACAATTGACTGGGACATAAAGTTGGAATTTATTAGTCCTTATGTATACACTGATGACGAAGGTGCCTTAGTGTTTAGGAAGGTTGTTAACTCGGGGCCGCTTATTGTAAGCCTTGTTCCAAGTTTTGCCCCAGACAACAATAGCAGAGAAAAACTGAAAGTTGAAAATTATGAGAGACGGCGGTATCTTCTTACAGCTAGAAAGGGTAGATCAGATACTTCTGTTGTGTTTATGCCAGCAAGCTTAGTCATGGCTAGAGAAGCGACAATAGTATTTGAAATTATCATGAAATCTGTTGCTACTGCTAAAGAGGCTCAAATTGCACAAGGAATTAAACTTACATGGGACGAAACAGTAACAGAATCATCAAAGGTCTTTATTGCTATTACAAAAAATAATGATGTTATTAATGTTTCGAGCAGTGTTCCAGCTGTCAAGGTGGTGGTCGACAAAACAACTTTTGTTCGTCTAACTTACATAAACATTGAACACATTGATCTTGTTGCATTTTATTATGCCAGCAAATTGTATACTTTTGAAGAGTTGCAAAATGTAATTGCTGATTAAATAAAAAAAAATATTTGTGAATAAAAAAAATGGTAAACTTCTATCCACAACTACCGACGCTTGATCCGACTGAAACAAATGTGATGACTAAAACAACACTTGCGCCTGATCCACATATGCCAATTGCTTCAGATAAAACATTACAGGCAGATGCATTCAGATTAAATAATATTACAGAAGCTTTGAAATATTTGGAAGGAGAAGAGGCGAAATATTCACGGTGCAAAAGACGGTATAAGACCGTTTTCAATTCTGTTCAAAACACTTCTATGGCTATTGGTGCAGTTTCAGCTTCATGTTCTGTAGGGGGCATTGTTTTGTTCGCCACAGGAATTGGGAGTTTGGCTGGAATAGCAATTGAGGGTCTAAGCGTTGCTACATGCCTAGCATGCTTTGGTTTGGAGGCCTTGAACAAGAGGTTTCACACGAAATTACAGAAACATGAAGCATTGAGTACGCTTGCTGGTGCAAAGCTGAGCAGTATGAAACTTATTATCAGTAAGGCATTGAACGATAATTTTATTGATGACGAGGAATTTAAGAGAGTCCAGGATGATTTAAATAATTACAAAAAACAGAAGTCTGAAATCCAGAATAAAATGCGCAGTCAATCTCCCGTAAATGTTGAAGAACTGAAGGCTAGTTTTTTAGCGGAAGGAAAAAAGATAGGTGTTCAGGAAACCACAGAAAAGCTACACAATCTTTTAAACAAATAAAAATCAGATTTGGTAATCGTTTATTTTTTCATTACACTTCACAGAGAGATGACATGCCACTTACACAGTTTAGGCCTGCACCATCTGCACCACCAGAATATTATTGAGAAAAAAAAAGTTTTCCGGTGCCCTTGTGTCTTGGTAAAAAAGACTTAGTATACGTGACTAGAGTCAAGTTGTTATTAAGTACTTGCAAGTAATTAGGGTAAGTAATTAATAAGTTCTTAATGTAAGTAGTTAATAAGTTCCTATTGTAACTCACTTTAAGGTAACCTTTAAGTGAGTTGTGACTTATTGTTTTTACTTGGTATTTTCTTATCCAGCTGTTTTTTCAGTGCCTGTATAGTGTAATAACCACCAGTTGATTTTCTAATTCCTCAGAAACCACATGAGTACATTAAGCCCACTTGTACAAATCCCCCTCTTTTGAAAAGTAATATGTCCCCCTGTTGATCTTTGACACAACTTAGCGATTTGAAAGGGTGTAGCTATAAAAGCCATAAAGACGGGTGAGAGTCTTTTCAAAATGCGGCTCGTGTCTGAATTGAAAAGGAATGGAATGCGGCCGCGGCGTGAGGCAACACAAAAGGCGATCAACCGTGACACCACCTGGCAGCTCATGCTTACGATAAAATTGTACTGACATGAGTGTCTGTAAGTGCGTGTGTGTGTGTGTGTGTTTGTGTGTGTGTGTGTGTGTGTTTGTGTTTGTGTGTGTGTACGTCTGTTTGATTGTGTGTTTGTTTGTTTGTTTGTTTGTTTGTTTGTTTGTTTGTTTGTTTGTGTGTGTGTGTGTGTTTTGTCTGTGCGTCTGTGTGTGTGTGTTAAATATTACTTGTTAGTTTCTTATCAAACTGTTTATAGTGCACAGTATAACCACCGTCTGATTTTTCGGGAACCAGCCATTGAGTAAATATGAAGTCAATTTCGAAACTCTTCTTGTCACCTCTCAGCAAATAGCCTTTTCAAAGCTGTAGAGCCGGTTTATTCATAGAGTGTTCCCTTACTAAGTTGAATAGCGACGCCCTACTGTGTCGGCGCGTTGGCTGTTGGCCATTTGCATTTAATGGCAAATCGAACGGGTGAACACATAATTGAAAAAATTATAAATTCCTGTATGAATAGCGACTCAGGTGCGGTGCATACCGATCTGATTCAAAAAATTTCGATCCCGGTTTCAAAAGGCAATCTCGTCCCGACAAGAAAATGCGAATAATTGCTATTTTCAGAACAGGTCTATTCATATCTTACCTGAATTGAAGTGGGGGTCTTTCAAAACCAGTCAAGCGTAGGCATGAGGTGTTTATGTATTATATATAATTGCTTTGGGTTACAAGCACTGGTTTGATCGGGCGTTTTGTCTATGGGGGGGGGGGGGGGGGGGGGGGGGAGGGGGGAAAGGATTTGAAGTATTATTAACACTATGACTGAGTTAACCCCTTAAATTCTCAGTCATAGTGTTAATGAAGATTCAGTTCTTTCTTTATATATCTAATTACAGAGAAAAATAAAAGGAATTTGAGAAAAAGGAAAGGCAAGGTCGTGTGCGTTTTTGTGAGCGAATAACATAGAAAAATGAGGGCCATAGAAGATTCTTTAAAACTCTCATATTCCCCCTCTCTCAAGATAGTTTCTCTTGTCTGCATCCTTAAAACCGAGTGCGTGTTATGGTTTTAACTCATTTAGCCCCGAGTTCCTACAGCAGGAGGAGAAGCTAATCTGGCACTACCCATGAATTATCATGGTCAAGCCATCTCCTGCAACTGATACATAGACATTAGGCAACACCTCCAAAATTTGAGAAATGAGGCCTTGGGGCTAAAAGGGTTAAGGATGCACACAAGACACAAAACACAAAAATACGAATGCACGCTGACGACGCGCTTTAGAACTACTCCATAAGCTAGCCAGATCTACCGTGCAACCCCCCCCCCCCCCCTCAGTACTAAAAAAGATGGGTTTCAAAATGTACCTTGGTAAGTCTTGAGATGTTTAAGCCATGTTCCCCGAAAATCCTTAGGAACACACCAGAGATATAGCCGATGGCGCAAGGGTACCCCCATCCATGCTCTTCGCACATGCTAAAAGGAGGTTGACAAACATTTTCCTCTAAATAAATCAGAATTCATTCCAGAAGCCCAAATCAGGCAATATTATGTTAAGGCACACTTTCTGCATCCTCTGCAAAAAACAGAATGAAAAAATATTGAATCTCTGGCTCACAAAGAAGGTATTTGTGCACCCAGTAAACAGACATTTCCGCAAAATCACAAAAAAAGACAAAAATAATGCGTCAGATGCCTTCAGACATTTTCTGTAGCACTGACAGTCCATTTTAAGGCTTACATCATTAAAACATGATGTCACAATTATTATAAACTTAACTAGGTGATGCTGTGATTACTGTGAGAGCCACAGTGGTGGATTTTGTATCCCTACCCCCAAGTTTTAAAAACACACAAAATTAATTTAAAAAATTTACTAAAGTTATTCCATTTCATTTTGACCTTTTTTACCTATTAAGTTTCAATAATGTGATCAAAAGTGCAAGAAAATAAGGAAAGTCGGCATCCTTTACGGTACGTTCATGGTGAATGATAGCTTTTTCCCAATTAAAATTGCAAAATTAGGAAACATATGTTGTTTGCGATGCCTCAGAAATTGTGTATACAACTGATAGGTCTTTTTTTTAGGTTTTATTGTTTAGGATAGAGTACCACAGTTGCTCCCAACCTGATTTTATGATGTTTTGATGCATTTAGGGACCACAGTGGCTAAATCTGCTGCCCTACCCCCATCTTACCATTACGCAAAGGAACGCAAAATGATCATAACAATTGCTTATGTCATACTCCTCTGTTTAAATATTTTTGTTGCCAGTTTTCTTAACGAAGTATGCATATTGAGCATAAAATTTGTGATCATTTCATTAATTTCAATGTGACCCATCAATTTAATTGTAATTATTTTTAGTTAAGGCATGTTTAACAGGGGCTGCCGCTTAATCTTCTACCGTCTGCACATTCTGCAGTCTTGTCAAACTTGGGGAATCTGTACCTCAGGGAGATGTTGTGTCTGATGCTGTTTGTGGTCTGCACTAATGACCTCCATCCAACAGTACCAAGGTTCATCTCGAACATCCGCCATGCGGATGACTTTGCAGTGTGGAGCGCAGCAGAACATAAAGAAATAGCATTCTGCAGAATCCAGGATGCTGCCAATAGAGTCAGCAGCTGGACTGAAAGATGGCCGCTCAAACTGAGCTAGACCATCTCTTTCAATCAGATGGAAGAGGTCACCTTGAAACTGGAGACCTTCCAGTATCAAAGACAGACAGGCCAACTTTACTGGCAACAAATAAATTATTGGATTCACGTGGAGGCCTCACATCGAAGCCATGGAAGCTAGAGCTGCGGAAAAAAGTTTCTGATGAAGAAACTGGTGGAGACCACATTGGCGCAAATTACAGCATCCTGGCGCAAGCAAACACCTGCTCGGTCAGACCAGTAGTGCGATACCAAGATACATCAACAACATGAAACACTGCCTGCAAAACCAAAAAAAGCCAGGCTTGACATGGGTCATTTTCATGATGCAGCGACATTCTTAGAGCCATCTGGAGCACCCCAGTTTAGGAAATGGAGGACATTGGAGCCACTGGAATGCAGAACAGCACACACGATGAAGAGACTTACTAAACACCGACAGCATGGGAGACTACAGGAGCAGACCAAGAACCGTCAGAAACGCCCAAGTCTGAACCGCCAACTGAATAATCATTGTTCCAAAGGGGCGGATAAAGCCCAGATGACCTGGTGGCGAGCGCCCAAGCGTGTGCGGCGCGTGCAGAGGAGTCTTAGTAGGAGACGGAGGATCGGGTTCTCCTGTCTCGCATGGGTGGCGTACGAAAGACATGGAGGCCAGTATCTGGCTGTACTCACACAGACCAAGATCAATTCTGGCCAGCTTTGACATCTGGAGATGGGACTCCTTTGTTTTGCAATCTTCTATCTATATGGAGATCTCACTATCACAAACAGTCAACACTGAAGACGTCAAGCTGCTTATTGATAACATATAGATTCACAGTTGGTGCGATATATGGTGTCTGTATAACCACAATGCACGAGTATGATATGCTGTGGATCTATCGACAGTTGTGTGCGCCGCAGACACGTCTAGTTGGGCTGAGAGAGAGGAGAAGAGCGGTCACCTGCTATACAACAATTGTTTCGCAATCTCGTCTGGATGTACTACTTCTCTTGACGACAAGGTTGCTACCTCGGATTACACACATGCTGGGGGAATGGGCTGCATCTTGCCACGACGACTCACTAGACGCCGTGGCGGCGTATGTAATGGAGGGCGGAGGAGGAGCGATCGAGATTTATGGCCCGTGTTAGGAACGACAACTGCTTGCATGCTAGTTGAGCGGTTCACGTGCACCACTGACTTACCGGCGTCTTCTGCACGTTTCTTGGCTCCACTCGCTCCTTGTATGACCTCCATACCATGCTGTCGGTGTTTCAGTTAAGTCTCTTCTTGTGGGCGAGCGCTTGGCGCAGATTATACACAAAAGATGGACTCCAATAGTAGGCTCTAACCATTGATCATAACATGAGTGTCGTGCACAGGTCAGGTGGCTCTTAACATGTCAGCATGCAGATCATGGAACAACTGTACGCCATGGGATGAACCAGCCTGAGTACATTTTGAAACAGGGTCATGGGGGGCAAACTAAGATAAGCTTGTCCATCCAGCTGAAGAGTTCATGTCATACAGTTTGATGACTCAAGCACTACTCGTCATGAGATCACGGATCGGCATTGATGCCCTTGGCAGGTCTATTGGGGGGGGGGGGGGGGGGGTGCCGGTTGAGAGTCGTGATTTTCAAATTCTGGGGCTCGCTCCAACAACTAGATGCTGCAGTGGATCCATGCATTGCTTCGTCAGTACGAGCGAAGAGGACATTGGTTAGAGTTTCCGACTGAGAACAGCTCAGTGGGCTCTAAAGCACAGTCGCAACTGCGAGTTGCACAGTCCTAACACACTCTAGAACAATCCCCCAAGATAACCTTTTATTATGAGTTAAACCAGATAAGGACGGTCGGAACACACGCGGGGTCGGGGGTTTCTGTAGGCGAAATATTCATGGGGGTCACTATTCAATCTGATTGAAAGAGATGGTCTAGCTCATTTGAGCGGCCATCTTCTGTCCAGCTGATGAACTCGTCAATATAACGGGCGCAGATCGGCAGCATCCATGACTTAACTGGAGCTGAGAATGCTTCAGGTTCATATCAGCATATGAAGGGAGGTGAATGCTGGAGTGCGTGCATCGCCACACGTGCAGGCAGACAGACATCTCAACCGCTGGATAGGCAGTGGAGATGGTCTTATGGTTCTTATCTCGTATCTTAGCGAACTATTTGAGCAACGTAAGGTGGGAGGGGGGGGGGGGGGGGACTCTGTCAGGGGTACCGTAGCTGTTGGTGTTGGAGGTCGAGAGTAGTGCAGACGACAAGCAGAAGCGATCGGGACAGCTATCACACAACTTCTTTTCAACATAGCTACACCAGGTGCGGGGGCAAATTGGTGTCCCCATGTTTCCTACATTATAAACATATTTGTCGGGGGGGGACAGTAAGTTCAGAGGATAGTGGGGCCTGCGCGACTGGCGGCGTTGGCGTCTAAATTAATACATCAAGTATATTAGAAGCTCATGTTAAATTTAATAATTAATATTTCAATATATGGTTTGGGTTATATAGTGGGGGGGGGGGGGGGGGGGGGGGGGTAATTAAAATGAAAGGCAATACACAGAATTGATTAATGCTTCTGTAACAGCTATGCTACTACTTCGATACGTAATTAACTGGGGGCGCCAATACAATAGCAATTAGGATTATAGACCAGAGGACAGCACTAAACTAGACATAAGAAACAAGTTAGTTAATGGAGCCGAGTCTATCTTTGCCTCGGGTAACAAGCCATAATCTGGCGACTAATTGGTAACCGATAGGGAGTAATGGTGTCAGCCAGAATTGGTAGAGCGGCGAGGTGGGTGAGTGTGTGTGTATGGACTTCTTCTGGGCGCGAGAGAGAGGAGGATGAGAGGGTGGGGGGAGGGGGGGAGGGGGTGTTGTTGGGTTGGGGTGTGGAGTGTGATTGGAGGGGAGGGGGGGGGGGGGGGGGGGGGGGAGTGGGGGGGGGGGGGGAACTGTGCGGCCTAACAATGACGCAGAAGTCATGGCAGCTTTGATAATCAAATCTATGTTGGGAGCTATCGGTGGTACGTTCTGTCTCTGGAAATTGAGGATAATGAGTCACCATCAAACATTGGGGCGCAGAGAAAAAAACGAACGAAATATTCAGTTGGTAAAGAAACGCTACGATTCATATGATGGAGCAGTAGAATTATTAGATTTGTGGATAAGATTAGTACAGAGTTTTATGGGTACTATTTATACATGAATAATTTTGTAGGGGGTCATGGTAAACTAAAGAGTCAGTGTTGCACGAAGTACAGGGGAAGTGTTGGTGGGCGGTATAGGGTGATAGCAGAGATAAGCCTTATGAGTGTGGGTCACTAGTGATTTTGGGTATAATGAATAATAGTGGGACTGGAACATTACAGTGTGTCTGACGGTTAGCTGGGAGCAATTAAGGGCTGGTTAAAGGCGCTTTGTTCTCTATATATTGGTTATTACGGGTGGGGGTAGGGGACCACCGTGACAAAAACTTGGTAGATGACAAAATGGGCGGCATAGCACATGTGGCATCCGAAACTAGTACAAACAGACACCTTACGTGGGTACACTCCAGTCGCTGATCGTCCTACAGTTACCTACATTGACACTGGTGTGATCAATGGCAGTTATATCAACGATGTAAGCCTCAATGATCGACTATGAGATCGGCGTATGTAGCAACTATCACAGTCATCCATTACAACACAATGATCATACTGCATAGCAGGATGAATGTCACCATTTTTGGTATTTTGGGGTGTTGTGCGTGAGTAGGCTAACGATGTTCCACTGGGTGACACGGAAGATCAGCCGTTCCTTGCTGAGCGATGCGCAGATTGCATTGATCCACATCATAATGAGAGTTTTCAAGTCTCGCTGTATTCTCTCTCAACGCAGACGGTATGCTAGAAAACGTCATTGCGTGCCTTTATTAAATCACCACTCTTCCCTGTCCGATTTAACAGAATATTGTCCTCTGTAATCAGTTGTATTGCTTCTGTATGAAAGGAGGGGGGGGGGGGGGGGGGGGCGGTGGGATTTACGTTCGGACTCCTCTTATAGAGGTTTATGGTATATGTACTACTATTGCCAGCTCCCAACTCTAAAGAGTCATAGGAATTGCGTAAAGACGCAGTGCGATGGGGGCTAATCCCAGAGAGCAGCCTCAATGAATCAGGCTCGTATTCGCTGGTAGACAGAGATGTGTGCAGACTGAAGTGGTATTGATCTCGGTGTGGACGGCAATAGATGCACTAGGACTCTAAGATATCTATTCTGCAATGAACCCTTGTAACTTCTATCTGGTTGTATACAGTATTTAGACAATCATCGACAGCTATCTTTTATTACGCATATTCATATGTTTACACTGGTATGTAGTTCCTGAAGGATCGGCGAAATTGAGGGTAACGGAGGTAGGAACGAAGTGAGACATGTTGACTAGGACACGACACGGTCCCAGCCTTATCCTGCAGTTAGGGGCTTCTAATGGAGTAATTAACCCTAAATTATAGACGCTACATTTAAAAATAGTTACAATAATAGAGGACGTGATCGTGGCGTCAAGCGTAGCATGAAATTACAGTGTAAAATGATTTGCACAACAGTTTTGTCGTCATTATATATGCGTCTGCCTGCATGCGGCTATACATTTTTACCATGAAAACTGGCTTAGGACCGGCACAACGCAAGTATCCTCAATATTCGATGCAAAAATTTTGGGAAGGTTTATAAGCGCAAGTGAATGTCTAAATTGACTGTATGGCAGTCTGCAGGCACAAGATTGGGCTTGACGATCGATAATTCAATGGTGCAGGTCCTGCCTAATTTTCGAGCAATACACACTACTCCTGCTAACTAAGTCAGGAGGAGAGAATACTGCGGGCTGATAGTGGAGTGTGAGGAGAAGCGCGATAGGACAGGCGGCGAGAATCGGTGGAGGTTAAGGAGTGGCAGAGCATAGAGATTACCGTTATACACACACATCAGCGGTAAGGTAATATTTTGATGATGTTTATATCAAAATCTCACAGTCACACTGTGCGCCCCTCTATATATTCTATAAGTACATAGTTGCGCATGCACTCATAAAATCTATATTATTATGGGGGGTGGGGGGGGGGGGGGAAGGGGTATCAGGGTCGCGTTTATCTCTATACTACATGCAATAACCACGAAACACCAATTACGCACTTCCTCTTTTCTCAATTCTTATATTTAGTCTCATGATATATTTTAGATGATCTATACAGTATAGTAATAGACAAACAATTTTGAGAGGCAACTGCGAGGACGACTCACACACACATCCACCGTTTTTGAGGGGTAATTCTTGGTTGCATTTTTATAATGTGGACAATTCATTAAAGAACTATCATGTGCGGACGGCAAGTGTGAGGAAGACAGGACGTTAAAGCATCAGCGATATATGTGAGGATTGGCCAATGGAAATAATGAAGGTGGAGTGCGGGGCAACCTATTACTTGTCACACTCTGATGTAATGATAGTAATTAATAGTGTGGTTGTGTAGGGGTGATTGATTGGGTTTTGGGGTAACAAGTACAGCACGGTTTATTGAAACAATAAATTTACACATATGAAAGGAGGAGTGATTTATTGTTGGGTAAGTTCATATGTGGGGGGTGGGGGTGTATTCTTCTATAACTCATATTAGGGTTGGATGAAGATATGTGGGGGGTATGATATTGATTATAAATAGTCGATTGTTGTGTCTGATACATTGTAGGACGTTATAACTGTTTGGTTGGGGTGTGTAAGTTTCTATCTTTTGTGGGGGTGGTAGGTATATGGGAGTTAGTTTATGTGATGTAGGGAATATGTGTCTCTCTGTTATTGGTGGGAGGTGAGGGAGTGGTTTGATAGGGTATGGAAGGGTAGGGGGGGGGATGGGGGGGGGTGGGGGGGGGGGGGGGGGGGGTGGATAGGGGGGGGGGGTGGGGGAATTTGTGGACTGTGGGGGGATATGGGGTGATGGGTGGGTGGATTGGTTTGCACAAAGGGAGTGTCGCTCTCTATCCACAATATTGCCTGATTTGGGCTTCTGGAATGAATTCTGATTTATTTAGAGGAAATGGTTTCTCAACCTCATTTTAGCATGTGCGAAGAGCATGAATGGGTGTACCCTTGCGCCATCGGCTATATCTCTGGTGTGTTCCTAAGGATTTTCGGGGAACATGGCTTAAACATCTCAGGACATACTAAGGTACATTTTGAAACCCATCTTATTGAGTACTGGGGGGGGGGGGGGGGGGGGTTGCACGGTGGACCTGGCTAGCTTACGGACTAAACGGTCTGATACAAAACTGGCATGCACAGCGCGTCACAAAGTAGCGACATGACAGTCCGCCATTATAGCCGCAAAAAGGGTTTTTCTAGCAAGGTCACGTGGTAAGATGTGTGCTAAATTGGTCGCGTGACGGATGGGATGGAAAAAAGGCATGTTTTTGACATGCCACTGTGAATAGCAACATATTTTACTGGCAAAAGTAGAATACTGTTCTACGGGTTACATAATCTCTGTTGCTTTCTTCCCTTTAAGGTTTCGGGAGGTGTGTGTGTGTGTGTGTGTGTGTGTGTGTGTGTGTGTGTGTGTGTGTGTGTGTGTGTGTGTGTGTGTAAGGCGGGTGGATGGTGGCGGTGGTAGGGGTGGAGGTGGGGGGTGGGTGGGTGGGTGGGAGTAAGATAAAGATGCCTTAGTTTGAGTAATCGTGTCTTTGTATTGGGCAGTGGGCAGATGTTCACATCTGCACGGGACATAGACAACCCCGCCCTCCACGAGTCCCCTGCTGCCTTGCAGGTTAGGTTTTGGATAATCAAAGGCTAGGGTGCTGACACGGTGCCTGATTGGGTGTATGAACTTCCTTGATGAAGTCACCACTCAGGGCGAAAGAGTCCCATGAGGGTCTCATCGGCCACGTGTCCAGGACCAAGGAGAGCCACAAGTTATGTGGAGTTTCGGTTGTGGTTAACAGCCTGGAGAGGGATGGGCTCCGCCAGGTTCTTTTGCCCAAGACACACCACATGCAATGTCAACATTACCTCAATCCATACCGGATCGGTCGTCGCCCGGAACAAGGACCGCACCTTCTGTCTTGCGCCAGGGCAGAGGTGTTAAGGGTGTTACCATCACCATCAAAACTCCGTGCCAGAAACAACATCAGCATTGGCACTTGGAACGTCAGAACATTAAGAACGCCTGGAAAGGTAGAGGAACTGACACATGAAATGAACAGATACCATTGGACCATCCTAGGACTTTGCGAAGTGCGATGGAAGAACCTTGGGGAAACATCAACCCAGGAAAACCACAAACTGTGCTACAGTGGCAGAGAAGACAAACACGAACAGGGTGTCGGATTTCTCGTCCACAAAGACATCGTGAACACCGTCATGAGTTGTCGGCCAGTCTCCAGCAGGCTTATCACCATACGCTTGAGGGCAACCCCATTTAATATCACCATTGTACAAGTTTATGCCCCAACAACAGACTATGGCGATGAGGAAATAGAAGACTTCTATGACCAACTGCAAGAAGTTCTGGACCAGACCCCCAAGAAAGACATTCTTGTGGTGCAGGGAGACTGGAAAGCCA
The DNA here is from genome assembly GCA_036245525.1 of Semisulcospira habei. Classification (NCBI taxonomy): domain Eukaryota; kingdom Metazoa; phylum Mollusca; class Gastropoda; family Semisulcospiridae; genus Semisulcospira; species Semisulcospira habei. Next base: position 92,740,659 of record BTPG01000003.1, read on the forward strand.
AAATAGGAGAGGATGCTGCTAGGAACTGGAAAGGCACATGCGGACGCTACTGCAATGCAGAGACCAACGACAGAGGCTTAAGGCTCCTGAAATTTGCCAGTTCAAATGATCGAAAGCTGATGAACACGTTTGGCCCGCACAAAGCATCCAGAAGGTGGACATGGCACAGCCCGAACGGAGAGCACCATAACCAAATTGACTACATCATGGTGAAGAGACGCTTCCAAACCAGTGTGAACATTGCCAAGACAAGAAGTTTTCCAGGAGCAGACATTGGAAGCGATCGCGCGACCATGACTTAGTGATGATGACCTTCCGACTCCGCCTAAAGAAGGTCAACAAGCAGGGTCACACCAGAATCAAGTTTGACCTTGAGAAGCTGAAAGACCCAGAGGTAGCGGAAGCCTTTCAGGCAAAGATAGGAGGAAAATTCGCACCAATGCTATTTCTAGGTGCAGAAGACACGGACGTGGACATACTGATTGACACATTTCACACTGTTGTAACCCAAACAGCCAGTGAGATCCTTGGCAAACACCGACAAGCAAAGAAACCTTGGGTCACAGCTGACATCTTTGTTCTATGTGACAAGCGTCGAGAATTAAAGAAAAATAAATCAGAGGTAGAAGGAGCTAAACAATACAGGGAAATTAACCAGGATATCAAGAAAAGCATGAAAAAGGCAAAGAATAAGTGGATTGAAGATCAGTATAAACACGTAGAAGAAAATCTGAACAAAAATAATAGCAAAAAAGCATACCAGCTGGTGAAAGACCTAACCAGTGTAAAACAAGGACGCTCCTCGATCATTCAAGATCGTGAAGGGAACTGTCTTACGGAAGACCAAGACATACTGAAGAGATGGACAGAGTACTGCTCAGATTTGTACAACCACCGAGCTGCAGGGGACCCAGGCATACTTGTCAACCCACCCGTGACCAACAATGGCAACTATCCCATCCTCCGAGAACAAGTAGAGGCTGCAGTGAAGTCGCTGAAAAAAGGGAAGGCAGCAGGAGCAGACAACATCCTTGCAGAGCTAGTCCAAGAAGGGGGAGAAGACACGATAAGTGCTTTACTAAAAATCTGCAATAAGATCTGGCAGTCAGGGGATTGGCCCACACCATGGACCCAATCACTTATAATAACTCTCCCCAAAAAAGGCAACTTACATCAATGCCAGAACTATCGCACGATCATTCTTATATCCCACCCAAGCAAAGTCATGTTAAAGATCCTACTGAACAGGCTGAAGCCACAGGCAGAGGAAATCATAGCTGAGGAACAGGCAGGCTTCAGACCAGGGCTCAGCACAACTGAGCAGATCTTCAACCTGAGAGTTCTATGTGAGAGATACCTGCAGCACCAGCAGGACCTCTATCATGTCTTTGTGGATTTCAAGAAAGCGTTTGACAGGGTGTCGCATGCAGCCCTTTGGTCCACCAGGAAGCTATACAACATCAATGCCAACCTGATCAAAGTCATAGCAAACCTTTACAACAAGGCCACTAGCGCAGTCTGCTTCAATGGCAAAATAGGAAACTGGTTTAGGACTACAGTTGGAGTCAAACAAGGCTGCTTGCTCTCACCTACTCTTTTCAACATCTTCCTGGAAAGAATCATGACGGACGCTCTGAAAGATCATGAAGGAACTGTCAGTATTGGAGGCAGAACAATCACGAACTTGCGCTTTGCGGACGACATTGATGGCCTTGCAGGAACAGAGAAGGAGCTAGCTCAGCTGGTGGAAAAGCTGAATAGTACAGCCATTGCATATGGGATGGAAATCAGTGCAGAGAAGACCAAACTGATGACCAATAACGCTAGTGGCATTGGCACTGAAATCATGGTTGGAGGCCAAAAACTGGAAACAGTTAAGAAATTCAAATACTTAGGAGCCATTGTGACAGATGAGGAATCAAAACCAAAAATACTGTTCAGGATTGCGCAGACAACAACAGCACTGACAAGATTGAGGACCATATGGAAGGACAGAAACATCACACTCTGCTCCAAGATTAGACTGATGCGCTCCTTAGTCATCTCAGTGTTCTTGTATGCCTGCGAGTCATGGACCCTCACAGCAGACTTTGAAAGGAGGATACAAGCCACTGAAATGAGATGTTTTCGAAGGCTGCTTGGCATTTCATACAGAGATCACATCACAAACGAGGAAGTGGGAAGCAGAATCAGGCAAGCCATCGGGAACTATGAAGACTTATTAGCCATTGTGAGAAAACGCAAACTGAAGTGGTATAGGCATGTCACGCGTTCAGCAGGGCTTGCCAAAACAATCCTGCAAGGCACTGTGCAAGGAGGACGAAGGAGAGGAAGACAGAGGAAAAGATGGGAGGACAATATCTCAGAGTGGACAGGACTGAAGCTGGGCGATACGCTGAGAATGGCAGAGAACAGAGAGGAATGGAGGGAGCTGGTTGCCAAGTCACCAGTGGTGCCCCAACGGTCGGCAAGACTACGGGATATAGATAGACAGATAGACAGATAGACAGATAGACAGATAGATAGATAGATAGATAGTCTTTGTATACCTGCTCATACAGCACATGAATGATGGAGCGACTTGGAGGAGCCAGAGACAGTATCCAGACCATGTTATTGCCGTCCAGCCAGGTGAGGGCTCTCAGCAGCAACATCAGTGTCTTCCCCGTGCCGGGCGGACCCTCGATGTGGACAAAATTCTCATCTAGATTTAGGAGTTCAATCTGCTTCTGTTTTGGGAAAGAGTAATATTATTATTTATAACGGTATAATTAATAACGGTAGTCTTGGCTTGACTTCGCGAACGAAGATTCTATAGGGCTTGCCCACGTCGTCTGCAGGCAATTTCGTGGCTGCGGAGGTCAATCCGGGACAGGCAGGTTCGACCGCAGTGGCTGCAGGGGAAGGTCTGGTCAGGGTTCTGAGTTACGGCAACTCGGTTTTTTCTCCTGAGCCGTTTGTCCTTAAGGTTAGCTCTGCGAGAGTCCTCAAAGGAGACGGCTGCCTTGTAGATGGTGGAGCGCCAGGTGTCACGGTCCGCAGCAAGCGAAGACCACTGGCGGTGGTCGATTTGGCAAGCACTAAGTGACTTCTTGAGACCGTCTTTGTATCTCTTCTTTGGTGCCCCTCTGTCACGGTGTCCAGTAGCAAGCTCGCCGAACAGAGTGATCTTGGGTAGGCGATGATCCTCCATCCTGGAGACGTGCCCCGCCCAGCGAAGCTGTGTCCGCAGCAACAAAGCCTCGATGCTCATAGTTTCTGCCTGTTCAAGGACCTCGACGTTGGTGACATAGTCACTCCAGTGAATGCCCAGGATGGTACGCAGGCAGCGCTGGTGAAAGCGTTCGAGGAGTCGTAGTTGGTTGCGGTAGAGGGCCCAGGACTCGGAACCGTACAGCAGGGTGGTGAGGACGACAGCTCTGTACACACTGATCTTGGTGCCCGTTTTCAGCTGTTGATTGTGCCACACCCGCTTGAAAAGTCGCCCAAAAGCGCTGTTCGCTTTTGCCAGCCTATAACGGTAGTATTATTATTAATAATAACCCAAAACCGACAAGCAAACAATTTTCTCTAAATTATCTTGATAAAACTACAATAATTAATTAATAATAAGGCGGCAAACTACCCAAAAGCAGGTCCAATGTCTCTTGTGAGTATAGTCATACCCTACCCGGGAGTGGGGAGGCCTGGATATAGTCAAGTGGACTGCGGGGCGCCTGGGGGTAGTCCTTATTGCTTTTGCAATGGGTGTTTCAGTGGAAGTCTCGCAAAATGATATGCCTGTCATTCCTTCTCTACCATCCCACTTCTTTCCTAGATCTGGTGAGCCTAGCCGTCACAAAAAGGGCAATTGATGTCCTGATGACGCAATGCAAGCCTGGAATTTCATGGCAATAGCACGACAGGTTTGAAATGTAATAAACATATATAAACCATACAGCAATAAAAACACGACTTTGTCGCAGTACCGTTTTCCTTTGTAAATATTCTTTGTTCCGGGTTATTTTGATGTCAGTTGTGAGAGAATATTATGAGGAGTGTGTTATGTCTCGTGTAAAAGGAATGTTTAGTTTTCAAAAACTCACATCGATGACTTATGACGTCATCAGTGACCCTACCATCACTGGATATTGAAAGTGAAATAAGGAGCATCTGCAGAGGACACAGCTGAAAACCAACCAGAGTGCAGTGTCACTATGGTCCGTGTGAATGAAAATCCGGCCTGTTTAGTCTTGACCTACTTTTCCTTTGTCAAAAGCACCTAAATGATCATCATGACTTACAGACATGAAAATAAAACAGTTGTTTATTTTTAGGGTAGCGGCCATATTATTTACCTGATCATATGGATATGAGTGTGTTCTTTATCTCTGTGTCAATCACTGGAGCACCAAAAATGGTTTGAAAATAATTCACATTGAATAAAATAAGATTTATTAAGTTAACGATTTGTACCGGAAGTTCTGGTTCTCTAACGAATTATGTGAGTCAAGTTTGTTTTGAGGCAGTTAATAACATCATAACTGAGCAGGCCACACAACATGTGTGTTCACACATCTCGTAGGAAATTTGCTTTTCAGAGTGTATCCAGTTTAGCTTATTTTCACCACTATTGAAACCCTGTGTCCTCCAAGGTAGCCAAGGGCAATAACTCTTCCAATTGTTTGTGTGAAGATAGCTGATAGTACCCTCAACATTTGAAGTAAGCAGCAAAGAAAAGAAAATTTGATTGTTTTGTTGTACGCCTCCTGGGTAGATTTTTTGTTTTTGCCGCCTATGACCGGCTCTTTGTTTGCGGGTACATTTACCGACACTTTTCGCGTTTTTATTGTCTCTGAGTATATATATATATATATATATATATATATATATATATATATATATATATATATATATATATATATATATATATATATATATATATATATATATATATATATATATATATATATATATATATATATGAATGAATGAATGAATGAATGAATGAATGAATGAATGAAATAAAACCTGTCCAAGAATTCTGGCACCACACACTCCAAATATGGATCCAAGCGACAGTAAAATAATATGATTATGAAGAAAGAATTTATATACGCCACGTAGTCACTAGGAGTTGCGCTTATATTTTCACTTAATCAAATTTTCGCCCTCTTAGCAAGGGCTTCATCAGCTTAGTTCTGTTAAACGAAAATTTGAGTAAGTGAAAATTAAAAACGTAACTCCTATACTCCTATGCGTGCATGTGTGTGTACAGACCAACCAGATTGGAACAAGGCCAAAGGCTTTTTCATACCGGCAACAAAACGAGTTCAGAGAATCGCCGTGCCATCTCTCTTGCCGCCGCAGCAGTGTTTCTACATTCGAACGCTATGACTTTCTCTTTGACTTTATTCTGAGATCGGCACTTTTTCTTGCTTTTCCTTGAAACAGTTGTTTGTTCCAACTTCACGCGTGGCATGGTTCGCTCTGTATAGATTTTGACTGTTGTCAGAGGCCCGCAGAATCTGGAGATCACGATCATAAGTATATGTTAATAATAAAATATATATATATATATATATATATATATATATATATATAATATATATATATATATATATATATATATATATATATATATAATATATATATATATATATATATATATATATATATATATATATATATAAAAGTAGTTTAAACAATTTGTATGCAGTAAACACGTGCACTTGCTAAATAAATACCTTAAGCAAACTGCATATGTTCAGAGGCTTTAAAAAGTAAAAACGCAGTTTAGAAATTTGGAGTAGATTTTCAGATGAATTTGTATGGTTCGTAACTTACATAGGCGCGGTTCGTGACATTTTCTCATCCAAATGCGTTTAATCATACCAGTTATTTGTATCTGTATCTTTTATTTATTTTTTTTTTAATGAAGGGGATATTCAGATTTCAAATAGAATTGTTAAAAAATATTCAAATCGACAAAGTGACAAATTATGCCACCGATTAGCCACTCTACTGGCCTATAATTTTATATCATTGGTTTCGTTGTGAGGGGCACGTGGTCGGACTAAATCATAAGCATTGCATTGCAGTCCAATTTCAATGGCGAAAGTCACATGCAGGTTATTTTTGTTAAAGTCTTTTTTCTAGTTTGTTTTTAGTTTTCAGAAACAATTCAGAAGTAAAGGATCATATTTTGTTTCTTTCTGATCGCTGCAGAATGGAAATGCGTATAACAAAATGAAATAGAATTAATCACAGGGTTTAAGTCAGTTAATGGTAATTTTGAAAATAAAACTGACTTGCCAGACAGCATCTTAAGCCTCTAATGGTACGTATACTTCCCAATTCTCGTTCTGACTAGCAGCAAGTGAGTTGTGCTTCGTAACATTGTAAAATTTGGAACCCAAATGACAATAACTCTTGAAGTTGTCAGGTTCCAGATAAATCAAGACAACAAGTTTTTGACACCATCATTCTGTGATTCTTTGCGGTTGACTGATGTTTTACTCTGCATTCCACAGACCAGACTACAAGTGTGATGTCAATAGGTGAATCTAGCGTAATAATGTGATGTCAGTCAGATACAGATAACTCTCACTTCCAGGCAGTTCATAGCAACGTTTAACTTTTCAAGGCGTTTTACGGGTGAGGTGTCGCGTAGCGCCATCAACCAGATGAGCTCTTTGGGTATAATTAGAAAATAAATTGTCAAAAGCTTTGAAGGGTGTTCCCTGCAGTTTCTGGAAACACATGGTCTAGACATTCTGCTGCGCGTTCGATGTCGGTCATTTAACTCATTCTGCCCGTGGGCCGTATTTCCCAAATTTTGGAGGCGTCATCTAATGACTATGCACCAGTTGCAGGAGATGGGTCCACCATGACAATTCAAAGGCAGTGCCAGATTAGCTTGGCGGCGACAGGCGCCAAGCTTATCTGACACTGCCCTTGAATTATCATGGTCGATCCATCTCATGCTGTGGTGCGTCAGGGCTGAATGGGTTAAAGTGTTGTGTTTATTTGTATGACACCATGTTGTAGACTCCGGCGATAATGTATTGTAGATGTAGCACGCTGCAACATATCTCTCAGTCTTCGGCTGTTTTCTGGTCATAGCGGATCAGATCCAACGCTTATTGTGAATGTTATTTGGATTGTTTCACAAAGCACCTCCGGTTTGTTGCTCAGCACCTAAAATCATGATCAGATGTCTGTGAATTGCTTCAAGATTTGAGTATTTGTAGACTGTGAATTTTAACAATTTTGACATTTTCAAGAGTCTGTAGACATATCCCTTAAAGACGTATACATTTGCGCCTAAAATATTTAAAATTTATATTCACATCTTGTCTTAAACCCTTTCTTTTAGTTTAGAATTTTACTCTTCCCGTCGTGAGATAGCCTTAGTCGCCTGCTCGGCGTTAAGCCCAAATAACTAACCAACTAACTGTGCATACTTTTATGAAACAAGACAACCGCTTTTATCAACGCACATATTCCCAATATTATTAAAATACAAATCTAAACAAAATTGAAACAGCTTTTCCAGAAATATTCTGCACGTGACTTTTGTCAAAGGACCCCGACACCAAATTCATGGCTCTCATTATAAGTCTGACGCTCTGAAAAATCAGGTGGCTGCAAAATTGATTGAATGCAAGTGACGTCACACAGCCAGCGTGGTTACGCGCGTCGTCTGCAGTCGGCCATTTTGTGCAGTAGACACAAACACTAGTAACAGCGAAGTTAGAACTCCGCGAAAGTATGCCTGGATGCGCAATTTTCGGATGTGATAATAGGCCAGAGAAAATAATAATAATAATAATAATAATACCGTTATTATATAGGCGCTTTTTCTCAATTTTGGGGAAATCGACTCAAAGCGCCGCGCCTGAAACCCAACACACACACTCACGAAACAGACACGGATTTACGCCATTTAAGACAAACACAGTACAAGACAAACGAAGGGCCAGTCAGCTACTGAAGTTACAGAGATTTTTGATCGCTTGTATTTGAAATTTGTAAAGTGGCCTGAGACCGGTACCAAACACAGATAATGTCCCCAAAGGTGTAACAGTGAGATATTTTCGTGCACCTGTTGTCCGTTTATCAATGAATCAATGAATCTTTATTTTACAACGGTGAAGATATTAACACAGTCAGTGACTATGTCATTTTTCGTACCTGCTGTTGCTACAACTACGACTAAGTACAAAATGTACATAAAACAGGGACATCGAAGCACAGTAACACAACACTATACACAAACACATGACCCGCATTTGCGCGCGCGCGTCAACACACACACACGCACACACACACACACACACACACACGCACACGCGCGCGCACACACGCACACACACACACACGCGCGCGCGCACACACACAAACACTGGTTTGTTCATTTGTTCTGTCTCGCACTGACTATGCCAACTCACTCTTATCTGGATGCCCGCAGTATCTATTTGATCGGCTCCAGAGAGTCCAAAATTCAGCCGCACGTCTGGTCATGAAAGCGAAAAAGTCAGACCATGTGTCCCCCACCCAGTACGCTCTCGACTGGTTGCCAGTGAAGGAGAGAGTCAAGCACAAAGTCTTGTCCATTTGTCATGTTTCTCTTTCTGGCACTGGGCCCACTTATCTCTCAGAGCTACTTCACTGTTATATCCCTTCGAGGCAATTGGCGCAGTTCGTCTGACAATAAAATGCTTCGTATTCCTACAGTAAGGATTAAAGGATTTGGGCAGAGATCATTTTCTTACCAGGGTCCATCAGCATGGAATGATCTTCCTAAATCATTGAGACACAGTGAGTCTAGTGCCAGTTTTAAACACAGCCTTAAAACCCATCTTTTCCCATCTTGATTATCAGTGTTCATGTAATTAGTCATTTTCTGTTTTTCTGTGTAGTTGTACATGTGGCTTCTTGATTATCAGTGTTCATGTAATTAGTCATTTTCTGTTTTCTGTGTAATTGTACATGTGGCTTTGTCACCTTTTGTGTAATATTTTCCTTGTTCATATGTACGGCGCCTAGAGTCTTACCATGTATAGGCGCCTTATAAATCTTCATTATTATTATTATAACACACACGCGCGCGCGCACATACACATGATTGTTAGAATATACACGTATTTTCGTGCGATACGTATAACTAGATATTGTTATTTGAGTGATGTCAGGTATCTATAAAGACTTGTCTTAAAACGAGACAAGGGAAGGAGAGGAAAGTTGAACGAAGAGAGAAGACTACCATCGCCAGATATCCGGCACTACAGATGTACTAGACTAGATGCACAACACGATTGTAAATTAAAACAGGTTTAACATAAAAACAATGTTCTATATAAAAGATTACAAACCTACCGACTCACATTCCTACCTCGACTACCGATCTTCTCACAACCCCAAAACTAAACACAGCATCCCATATTCCCAGTTTTTTCGGCTAAAAAGAATATGTTCCGAAGAATCAGATTTTGATGTTCAATCCAAAGAAATGGCTGGATTTTTCATCGACAGACATTGCCCACATACTGTTGTTCAAGGATCTCTCCAAACGGTACAAAAACTTAGTCGCGCGAGTACATTATAGTGACAGGCCTATCGTAACCATGATCTACCATCCCCACACTAATCCGGTTCGTAAAATCCTTCTTTCTAACTGGGGTCTTTTGTCATCCAGTCAAGAATCTGCTGCTATCTTTTCTGAACCTCCGTTGGTAACTTTCAAGAGGGATATTAATTTGCGGGACATGCTTGTTCACTCTACTCTCAAGCCTCGTCATACCACCAGACCCTCCGGCTCCACTCCGTGCAATGTTCCTAATTGCAAGACGTGTCCTTTTATTTGCCTTTCCACCGTGGTGAATAGTCCACGTTACAAATTAACATAGACAGATGCTTCACGTGTCAAACCACCAACGTGATTTATGTCATCTCCTGTGTGAAACGCGGCCAACTCTATGTTGGAGAGACGGAAAGAACCATCAACGACCGTTTCAAAGAACATCTTCAGTCTGTCAAGTACCAAAACAAAAGACCGGTCGGGCCGACATTTCAATCAGGCCGACCACTCCGTCTCGGACATTCGGGTTAAAGGCCTCTGGCTTATGCAAGCCAGTAATGTCTGGGCCAGGAAAGACCGTGAAAAATTTCTGATTAATAAACTGGGAACTGTGGCGCCACTCGGGATGAATATGAAAGATTAACATTTTTTACCTTGCTTGTGTCTGCTAACTGTACCTTTACGTCACTGTATCGCTTCTGTTTTACTACTCACTAACCAGATAGGTGAGGTTGGCGCTGGTTGATATGTACATTTCCCTTGGGGACTTTCTCAGCACTGGCCGTACGTTTAGTTGGATCCCTTGCCCTTCCCTGTCGGGCGCCCGGTCTCCGGCTCACGGAGTGATACGCGGTTTTTGGGCGGGGCGATCGTGTGCATCCCTTGGAGATGTTTGTGGTCGTCTTGTTGCGTGCCTGTGTGTTTTTCTGTGGGCTGGTGGGTGCCTGTCGGGTGGGGCTGGTGGCTCTGGCTGGTTGTCTTCCGCCCCCACCCTACCCCTTTTCTCTCTCTCTCCCTCTCTCTCTCTCTCTTTCTTTCTCTCTCTCTCTCTCTCTCTCTCTCTCTCTCTCTCTCTCTCTCTCTCTCTCTCTCTCTCTCTCTCTCTCTCTCTCTCTCTCTCTCTCTCTCTCTCTCTCTTTCTCCCCCTCTTTCTCTCCCCCCCTACCCCCTTTAACACTTCTCTCTAGCCCTCTTTCTCTCTTTACGCTTTTTCCTTTTCCCTTCTTCCCCTTCCTCCTTCCTCCTTTTCCCCCCTCCCCCCCCCCCACCCGTCTCTCTCTCTCTCTTTCTCTCTCTCTCTCTCTCTCTCTCTCTCTCTCTCTCTCTCTCTCTCTCTCTCTCTCTCTCTCCCCTTATTTTTTTGAGTTACCCTTGAAGACGGTTTCACAACTACCTACTCTCCACTTATACCAATATTCTCTTACTGAATTTGATTATTTGCTTTGTTTTAATGACCTATTACTTGTTGTGTACCGTGCTAAATGCTGGGTTTTTTTTCCCCGGGGTCCTCCCGTTTTTCTTCGAGGTAGTCCTCAACTTGAAGGTGATATAAAGTTTGCCTTCGGGCTGGTGTTTAGCAGGCTTTGTGTATTAGACACTCAGCCTACTTCGTGCCCAAGGGTACTCCCCGTTCGTTCTCTCTCTCTTTCTCTCTCTCTGTCTCTCTCTCTCTCTCTTTCTCTCCCCCCCCCCCTTACCCCCTTTAACACTTCTCTCTAGCCCTCTTTCTCTCTTTACGCTTTTTCCTTTTCCCTTCTTCCCCTTCCTCCTTCCTACTTTTCCCCCCTCTCCCCCCCCCCCCCGTCTCTCTCTCTCTCTCTCTCTCTCTCTCTCTCTCTCTCTCTCTCTCTCTCACTCCCCCCCCCCCCCCTTATTTTTGGAGTTACCCTTGAAGACGGTTTCACAACTACCTACTCTCCACTTATACCAATATTCTCTTACTGAATTTGATTATTTGCTTTGTTTTAATGACCTATTACTTGTTGTGTACCGTGCTAAATGCTGGGTTTTTTTCCCTGGGGTCCTCCCGTTTTTCCCCGAGGTAGTCCTCAACTTGAAGGTGATATAAAGTTTGCCTTCGGGCTGGTGTTTAGCAGGCTTTGTGTATTAGACACTCAGCCTACTTCGTGCCCAAGGGTACTCCCCGTTCGTTCTCTCTCTCTCTTTCTCTCTCTCTGTCTCGCTCTCTCTCTCTCTCTCTCTCTCTCTCTTTGTTGCTTCCCCCCCCCCCCCCCTTACCATTGCTCCAACTCCCCCAACACACCGTAGGCGTTCGTCCTATACACGTATTAATGTAATGTAATTGTTGTGTTGTAGATGTAGCAACGGCAGATTTGAAAAATGGCATTGCCTCTGGCATTGTTAATATCTTTACCGTTGTAAAATAAAGATTCATTGATTCATTGATTCTCTCTCTCTCTCTCTCTCTCTCTCTCTCTCTCTCTCTCTCTCTCTCTCTCCTCTCTCTCCTCTCTCTCTCTCTCCTCTCTCTCATCTCTCTCTCTCCTCTCTCTCTCTCTCTCTCTCTCTCTCTCTCTCTCTCTCTCTCTCTCTCTCTCTCTCTCTCTCTCTGGCCTCACCTACACGCCTTTTCTTTTGCTCGCTCCTGCACGTGCTTGCACACACTCTTGTCTCTCGTGTTCAGGTTCTTTCCGAGTCTCTCTCTTACGATTTTTCGTTGACGTCATTTTTACTTTTTCCGCACTTTTGTTCTTCCTTTTCTTTTATTTTACGTCACCTCCTTCAGTTGCCACATTCCTTCTGCCAATGAAGATAAGTCGCGGCTAATCTCTCTGTTTGTTTGTTTGTCTATTTTGACAAAGGGTATTTACCCGAAATATTAATAAATTGTGTTGTACCCGTCTTTTCTAAGCGTGTTTCTTTCTCCGTTGGGTACTTCTTTGCATATTACACGCTTGGCAGTCACCTTTTGGGTCTGGATTGTTTATGATTTATTATATAAAAGATGCTTTAGAACATTTCTAAAACTGCGGCACGACACGCTTATAAAAACAGAAATTGTTGTTTAAACCCTTCTACCGCTCTATGGCATCGATTAAATAGAGTGGAGAGGGGGTTCCCGGAACTCTTCATTTCGCAAAGAAACATCCGTATAAAAGAGTATGACAAACGTTGACAACGCTGAATTGTTGTCTTGAAATAATATCTAGGTATCAGTGATAACGAAAATCAGACATGGACCGCAAACGTGTTTTTTTCAGTGGGAATTCATGATGATTATTTTTAAGAAATAAAAGAAATAAGTATGAAAGAATAAGACAGGCTATGACCAGTACCGCGAGCAGAAAAAACAAACAAACAAACAAACAAACAGTAAGAGGAACACGATAAATATACAAAGAAAAAAAAAAAAAAAAATAAAATAAACAAATAACACCGCGGAGAAGGGGCGGTGGGGAGGGAGGGGCAGGGGGAGGGGGGAGAGGTGGAGGGGGAAAAGGGGGGGGGGGGGGTTGAACCCGCGTCGGTGACGGCAACGGTCCAATCCTGCGTGTGATTTAAGTCTGCGTGCGGGCAATACCTACTGAGCTAAGGGGAAATATGAATAAAGTGAGGTTATTATAATTATATGCAAATCACGATGTTGTTAGTGTCTATCGGCTATCAACGCTTTGGACTTTAGCATCGGAGGACGGATTCCTCTATAACTGTGTACTCGGTATGTATTTTCCCCATATCACTTGTTCTGTTGGAGTCACGGAGATCGCTTCAGTTTCGCCGACATTAAATTCAAGGTGACCTCTGATCTCTCAAAAAATGCAGAGGTTTTACTTTTAGTTATGTAGTTCTTTGACGTCTTTATCTTGTAAAAAACGTCCAAGTTCACTATCGCTACTCTTTACCGAGGTCACCTCTGCTGCACAAAATGGCGGCTGCAGCAGACGAACCCAGTTGCGTATCACGTGATCGCTTCGTCTTGCATTCAATCAATACCCAACAAAAGAAATAAGTACGCCGTGTACTTGTCCTTTCTAGGGGTTCTTCCTTCTTTGCCGGGTGTCATCATGTTTCCAGACAACAAAAGCCAATGTCGATGTTTGCAAATGTAGTCGTTGTTAACGGTGGCATATCTCAGAACGCAAAAGGCTGTCGGGCCGAAGTCGGTCCAAGTGGGCCCATTTTGACGACTTCGGTCCGATGGGAAACTCATTATTTTGCCGATTTTGAACTGTTCAACAATCCCGGTTGAAATATAAATTTCCCCTCTAGTTGTGAACAGTGCTTACTAGAAGAAGAAAAAAAATCGTAAAAAGATTTAGTACAGGTGTAAAATTCATTCCGCAACAATTAAAACAAGTGTACATCACCTTGCAACCAACTGCTGGTAGATGTCGTCCTCAATAGGGCTAACCATTTTGCCAGAGACGTCCTGCAGAGTGCTCCAGAACTTGTCGATTCTATTGTAGTTTTCACTGGTAATGACATTGACGGGAACTGTGTCCTTTGGAGGCATGTCGTCTAGGCAAAGACAGCAGTTTAGCAGCTGATCAAGGGATGTTGCTCCGATAGCATTCATCCAGTCCTTTCAGAGGATAACGACAAAACCAAATTGTTAAATAAAAACATGTAGGCCCACGTATGTGTGTGTGTGTGTGTGTGGGGGGGGGGGGGGTAGGGGGGCATACTTTATCTGCCCCACTACACTTTCTAGGGGGTTAGGGCTTACAATGGGTGTCCCCTTTACGTGAAATTGTTGCCGTCAGGTAGCGAGAAAACACTATTTAAAAAAGGAGGAACTTTGGTTTTAACACTTGCCTCCCAGATATGAGAAAGGGCACTCTCGGCATCTGCATACTAAAAATAAAAATAAAAGAAACTCAAACAGACTAAACAACTCAGGATGCCACTGTGTTCCTCATATCGAAAAGCCGTCTTTTTTCAAACGCAGTCGCAAAGATTTTCCTATACGCATTTTTCTTGGCGTGAAGAACCTGTCACCTCACGGTTGTGACTGATATTTGCAGTTTTTGCTTTAAACTATGATATAAAATGCAGCTTGTCGGCCTAGTTAAGTTTTAAAACAAAACCCAGTACATTGTCAATTCACGTACAGACAAATGAACTGACTGATTAATTAATTAATTAATTGTGATCTAAAATATCGCTTTTTCCCGCAACTTGTCAGTCTTGTAAATTTTCAAGTGAAATTAAGCCTACATTGAGAATGCACAGACGCATGAACGGACTGATGGGGGGGGGGGGGGGGGGGGGTGGGGGGGGGAAAGAAAGACCAGCACAGAATCACAGATTCACGACGATTGATTTTGCCATTTACAAATCCCAAATAATAGCATTCACGACTCTTGATGGCGGCGCATTCATAACCAGATACCTCTTTAACTGGTCGAAATATCTAACAACGGATGAGGTGGGGGGGGGGGGATAAAGTTTATAACGAGAATTTTACAGTCTAGCACAATATACATTCAACGTCCACGAAATACTCAAGACGTATTTACGGATGACCAAATTCTTATTTTGATTTTCATGTATCACGACGTCTTCTTTAATGGATCAATAGGATTTTGGATGTGACACATTTCGCAGTCACGAGAAACAAAAAAACGCCAATCGAGCATTACGATTTAAGGGCATCCCCCCCCCCTCCCCCCCAATAAAAAAATAAAAATAAATAAATAAATAAATAAATAAATTAAAAATAAATAATAAATAAATAAAAAAAAAAATAAATAAAACAAATTGATTGATGTACTGATGCATTGTCTGACTATAAATGTCAGTACCTTTTGTATCGCCTGCTCTTTCACCAGTGCAGCCCTGAGTAACTGTTTTTGAAGATTGGGGAAAAGGAATCCTGCAACGCACATGAAACTCGGTTGAACTAATGATATGTGTAAAAGGGTGTCAACAATAGTGAGAGTCATGGACATTTATATTTACTTGAAAAGCGAAACAATGTTTCTGCTTCCAACATTCTAGTATTTCATTAGATAGAAGACTTCTGGAGAAAGAAAGAGAAGCAAAACAGACAGCTGAATTATCTTTTACTACATGATGAAAGCATAAGCCAAATGGCTTTAAACGCCCCCCCCCCCCCCCCCCACACACACACACACACACACCTACCTCCCTCCCCTCTCCCACTTAAAAAGAAAAAAAACAACAACATGAAAAACAAATAAACAAACAAACAGTCCATAGACACCCAATCAAACAAACTAACAAACAAACA
This sequence comes from Semisulcospira habei, assembly GCA_036245525.1. Taxonomy (NCBI): domain Eukaryota; kingdom Metazoa; phylum Mollusca; class Gastropoda; family Semisulcospiridae; genus Semisulcospira; species Semisulcospira habei. Next base: position 92,756,435 of record BTPG01000003.1, read on the forward strand.
ACAGATTTGATCGTTTAATTTCTTGTTCTTATTTATTACACCCCCCCCCCCCCTCACCCCCCTCCTAGTGAAAATGAGCAAAGAGATTACATGTAATGAGTGTTATAGGTCTGAACAAGTAAAAAAAAACCATGGAGAATCGTTATGTTAGTTGTTAAGCTTCACACTATAAGTCCATTATCCATAAGTATGCAGCGCTTGTATATCAAAAGTCAAGAGTAATGCTGACAGGGTGTCGACAGCACACCATTACAGTGCCGTTGTATTGCTTGTGAACTATTTTTTTTCTGGATAAAAGTTTTGACACATTTCACGAGAAAGTGTTTACTTACACTTATATCCTAGAAAATAATTGTGTATCGCAAGCACTACGTATAACGAGATCTATGTTTCGATAGCACTACGATCGCCAGCACCACGTGTCGATATCAATACGATCGCTATCACAACGTGTCGCAAGCACTACGTGTCGAATCATGTGTTCCAGTGTACATAAATCTACGTGTGTGTGTGTGTGTGTGTGTGTGTGTGTGTGTGTGTGTGTGTGTTGGTCTATGATACATGTGTATTTTGTAAACAAAAAAGGATTGTTCATTTGTTAAACCTTTTAGAGTCAACAGTGTTTCTAACACAAAAAAAAAACAACAGCTGCAAAATCAAAGCTTAAACAAAGATTTCATACAGTGCACTGATGACAGAAGACAAAAGCATCAACAACAAACAAAAAAAAAACAACACCACAAAACACACACACACACACACACACACACACACACACACACACACACACACACACACACACACACACACCTCCCCCTGCCTCTCTCTCACACGCAAACATACTCACATTGTGTCATGAGAATACAAGCAAAACAAAGAAAGAAACAAACAACAGAAAACAAATAAATACGTGCACATGCAAGCACACCCACACTGACGTAAACAGACCACCAGCAAGTAATCAAGGCAATCAATTTTAGTTTGGAGGGTAGGCGCGTAACTGTGACAACGACATCCCCATTTTCACTCAGAACCCTCCTTTCCTGCTGCAGCTAAATGGAAAATGACTCTTCTGGCTACAAGTGCGGATAGAATTAGGCTAGATACCCTCAGATGCGAGGCATTCGCGGCTGAATCTTACATGTCCGAGGTTCTCGAGGGTGAACGTGTGGATAAGGCCACACAAAAATGTTTTCTGCTGAAATGAATCCCATCTTTAGGTTTTCAAGAAAGATGAACGCAGTTTAAAATGGTGTTATCCGCTTTCTAGTGTGTCTGGCCAAACATGAGATGTGTGCTAAAACAACGCAGCACACTGAGAAATGTCCGTCTTGCGATTTTTGATTTTGGGGGTAGGTAACTTTACCGGGTCATTGCGTAAAGACTACACAATGGACAACAATGCAGTTGAAAGTGCCGTAAAGAGGAGGACTAAAAAAGCTTTACTGTGATGAAATCAGATTTTCAAAATGTTAAAGTTATTCTCCCCAGGATCAAGCATCTCAACACAGTCAGCAAACTGTCTGCAACAGATACTGCTGACAGTATTATGTATGGGTCCTGTGTGTACTAACTTAGAGCTTTAGGATGTAAATACAATGCCAAATGTCGAAATTCATCGTTTGGTGGGTGTGTTGTTTTTGTACCCGAGAGCGCAAATTATCGTCTTCATCGGCCTCGTTTTGAATTTGTGCATATTGACTAGCCTACGTCACAGGGCAGAACCCGGACAATACTGCAGACGAGGTCATCGGTGTGGGTACACATATGTCAGTGTACACTCATATACTGATGTTCTCCGGCATCCCTTTGACATAATTTTCCACGAGAATGTAAAATAACCCTTCCATATTCGCTATGCTGTCAAAATCAATGCGGGTTCCGTTTGACCTGCTACCCTGACCCTAAGTAACGATCGTGCTGGGGGCGTGGCTTGTTCGACTCGGTGACAATAACGTGTCACGACCATCGATGTCATTTTGACACACACACACACACACACATATCAATAGGGACTACCCCCAGGCGCCCCGCAATCCGCTGGAGAATATCCAGTCCTCCCCCCCCCCCCCCACAGGGGAGGCTAGTGCATGAATATCTGAAATGCTGGATAGATTTTTGCTTTTTTCGCCTACGGCCTGTTTCGCCCCAAGGGGGGGGGGGGATGGGGGGGGGTGGGGGTGGGGGGGGGGCCTCTTCAGGTAGGCATACCGCGTAACCTGAAATTGCAAACACAACGCATGTACTAGAAGCCGCCTCCAGAATTTACTGGTAGCACCACTAGCACAGCGCGGATTGCATCCCTAAAGCTTTATGAGGTGTTGCATTGGAAGAAGACAGACCAATTTTGAAAAGGCAACACTTAGGCAGTTTTGTGGTGCAATTATTATTTACTTATAACAAAGGCGTCGCCCAAAGCCAAAAAATGCACTCAATCAGAATAGCTCCAAGGGACATAATTTTTCATTAAATTCTGAGAATGCTCTTGCTGTGCTAATGCCATGGAATTCCAGGCTGGTAAGCTTGCATTGTGTCATCAGGACATCAGCTGCCCTTTTTGTGACTGCATCGCTCACGAGATCTAGAAAGAAAGTGTAGTGGGAGAGAGAAGGAATGACAGACCTATCTTTTTGAGGCTTCCACTGAACACCTACTGCATATAGCAATAGGGACTACCCCAGGCGCCCCGCAATCCGCTGGAGAATATCCAGTCCTCCCCCCGAGAGGGGAGACTAGTGCATGAATATTCCCAAACAGATCTTGGACCTGCTGGATAGATTTTTGTTTTTGCCGTCTTCGACCTGTTTCGCCCCAAGGGGGGGCTCTTCACGTAGGCATACGGCGTAACCTGAAATTGCAAACACAACGCATGTAGTGGAAGGCTAAAAATGATATGATAGGTCTTTCATTTATTCTCTCTCCCAATATATATATATATATATATATATACATAATACACACACACACACACACACACACACACACACACACACACACACACACACACACACACACTACTTATTAATGACTCAAGATTTTAAAATTCTGACTCCATCACGAAAAAGATTCCGCACCTGTCAATACAGGAATACAACACATTAAACTTCATCTTTTTCTGTTGCGTTGCCGTTAAATTACAACCCTTTGAACGCGACACCCCCAAAATCGAAAGTTGCACGGTAACATTTTCATGTGAGACGCGTTGTTTATCACGCACTGCTCGCATTTCATCCCGAGTTTTGTAAATCTGATTGTACCATTTAAAAGGGCATTTATCTCCAAAAGCTGCAAATGATTTTTATTTTGACAGAAAACTGTTGCTCTTGTGTGTGGTCTGTATAAGACATGCACCCCCTAGAAAATCCCCGTTTTAGACGCAGGTCGTCCATTCGCCAGCCAGTGATTTAAATTCGGAGTACTATCTTTCAAATGCAACCAAAAGCATTCATTTTGAGAGAGAATTGTGGATTTATTGCAAGAAAAGCTCGCATACCATCGATTCCAAACATTTCAACTGATGGAGCAACTTTCATTTGTTTGTCTTTTTTAACAAGAGAATGCACACGGTTTTTAAGAAAATTCAAATAATCAGATGGTTTGGGGAAGGTTTCAAGAGGCGTTACAGAGCTAGTAATGTTTTTTTTACACAACATGCGTAGTACCGCAAGGGGGAATGTGGTGGAGGGGTGGGGGTGGAGGGTGAGGGGGGGGGGGGCGGGGCAGTTGTCGAAGGTGAGATGTAGTGCATCGATTATGATATCGAAACGTTTCCTTTTCAAACAGTAACTCAGTTGAAATAACACACATTCTTTTACCGTCTTCTTAAGTGCGTGTGTGTGTGTGTGTGTGTGTGTGTGTGTGTGTGTGTGTGTGTGTGTGTGTGTGTGTGTGTGTGTGCGTGCGTGTGTGTGTGTTTGTGTGTGTGTGTGTGCGCGCGCGTGTTTGTTTGTGTGTCTATTTGTGTGTCTGTGTGTGCTAGTGTGTGCGTTTGCTAACGTGTGTGTGTTACTAAAAAAACAACAACCAGTAAAGCAACACACACACACACACACACACACACACACACGCACACACACACACGTGCACACACACACATACACACACACACAGACACACACACGCGCGCACGCACGCATACGGACTCAATGAGACGGTAACAAAATGTGTGTTATTTCAAGTTACACACACAGAAAAGTAAAAGTTCTGAGATCATAAGCGATGTGCTACATCTCATCTTGAACACCTCCCTCCCCCCTCCCCTTCCCCCTCCCACCCCATTCCCCGCTGCGGTTGAACTGAATATCATTTTACTCATAGGGGTCTGTGAATAGTAGCTTTGACTAATGCAAATCCACTGCGCCACCGCGTGCGCGCAAGCGCCTATACTAAGCTCAAGACTAAATACAAGGGAGGAATCGAAAGATACACGCGAAAGACGATGCACTGTGATTCCAGAGCAGTTTCAACCCTCAAAGTAACCACCCTCCTAAAACCTCGAACTGAACAAACTCAGTAGATATTTTGCCACAAATCTAAACCAACCTTGCCCGACGATCATAACCCATAGTTCAGTATCGATGCTTTTTGCAAAGTGAAGCATCATGTTTGCAGACGCTCATCAAAAGGTTTTAGCTGCGCCCGGAAGTACGCCATGCTCATTTTTCACTGGTTTCAGCAAATTAGCATATCCAATAAAAATTAAAACAAGAGTGTCGACATGAACTTGTGACCCGTGCTGCATGCAGCAGTCGCGTTAGGTCCGGGATATTTCCGGCCACAGCTAGAATTTCTCGATTCCTCCCTTGTATTTAGTCTTGAGCTTAGTGTAGGCGCTTGCGCGCACGCGGTGGCGCAGTAGATTTGCATTAGTCAAAGCTACTATCCACAGACCCCAATGCATTTTCTGCATCAGTATTGACTCGATGCACTGTTTTACAGAATGTGTGTCTTTATAAGAGTTAATAATAATAAGTAATAATAAGTGCATTAAATAGGCGCTTTATCCCAATTGAAAATCGGCTCAAAGCTCCGCCGCGAACTGAACCCAACAAGCACGCTCACGTGAATCACGCGCATTCACTCACACACTGTACATAAACACAGAACATTCACGTGGTTATTGCTACTATTATTTCCCGTTTTTCCTTGTCTTTTCTCCTGCTGTTTTAATTGTGGTTATGTTCATAAGTGTAATGGTGTTTGTACAATAAAGTAACAATACAAATAAACACGCAACACCCTCGGCCCCCCCCCCTCTCCCCTGCCCCCACCTCCATCCCCCTCCTGGTTCCCCCCTCCCCTCCGCATCCCCCCCCCCCCCCCAATCTGTGGTACAACTTATTATGCTGTGTCATGAGCATGACTGGAGTAAGAACGCCTCCTCATGGAACGCTCTAAACAATCTGATGATTTGAATTCCTCAGAAACAAAATGTTTGCATTCGCCTCTTGGAAGAGACCAACGAACTGTTTTGATTCGGGGGTAGGTCGGCTTTTGTTGTGATAAAATCCTGGCATTATTCTCGCATAAAATAAATGTTTTGGGTTGCATTTGATAAAGAAATAATCCTCCTTCTCACGACATTACTCGGAATTTAAATCACTAGCCGGCAAATGGGAGATATGCGTCTGAAACCGGTACAAGTGATGCTATTGTGGGGTGCATGTATTATTTAGACCACAACAGGAACAGTTTTCTTTCAAAATAAAAAATCATTTGCAGCATTATGAGATAAATGACTGCTCTTTGAAATGGTGCAATCAGATTTACTAAGCTCCAGATGAAACGTGAGCAGAGATTGATAAACAACGCGTCTCACCTGAAAATGTTACCATGCAACTTTCAATTTGGGGGTGTCGTGTTCAAAGGGTTGTAACTTAAAGGTAACGCAAAGGAAAAAGATACAGTTTGTTGCATTGTATCCATAATTGTATAAAACTTTTCGTGTTGCACGACAGAAATTTTAAATCTTCAGGCATTAAAAAGATATCGTCTCCAAAACTTTGTAAAGTTTTTTTTTAATGCGTAGTGTATATGACTTCTGACATGACTGACTTGAAAGTGCCTCAGAATTATTCAGCCTAATACATCGAAGATCCATTTTCACGTGAAAAATGAAGTTGACCAAGTTTTCAAACTTGAAACAGCGCAGGCATACCATGAAGTCGACATGCTTGATCATATGAGTGCATTAAAAACAGCTCATATCAGGTAAAATGATATTTTTGTTTTTAAAGTAGTATGGAAACGTTTCTTTGCGGAATATCTGGACACAACACCGTTGCGCTCCTATGTCAAATGCCAATAAACATCATTTTACACGTTTAAAATATGCTTGATTAAGGCGTTTTGCCATGTAACAATAAAACAAGAATGTCAAAGCCCTAAAGGCTCATCCACATAATTATTCGGACTTCTGTGACCTTGACCTTTCCAAAGGTCACCGATATAAGCAAGAGTTCAAGTGTTCAAACATAAGTAAAGGGTTGTCTTTTCTACCTGCAAAATACATGTTTTCTCAAAATTTATGTACTTTTCACACTCTTGACAACCTGGCCTAACTTTCGACCTTTGCAAGTAGTGAACTAAATTAGTATGCATAAAAATGCTTACAATCAGCTACCTTTCAGCTAAATTTGCTTGAACAGTTTTGCAAAAATGCTGATAAAAACTAAATTACTTTTTTTAACATCATTTGCTGATCTCTTGTGACCACTCGACCTTTCCGCGGTGTCATCCAAATTAGCATATATAAAAAGGTCTTACCATGAGGTATCTCTGTACGAGGTTTGTGATGTAAGTTGTAAACATTATTCGAGAAAGAAAAATGTTGTCCAAAAATTGCCATTTGTGACTTAATTTTTGATCTCTTTTGAGCCTTGACCTTTCCGAGGGGTCATCGAAATTAGGATTATGCATAGGAAGTTCTTACCATCAGGTATCTCTGTACCACGTTTGGGTTTGTAGTTGTGAATAGTATTTTAAGGGAAAAAACCTTTTTGTCAAAATATGCCTTTTTTTTTTTTTTTTTTTTTTTTACATAAACCATGAGGCAATAAAAACGCGATTCTTTCACTGCAGCGTTTTTCTTCCTAATTTTTTCCCCGTTTTATTTTGATGCACAATTTGTTAGAGAATGTTGCGAATGGAGTGTCTTGTCTTGTGTAAAGACAGTGTTTAGTCTTTAAAATCTCACGTTGATGACTTATACCACCACGAGATATTGAAAGTGAAATGGGGAGCATCTGCAGAAGGTAAAGCTGAAAACCAACCAGCGTGCAGTGTCACTAGGGCCCGTGTGAATGAAAATCCGGCCTCGATTTATATAAATATGTTACCTAGCCGTATCTTGATTTTCTGTGGTTGGCCCTGTTGTCCTGGTGGGTCAAGGTCGTCCAGTATATACCTCACCACACCCTTTTGACTCGGCAACTGACGGATGATTTTCGTGAGCGGTGCCGGCAAATCCTGCAAGGAGATTCACTTCAGTGAGCCGTGACATCAGATTACTAGGACTATACTATACTAACCAGAGAGAGAGAGAGAGAGAGAGAGAGAGAGAGAGAGAGAGAGAGAGAGAGAGAGAGAGAGAGAGAGAGAGAGATTTTAGTGTGTGTGTGTGTGTCTCTCTCTCTCTCTGTCTGTCTGTCTGTCTGTCTGTCTGTCTGTCTGTCTGTCTCTCTCTCTCTCTCTCTCTCTCTCTCTGTGTGTGTGTGTGTGTGTGTGTGTGTGTGTGTGTGTGTGTGTGGTTGCGTAGGAACCGGGGTAAGGGTCGGTGGGTGAGTGAGGGTGGCCAGAGTATTCGACCCCCTCCCCAAAGCTTCTTGGAGAGGTTTTTTTAATTTTTTAATTTAAACAAAATTTGGAGAGAATAAGTTTTAGTTTGTAGTCTTGCACTTATTTTCTGTATGAACAATGCGAAGATTTAAACTATTTTGATTTGTATGCTACTCTTTATTTTGTCATTATGAGCAAAGTGTGAAAATTGTGAAGACAAGAAGTTTTCCAGGAGCAGACATTGGATGCGACCACGACTTAGTGATGATGACCTTCCGACTCCGCCTAAAGAATCAATGAATCAATGAATCTTTATTTTACAACGGTAAAGATATTAACAATGCCAGAGGCAACGCCATTTTTCAAATCTGCCGTTGCTACATCTACAACACAACAATTACATTACATTAATACATGTATAGGACGAACGCCTACGGTGTGTTGAGGGAGTTGGAGCAATGGTAAGGGGAAGAAGAAAAAAAAAAAAAAAAAAAAAAGAGCAACAACACAGCAGCACTATACATACACAGCAGTAGAATGGGTACATTACTAACAACGATATCTACGTATAGAAAGCAAAGCTTGAAGATAGTTATGGCTGCGAAGATAAATGTGCAAAAAGACTTTTCTTGAAACATGATACCGTTGGAGTGGTCTTCGTGTGGGATGGAAGAGAATTCCACAAAGTCGCCCCCGAGAATGCTAGAAGGTCAACAAGCAGGGTCCCACCAGAATCAAGTTTGACCTCGAGAAGCTGAAAGACCCAGAGATAGCGGAAGCCTTCCAGGCAAAGATGGTAGGTGAATTCGCGCCAATGCTACTTCTAGGTGCAGAAGACACGGACGTGGACACACTGATCGACACATTTAACACTGCTGTAACCCAAACAGCCCGTGAGATCCTTGGCAAACACCGACAAGCAAAGAAACCTCGGGTTACAGCTGACATCTTTGTTCTATGTGACAAGCGTCGAGAATTAAAGAAAAAGAAACCAGAGGTAAAAGGAGCTAAACAATACAGGGAAATTAACCAGGATATCAAAAACAGCATGAAAACGGCAAAGAATAAGTGGATTGAAGATCAGTGTAAACACATAGAAGAAAATCTGAACAAAAAAGCATACCAGCTGGTGAAAGACCTGACCAGTGTAAAACAAGGACGCTCCTCGATCATTGAAGATAGTGAAGGGAACTGTCTTACGGAAGACCAAGACATACTGAAGAGATGGACAGAGTACTGCTCAGATTTGTACAACCACAGAGCTGCAGGGGACCCAGGCATACTTGTCAACCCACCCGTGACCAACAATGGCAACTATCCCATCCTCCGAGAACAAGTAGAGGCTGCAGTGAAGTCGCTGAAAAAGGGGAAGGCAGCAGGAGCAGACAAAATCCCTGCAGAGCTAGTCCAAGAAGGGGGAGATGACATGATAAGCGCCTTACTAACAATCTGCAATAAGATCTGGCAGTCAGGGGATTGGCCCCACACCATGGACCCAATAACTTATAATAACTCTCCCCCCAAAAGGCAACTTGCATCAATGCCAGAATTATCGCACGATCAGTCATATATGCCACCCAAGCAAAGTCATGTTAAAGATCCTACTGAACAGGCTGAAGCCACAGGCAGAGGAAATCATGGCTGAGGAACAGGCAGGCTTCAGACCAGGGCGCAGCACAACTGAGCAGATCTTCAACCTGAGAGTTCTATGTGAGAGGTGCCTCCAGCACCAGCAAGACCTCTATCATGTCTTTGTGGATTTTAAGAGAGCTTTTGACAGGGTGTGGCATGCAGCCTTTGGTCCACCATGAAGCTATACAACATCAATGCCAACCTGATCAAAGTCATAGCAAACCTTTACAACAAGGCCACTAGCGCAGTCTGCTTCAACGGCAAATTAGGAAACTGGTTTAGGACTACAGTTGGAGTCAGACAAGGCTGCTTGCTCTCACCTACTCTTTTCAACATCTTCCTGGAAAGAATCATGACGGACGCTCTGAAAGATCATGAAGGAACTGTCAGTATTGGAGGCAGAACAATCACGAACTTAGGCTTTGCGGACGACATTGATGGCCTTGCAGGAACAGAGAAGGAGCTAGCTCAGCTGGTGGAAAAGCTGGATAGTACAGCCATTGTGTATGGGATGGAAATCAGTGCAGAGAAGACCAAGCTGATGACCAATAACGCCAGTGGCATTGGCACTGAAATCATGGTTGGAGGCCAAAAACTGGAAACAGTTTAGAAATTCAAATACTTAGGAGCCATTGTGACAGATGAGGGATCAAAACCAGAAATACTGTCCAGGATTGTGCAGAAAACAACAGCACTGACAAGATTGAAGACCATATGGAAGGACAGAAACATCACACTCTGCTCCAAGATCAGACTGATGCGCTCCTAAGTCATCTCAGTGTTCTTGTATGCCTGTGAGTCATGGACCCTCACAGCAGACCTTGAAAGGAGGATACAAGTCACTGAAATGAGATGTTTTCGAAGGCTGCTTGGCATTTCATACAGAGATCACATCACATACGAGGAAGTGGGAAGCAGAATCAGACAAGCCATCGGACCCTATGCAGACCTACTAGCCATTGTGAAAAAAACGCAAACTGAAGTGGTATGGGCATGTCACGCGTTCAGCAGGGCTTGCCAAAACATTTCTGCAAGGCACTGTGCAAGGAGGACGAATGAGAGGAAGACAGAGGAAAAGATGGGAGGACAATATCTCAGAGTGGACAGGACTGAAGCTGGGCGATACGCTAAGAATGGCAGGGAACAGAGAGGAATGGAGGGAGCTGGTTACCAAGTCATCAGTGGTGCCCCAACGGTCGGCAAGACTACGGGATATAGATAGATAGATAGAGCAAAGTGTTTCCCTGTGTTCTAAGATTACGTCCTATGCAAACAAGTATTTTCGCCATCGATACAGAGAATAAACTGTGTCATTTATTATCGGACATGCTATCTCGTCTTTTTACCTTGCACGTACTTATCAGGAGAGATCATGCCAGCTTATAATGATCTGCGCCTGGTGGGGGTTATTGGGTGTATCCCAGTGCGCAAAGTCCATCGGGCCGACGTCGGCCCAATGACCTTTTGCGCATTGGAATAGAGTAGTATCAGGGTTTTCACATACGGCTGTATTGTACGTTTTGCGGAGGAGGTAGCTGGGAGTAAAGTGTTGCGGAGAGAGAGAGAGAGAGAGAGAGAGAGAGAGAGAGAGAGAGAGAGAGAGAGAGAGAGAGAGAGAGAGAGAGAGAGAGAGAGAGAGAGAGAGACTTACTTTCAGTTTATCTTCTTCCAACATGTCGTCTATGTGCCGGTAGCCGGTCCCTTTCACCTCCAGCAGAAAAACTCCGTGGTGCTTGTCAATCACCATCACGTCCACCTCGCCCTCTTCATTAGTGGGCGGGATGCCTCTTGGAGGCTTAACATCATCCCCTGGAGCTGTCTCGTATGACTTGTTGAGGTAGTTTTGGAACTCAACATTAGAAAGAACAAAGCAAACAAGCCCTTTCTTTTTCGCAAAGGCCAGGAAAGTGGCCAGAACTCTCTGTTGTGCCTCGTCATCCACTACCTTGGTTTGCTGCATTGGGAGATACAGCCTCATTCCGAACCTCTCGTACGGTTCCTGCAGGACTGGTTTATCCTCCTTAGGCTTGTACGTCACGGCATAAAAGTGAACGGGCGGCACGCAGTAGATTTCCGTAGGCATTTTAGGGTACCACTTGCTGATAATACTCCACCAGTTTTTGGTCAAAAGTTTCTTGGTTTCAGTTTTTACACCAGCAAAACTCAGCAGTGATCCAAACATCTAATAAGAACAATGATTTTTTTGAAATCATCTCGACAGAAAGATAAACAGCGATACATATAACATGAGCTGAGGCACAGCGAACGTTACAGAGACCTGATCCAGCCAATAAAGGCTTAATAGTTAGCAATGATCCCATTAAAATATTCTTAACTCATTCAGCTAATCTGGCACTACCCTTCAATTATCATAGTCGACCCATCTCCTGCTGTAGTGCGTCAGGGCTGAATGGGTTAATACGTCTTACAACAATGATGTACACAGGGTTAACATTGTTTCATCATCATCATCATCATCAGTCCCTTGCCCGAACTGGGCGTTGGGGGGACTGAAAGGCAGCAGCAACAGACAGTGCTCTCCACTGAGTTCTATTTTGGGCGGTGGCAAGCAAGTCTGGCATCTCGAGTTCGGTCCATTCTTTTATGTTTGCGACCCAACTCTTTCTCTGACGACCTCGCCGACGACTTCCTTCGAGAGTGCCTTGGAGGATAGTCTTGGACAAGGTGTTGTGTCGGGTCACGTGGCCAAACCAAGCAAGCTTGCGCCGTTTCACGGTTGCCAGAAGGGGTTCATGTGGGCCCACCAGGGAAGTGACGATGCTCCGTACATATTCGTTGGTCTTGTGCTCGCGGTACGAGATGCGGAGCAACTTCCTCAGGCACTTGTTCTCAAAGGCCTGGATTTTCTTTTCTGAGTCTGCAAGCAGTGTCCAAGTCTCACAGCCGTAGAGTAGAATAGACACTACGAGGGACTTGTAAAGCCTGTACTTGATGGTGAAGCTGATGGAGTTACTTCGCCATATCCTGTCCAGCCTGGCCATTGCGGATGTTGCTGTACCTATCCTGATACGGATCTCTGCTATGCAACTACCGTCTTTGGACAGGGTGGCTCCCAAGTACTTGAAGCTATTGACCTCTTCTAGCTTCTGGCCGTTCATGTGAATGTTGCTGCTGCTGTCGCTTGTGGTGTTGATCATCACTTTGCTTTTATCCGTACTGATCTCCATGCCATAAGACCCTGCGCTACTTGAAAGTTTGTCTGTCAGGTTTTGGAGCTCACTATTGCTGCCTGCCATGAGGTCAATGTCATCTGCGAATCGAAGATTGCACAGGGATCTGCCACCAATAGAGATTGAAGTATGGTGGTCGTGGAGGGTTTCCTGCATGATCTTCTCCAGGAATATGTTGAAAAGGACAGGAGAGAGCAGGCATCCTTGACGGACACCGATCGTCGTCCTGAAGAACTCGCCTGACTGATTGTTAAGTAGAACCGCGCTGCAGGCGTTCTTGTAAAGCGCTTCTATCATTTGGATCAGTCCCTCCTCTATGTTGAACGATCTCATGACTTGCCAGAGTCCGTCGTGCCAGACGCGATCAAATGCTTTCCTGAAATCAATGAAGTTGTGGTAGAGTTCGCGCTGATGCTGCAGATGTTTCTCGATCAGGACGCGGCAGTTGAAAATCTGCTCTACAGTGCTTCTTCCAACTCTGAAGCCAGCTTGTTCTTCTGCCAGCAGTTCCTCGGCGAAAGTTTTGAGGCGGTTGAGAATGATTCTAAGCATTACTTTGCTAGGGTGACTTATCAGACTGATAGTTCTGTAGTTCTGGCACTGTTTCAGGTTTCCTTTCTTGGGGAGCGGGATCACTAGAGACTGTGTCCATTCTACTGGCCATTTCTTTTGCTCCCAGATCTTTTGACAGAGTGTAGTGAGGACCTTCATTGTTTAACGTCCGGTTAAATGAACTTTTGTTTTCTTTCAGTCTCTTTACACTTTTTTCTCATTGGCCTGGCTCGATTCGATTTTTTCCCCTGGTCGCCCGGTCTCACGGCAACGGGAGTCCCCTTGTCCTATATACCATGGTTACTTGTGATAAGTAGACTCCTTTATTAAATGTTACGATGACAACGTTACTCGCTCAGCAAAGCATTTTTTCCCAAATAAATCTTTGGCCAATCACATTTCTCGGTACAAACGTACCCTAACCTTCATTCAGTCAAATCTATAAAAAAAAATATGTCAATAAATAAATAATTTAAGGAGATATGAAACAAAAAGAACTATATGTAGATGTTCTATGATACCACTGGTATCAGTTTCATACATCACATAACTGAATAATTGGATAAGTTAGTTATATCAACGACAAGAAAATTCAGCTGACGCGAAGGCCCTATCACGTACTGACCGCATTCGAAACAGCGAAGAAACAAACAGTTGGATAAATAAAACTTGATGGGGTTACGCAACAAAATAACTATATGCCCGCGTTGTGTTCGGTCCGCCTATATTACCAGTATCATACACAAAATAATTGAAAATGTGTTAACTTTAAACAAGATCAGGATTTCATCCCAAAGTCTACATATTGTTTGGAGCTCAGATGCGTTTGCAGCACTCAACAGCGATCCGAACATCTGGGAAGAATCAAATCAGCCAGCTAATACAAAAGCAAATAAGTCATTAACCCTTAGCGTGTCGGTAGCGGTTTTAGTCGCGATGATTCCTGTAGGAATCAACGCGACTAAAACCGCTACCGACACGCAAAGGGTTAACTTAGTAACCTGTTTAACAATAACTAACCTTATGTCATTGCAAATAAAGCATGACGCATGATTCGTGACTGTGTTGTCACTGTCTTTTCTAAGCGTGTTTCTTTCTCCTTTGGGCTCTTTTCTGCGTTTTACACGCTCGGCAGTCACCTTTTTGGTCTGGGTTGTGTCTGTTTGTGTCGCAGTGCGCAGAAGATGTGATAAAAGTTAGAACATTACTTGTGAAGAAATAACCCACAGGAGTATGGTCCAGCCAAAATTAAAGTGCTTTAGAGCATCAATGGCAAATAGTGCGCTTATGTAGGGTTTCACTTACGTGGTTAGTAGCAAACGAATAGTATTACGCGAGCGGTTAAGGAAGACGTATTTCGACACTAATACAAGGTTGCCACTTGCGTGACGTTGTGTTCTATAAAGCAACGTTCCAAAAAGGCGCACTTTCCTTCGGTCATACTGTTGTAGACATCAAAATGTAGTAAAACTGTTGCTATTTGTTGCAGACATCATAGGCAATACAATAGCATACTTCGTTTGCTTCAAAATATCCGTGCCATTTCTCAGCTTACTAAACGAGAAATGACCTCGGTTCGAAATGAATCATTCATATGCTTCCGGAAGTCAATGCGAAGCATTTTTAAGTCCCGTCTATTTATAGAAGGGACTTTTTAGGACGGGTCGTGGTGCGAATTTAATAGCATGTCCATGATGTCAAAGGCGGGCAGGATAAACCTCTAACAATTGAAGTAACAAGATAAAAATTACGCCATGTCTAGTTACGCTAACCTCGCTGCTAACGTACATTTGGCGCGAAGCGCCGCATGTATGTATGTATGTATGTAGGTAGGTAGGCAGGCAGGCAGGCAGGTATGTATGTATGTATGTATGTATGTATGTATGTATGTATGTGCGTATGTATGTATGTGTGTGCGTATGTATGTAAACAAGAGAATCTCCGATATTTCTGTACACACAAGCTTTAAAATTGGCAAAATACTTTCTTAAGTAGGTGGTTAAGAGAGCCTCCGAGCATAATGTAATTGAATGTCTTATTGAAGACATAAACAACCGTTTATAGGAAGTCCATTGACCCATATTAGAGTCTGTAATGTGTGTCATATTTACTTGAACTTTTGCATAAATATAGCTAGTTTGGAGAAAGACATTGGATGAGTTTGTTAACCAGCTTTGTATCTTTTCAAATTCTTTTGTAAAAATTAATTCTTTTTAGAAAAGAATTAAAACACTAAAAAAAAATTTACTTCTAGAGAAAGTCAGACAGTGGCGGTGACGTAACACGGGCAACTCCCGGCTTCACCACGGAGACATAAATATGACCTCATTCTCTCTCTCTCTCTCTCTTCTCTCTTCTCTCTCTCTCTCTCTCTCTCTCTCTCTCTCTCTCTCTCTCTCTCTCTCTCTCTCTCTCTCTCACACACACACACACACACACACACACACACACACACACACAAACATGCGCGTATCTCCAGGAGGTATAGAACATCATGCGCCCTCCAGGCACATAAGGATCTATGCCTCTTGGAGATGTTTGGAGCGCGCGCGCACGCAGGCACTAACAGGCACACACACATCGACGCGCTTTCAGAAGAGCATGCAGGTGACCCGTGTACTTAGTATGAGTCATGTAGCTAGGTAAAGTCAACCTGCTTTCACACAAATTATAGCAAGACTAAAATTGTACCGTGAAGTTCTAGTTCTGTCACCATTTTCTCAAGCCTATGAAGCGAAAGTGAAAATCATATCACGTAAAATATAAAATTACGTAAAAACTAAAACTTACGTCATGACAAATGACGTTTGAGAAATCAATTACGCGTATGTTCTGCGTCCATTATAGAACTCACCGACGCATTGGCTGATCTGCGAGACTTTTTCAATAGGAGATAATTCAACATCCGAATCAGGTCAAAGACAAAAGGTAGAGACCATTGACAGCGAGGACAGCTCTCATATAGAAGGGACTTTGTGGGTTATGGTTCATCCCATCTTGTATTTTTTAACATGACTTCTTCATAAGTTATTTATAGTGAACGTCTGAAATATAATCACAATAGCAATGTGCCTTATCATATGAGCAACTAAATTGTTTGTAGGGAGGTCAACTTTAATCTGATGGAATTCCCGCCACGTCCCTGTAGCCTACTTTGTTCGCTTAGAAATAACCGTGCCATATTTCCGCTTCAGCGAATAAATGGCACGGTTATTTCAAAGCGAACAAAGCAGGCTGGAAAACCCTCTAGCATTATGACAGGTCGCCATAGAGACTATCAATTCAATTACACTACAGGTAGCTGAGTATCAGCCATGGTAAAAGTCTGAATAAGTCATTCATACCGGAGCCACGTCTTGTGCCGTTAATTCCAAACTTTTTTTTTCTTCGGGATCCATATCTTCGTCAGCCATTGTGCAGGTACCAGACTTATCTTATTCAGCAAACGGCAAGTTTGAAGACTAACACCGATAATTCTGAAAGAGAGCAAAGAGAAAATGATCTGAATGAACTGAATGAATCAATAATCAAGTCGGGGGGAGGGGGCGGGGGGGGGGGGGGGCGGGGGAGCGGGGAGGTGGGGGGAGGGGGGTATTTTGTGCAGTGCAGTGGCACTCGGAAAACTCACACACAAACAACGCTGTAGTTCTGTATCAAATATTCACGCAGGCTGAATCGATAATGCTCGAAAATGAGAGTGCTATACGGTTTGAAAGTGCTAAATTTCAGCCCAGCCTGTAATCAAGCGGAGAGTTGTAGCCTATTTACTGTATGCTATATGTAAAATAAACACGTTCAGCGACCGGACTTGTACTTCAAAATGGCCTACGCCAAATCAAGCAGTGGGCAGGTTGAGTAACCTGGTATGAGTACAGTATGCATAAGTATTAACCCATTCAGCCCTGACGGCACTACAGCAGGAGATGGGTCGACCATGATAATTCAAGGGTAGTGCCAGATTAGCCTGGCGCCTGTCGGCGCCAAGCTAATCTGGCACTGCCCTTGAATTATCATGGTCGAACCATCTCCTGCAATAGGTGCATAGTCATTAGATGACGCCTCCAAAATTTGGGAAATACGGCCGTCGGGCTGAATGAGTAAAATAACCCGGCAAAACAACATTTCTGGTGATCCTAACTTGAAATATATACATAAACTCCAGCCCTTGTCTTGGAGTGCAAAAGAGCTGAAATCTCAACCGGCGCACACAAGCTGCGCAAATCAGTTTTTCATAACTTCGTAAGGATTTCAGGAGAGAAACTTGAATCATCGTTCCATAAATGTAGGTACACTGCCTACCTGGTGCTATTCCGTCTTACTATCGAATATACTGCATAAGCGTGAGATCAATACCTGACACTGGATGTAGACCGTCTAGAACGCACACAGTATCATGCAGTACACTTCATTTCTACAAACTACGCATAGGATGACGGAGTCTGCGTCCCCAACGAGCTTCACCTTCCGCCCGGCATGTGCAGCGTAGTTAGCGGGTTTACTTCCGGCTCAGCCTAAAGGAAGACACCGAGTACAACCGAAGATGTATGCTGGCTATCAGACCATACATTTTTTTGAGGAGACTGCTGGCCCCCAATAAATCAAAAGCACTCATCATTTTCACAGCTACTACACGGCATCAGAAACCTTTTTATTTTATCTCGTTCAGCCCGACGCCGGCCGTATTTCCCAAATTTTGGAGGCGTCATCTAATGACTATGCACGAGTTGCAGGTGATGGATCGACCATGATAATTCAAGGGCAGTGCCAGATTAGTCGGCGCCAAGCTAACCTGGCACTACCCTTGACTTATCATGGTCGACCCATCCCCTGCTGTAGTGGGTCAGGGCTGAACGGGTTATTTGTTGTTGTTGTTGGTGGTGGTTTTGTTGTTGTCAGGACTGTGTAGTCGAATGCAACGTCGGTCATTTTTGGAAAACGTATTCCCATGCCACTCCGCACACACTGGTTCTCTCCCTCGATTGCTGCGCTGATCAGCGCAGCAATCCAGGGAGGCAACCAGCTGCCCTGGTTTGCATTTTTGAGTAGTAGACGGTCTGCTGGTTCAAAAGTGCGACTTGTCGAACCCGCGGCATAATGAAGATCAACACACGGATAGAAACCTGTGCCTATCCTTTACTATGAGAGCAAAATGTTCAGTGTTGTCACCAACCTCTTGAAGTATATCATCGGCAAATAGTTTAGTGTGCCCGTTGAAGCAGGCGCGTATTCCCCCTTTTGCTTCGATGAGGTCGGTCGACGGCTGAGTTCACAGGGAGGATGTGACGTACGTCCTCATTTGGAATCGACACCATCGGAAATGTCCCAATGATAAATTTAGATGCGGCTCAAGCCCTTTTGTGGACGTGCGGGAGGTCACTGGGAGTTCGTGGTTTGTCTAGACCTAAAAAAATTGCGTTTGTCAGACTGAGGAACAGGGCGTGTGTGTGTGTGTGTGTGTGTGTGTGTGTGTGTGTGTGTGTGTGTGTGTGTGTGTGTGTGTGTGTGTGTGTGTGTGTACATGCAGCCAATGGCACTATAAACAATACCGGTGGTATGCATACAAAGGGTTAATTTGTTCCCTTGACACTTGTTTTAGGAGCATTTGTGTTGCTGTTGTTGTTGCTGCTGTTGTTCATCAGTTTTGTTTTAGATGTTGCAGTTCGATCTAATCTTACACTGCAGGCGATTGCGAAAGTAGGTAAACACTGCACGTGTCAGTTTCGACAAAAATAGTGGATGAAAAGCCCGGACAAACATACGATATCGTATGTTTGTCCGGTCTTTTAATCGCCACTGTTGTCGTCGAAATACGTGCAGTAGGGACCCACTTCCGAGTTCCGAACGCCTGCAAGTTGTGTGCCATCGAAAATCCTTGTGCCCGTTATGTGTAGTTTAATTGGCCAGCGTTTGACGAGCGCCGGGCTAAAGCAATACACGTCAGATGTCACGGTGTGCCTAACCCATTCAGCCCTGACGCACTACAGTAGGAGACTGATGTGTCGCCAAGCTAATCTAGCACTACCCTTGAATTATCATGGTCAATCCATCTCCTGCAACAGATGCATAGTCGTTAGATGACGCCTGCAAAATTTGGGAAATAATAATGTGCGTGGGGTTGAATGAGTTAAATTCAATGTCAGCGCAGCAGCACGACCGTTTTCGAGTAACCGCCTTCAGATGGCCTTAGTCGCCAGCTCGGCGTTAAACCCAAATAACTAACTAACTAACCCTTTCGAGTAAACACGTGCTGAAAGAGAATGCGGTTGTTACTGTGATATATCTGTGAGAGGGATGGCCATACGTACCGGCACTGCGTGCGAGCTAGCACACACACTGACCTACAGACTTAACCCTCTAAACCCCAAGGCCCCATTTCCCAAATTTCGGAGTCGTCACCTGACAGCTATGTACCAGTTGCAGGAGATGGATCGATCATGATAATTCAAGGTTAGTGCCAGATGAGCTTGGCGCCTGAAGGCGCCAAGCTCATCTGGCACTACCCTTGAATTATCATGATCGATCCATCTCCTGCTGCAGGGTCCCGGAGCTTGCCTACCACTGTTCGTACATTTGTGTTTCTGAAATCTGTGTTCATTCAAAGACCAAAAGCCACAACCGTTCAAGAAACATGGATACAAATTGGTCTCAGCAAGGGGCATAGATCCTCATGAGCCCCGGCAGTCACGGGGCCCATGAGAATCTATCTCTTACAGTTGGATCGTGTTCCCTTTTTCTCGACAGTGATGGTGTTGTTAAGTGTTCACAAATGTTTGTGCTCTGCTGAGTCATTGCAGTCGTGACACTATTTCTCCCTGTGATGAAGCTCTATGCTTGTGCATAGTGCTCACACAGTAGGATTAGTACGGTACGGTTTTTGTTAACGGTTTGTTTGTGCCGATAGTCCGTGTGGCACTAGACGCACGTGGAATTTCTAAGGAACGGTTAGCACGGAGTTTTGGTGAGTTCTGTTTAGTGAGTTCTAGGCGGAAGCTGTGTCTGTCAGAGGTCTAGATCGGTAGGGTGCGGGCTGTCTTGTCGTATGGAACGGTTGTGTTTGAGATACCTAGCCCGCATTCCAAGACTCTGAAGCCTAGATTTCAGGTATGTTTCTATAAATGTAGTATTGATAGTTGTTTAGTTAAAGACAGTATGCGTTGGTAAGAGTAATGTGGTTGTATAGCGGTGTTCCGGTTTGGTTTAGTTATGTATGTTTAGAATTCGGGGAAGTAACCGGTGTTTTTGTATAGTTGTTACCGAGATAGATAAATAAAAGAATGCGAGGTGTGTATGTCTAAGCCGCTATGAAGATAGTACGTGGTTGGTTAAGCATAGTCTTTTCCAGTGTATAGAGTAATGTATAGCAAGAGTGTTAGGCTATAGTCTGTTTCAAGATAGTGACAGAGATATAGGGGGTGTTACGGAAGTAGACAGTTTATGAAGCACGTGTGTGTGTGTGAACGAACGTGTGAGTTATTTGTATCAGCCAGGTTACGTGACGTTTCTCATTGATCCAATATGTTGTGTGTTTAGCAAGCGTTACGTTTGAATCCTTGTTTTTGTGTTTAGAGTTCTTGTAAAGAGTGGAACGACGGACGCCGAGACGTCGAGTCACAGGTGGGACCTACGTGAGGTCATCCCTCCAGCTCTTCCGACTGGGAGTGAGTCTGACCGGGACCAAGACACCCGGGTCAAAGCGAGAACTGCGCAACAGTACGAGAACGAGGACGTCCGTGCCAAAGAGACAGGACGGCAAGTAGAAGCGTACGACGAAGGACTTTCACGCCTAGACGTGAGAAGGACCAACGTAACCAGGCAATAACATCAAACAGGTTGGAGACTGAGAACTAAAACCTAGCCTGGCAAAGATATTGTGATTTGTGTGTATGTGTGTGATAGTAGAGCAGTGTATATAGTTTGATAGTCTTTAAAGCATTTCTTTTCTTTTATATTGTATAAAGGTTACTTTAGAAAGGGAGCCCGTGTGTTGTGTTTTACCGCATGAATGCGCCCGTCTGAGTCAGTGGCGGTGTATGCGTCTGTTGCGTGAGAGTCTGTACGTGCGACTGTGGGCAAGTCTGCGTGCGTTACACTTCCAATTACGTAATGTTTGGATAAGCACGCTTACTGACCTCACCTCACACAAACATGAATTCTTGTACCATGAAAGTTCATTTTTTATTCAAATCCTGCAAGTGTAACGTATCACGCACACTGCATACCAATGAAGCCGTCTTCCAAGCACATCAGTTGACTGGCGATTGCGTAATTTGAGCACCGGTCGGTGATTTTAAACCTTACAGACAATGGGCCCTAAGGTTCACCATCATAGACCAGAAAACAATTACGTAGAGATAGAAGAGTTGCTTATCCTGAAATCCAATGGGGGTACAATCAGTTGAACCCCTTCATTCCCGATAAAAATTGACCACCATCCAACTTCAAGAGGCATAGATCCTTAATATGAGCCCCCGCAGATGCGTGGGCTCATGAGGATCTATGCCTCTTGCTGACGTAACTCTGAATCCAAGTTACTTGGACGGTTTTACTTTTTGGCGTAAAATGAGCAAAGACTTTAGAAACACAGTCCGCTCCCAGTGAATTGTTTAGCTCATTCAGCCCTGACGCACTACAGCAGGAGATGGGTCGACCACGATAATTCAAGGGTAGTGCCAGATTAGCTTGGCGCCTTCAGGCGCCAAGCTAATCTGGCACTGCCCTTGAATTATCATGGTCGATCCATCTCCAGCAACTGGTGCATAGTCATTAGATGACGCCTTCAAAATTTGGGAAATACAGCCGTCGGGCTGAATGAGTTAAAGGGGGTTTGCATACTCGCCGAACTTTCAGTCCATGCCATTACTTTCTCTAAAGTCTGGAGGTTTTGGAACTCGTACACACTGCACTGCATGGGAGATTTGTAAACTGCATGATAAAGTAGAACAATTGTGCATCGACCATACCACTGTGGTTTGTTGTTAAATTTGGATGTCTCTGTGGACTCGTGATGGGGGAAGAAACATCGAGAGCGCGATTAGGATTCACTCTTGCACCATAAATACACAATCGTCTTTGTTCGCTAAGTTCTGTGAAGAATGTTTTCCATAACGGGACTGCTGTAATTTCAATGCTGTTGAACTGTGTTTCACGATTACAACTTTAGAATTTCATAATGTGAGGTTCTCTTTCATGATATACACCCCAGTTAGGTACTCAGGATGTGCAACTCGGAGTACACAAGCAATCAATGCAATAACCAATGTGAATTTATATACTCCAGTGAGAGAAAGGCCGCCTTGTGAATTCTAGCTGCAAATACATGTTTATTTTTGCTGTACGCGAGTTCTGGTAGAATTCATGTAGGTGTTACACTTCTGTCACCTAACTCGCGTACAGCAAAAGAAACAAAAGAAACGCAGTCGCGGGGGCTCATGAGGGTTTATGTCTCTTGTTAGTAGGTCCTATGTTCTTTATGCCCATGTTTGCTCCATTACATTTGCGTTCTCGTAAATGGCGGTCAGTGTGCAGTGGTTTCAGACGCGAAATTCGTGATCACTGGCGCGAAAGGGATAAAAAGGTCTGCTACCATTGTGAAAGAGGGAACAGGGAACATCTGCACTGGTTGTACAGGTGTCACAGGGTTAGAGTAATAATGCATAAGCAAAAACTATGTCCCCGTAGTCCAGATCCAAAGAAAAAAGTACGGGCGGATCAGTTACGTCGAGAAGAGTTGGGGGGGGGGGGGGAGGGTCCAACATTCTGTTTGGGACCTTCAAACTGACACAAAAGGCCTCGGTACGCCAGACCTTGCTTCCCAGTTGACAAAACAAAAAATCAAGCAAAGGGGAAGGGAGGGGAGGGGGAGCTGGGCGCCAGGGTAGTGGGAGTGGGATGGGGTTGGGGTGGGGGGGGGGGGGAGGGGAGGCGGGGTTGCATGTTCACCAATACACTATTATAGCGTAGAAGTGGAGTGTTCGTATACTATCATTTCTAGAGAGACCGAGTGTGGAGTCATTTCTAGGCAGACTGAGCGGCTGACACTTCTGCAACTGTTTGATCCATAGTCACCGAGCGCGGAACGCGCGAGGTGACTATGCATCAAACAGTTGCAGAAGTGTCAGCTGCGAGGTCTGTCTAGAAATGATAGTACACGAATACTCCACTTCTATGTTTTATAGAACCTTTCACTACCGCAGAATAGCGATGTAGCTCGAAGCCATCTTTTGACTCAACTGGAACAACGCATTTATTTTTGTAAATAGTACACAATAACTCCAACTCAGCAGTTGAATCAACAAATAAAATTCACATCAAATGTTCTGTCCGTTTTGCACAACAAAAATAGGATGCAATTCAACTTGCAACATATGAAACACTGAAGAAAATGTAATAGGAAACAATTATGAACTCGGTATCTATAAACTGAAATCTACATCACAATGCAAGTGTGATGTTATCACAATGCAAGTGTGATGTTGTTTCCCTTGTCACTAACATTTTTGCGTACTTGTGGTACTTCTCGCATTTTGTGGTATTTTGATATGTAAACCTCTTACGTACTTCACCTTTCGAAAATAATTAATAAGAAAATGAGTATAATGAGTGACCTTAGTACGTGTAAGAAGTGAGCTTTAGCCATTCAGATGTGGCATATGTGTTTTGGGCGAACAGTCACATACTCTAGTTCGCGAACTGGCAACAGGGCACCATGATATCCCAGCAAGCTATGGTGTGCGGGTGTTTCCAATGTAAAAGTGATCTTGAAAGGTTCTGTTATGGAATATACGCACACTGCACACACTGGACTGCGAAGGACTACGGTCTGTACAACTTGTGTGGCGGCCGCAGCCACAAAGTCTGGATTTGTATGAAAAATTCGATGCTGTTTGAACTAACACTAGTGTGGTTTTGCATAGGTTATGTATTAAATTTGTAACAGATACATACAGTACAAGGTACAAAATCGTCTTGGCCACGATTTCAAGAGTTTGCGAAACTCAGTAAACTACCATCTAGAAGACTCAGTACTCATGACATATTCAGAACAAGAGGAAGAACCAACTGATTTAGGACTCCAGTAGCCATTCTGACTACCATCCAAGTGGAATTTTCTTCTTGTAGCCTGAACAATTCAGTATGTGTTTCTTGTGATTCGCCAGATGGCTCTCAAAACATGACTTGGTCTCTCCCGCCAAACCATGTTTTGAGAGCCAAATGGCCTACTCAAATGGTTAGGTTAACTCACATTTAGCGACAGGTAAGCGGGTTTGGTCGTCACTGCAGCATTATTTATATGACTGGACCCACATATCACGATACCATTAACATTTCTGTGATAGAAATCTTCAAGGCATGTAATCCTAAACAATGTGTAACGTAAAATTCAGTGTTAAAATACACAAACGAAAAAACAACGGCTATATTATGTTTAAATATGTATATAAAAACATCTAACAAAAATGATAAATTAATGGTTAATGAATTGTAAAAACAAGGCACCAATAGGCTAGTATTAACAGTGCCACTGGCTGCATGCAGAAGGGGTTAACAGTGGAATCTGTCCCCAAGCCGATGAACTGCGACACACCTGGTAGATCTACCACTTCACGCTACACAATTCTGAAAGCACTATTTTTATTGTATGTGTGCTGCTCCATGATTCTGGACCTCTGTTCGGTGCCGAGAAAATTTGAATACCACCCAACTGCAAGAGGTATAGATCCTCATGAGCCCCCGCAGTTGCGGGGGCTCATGAGGATCTATTCCTCTTGCTAACACCACTTTGAATCCACGTTCCTGGGACAGCTAAGGTTTTTTGGACTTGAATTAACTCATTCTGCCCGGGACACACCACAGCAAGCTATGACTCAACCATGATAGTTCAGGGGTGGTGGCAGAATAGCTTGGCGCCTATAGGCGCCAAGCTATTCTGCCACCACCCCTGAACTATCATGGTCGATCTGTCACCTGAATTGTATTGCAGTCTTCAGAGGATGACTCCAAAATGTAGGTATTTCGTACCTGGGGCACAATGAGTTAACGACGATTGCAGGAACAAGTCAAGTGGCACTGAACGGGTTAAAGCCGTAGGACCCTAAATCACAGATCGGCTACAATCTTGTGCTTTCATCACATTGCCTGGGTTGGCCACGAGCAACAGATAGTCGGTGATTTTCTCAAGATCTTAGGACGGTAGGATACTAGAATATTAGCCATTTAATACTCGGTAGCGGTTTTAGTCGCGATGATTCCGGTAGGAATCATCGCGACTAAAACCGCTACCGACACGCAAAGGGTTAGGGCAGTGCCGTTCAGATTTTACTCAGATGTGTATTCACCAATCCGCACTCTGCTACTGAAGTTTAAGAGCCAACAATAAAACTAAATAAGTGATAAAACTCCTGATTTGTTTTTCTATGATTTCATAAAAGAGAGAAAATTTCTCTTACTATCTTAATAGTAAGATGCACATATAAAGATATACATGTAAAGCACAAAGACACCATCTACTGGTTATATACATGCATGCGTCTTCTAAGACATAATTCTGACATTCTAAGGCATCATAATTCTAAGACACTTCTAAGACATAGCTCTTGATGTATTTATAAGCGCTTGAGTGCAGGATTGGACGTCACTGTGGCCACAAGGGCCAAACTACAGATTGTTGGGGAAAACTCAACGCATTACACAATGCAAGCTTTAAAAAAATAAGTAGCGGGTTTCACAAGTGTACAGCATGGCGATGACCCGCTGTCACATTAACAGCTGCCACTGTACTAGTACATGTATTTTAAACATGATCATCTAAGTACATGTATATTGTAGTACAGAATTCTGAGGTTCAAGCAGTTACTTCAGCTACCTCAGACAAGATAGAGCTATTATTAGGGGTAGGTACCTTTGCGGTTTGGCTCATAAATACGAGAAAATTCGTGAAAAGAAATGCTCTCTAATACACCGCTAGATCAATAAACACACGGGCTGTGAGTTAATGTATGCAAAGGTCACTTTGGTTTGACAGGCTTTCATCCGGGTCACACAATGCTGACAACGGACTGTTGCCCATGTTATCTTTATAAACCCTTTAGGTCCAGTGTCGGTAGCGGTTTTAGTCGCGATGATTCATGGCGCCAAAAGTCATCCTGGCACCATCCTTGAACTACCACGGTCGACCAGTCGCTCGCTGTAGTGTCTCAGAACTGAATGAGTAAAACATTTTTTGTGTTTACAAGATGCCAACTTTGTCATGTTCATGACTCACAGACAAGTGTCATAGGAGCGTGAGTGTAGTTATTGTGCAACTAACAAGTATACCACAACCTGCCTAAGACCTAAAGGTTTTCCTGCTCTTCACTCTAAGTGCAAACTAAAGTCTAGATCTGTCCAGTTCTTGGGGATTACTTTCCCTACTGAAATAATATCCATTCTGTTTGTCTTAGCAAAGATTCGGAATTTTGACAATCTTATTTTTCTGTTTTCCCAAATTCATTACTTTCTGCTCTTTTTCCATTTCCAAAGTGGATGATAATCATCTGACAAACGGCTCTGGACCCGATGTAAAACACATCCCTTTGTGCTCTTTCAGGCAGAGTCTTGATTGCTGCCTCAATCTCACTTTCACTGTAAGGATCGGTGTAGTGTGAAACTCTTTTTCCTGGGCTTGAAGGCTGCTGTACACTATCTGCTTCACATTCCTCTGCCTCCATCTGCTTTGGGCTTGCAACTGATGTATTAGATTCCGTCTTCTGAAGAACTTGATTGGTGGTGTCATGGTGACTCGCAAACATTTCCTCGTCCGCGTTTCCTGTCGCAGCATCTGGTTCTTCGTCTGTGTCGTCCTTGTCTGTGGTGTCCATGGTAACTTCACCTCGTGGACTGTCTCCTTGCACAGGAATAGACATAACTTCCGCCTGTTCATTGCTGTCGACATCCATCTTCTCGCCTTCTTGGGTCTGTGCAGATTTGAATTTTGCTGATGGTGGAGGGTGATTTGGGTGCTCTGGGACAACCACCACCACAGCTCGCTCAAGGCCATGGACTGAAGTGATGTCAGCAACCAGAATAACATCTTTGCAAGACAAGGCTGAATCCCCTACAAACAAAATGGCAACATTTATAGGACTGACCTGTGATTATGAATTCTACAGCAGGTGAAACATTACCTTTCTTGCTTGAACAGACTTCAAGCAAAGCAGTCTCGACAATTAAAACCAACAACAATATGATACAGTAATTGTTTATAATTCTGTTTTCATTTGTAGAATATAATGTACCTGACTGTTAAAAATGCAGCGAACCGTGTACTTAGACCTTAAGCTAATGTAGTTACCATTTGGGTGGCTATACTGACCCATTCTGAAATTAGTATAATCATTAGTGTATGTATGGCTGCAGAACGGTCAAGGTCACAGAAGGTCCGTTACATGATATGGAATCGTTTGTCTTTGCTAGGCTTTGAAGAGAAGCGGGAAAATCCATTGTTAAATCTACAACTCTTTCCTACCCAGGAAGTGATGATAACAAGTGCATACCTTCTTCTCTCGTAGTGCTGATGCCCACATTAAGACGTTTCTTGTGCAATGAGTAGAAAAAGCCACCAACAGAGATGTACTTGTCATAAGCACCATGCGTGGCCACAATCAAAACGTCTTTCTGCATCAGGGGCTGACCGGAGACTTCAGACTCATCTTCTCCTGAAATAAATAAACAAATAAATAAATTTATTATATACATGTGTATACAGTAATACAGCGACTTCACATTTTGTTGTTGGTGATGAGAGAGGGGGGTGGTGGGGTGATGGGAGTGGGGGGTGGTGGGGTGATGGAAGCGGGGGGGGGGGGGGGTGGTGGGGTGATGGGAGAGTGGGGTGGTGTGGGGTGGTGGGGCGATGGGAGCGGGGGATGGTGGGGTGATGGGAACGGAGGGTGGTGGGTTCATAGGAGCGGAGATTGGTGGGGTGATAGGAGCGGGTGGTGGTGGTGTGATGGGAGCGGAGGGTGGTGTGGTGATGGGAGCGGGGGGTGGTGGGGTGATAGGAGAGGGGGTGGTGGGGTGATGGGAGAGTGGGGTGGTGGGGTGATGGGAGCGAGGGGTGGTGGGGTGATGGGAAAGTGGGGTGGTGGGGTGATGGGAGCTGGGGGTGGTGGGGTGATTAGAGAGTGGGGTGGTGTCGGGTGGTGGAGTTATGGAAGAGGGGGTGGTGTGGTGATGGTAGAGGGTGGTGGTGGGTGGTGGGGTGATGGGAGAGTGGGGTGGTGTGGTGGTGGGATGGTGGGAGGGGGGGCAGTGGGATGATGGGAGAGTGGTGTGGTGTGGGGTGATGAGAGCGGGTGGTGGTGGGGTGATGGGAGTGGTGGGTGATGGGAGCTGGAAGTGGTGGGGTGATGGGAGAGTGGGGTGGTGTGGGGGTGGTCGGGTGATGGGAGCGGGGGGTGGTGGCGTGGTGGGGTGATGGAAAATGGGGTGTTGTGGGATGGTGGGATGATGGGAGCTGGGGGTGGTGGGGTGATGGGAGCGGGGGGGGGGGGGGGGTTGGTGGGGTGATGGGAGCGGGTGGTGGTGGGTTGATGGGAGAGTGGGATAGTGTGGGGGTGGTGGGATGATGGGAGCGGGGGTTGGTGGGTTGATGGGAGCGGGGGGTGGTGGGGTGATGGAAGAGTGGGGTGGTGTGGGGTGGTGGGATGATGGGAGCGCAGGGTGGTGGGGTGATGGGAGGGTCTGGTGGTTTGGGGTGGTGTGGGTTTGTGGGGTGATGGGAGAGTGGGGTGGTGTGGGGTGGTGGAATGATGGGAGCAGGGGGTGGTGGGGTGATGGGAGCGGGGGGTGGTGGGGGTGATGGGAGAGTGGAGTGGTGTGATGTGGTGGGATGATGGGAGGGGGGGGGGGGGGGTGATGGGAGCGGGGGGGTGGTGGGGTGATGGGAGCGGGGGGTGATGGGAGAGAGGGGTGGTGTGGGGTGGTGGGGTGATGGTAAAGTGGGGTGGAGTAGGGTGGTGGGATGATGGGAGAAGGAGGTGGTGGGGTGATGGGAGCGGGTGGTGGGGTGATGGGAGCGGGGGGTGGTGGGGTGATGGGAGCGGGGGGTGATGGGAGAGTGGGATGGTGTGGGGTGGTGGGGTGATGGGAGAGTGGGGTGGAGTGGGGTGGTGGGATGATGGAGGGGGGTGGTGGGTTGATGGGAGCGGGGGGTGGTGAGGTGGTGGGAGCGGGGGGTGGTGGGGGTGATTGGAGAGGGGGATAGTGGGTGATAGGAGGGGGTGGTGGGGTGGTGTGGTGGGGAGGGGTGGTGGGGTGGTGGGAGCGGGGGGTGGAGGGGTGACGGGAGAGTGGGGTGGTGTGGGGTGGTGGGATGATGGGAGCGGGAGGTGGTGGGGTGATGGGAGCGGGGGGGGGGGGTGATGGGAGCGGGGGGTGGTGGGGTGATGGGAGAGGGGGTTGATGGGAGAGTGGGATGGTGTGGGGTGGTGAGGTGATGGGGGAGTGGGGTGGAGTGGGGTGGTGGGATGATGGAAGACGGGGGGGGTGGTGAGTTGATGGGAGTGGGGGCGGGGGTGGTGGGGTGATGGGAGCGGGGGTGTGTTGGGGTGATGGGATCGGGGGGTGGTGAGGTGATGGGAGCGGGGGGGTGGTGGGGTGATGGGAGAGTGGGGTGGTGTGGGGTGATGGGAGCGGGGGGTGGTGGGGTGATGGGAGCCGGGGGTGGTGGGGTGATGGGAGAGTGGAGTGGTGTGGTGTAGTGGGATGATGGGAGTGGGGGGTGGTGGGGTGATGGGAGCGGGGGGTGGTGGGGTGATGGGAGAGTGGGGTGGTGTGGGGTGATGGGAAAGTGGGGTGGAGTGGGGTGGGGGTCTGATGGGAGCGCGGGGTGGTGGGGTGATGGGAGCGAGGGGGGGTGATGGGGTGATGGGAGAGTGGGGTGGAGTGGGGTGGTGGGGTGATGGGAGCGCGGGGTGGTGGGATGATGGGAGCGGGGGTGGGGGGTGGTGGGGTGATGGGAGCGGGGGATGTGGGGTGATGGGAGCGGGGGGTGGTGGGGTGATGGGAGAGGGTTGTAGTGGGGTGATGGGAGAGAGGGGTGGTGGGGTGGTGTGGTGGGGAGGGGTGGTGGGGTGGGGGGAGCGGGGGTAGTGGGGTGGGGACACAGGGACAGCATCAGATGTTAACCCAATGAAAACAAAGACCAGCGGGCACAGCTGTGCGGGGGAAAACGGCGGCCGACGTCGGCCCGATGGCCTTTTGCTCACTGTGAAGAGCATGAACGTAGGTCCGAGTCTAAGCCGTCCGTTATCTATCATTCATGCATCCGTGTGGCATGTGCCGCCTAAATTACGACATTTTATCACATACAAACCCACAACAATCAAAACGGTTAACCACACAATTATGTATCCTCTCTATACACAAGGCGTCCACTCTTATTAAATGCAGTCATGTTTTATAATGTTTGCATAGGACGGTTGTCAGTAAGCTGAAAACAAGTGGTGATAAAACTGAAGCAATGGTCGTTTTTCTCACTGTAACAGGGTATCTGCATGAAGCCACCGGCCACAGTAAGAAATAATGTCCAATAACATTTTCTCCCTGTGTCAAGGGCATAGTAGTCATTGTTATGTGTCTATCAGCAGTTACGATTTGAGTACTTAGTGAAGTTTGTACTTAGAACTGCATCTAGTTTGCTACATCAGGCATTGTCATGTCCAGGCAACGCTGTACACATTGGCCGGGTCAATAGTATCTCCTAGATCTCCTAAGGTGCAGAGATCAGCCTAGTCAGTTAAGTTTGCAATTCTAGACGCTTCTTCAGTGTTGGTTTTTAAACACACACACACACACACACACACACACACACACACACACACACACACACACACACACACACACACACACACACACACACACACACAAACACATTTTTATACTCTCTCTCTCCCTCTATTGTTCAAATAGAATCGGACGTACCAATCTGTAATGTGTCCTTGAGATACTCTGCCAGGTCTGCTCCACACTCCCTACACAGCCAGATGGGTTGATCCGGCTTCTTGTGGCCGCCATGGCCTATGAGGTACACCGGCAGTCCGTCAGCGTGGTAGTTGTAGCATGGACCACCGTCCTTCTGTGGACTGACAGGGGTTGGCAGCACATCTTCCTGGGAACAAAATACAGCCACCCTAACTTACTTGTCACGGAGTGGATAAGCCCCTTATAATTATATTTATACACTTATCTGGTTCATCTCCAAGACGTTTACGTCTTTCCGCCCCGCACCAAACCATCCTCCTCCCCCCCCCCCCCCACCTCCTCCCCGAGGTCAAGTAGTGCAGTGTTTTTACCAGAACCAGAAGAACCGACAGAGCAAACCCACAAGCAAGCAATGGCCATCGGAGCGATCTCGGCCGTAGTCAGCCCGCGCGCGGATGATACCACGAACGCCATAGCGTTTGAGCCAAAACCATAAAGCCGCGCGAACACGTAGTGCAGTAAGTTTACGCCACACCATACAATCAGAGATCGTACAATAATCTAGAAATGCACCGGCGTCAGACTAATTATTGGCAGCTGCTACAGACATCTGGCATGTTGATTGTAGTGGACAGCACTTAAATGAACACTACAGCGCGTCAGACGATGAACGTAGTTTGTGTAATTTGATTTAAAATCATGTTAAAACACTCCCATAAATTCAGACCGCTGAAAAGTGTTTGTGTAGGGCAGAACATCAATGAGATGAGATGAGAAGAAAATAGTGTAAAGTAGCTTCTTTTGCACTTAAAATGGGAACATTTTACTGTTTAGTGTTATTTTCTGCTCCCCAAAAGTAATTAAGCAAAATAGCATGGCTTTCCCGCCCAGCAACGAAAAATGATCCGCAAACCCCGAGATCGTCGCTAGAACGCAGTTGCCCCACGATAATTTTGGACTAGGGTCGGTCACCTTCTGCACATCTATGCATCTTGCTGAGAGCAATTTGCATCCGTGTTTTTTGGACGGTGTTGGCTTTTGGTCGTTGAATGAACAAAGATTTCAGAAACAAAAATTGTACCTACAGTAGCCAGGAAGGGGCTCATTTGAAAAAGCATTAAAATACTTTAAATGTAAAACTACATACTCACCTTTCGAAAAAGAAACACATTCTTTTCATCCAGCTGCGGCTGTACCAACATGAGAGCTCTCTGCACCGAGGGTGGACACCGCAGCGGCAAAGTAAGTTTCCAGTACACGCCAAACTTGTCTTCGGTTTCCTTTTCTTGTGTTTCGGGATCTCTAGTGTAACCAGGTCGTCCACACTTCTCAACAGAGGCAGACCAGACGCTGAGACCCGCGGTGAAACCCTCGTTGTTTGTAAAGCATCCTTTCTTGTGGCAAACAGACACCTTAATAGACAAAAAGGTTACCTATTTAGGGCTGAACGCCTTTTTCCCACCGCGAGGGTGATTTTATCAAAGATGGTTTGAGCAAATTTTAATCCCAGCTGGATTCGAACCCGTGACCTTTCGAACAAGAGTCAAACGATGTACCACATAAAGACACTCAGCAACCTGCCCCCCCCCCCCTACCCCCCACCCCCTCCCGCACACAAACACGTTTACTGTGACTCTTTACCATTTGTGCTGTAAGTTGCTAACTGTAAGATTAAATATTATCGCCTAGCGTAAGCTTGTCTCCCAGCGTATATTTACTTGATCGAAGAAGGCTTTGAGTCCTTTCCCAGTCATGCCTGTTTCGTCCAAAATCAGGCACACTTTTCTGTCACTCAGTGGGGCCACAGGAGGAAGGGTGGGAGGTCGGGGGTACCCCCAGTTGATCTCAGAGTCCTTCAGTTTCGCGCGAAGTCTCCACTTGTGCAGTCTGCGCTCAAAGTACTTGTCGTCCAGTGTCTTCTCTGGGCGGGTCATGATGAAGACTCGGAGTCTTTTCTTGAGTATTCCCTCAGCTTCTTTGGCTTTATGCTCGTAGAGCATTTGCTTCACCTGATAACCGAATGACAGTTTAAAGGAATGCGTACCAAAAATGCGCATGCAACAAACTACATCAGCAACAAACAACTATGTGAAAGCGAGTATTAGATGCCGGGTTGCTTGTAGACAGACGTTCAATTAGATCTCATAATTTTGTCCTTCAAATACAAAACAATATCATTATAACAGACAAAACGGAGGCCATTTTAGATGTGACGGCTTAAAACTAACTTAACTTTGGCGGACAACCAGTACGTTGAATGAATTTTTACCTGACTAGTCTTTTTCTCGCTGGACGGTCGGTTTGTACCATAAGAAAAGCATGCCATAAACATGGCGGATAAGACTTCGCGACGGAACGTTAAGTAAATCTCCAGTTTTCACTGTCTGTGGAGTGTTCATAGTTGTTTTCAATTTTGTTTCCCCCCAAAAGAATCTGTTGTTACTCAGAAATATGGGGAGGTGCACAGCTGATTCGATCGGGGTCTTCAAGTAGTGTGTGTGTGTGTGTGTGTGTGTGTGTGTGTGTGTGTGCGCGTGCGTGTGTGTGTGTGTGTGTGTGTGCGTGTGTGTGTGTGTGCGCGCGCGCGTTAGAGAGATTGAATGATTGATTGATTGCTTTATTTTCCAGGAAAGAGGTTTTACGCGTGCATCCACTTCTTTACAAACTTGTCCTTGCTGTAACTACTGCCATAAGTGTGCAGAGGCCTTTGGCAAAAGTAGACGCTTTATGTCGTGCACGACATTCATTGAGATAGGTAATTTGTGTCTATTTTAAGACATAACGTCAGCCTATTGACAAAAGAAACACAAGAACCAGGTACACATACATCTCTCACGTAAGAAAATGCTCGTCTTATAACGTATTGATAAGCAGACTTGTAATGTTCTAAGCATGCAATGTTGAAAAAATACTTATGTTGTACAGTGCAGGATTTAGCGTGGTGCGTGCGTATGCGTGTGAGGTGGAGGGAGGGGGGGGGGGCGGGAGGGCGAGAGGAGGGGGGGGGCGAGAAGAGGGGGGGGGGGGGCCGCATAGCTGCATGAGATGACAAAACACCGAAAGGGAACGATTTTCACTTTTTCCTGCACCTGCACAGACGTAACAAATAAAAAAAAAAATCTTGCTGAAGGTCGTTCTCATAATTACCAGACAGAAAAATCGTTACCGACCAGGTACTTTTTTCATGTAGTTTCTCTGTGTCTTCGATCTTTTTCAGAAAATTCAAGCAGCATTGAATGAACGTGTTTCTCGCCATGTTGCATACTATCTGATTACATCTGCGTAAGACAATGACGTAGTGTCGGGAATTTCTACCCAACATTCCCATCATGCTGGCCTGATTTTGTCTACCGTATTCAAAATACAGTAGATTTTGAAATGGGGCTGGTCGGAGCGCATTTCGGAGCATGCACTTGACGTTTTTAGCGTGCGGGGCAGAAATTCTGGAAAACAAGTATCAATTTAAAAATGACGTTATAGAGAACTTTTTTTTGGCGCCAAAGCGCCGTGTGTGTGTGTGTGTGTGTGTGTGTGTGTGTGTGTGTGTGTGTGTGTGTGTGTGTGTGTGTGTGTCATGTGTGTGTGTGTGTGCGTGCGTGCGTGCGTGCGTGCTTGAGAGAGAGGGTAACGGGTACATAGTCAACAGCTCCAAAATTTGAGAAATGGGGCATTGGGGCTAAAAGGGTTAAGGATGAACACGAGAGAGACTAGCTTGTCGAATCACAAAACGTGATAAGAATGCATGCTGACGACGCGCTTTAGAGCGGTCTGACAGAAAACTGGCATGCGCGGCGGGTCACAAAGCAGCGACATGAAAGTCCGCCATTATAGCGCGCAACAAGGGTTTCTGTAGCGAGGTCACGAGGTAAGATGTGTGCTATACTGATTGGTCGCGTGACGTAGAGATGGAAAAAAGGCATGCTTTTGACATGCCACTATAAATAGTAGGATGTACCCATCTAGTAGATATGGTGTAGCAACATATTTTACTGGCAAAAGTAGAATACTGTTCTACGGGTTAGGTAATCTCTGTTGCTTTCTTCTCTTTAAGGTTTCATCCGTATTACCGAATGGAAAACGGACCGGGAGGGGGTGTGTGTGTGTGTGTGTGTGTGTGTGTGTGTGTGTGTGTGTGTGTGTGTGTGTGTGTGTGTGTGTGTGTGTGTGTGTGGAGGGGGGGGGGGGATAAAGATGCCTTCGTTTCAGTGTGTCTTTGTATACCTGCTCATATAGTACATGAATGATGGACCGACTTGGGGGAGCCAGAGACAGTATCCAGACCATGTTATTGCCGTCCAGCCAGGTGAGGACTCTCAGCAGCAACATCAGTGTCTTCCCCGTGCCAGGCGGTCCCTCGATGTGGACAAAGTTCTCATCTAGATTTAGGAGTTCAATCTGCTTCTGCTTTGGGAAAGAGTAATATTATTATTGATAACGGTATTATTAATAAAGGTAGTATCATTTATAACGCATCACCGACAGGCAAACAATTTCCCCTAAATTATCTTGATAAAACTACAGTAATTAATTAATAATATAATTAATTTCATTATATCCATAGCGAGTAGATTTATCGGTTTTGTAAGGTTTGCATATATATTTAAAAAATAACCCCCTGACAAAAAATCCGTATATTAAATTGACGCTTGTTTTATGGGTTTAACTCATCCACGGCCAGTCGTATCCGGATGCGGCTGGCCGCGAATGAGTTAATGCCATGAAACTTTCCATGCCCTCAGAAGGCATATTTTGGACAACCACTGCACTACGGAACTAGGCACGACCAAGCCGGAAAACATAACTAGGAGATTCGAAAATGAGAATGAATTTGTTCTTGATGGAAGGTATGGTCAGGAGCTCTGCGTCAGACAGCGACGGGGAGAGACACACTTTTTATTTCTTTTTGAGCATATATACTGACGAGCAAAAGAAATGCGACATTTTTGGAATAATCGAAACACTAAAGTGTTTCCGATGATTCCAGAAATTTCGCATTTCTTTTGCTCAGTTCTAACTCAGACTCCGAAAAGCCTAATCATTTTGATTCGATGGAATGTGAGCGCGCGCTCTTCTCGGTTTCGGTCCCCTTTTTTCAGCCGAGCGGTTTGTTTATAATTGCTGTCATCGCGCCTAATACACTATGGAAGGCAGTCAATGAATCAGCTCGCGCAGCTTCTTGTATGTAAGGACCAGCATAATGATAGAGGCAGGCAAGAGTCAGGATTCTCATGAGCTTTCGTATCTGCGGGCGCCATGAGGATCTATGTTTATTCCAGACAGGAGGTGTTTATCATTGAGTGTATCTCGGACAGTGTGATAGTGGTCTTTTCTACAGATGAGAAAAGGCATAGATCCTCAAGCGTCCGCCACGCAAGTTACAGGAACGTGACCCATGAGAATCTGTGCCTAAGTTTTGCTTTTTCAGTTCACACAATTTTAATTTCCAGGCTGAGTGGGTGAAAGGGAGAGAGATGCGCTGTTGTGGTTTGCAGTGAGTTTCAGCCGTTTCTTTTGCTTTTCAGTAACCGTACATCAATGACCATATTATAAATGAACACACTCCCCCCCCCCTCCCCCCCTCTTTTGTTCTGGTAAAGACAGTCGGGTTCACTACGGAATATACTTGAATCTGCTGAGGCACATATAATTCTGAAAACTCAGAAATTTAAAAAAGCCAGGTTACAAATTTAAAATATATACTGACACAGTTCTCCAAAAAGCCTAATCATTTTCATTCGATGGAAAAATGTGAGCTCTATCTATTCTGTTTCTGTCCCCTTTTTTTCAGCCGAGCGGTTTGTTTATAATTGCTGTCAACGCGTCTATTACACTATGGAAGGCAGTCAGTGAATCAGCTCGCGTAGCTTCTTGTATGTAAGGACCAGCGTAATGATAGAGCCAGGCAAGAGGCATGATTCTCATTAGTTTTCGCATCTGCGGGCGCCATGAGGATCTATGTTTATTCCAGACTGACAGAAGGTGCGTATCAGTGAGTGTATCTAATTCAGTGTGATAGTGGCCCTTTCTACTGATGAGAAAAGG